>JAPTOF010000001.1:9875000-11075000 GCA_028554755.1 Cordia subcordata | reverse complement strand
GGGTTTGGAGGAGGTTGACCATGTGCGTTGAAGATTTGGTTTACCATGTTTTAAATGTTGGTGAACATGTTTGCCAAAGTGGCGAGCTGAGATCCCGGGCACATTTCTGGCACGAAATGGTTTGGATAAGGCATTTGCCTTGAAGAAATAGCGGCAAAAGCGAAGCACTCATGCGATTGAGTTTGTTCACATGGTTCACGGACGTGGGCTGTCGAAGTGCTTTTCTCCAAACGACCTTCTTCGCAATCTCCTTCGGTGTTCGCTGGTGGTGGATCTCCGATGGTTTGGTTCCTTGTTTTTGCCGTGCTTTCTCAATGGGTCAATGGGATTTATCTTTCAATTTTTCATATATGGTGCCAATCTGATCCGATAAGAAATTAGAGAAGGTGTTGGGTCTTCTTATTCAGTGAGGTGATGATCCTATAAAAAGCTAGACATCAATGTGGTACCGGCAAATAGCTCTCCAATTCTTAAGTCACTAACGTACTTAAAAGGGATAACATTCTAATATTGACAGGTTTCTTTTTAAGGTAAGATGTTTTACTTCCTTTTTTGTACAAGTGATCTATTTATAGAACGTTCTTTCGAATTCTTTTTTGTACAAGTGATCTATTTATAGGACATTCCTTCGAACATGTGGTTGCTTGTGACGATCCCAATGTATTGGGCGCATGGAGAGAGCACATCGGACAACAGATGTTAGGGGGCCGCGCGTGCACGCACGCTTGAGGTGCCTTAGTCAGGACGGATCAAATTGAGGAAAGGTGGTACCCGTCCCCTATCAACCATTATCGTTTATGGTGATGTTATCATTGTGTCATCCTCATTCTTAATGATGTCATCACCTATGTCACCATTATCTATTATTGTGTTGACACATATGTAAGCATTGCATTAGTGCTTGTGCAATGCTTGCATAGTGCTTCTGCAGCCAACCGCATATGAAAATTTATAAATGTCATTTGTAATTCATCTTTGAGGAAAGTAATATAATATAATTTTTCTCTGCATTTTTTATATTTCTATACATACTATATTCTGTAATTATACCCTTTTTTATAGTAGTTTCTAGCATTAGTTATGGTGACTAGTCGTCAACTTTTCTTGGACCCGAGAAATAGCAGATTAAGAGGGACCTCAAACCCGAAGTCGGATCTCTCCTAGTTCGTCATCTCCTAATCACTCAGAAGTGAAATCCAGAACGTCCGATGCTAAAAAGTTACATTTGTACCATTTTACGTTAAAACTAATCTTCAGAAAAAGGAAAAAAGGGAAAGAAAAATGATTCTGAAAATATTTTTGTTTTTCTGATCAAGATTGTTCAAATTTCAGCTCCTAAATACTTGGAGACAACAAAATTAAGAGTTGGAGACAACAAATTTATCCCAGAGGGTGGCACGCCCTCTTAGTTTTATTACTTAGAAAGATTCTTGAGTAACTCATGATCATTGCCAAGGCATGTATATTTCATATGTGCTACAACTAGAAATACTCCGACATACAGTTTGTTAACTAACTGAAAATAAGCCGTTCGGGACCAGAAAAACACCCCGGCTACTGAAATTTTATCAATTCAATAACTCATATGAATTTTCTTTCTTTTTTTTTTTTAATGTAATTGTAACAATTTTGTCAGAAACTCACCAGCGCCAGTGGGTATGCCCATGTGAATTTAAGTTTATATTACTATACAGAAACTAGAACTAGAACTAGAATATAAGCCACCTTCATCTCAGTGGACAATGAAATAAATCTCAAACTCAGTCTACCAGTGAATGCATGTAAAGTTTTAAGTTCAAGAAGAATTTGATGCAAGGTTGGGAACCTCTGCAATGTTCTGTTGTTATATATTACCAGCCCAATCTTCCGGAAGAAATATCAGCTTCAACTTTGTCAAGAGTCTGTAAGAAAGAAGCTAATTTCTCGGGTTAAAATCTCAAAATGCATAAGATATAACAGAAACATAACTCAATAATAGTAACAATGTACATTACGTCAAAATGAAATACTAGGATTTTCTGAATAAGTTCCCCCAGCATTCACAGCAGGAACCAATCCCTAATCCCATATCCACAAAGAGATAGATGAAGAATCACTAGCTTTAACTAACCTCCACAGCTTGTTGCAGAAGCAGAAACATTTCTTCAGTTTGTTTTCTTCTAATGGCGACCTCATCACACTCCTGTAGCAACTCTTCACAAAGATTTTCTCTGCAAGAAATTTGTCACCAGAAAGGAGGGGAAAAATTAGATCTCTTTGGTCTGGCCTACATAATTGATTCAGTGAAAGAGAACTACAGTACGAGGCTCACAATTGACTATTTATGCATAGCAATTTTCTTGTCTTTTTGCTGTTGTCATATGTTAATAAAATTGTGAAGGAAAGTTATGCCGTAAGAAGTCAAAGATTCAACTAGGGGATGAAATGGAGCTCGGCCTTGTGACATATTACACATCCTTCGATGACAAAAATGGAGGCATCTAGAAATTTCTTATGGCTTGCTATAAACTTTAGTCATCAATTGATTTTTTCATTTGTTCACATAATTGTTAAAAAATTTACACAAGTGTCATTGAATTGAAATGATTCTTTGTTCATCTCGGGAAAGATGTCAGCATCTGTCCAACAAAACGGAAATATGAAGCTCTCAGCTCTTTTAACTCAGTTTATCCCCAGAAGGAAAACTTAAAAGACAAGATAGAATATCTTCAGATGAATCCCATTATTCACTCAGGAAGATGAATGAAAACTATGCAAATTCTACTGCACAAAGAACTAAAATGAACACCACCACCAATTTCTAGCCCATATGAGCTAAGCAATCCTACATGCACTTAATACATATATGTGAAAAAAGAAGCAACAAAATAAATACAAAGGTCAATACACTGAGAATGGTGGATAAAGCTGACAAGTACCTGCACATTTTTTCTAGCAAGGTACCTAGAAGACGCCTCTTTATATGGTTGACCTGGAATAAAATAATATTAAGTCTCTCAACAGAAGCTGAGAGCAATGTATATAAAAAAATGAAAACAGGAATGATTTTTAATGGTATTAATTATGCCTGAGATAGGACCAGGAAATAGATCGAATTATACCAGAAAGTGCATTATAGCCTTTGGAACCAAATCTTGAATGTTTTTCCTCACAATGTTGTAATAGGATGTCAAAAGCAATTTGGTTGCCATTATGTCAACCGCTTCATGCCCTGTTTGAGCTTCCAGTGGCCTTACCGTAGATGGAGGCTACAGAAACCGAGACAGACAAACACAGGGAAGTAGATGAACAAAAAGGTGAGAATCAAAAGGTAAGAGGTATATTATTCTTTTATTCCATGATATGGCATGTCTACCTCTCTCAACTCGATTCTAGAGGGTATCTGCTCGATACAGTGCCCAGATTGAACAGCTGGCTTCCCAGATGCATTCTCTCTGGAAGCCCAGCGATATCTGAAGATGGAAGAAATACCCCATGTCTTTGACGTTGAATTTCCTGCAATAAATCAAGTCCATGCATCAGCTGTTTCCTTCTATCTAGTGTTAAAAAGTTGTGATCTAGCCCTAGACTGTCTTCTTTGCTAATACTTCAAGACTTGGTTCAGAACTAAGAACCCAGTACACTTTTTCGTCCTCTTACAGATATTCCTTAAGTTGCAGTAAATTCTAATTCATTTAGAACAATGTCAATGTGAAGCACCAATGATTTCTCACACACACAACTTTGTGCACGTGGAGAGAGAAGAGGATCCCAGGGACAGGGGAAAAAAACTGTGCAGAGACTGATAAGATACCATGGAGGAAAGAAATGCATCAGATGCCCTAATCTTTATATTAGTTTACCTTGAGTTCAAGGCATATTCAGCAATATCAAAAGGAAGGTAACTAGAGGAGGGTATATCAATTCAACAACAGCAATATAAAAGCCACTTACCTATTGGCGCTGCTCTGGCATCATATGACTTAAGCCTACTTGCCTGAAATATCCATGAATAGAGTAAAAAGGAAAATGCAACCAAAAAGGTATGTGATAGAAAGATCAATTAAACCACAATATAGAAGTTTAATAAAACATACACTTTAGAGGCCAATGTCTTTAACACATTATATTTACTTAGAACATATTCTTGCACACCAAATATTACATAAAGCTAAACTTACCGAAATTCTTAGGTGGCAATTGGTGTGCTAGAATGATTTTTATAGGAATGGGATGAGCTAGGGAATGGAATGGAATGGATTTGGTAATAAATATGCCATGTTTGGTATGTTTTAGTAATGACAATAGGAATAGATGTATTTATTCCAAATTCATATTTGAGAATGACAAGAATATCCTTGTGTTGTCTTATAACAACAACAACAACAACAACAATAATAATAATAATAATTGGAAATATTAATAAAATATTATTAATAAGATATTCATAAATCTTAATCATTTTAGTTTATAATTTTTTTAATATTTATTATTTTAATTTTTTTTATTCTATAGTTTTTAATTTTTAATTTTTATTCTCAAATTTTTAATCAATTTTTTTATTTTTTAACTTTCAAATTTTTAATTTAAATTTTATTAGTTTTTCTTACTTTTTTACTTTTAAATTTCTTATCATTTGCAAATTTTTAATTTTTTAATTTTTAAAATTTTAACTTTTTGTTAATTTTTAATTTTTATTATTTTTTAATTTTTCTAATTTTTCCTTTAAAATTTTCATTTCTACTTCTTTTATTATTTTCTAATTTTTATTAGTAAGACAATGTGGGAACGAGTTATTTGCAGTTCAAGCTGAATGCCACTCATTTAAGCTCGAAACAGTCACACGTATTTGTAAGGGTCTCTTTCTCTGCATCTAACACATAGCTTTCTAGTATTAGCTCCGGAAAAAGGTCCCAAGATGAAGAGAGTAGAGAGAAGAAAGAAATATCTGGTATCATTGATTCATTCACTTAGAAATGAATAGTACAGAGGGCTATTTATAGAGTTACATAAGTTGTGCACTTATGCTAGTTGTCATTCTCACTAACTAACAAAAAGTAGTTACATAACTGCTTTAGATTCTATCTTCTAGATATTTCTGGAACCTATAGTTTTCCTTATCATCCTCCTTCAAATTGGCCTCAATGTAGCCACCAAGGTTAGTTTGGATTTTAGTAGATTGAATTGCTGCTGAGGTAAGGCCTTGGTGAAGATATCAGTTACTTGCTCTTTAAAGGCTATGCGGGACAGCTGCAAAAACTTAAACACCACCTATTTCCTAATGAAATGATAGTCTATCTCTATATGTTTTGTTCTGGCATGGAACATTAAATTGGTGGCAAGTGCTATGGCAGAGACGTTGTCATAGTGACTAGTACAGGAATTGATATTTGCAAATCTTGAAACAAATAGCTAAGCCATTTTAATTATAAGGCTAAATAAGCCATAGCTCTGTATTCAACCTCTGTAGAGGGCCTGGCCACAGTGCTTTGTTTCTTTGAACACCAAGATATGAGGTTGGGGCCTAAATATACTGCATACCCTAAAGTGGACCTCTTGACCACTGAAGTTGAAGCCCAATCTGAATCAGTAAATGCATACAAGTGTAGAGGACCAGCCTGACATAATAAACCTGGGCCTAGTGTAGCTTTAATGTATTTGAGTGTTCTCTTTAGGGCAGCAAAGTCTGCTAGAGTGGGAGAGTGCATAAGTTGACGTAAGGAGTTTATAGCAAATTAAAGATCACACCTAGTCATTGTAATGTACTGTAGAGCCCCAATCATGCTTCTGAACTGAGTGGTATTAGCATAAGGAGTCTACTGGTCTGCAGTTTTCAGAGAGGCCTTAGAAAGTTTAAGAGTTTGGACAGAAGTACAGTCAGTCATGCTACCCTAACTGAGGAGTTGTTTAGCGTACTTTGTTTGATGCAAGATAAGCCTAGTAGGAGTTGTACTCACTTCAATCCCTAAGAAATAGGATAGAGGTCCCAAGTCTTTCATGGCAAATTGAGTATGCATTTCCTCCAATAGTTGAGAAATATAGCCACATGAATTCCCTGTCAGAATTATGTCATCAACATAGACCTAGATCTGGGTGAAATTAGTAACAGCCTTACGTATAAAAAGAGAAGTATCTGCTGTGCTTTCCCTGGACCCTTGACTTAAGAAGAAAGTCGGACAGTTTAAAGTACCAGGACCTTGGGGCTTGTTTGAGGCCATAGAGTGATTTTCTGAGCCTGCAGACATGATCAGGTTTAGTTTTGTCCTCAAAGCCTTAAGGCTGCAGCATATATACTTCTTCCTCTAATGTGCCATGCAAAAAAGCATTGGACACATCCAACTAACTGTCTTAGTTGCCAATGATTATGCAAGGCCAAAGAGATGACAATTCTAATGGTTTGACTCTTTACCACAGGGTTAAAAATTTCCTAGTAATCAATGCCCTGCTCTTACAAGTAGCCTTTGGCCACCAACCTAGCCTTGTACTTGACAACACTTCCATCAGCATTGATTTTAATTTTATAGACCTATTTTAAACCTATAGGATGCCTGCCAGGTGGTAAAGGAACCAGTTCCCATGTATTTTGGCCAATAAGAGCCTGAAACTCTTCTTCCATGGCCTAAACCCAACACTTGTATCTTGCAGCTTTTTTGTAATTCAATGGCTCATGCGCAGTAGGTGTTGAAATGAAACTGTGCAGTTAACACAAAGGAGGAGGCAAACAGCTAGTCTTTGATCTAGTTAGCATAGGATGATGGCCTAGTGGTGCTAGATTAGCATGAAGGTCAGGTGAAGACTGCCAAAGCTAGAAGAGGAAGCTTCTGTATTTGAAGAGAGGTGTGGGGCATTCTGATTCAGAGATGGTGCTAAAGGAGATCCATCAGACTGAGAAGAAATACAAGTGTGAGGAAAAGCTAGCCAGAACTTGAGGAAGGACCTAGACTGGCTATCTGAAAACTAGAAGAATTCTGAGTTGTGTTTTGAGGAGTGACTACACCGGCTAAAGGAATATAGAAATGTAGACTGGATGTAAAGTGAGAATGATTAGAATGATCAGAGAAGCCATGACCTTTATCTGCTGTAATTCTTGACCAAAAGGAAAAGCAAATACTAATGGACATGGGGGAATACTAATTGAAGGCACAGTTTCAGGATTTGGTTCTAAAAACTAAGACAATGGACCTGTGGTGTTGTTTTGTGGTGAATAAGGAAAAAGATGTTCATTAAACTTTAAATGCCTGGAGATGTAGACCCTGTGAGTAGCAATGTCTAGGCATTTGTAGCCTTTGGTGTGTGGGCAAAAACTTAGGAAAACACATAGTGCAGACCTAAGTTCAAGTTTCTTGTGAGTATATGGCTCAAGCCAAAGGTAAAAGAGGTACCCAAAGGCTTTTAATGAGTGGTATTCAGGCAAGGTTGAATAAAGCACCTTATAAGGTGATTTGTTATTGAGATTTGGAGTTGGCATTCTATTTATAAGGTAGTTGGCCATAGAAATAGACTCTAACCAAAACTGAGATGGTAAATGACTTTGATATAGCAGGGCTAGGGCTGTTTCTACTAAGTGTCTATACTTTCTTTTCACCCTTTCATTTTGTTCAGGTGTGTATGGATAGAAAGTTTGGTGAATTATGCCTTTTGATTGTAAAAATTGTTTGAATTGGTTATTAACAAACTCAGTCCCATTGTCAGTCCTTATTGTTTGAAGTTGAGCTTGAAATTGTGTTTGAATCATTTGATAGAAATTAAGAAAGATAGAGAAAACTTCTGATTTATATGTCACAAGATAAATCCATACAAATCTGGAACAGTCATCAACAAATGCTAGATAATACTTGTACCCTTTATTGGAAGCAACAGGGGCAGGCCCCCATACATCAATGTATACAATCTGGAAAAGAACATAAGAACTAGAACTAGACAATGGAAAAGGCAATCTACGAGATTTTGCCAAGCAACAAGAATCACATTGGATAGTAGTAGTAGGTAACCTAATATTGAGAAGCCTAGAAAGAGACTATGCTGCAGCAGCTAAAGGATGGCCAAGCCTTTTGGTGCCACAAAAGATCTTTAACTGATGTAGCTGTGGCTGTCAAGATTTTAGCTGGAAACTGAGTGGTGGATTGGACTGAGTATGGAAAGGAAGAGAGATTGTACAAACCTCTATCATAGGGGGTCTCGTACAAAACTCTTTGTGTTGCATTGTCCAGGATTTGTACCTCCTTTGCATTAAACAAGAGAGTACAATTGTTGTCATAAGTTAGTTTTGAAATAGAAAGTAGGTATGTAGAAATAGTAGGAACAAATAAGGTATTAGGAAGAATTAAAGACTTAGAAGAGAGAGAGATAGTATCATTCCTTGCACCAAGAATAGACAAAGCTTGACCATTACCTACTGCCACAGTATCTGCACCAGTATAAGGCTGATAAGTCTGCAGTTGAGCCATGTCATTAGTGACATGAGCATTAGTTCCAGAGTCCAGAACCTATTGTTGATTTTCAATTGGTGTCTATCTAGTTTGGGCCACTAATGCTTGTTTGCCAACAATTTGTGACTAATATTTGTTGCTATCAAACTTGTGCCTACAATTGATGGCAAGGTGATTAAGTTTCCCACAAAGTTGACATATCACCTTAATAGAGAAACCTGAAGCTTGTTGACCCTGTGACATAGGTTGAGGATTGTTGGGAAATTGAATTGAGGATCTAAGAATGCCCTGGCCTGAAGTCACAGGTTGAGTACCTCTGTCTCTGCCATTTCTCCCTACTCTATTGTCATAGTTATCTCTACCTCTGCCATTTCTGCCCCTCTATTGTTATAGTTACCTCTGCCTCTGGCTTGTCCCCCTCTTAGCTAGGTTTGAGAGTACAGTGCAATATGCACATTTTGAGTGGTAGAGTCCCCTAAACTCAGACTGTTCTCTAATTTCATATGCAGTTCCTCAGAAATCAATAAAGAGGATAGCTCTACCACAGTAATTGGAATGGGCCTAACCCTGATAGAGGCTCTAAAGGAATTGTACTCAGGGGCTAAACCTCTGAGTATATACATGACTAAATCTCTTGGGACATTACTTCATTAACACTAGCAACACCATTTGTTATAGTTTTTACATGATCCAGATGAGCTTGCATAGCATTTGTTCCTTTTGATAGGTGAAGCAGTTGAACTTTGAACTGATATATATGTGATCCAGTCAAAGAATTGTCTGAGATGAAGTGTAACCCACACTTCATGTGCAATTTCCAGATGAAGTACCCGTGTTTGAACAGCAGGAGTCATAGTGTTGAAGATATATATGTGATCCAGTCAAAGAATTGTCTGAGATGAAGTGTAACCCACACTTCATGTGCAATTTCCAGATGAAGTACCCATGTTTGAACAGCAGGAGTCATAGTGTTGAAGAGGCATGACTTAAGATAGTCATCTTGAGTGACCCAAACTTCATAGGCAGAATTAGGGATCTGATTACCAGATACATCAGTAATCTCCTTGCCTGGACACTTGACCTTTCCAGTACCATGATCAAATAGCTTCCAGCTCTAAATGCGATATGAATTTGAGATTTCCATGAGATAAAATTGGTGTTATGTAGCTTAGTGAATACTAGATTGCCTAAATTCTGAATCAAAATCCTCAGTCCCAGAGATAACTCCTCTAAATTGGCAGTAGTTGAAGAAGAAGCCATAGAAGGAGCTTGAGCAATTGTACGAAGGACAAGGAGTTGAAAGAAGAAATTTTTGATGGAGAATCTAGAAATTGACTCGATAGAAGGGTTAGCCTAATGGAGAAAGAGCTTCAATCAAGTTTTGAGCAAGATTGCAAGCTTGGTGAATGGATTTTAATGGTGATCTCACTATCAAGAAACCCTAGATCAATTGGGGAAAAACACTTTTAAGAAGTGTTCGGAAAAAAAAAAAACCAGGATTAGAGCTCAGGCTCTGATAACCATGAACAGAGTAGTGAGGAGAAAGAAATATCAATCTCATTGATTCATTCACTTAGAAATGAATAGTACATAGGGCTATTTATAGAGTTACATGAGCTGTGCACTTATGCCAGCTTAACTTATAGAAAGTAGTTACATAACTGCTTTAGATTCTATCTTCAAGATATTTTTAGAACCTATAGCTTTCCTTATCACAAGAAAACAACTCAATATACATTGACAAGCATTCTCAGGTGATTTATCTCATTTGTTAGAGAAACTTTGACAAGGGAAGAGGTGGGAGAGAGGAAAGAGAGAGGCAGGCATTATCATGTCAGCATTTTGAGAATTGATCTTCGCATGATTTCTTTTTCATCCTTATGCTGAAGCATTTTGTGGAATTATCTTTGAAGAGTTCTCTTCCATTTTTCCATTCTCTTAGTTCTTTTGACTAATCACTCATACATAGTTGAGAGTGCACTTTATTTTCATTTCAAATTTGTTGAGAAACATGGGCACCATAATAAAACTAATTAATATTAGGTGAAGTAGCACAAAATATGTGGTGGCGTTGAAATTTCTAATCTATTGAAGTGGAGAAATATATCTCTGACACTGCTTTCGATTTATACCCCAAATTGAAGAAAGCTTTGAGAAATACCATGAAGCAATAGAGTAACTAGAAGAGCTGCTATGAAAAATAACATAACAAAACAAAGCCAGAGAAAAGGGCTGTCTACAAGAACAGATCCAGGAACAATGTCAATAAGAAGAATTGGGACACAAGTGGATTCACAAGATTAGACCAAGACTTCGATAACCTATCCCAAATACTATGTATTTAGTCTTTTTTTTAGTTTTTCTAAAGCTGATGTTCATCCACTATACATAACAAATTTAGATATATTTTATTTAACATATCCTAACGTGTTGTATCCTAATTTTTAAAAAGAAAATGACGTATCGGCACGTTGATGTCTGCATATTAAGCCCGTACGTCACAGTAATACCACTTTACACCACCAAATCAAAAGGCTTAAGCTATTAAACAATGGTTTGTTATATTTTTTATTTCTTCAACAAGTCCCCACACATGCAAGTGGAATTGTTTTTTACTAAGCTTTACCCTTAGACATGTTCCTTTCAATAGATGCAGCAAAACTTGGAATCATGACCATTTTGTGAACCTGGGCCCAATACTATATTAAATGGTTGCCTCATCTAAAAGGTTAAGCTACTAGAAAGGTGCTTCCTATATTATAAATTATCTTCAAAACCATGGTAAAAGAACATGAGGTTTCAGCCTAAAACTGGTATTAGTTCAGAAATCCAGGATATCTCCCAGAATGCAGTCTAGACAGCGGGACCATATGATGGTCTTGGTATTTAAGGTTATAAAATGGGGTAAAATTATATCATTTAACAAACACATAATATTTGAGGTAATGAATCATACCTGACCTGTCATAGCACCATTTGTGATGGATTTACGAAGAACTCCAGCAATCTGATCTTTCTCTGGCACAGAGACATTGTCAACATCATTATCATCCTGAGTCATGCACAAAAATGGGAAACAATGAACAAGAAAAGGGTCGTCAAGAATTATTTTGGTCTCAAGAAACAGATGTATTACTAAGTAGTAATATTCAACATGGTCTTGGTTGAAACCTGCAGAGTTCTCGCATGCTGCAAGGCAATCTCCACTGCTTGCTTCCCACCAATAAAGCTAGGATGTGAGGAATTTATATAGCCCATCTAACAAGAATAAAGGTATCAAGTAATTAGCAGGCATAGACCGGCATTTCTGAAATAAGAGATGAATCACAGATAAGCCAATGAATAAACAATCAATCTAACAAGGATCAGAACACCAACCACTCAGCACACATAAATTAGCATTTTTGAAATAAGGGATGGACCACAGATAAGACAATGAATAGATAAATTTACTATAGTTTAAACTAGATAGTAACATCAATGGCAATATATGACACAAATCTACCTTAGATGAGCCATTAACTTTGGCAAGCCAGTCAAAGGTAAAATTATTTTCCTTCAGAATATAGAAGTAACCAATTTATATGGTACTGCACAGACCCATTTCCTCTACCAGAAAACAAAGCTTTTGCTATAAAGATTGAGAAGGATCGCTGCACAATGCCATTGTGGTAAAACCAACATGCTAAACACGCCATGGACTGACAAGAATCCAGGACAAAAGGTTTCTTGGTTATGAAAAGTCTGATGTTGGGGAATCATGAGGGTTGTTGAATGGGTTGACCCACCCATGTGTGATCGTAGCAAGAGCATTATACCAAGCTTGTTGAGATCCCCACAAAAGAAGGATCCTGAGAAAGATGAAAATCAGGTGGGTTGCGCTCTTGGTTATGTGTTTCACAATGACGTTTCTAGTTTGGAGTTGCTAACCTTTTCATTAGCTGTTGTTTTAGTAGGTTTATCATTGTGAAGTATGACGTCGCAGTAGGTTCATGGTGGTGAAGTCTGTTATTTATAGTAGGTAAATGGTGGTGAATTATGTCATTGTATTAGGTTGATGGTCATTTAGTTTGTTGTTATAGTGGTTAATGTCTGTAAAGTTTGTTGTGGTAGTAGGTGCATGATTTGAAGTTTCTTGCAACAAATTTGTATCAGATGTATATACAATGATTTTTAGTGCTTTTGGATGATTTTAGCCTTGAGAAAAAGGACTATTACGATTCACTTGTGCTGCATGTGAGTTTTAACGTTTTCTCCCTAACGAAAGCATTGGTTACGACTAACCACAATACAAAATCATTAGTTATGGGACCAATTTGTCACAAATGAAAGATAAGGGAATGATGTTGAACACAACAAAAATAAGGGACAATGGGCATTAATTACCATTGATCCACATATCTGAGTCTAATGTCAAGACACTTACTCGATTGATTCTCAGAATCCTAAATTTTGACAATTTCTATATCAAACGCTCAGAGCCATATGCATACCTGTATTCAACACCCGTGTCCAAATCCAAGTAACATAGCTTCGAGTCATAGAACAAAACTTTTGCTAGTCTTATAATAATCTTAACTACTTTCTTTTAACTTAAGGAGTACTTTTGGATCACACAAGGCTCCTGAAGTATTTCCTATACACTGTCCACCCCACCTTGTTTCTGTAATCGACATCAAAGTAAATCTCTCCATCTTGGTGGACCATAGAACCAACATAGCTAAAGTTTTCTTTCCTAGGCATTCTTTCCAAGTCCAATCTTGCTTCTCCTTCGCTCCTCTATGCACTCTTACTGAAATGCTTTTAAACTTTATCTTTGGTAAATCAGCTTAAAGCCATTTGATTTATAAAGTGTTGCTCCACAGTTTTAACTTAATATTTGCACCTTTTCTAGATACATCCACTTAAACAATATCATCCACGAATAGCGTGCATCATGGCACTCATCTTAGATATGTGACTAATGAATTCGTCCATAATTATCGCAAGACAACATATTTGTAGCACCTACAGTAATCAGAAAAAGCTTCCTCCATCCTTGTACAATTCACTGTTTTCATACATGTCTATTATCGCCACTTCTCTTCTCCAATACTTTCCATGGACTCGTCTAGATACACAGTCACGTCTTTTCCAATTACCTGATGACACATTTGTAGCATTAACCCCTCGTTTGCCTTATCCCTATCATTCTTTCCGGACTTGGCAAGGCAAGCCCAATAAATGAAAAGAATTAATGACAATGAGTTAAAGAACTAAAACATGAAAATGAGCAGGCACCACAAAGAAAGATCCAAGTGCCAAAGACACATGGCAACTTCTTCAACATAAATGTTGAAGAAAGCCACCTCTGCTTTATAATTATTTTGGTAAGGATATATAGTTATGAAACCTGGCTACACTCTTAAAAGAGGCACCAACAATATAACCCATGCAAGGGATCATTTCCATTGTCCTTATACGAGTGCAGAGCATCCAGAAAATCCAGGGAAAATCCATAGGCAGGCTATAGATGTAACCAAGAATTCAAAGAGTCTTACACAGACTTTCTGTAGGTTCTTCTTACACTTTAATTATTTGAATTTCTTGGTTCAACTTTACTACCAAGAAGAAAAAGAGGATAAAAATAACTTCGACCCATCTTTTACCTGGTGAACAGTTTTAAGTACTCACACCAATCCTCCCCAAACATAAAGAAAGAAAAAGATATCAGAAAGAAAAAGAAGAATACTTTCAGTTTATATGTCTGAAATGTTCCAAATACTAATGCAAAACAAAATGATGATGGAGAAGAAGCTCTGCTTGATTTTCTAGATACTAATGCCGTAATGCTTATCATGGGAAGCCTATTAACCAATGTAGATTAGCCCAGGTACCATTTCAATACTTAATAGTTAAAGTGGGTAGAAATTGTATAAACTAATCAACATTACTTTGCAAAAGATAAATATAGCTTACATTACCTCCATCTCAATTAGGTTCCCAATCATTCTCTCAGCAGGTTCTACCCCATCTCGCACTAACTTCCTCACGACATCATCCAGGTGCTTTCTCAGCATTGGGAATCTTTGGATCTCAACTGGTTCACAATTGCGACTTACCTGAATTAAAATTGAAACAGTGAACTTATATGGCCCTCCAGAATATGTGTGTGCGCATGTGACTGTTTGTTTAACAGCGAGAGGGAGTAAGTCATTTGATATCAGAATCAATGAAGCACCATGTAAGCAACATAAATTTTTTGTCACCTTAATTAATTCATCATAAACATAACGTAGGCACTGAAGGCTTGGATCTAACAGCCTAGCAATTTGTCTTCTAACTAAAACTTCAAATGGGACCTGAAATCAAAAGTCATTAGGTACTGATTGTGCTTCAATACAACGCTACCATGAAACGCACAAAGCAGCACTCTATAAATGCAACCATGAAATGCACAAAGCAGCATTCACCTCTGGCACAAAGAGGGCATTTCTAGGACCAGTTGCATTTTGAAGAGCTGTTCCAATATCCTCATCACTCACATCTTCGCAAGGATTAACTTCCTAGATACACAGCATGTTAGGAATGGTCAATATATTCAGTCATTCAAGATTTAAGCTGTTAAAAAAATGTAAGATTTTCTTCCATGATCAAAAAAGAATCGGCAACAACTAGAAGTCATATCATAATTCAAATTTATACCTCCAAGCGCTTCACGAAAATCGATTGAAATACATAGTTAATCCTAGCACCTCCTGCCAACTCTTTGGTTGACATCTCAGGACTTCTCCCATCCACCATAGCACAAAATGCTGCCAATTGACAAGTGGAAACAAAAGAAATTTGGAGTTGTCAAAAACTCTACAAGGAAAAGACTCAGAGAAGTTGGGAACACCGTCCAAGGAAGAAATGCAAAATCCATGTAAAAAGTTAAATCCAATATTTAACAATATAGAGAACTGAACAATTATAATGAGGAAAAGAAAAGAATGATTACACTAATTCCAGTAACTGACAATAGAAGGAAGGAAATGTCAGAAAATAACAAAAAAGACCCAAATTAGGACAAATATATAAGTCGCAAGCAATAAAGACATATAACAGTATGTGACAGTGTTATCAAAACTCCAACAAAGCATGACGATAGGGCATAGGCAAAGGGGACCAATCCTCCAAAAACGATTATTTAATTTATGTTTTAATTTTTAAAATATTTTGTATAAGTCTTCTTAAAGAACTGTAAAAGTTTTTAACTTATGTACATAATAACATTGATTTAACTTTTATTTTTGGCCTAATTACTTAAAATATTTAAACTAATTTAAGAAAAAAAGGAAAAAACTAAAAATGGGCTCATAATATCAGTGACATTATCTTCTAGTACCAATCACTGTAGGGCGTACTTCGTAGCTTATGTATATAATCTTTAATTCACTATCATTATCTTTTTAATATCCTTAATGTACCTAATTATCTTAAAATTAAAAATTTACCTAGTATAGATAGAAATCTAGAGGAAATTAGAAAATCAAAAGCTTATCTTTCAGTATATATTTCTTTTAAAATCCCCAACCCTAACCCAACTCTCCGCTCACCATGAGAATCGAACCCAGGTTATCACCCTTGCAGGAAATAATCTCAACCACTTATGCTACCCCTAAACCCAGGGAGAAAAAGAAGAAGAAGAAGAAGAAAGCGCAAAAAAAAAAAAAAAAATCAACTATTACTTCATGAACTACTCCCTGAACTATACATTGATATAGTTGACTTTTTGTGTCTCAACAATATCTACATAATGAGTTCTGCTTTGGCTATTAAAATTATCAAAAAATAACTTTCACCCAAATGTAAAATGACTTTCTTAAAGATAGTTTGGTTATCTACATCAAGAAAAATTGCTTAAATATTCATGTTGATACAATAATTGATGAATTGTATTCCATAAGGAAGAGATATGTTCAACATCATTGACCAAATCAGTAAATTTCTTTCTAAGAAATCTTATATTATTTTTGACAAATACTATCCTTTATAGGTACTAATACATAAGTCTACAATTTTCTTAATTACATCCTGACCCCCCAATACCAATCTTAGAACCATGGTAATGAGGCAATATTTAAAAAGAAATAATCAGCAAATACTAAATTCATTTTCTGAGAGTTTCAAAAAGCAGACCAAATTTTAAATGGCCAAATACATACAGGGAATGATCTGAGTCCAAACATAATCAGGTGAAAGAAACCACTTTTATCACCATATCATATATAAGTAAGAATGACAAAAGAATTGTTATCAAACAATTCTAAATTAAAAAGAAATGGTATTGGACAATTTTAAATCAAAAAAGAAAAAAAGAAAAGAAGCATGATAAAATTTAATGATTTTAGAAAAGAAGTCCTCAAATATCAAATAAATAGGAATGTGATGATGAAACAAGAAGAAAGAATATGGAACTGGAGAAAAGAAAAAAATCTTACGACATGAGATATTGCTTACCATTAGAGTACTCTGTCAGAATGTTAAACAAAAATGCTCTTTTTTCAGACTGTTTCAAGATATTAAGAAAAAGATTAGAAAAATAAAGCGGTTGAGAGGAAAAATGTATAGAAAGCATGCAGAACAACATACACGCACTCAGTCAGACAAGCATTTTGGAACATTTGCAAAAGAAAATCCCGACAAAGAAATCGGGATGGACCAAGTAATAAGGTACATAACTATTATTCTAGACTTACCTCTGATTTTAACTTCTCACCGTAAGCATTTAGCTCTTTTGTAACAGTATCCAAATGAGAATTTAACTCAGCCTTTAAACAAGGGAACACTTGCTGAATATGTTGCTCCAAAATCTAAGAGAAGAACAAAATCGTCAAGTTAGAGGGCATGACAATAAGGATACAGTGCTAGGATAATGGCTTTGAGTAAAATCCAATAAAATAAGAACATCATATCTGAAGAACAACCAGAAAAGACAAACAATATGGTTGACAAGAAACTTCATGTAACTCAGCAGCATTTATATAAAATAACAACCTTGGGTCAGAGTTCCAACTTTACAATCATTAGTCCATAAATTTTGAATTTTGGGGAACGAGTGAGCATGGGTGGCAAAAGCATGTTTAGGTCTTCCTGGTTTTTTGTTGTAGTACTATCCAATAAACACAACGTTATTCTTTTTGTTCTAGATAACAATAAAATAGGTTGAATTTCGGAGAGCCAAAACTCAGTGTAAGAAGCAGAAGCCCACAAACGTAGAATAGTACAGGAAAGTAAATTGACCTGATTCATTTTTTTGGCCAATTGGGGAATCCCACAACAATCAGAGAGACCATTGTAGATCTTCAACAGAAAATAAAATGTGTTAAATCAGGTCCCAGATCTAGAAGGATTAAATCAGAATTTTATGGATGATGTAAGTTGAAAATTACAGGATGATCACGGAAGAACTGTTCCTCATGTGCAAGTGCTACCGCAATGCTACAGTCTTTATTGATATCCTGTAAAACAGAATTTGGTCAAACTCAATGCAGGCAAGTTGACGTTCTAAAAGAATATAATTCATTGAAATACAAATTGTAAAGGCAGTTCTTAGTGGTAATGCATGATACTTGGTGATAATGCTACAGACTTTATCAAACTTTCTAAAGGAATTTAATGTTATACATTTCTCTCAAAAAGGTGGAGGTACTATTTTCTTTTAACTTCATTGTTCACATGCATGCTAATATTATACGGTAAAAGAAAATATAGCCAAAATTTGATGGATAAAAAGTTCCATAAATTATCAGGGACAAGCAAATTGTAAAGCACACAACTGACCAAAAGATGAGTAGTTTCAAGTGCGCATGAATATATTCTTCATTATCAGAAAGTGCTAATTCAATCATATGTTTACTAGCCAAATTTTCTATGATGGATCTCATCGAGGTACTTAGAATACTAAAGAGCATACCTCCTGACTGCGATTTACAACACCAACATACCCTAAATGGAGTGGAATGACTTTGCCAAGAAGGAAGTTACGTGCATCAGTACCCTTGTCCATTATATCTAACTACATCCACAAAAAGAATGGTCACATGAGACTTCCTCAAGTTGATATGCTGAAGTTAAATCATGTCAACATAAAATTTCTCTTGTGCTGAAAACAAACTGATATCTTTCTTTTGGTCCCTTTTCAGTTGGTGATAAATTAGAGAGTTGTTGTATACCATGGGAGGACCTACCTTGCTTATGACACCAATTGTCCGTGAACCTGTAAATTCAAGTCAGTGAGGCAATGTATTAAAAGTGAAGATCAGAACACATGATATATTATCTCCCTCTTTTTCTCTGTCTCTGTAACTACGCAAACAAGAGAGAGAAGAACTAAAACTATATACAATGAGACATACCTGTTGGATCTGCCACTCTGGCCATCTGTAATGCATCAGAAGTAGCCAAATCGGAATTTGCAGGACTAACAGCCAATATGATACACATCTCTTTTTGGATGTAAGACATTATCATTCCCCTAATCTTTACTTCTATATCAGAGGGTTGATCTCCTACAGGAACCTTTGTAATTCCAGGCAGATCTACCAAAGTCATATTAAGAACATTTGGAGAAGATATCTTTAACCGAATTTGTTTATTTGAGACTCCCTTGTTCCTCCCTGCTTCTCTTTCAGTCTCAGCCTGAGAACACCATGGAATTCCAATCATTAACAAAATAAAGTAGAGAGAACCCATGGTTGGTGGCATAAACAGTTTTCATTATCCTACTTGATGACCTCTCTGATTGTGCACATCATTCAACAAGTCCAGGACCACTCAAGAACTAGTATTGGTCTCAAACAGCAGAGAACCATTTTTCAATTTTTATAGGTTTCAACAGCTCACACATTAATAAGCACAGTAAGTATCAAAATGATCAGGAGTAGAATTTTCTTCCCTTGAATACTCTCCACGTCCGTACTGAGCTCAATTGATTCTGAAAAGTAAACTATCCACTAAACAGGTCTTGAACAATCACCAAGTCCTGGTAACTTTGAGTACAGAAATAATAGAAATTATGTTGCTTTCCATGTATAAGCTAGATAGATGTAAGGTTATTTCTTCTCAAGAATTCCTCATGTGGCTTGAAACTCCCTTTTCGTGTAGAATAGGTGACACTGTCTCATGTGCCAAACGTCTTGCTTTCTTTCTGCCAATGAGACAATCAACTGTAGTCCAAGAGAAATTCACAATGGACAAAGTTTACCATATTTTAGATTCTTATCTGTTTAATTTATTTGTAACTAATGAATTTTGATTACTCACTGTATCTGAACCACTACAGTGCCATGAATCTTCCAAAATTCAAATTTTACAGGCATTTATAGACAATGAAGTGTTAAATGTTTTAACAGATAGCCTTTATGACTTGGGTAACGCGATGATGCATCACTTCTTCACCTATTGCCAGCCTGGTCTAAACAATGTTGCTTCTCAGTTAAAAGGCATAAAATAGAAATTCTTGTCATAAAATCAGACCTTTAAAAGTTGCATATGAACGGTTGCTCCCTACACTCATAGCTGGACCTCTGAGTTACAAGAATAAGCTTTATGAATTCATTCCTCCAATTCAAATCTGCACTCATTATTGTCTTTTGTCATAAAACTGATTGATCTTTAATTATAAAATTTGAATAAAATCATAAAAAAATATCAAAAATATACATATTGCTCCCGCAACATTTGTGCGCCCTTAGACTAGTAAGAATAATCAGAAGAACAAGAAGAAGACATTTAACCTTAATTCAGGCAAATTTTGGACCAGAAGAAGAGTTTCGGCAAATTTGAGTACTAGCCCAATATTTAGTCATATTTTGCAAGTGATCCCTAATGTTCCAAGGGTGATACAATGAGTACATTTTATTTATCAAAGTTTTCAAAATCCAAAGTAATCTTCAGTCATCTTTTTGTTAGAATTGTGTGGTCAACTGCTTGTCAAAAGGTGATTCCATAAAAGTAATTTTTGTGAATCTTTTATCCAAAGTTAAAAAGAAAAATGGCTGAAGAACCAACTCGATGATTCTTGTACATAGAATATTGGGAACAACATTAGGTGGTAACATGAAAATCCATGTTTTAGCATTAGAACTACTAGTGAAATTTTACATTATAAGAATAGAATAAAAATAACAAATAAATAATTCAAAGACTCCAACCAATATGAAGGTACAAGCTTCAAGATTTCAAGAAAAACTCAAGGTACAACCTTCTGGGCACAACTAGTGGACACCAGTTTTATGTTATATGCTCCACTGCCTGTACCTTTGTTCTTGCAATGATGCAGCACAATGCATACACACACATATATATATACACATATGTAGATATACACACACATTGCACGCGTACATACATATACATGCATATAAGTGTAGTTCGTAACCTGAATTTCGCGTCGTATATCTGAGAAGTTGTAGAAGCGCTTGCCAGGGAGGTGCCGAAACTCGCCCCACTCGCGGCCATCATATTCGGCGCGGAGCGGCCGGTGCTCAAGCTGAAGGACGAGAGGGCGGCGAGTGCAGATACCACAGCCGCGGGGGAGGAAGTCGCGGCCGACAAGGGCCTCGAGGACGCTGGACTTGCCGCTGCTCTGGCTGCCGACCACAGCCACCTGTGGCAGACTGAGCATCTCCAGCCCTTCGCCGGCGCCGCCGTCGTTGATGAGCGGCGCGAAAATATCTTGGAGCTTGTTGATGACAGGGATGAGTGATGAACCTATGAAGGAGACGTCCGAGGGTTTTGGAGGTGATACATCGACGCGTGGGTTCACTTGTTTCCCCATTGTTAGCGTTTAACTAGAGGTTTGGACTTGTGTGTGAAATATTCTGCCGTTGTAGAAGAAGATGGTGTATATATATTTGCTTGTTTTGGCCAAGAATGGTATGTTTTGATTTTGCTTACTGCCTAAGAAACTCGTCAATGCTCGAGAAGCGCGCATCCTAAATTTCGTGCACCAATATAGCACGAGAATTTGTTCATAATTTTTATATTTTTATATTATATATTAATAATTTTTAATTATTTACAAATTATAAGGTATATGTTTACAATTTTAATTTTTTTTGTTCAAAATTTTTAATTATTACTTATTTATTACCCATATATTATATATTTAAAAATTTTATATTATATGTTCATAATAATAAATTATATATTTACGATTCTTTAAAATATATTCACAATTTATAAGCGATATGTCCACAACTTGTAAATAATATATTCATAATCTGTGAACGATTTCAGAACTCAGAGTTGGAGGTATTATTGGTGTCTAGTCGATTGTCGAATTCTTGTGTTGTGTTCATTGGTTTGAGAATAATTAACTCATTAAATTTCACGTTAATCCAACGACCGAATTGTGAAATCTATCCAGCAAAGCACCATGTACCTTTAAGGGTGTACCATGAGGTAGATGTATGGTATAATTTGCGTGTATTACTTGGTTTTGTATCGTTGGAGGACAACCCACCAAATGTAATAATAATAATAAACTAAATTATATTCAAATGATGTATAACTAATTTGTGATCGCGATATTAATGTGATATTATCAAATTTAAATATTAATTTGATAATAGCAAATCTTAGTTTAATCATTAACTGATTGACAATTAACGACTAGTTTGGTATTATTGTTGCAATATGCTATTACTTTGTAAAAGTGTTGAACCCAATTTTGTTCAATGATCCAGGGAAAGAATGAAAAGTTATTATCGTATAAAAACAGAATATTGTATGCTCTTAAAATTTTTGTTTAAAGTTTATTATTTATTTATTTAAATTTATTACTTTTAATTTTTAAAATTTTTAATTATTAATTCTTTATCTTTTTTATTTTTAATTTTTTACTTTTTTATTTCCTATTTTCAAAATTTTTTAATTTTTTTGTTATTTTTCGTTTTATTTCTAGATTTTTTAATTTTTATTCAATAAATAAAATATATTAGGTAAGCACTAACGTATTAGAATGGCTTGAAAGATGAAAAGATCTAACATATGCCATGCAAGAGGTTATGTGACACCATAGATGAATTTTTTTTAAGAAAAAAATGATGATGTGCCACTTTAAAATTGCAAGAGACTTGTCTCGCACTCTGGAATTACAAGAAAAAGAAGGTCTATATATAGAAGATTTGTGAAGTAGAGGGGGTGTGGGGGGTGGGGGGGGTGGGGGGGGGGGGACGTACAGCAGTGCAGTAATAGTCTTTCTCATCTTAAAACTTAAGCCAACGTTTCTCTTTTTCTTTCCGCAGAACTGCATTTGACGCAGATGCATGAACCGCCTCTGCATCAGCTAGAGCCTTGCGAGTCTCTATTAATTTCCTCATAGCAGCTTCATAAACTACCTTCTCTTTCCTGTTTCGGTTCACCATCTCCTCCAGTTTCTCAATCCGTGTCTTCAATTCCTTTATCTGATCCTCATAAGCGATCAAGGTCCGCCTATCTTCTTTCTTCCTTTCCCCATTTGCCTCACTCTGCTTCTTTGTTGATCCATCAACTTGGGCGTGCATTGCAAGATGAGAATTAATAAGAGAGAACATATCCGACCTTGACTCCTCTTCCTCTTCAGCGGACCTAGCTGCTGCTGCTAATTTGCGTTCACGTTTTTTCTTCCCACCCCTACTTCGTTTCTTACCCCTATGCTCTTTTGTCTCTTCACTTTCCCGGTTTTCAACAGCATGATCAAGAGATTGTCTTGCTGGAAGGACCTTGACTGGAATAGGGTTTACCATTCCCTGTCCAGACACACCTAAGCCCATCCCCTCACGAAAACCCATATTGGCCATCATTTTAGAAGCGATGCCCCGGGTGTGATTCTCCCACTTGGCAAAAATGGCAGTTTCAGTCTGGATCCCCCTTTGCATGGCTGTGCTTTC
This sequence comes from Cordia subcordata, assembly GCA_028554755.1. NCBI lineage: Eukaryota > Viridiplantae > Streptophyta > Magnoliopsida > Boraginales > Cordiaceae > Cordia > Cordia subcordata. The sequence goes on along the minus strand of JAPTOF010000001.1, from coordinate 11,051,695 downwards.
TAAAAATCCCAAGCCTTTTGAGCTGCCTTCTTCATAGTCACTTGAATCAGATAGTTCATATTGCTCAGAATCAGAGTCGCTATCTTCATCGTCACTCATTTGTGCATATTCAGATAAGGAGATAGCATCTCTCCCAAGCTTCGTGGAGCTTCCATCATCTTGAAAAACAATGTTCCCTACTTCTAATTTTTCATCCCATGATTCCAATTCAGCTTCTCTCCAAATTCCTGAATTACAATCAGAAACTGCCCAGATACTAGAACCCACCAGTGATTGATCCCATACTGTGGGTATATACCTCTTCAACGAAGATAGTGGGACATCAATCCCTGACATATTGAGAGTTTGCCATCAGGAAAGCTCAAGATACTCAAAAGTTTGTAACAGCGAGCAAGTATAACATACAGGTAAAATACATAAAACATGTAAAATTTATACCTAAGATACTGGTTCACTCATTAGGTATACCAGCCATGAAAATAATACATATAAACACACATATGTTAGAGGGTATATTTATATTTATAGGTGGTTCACCTTAGAAAGTTAGCCAGTATCATATTATATATATATATATAAGTTGGAAGGAAGTGGTCCAGAGGATAGAGAGTGGATGAGAGATGCCTGAACATAAAAAGCATAAACCTAATAAACCTACAGCTCGCTGAGCTGAAATGTGATGGCAAATCAGTTTTCTTTTCAGGAGAGATTATTCGAGCTTTTCATTTGGCAGATAGGAGAGTACTATCTTATTATTCTTCCGGCAGCTCTTTCTGTAACTAGTAATGAAAAACATACACTCATTCACCTAATACAATCTACTGATCTAAGTGATAAAACAGAAATTAGCAGTTAAGGGTTTTGTCAGTTTCATTTCAATGTCTACTGGTCCAGGGTAGTTATGCATTGCAACATACCATGTGATAGTCGGCAGTTATTACCAAATCGGCATCGTTGCTGAAGAAAGAACTTGCACATCTGCACTTGGTTGACCTAGGATTAGTATGATAACTAAAACCAGTGTATTATATGCACAGTAAGATAAGAAAAGAAAAAAAGAAATGACCAAACTAAAGTTCGTGTAAACTAAGGCACAGAGCTTTATATATACTTCCCTTGTTCATGACAATAAGCAGTAATAATATAGCTCAGCAATTTTAGTAGGTAGGGAAAGAAGTTAAGGGAAATACAAAAACAAATATTTCCTGGAAAATATTAAACAATATATGTGGCAAAAAGCATCAATTAGTTTAAAATATCAAATCTTCCCCACATTCCAAATAAAAGTTGTGTAGCTAGAACAATATGGTAACCGTTAGCACTAACTCAACCTAAAAAATGGTTACCAGACAGGAATTCAGGTCCTCAAACAGCCCAGTAAAACAAGAAGGATAACGCATGCAAACAATCTAAACTGTTCCACGCATCTATCTGCCTGTCCCTTTCTAATATGCCACTTAAATAATTTCATCTTCCAAAAATCAATATATCGTCACAGTCCAGGCCTTTGAAGTGCATAATTGTCCAGATTGGGCAGACAGTGATACTCACACAATGGCCAAGAAAGCGTGAGAAGGTGATATATCTAGTTGTCTATTTCATTCAAATGATAAAAGAAGCAGTAGACTGTGCTCAGATAGATGCTTGATATTAAATTTTAATACCATTTGCTAACACATAGTAGTACATACCTCCAACTCTTACTTCTTTGTCATACGCAGTCATAGCTCCATTATTGTTAAACTACCAGATAATGCATACCTGACCAGATAATCTCCCAATCCTACTTCCCCTTCTGTTTGAAGACTACCCAATAATGCTGGACACGTGCATTTGTGATAAGAAACATGAAATTTCATCTTACAAACAATTGATATTAGATGGAGTAGCCTAAATCTCATGTATTGGTCTTAGAAGTCATTATTTATCCAAATGGGACAATGGTATTACCCAAATATCTGCGACATGTATACCCAATGAAAATTCAGCATTTCCTAAGCAGCATAAAATTTCTGTTGCATATCCACTCAAAAGTACTGGCTAAGGCTAAAGCTTGAAAAACTCAAGATGAAAAGTTGTTGCCAGAGATCATGTCCTAACTGTTTCTATTCTAGTTCATACAGATTCTTTTGTTGCATGCTAGATGATAAACCATGACACAGGATATCAATGTTGTATTCGACCAAGTTCACTATCATTCTGCCCCTCAAAGTACATGAAGTTCTGAACTAAAACCATACATTCGAAGGTCACCAACTCCAAAAAAGTTGCAAAAATTAAAGATAACCAGAGAATTGAAAAGATCAGAATCCAGTACCCACCAGCATGCTTTCTGAAGTTGGAGTTAGGAAAGAAACTTTTGCAAACTGAGAGCCTTCCACCCCAACAACCAGACCATTATACCAACGTCCATCAGTATGACGGAATCTACATTTTGATCCGACCGAGTAACTTTGATCCTCAACAGGTTCGGCTTCAACTTCCGATTGATCAAGCATTTCTGCCTTAACATCCGGACCTTTGGGTTCCGGTTCTTGCAGAGAAGAATCAATCTCTCGTAACAGCCTCGCACGTTTCAGATAAAGCAGCCCTTCCTCAACATGTTTGATGGCATGAACAAGCTCATCCCGAACCTGAAACGAGTCACCACGCATCAACTTCCATTATCCATTTACAACTAGACAATGCGTGCCACCAGGATATATATAATTTCTCTGCAAGTTAGCACCCCTAGGCACACATATACCGAGCAACTTACCATATCAAACACGGAATCGTTTGGCACATACAATTATACACAAGTAAACATCACACAGTCCAACAATTTTCCTCTACGAATCTCAAAGACATCAAAAATTTCTCTCCCTCACTTTTGCCTTCGTCAATTAATTTCTCACATACCAAATTTGTGTGGATAAATCATTTTCATTACAAGTACCAATAATAAATGATTAAAGACACATTCAATGAACGTGTGCATACAGAAGCCCTAAAATACTTAGTGATGGTGACGATGAAGGGGAAGGGCGGGGCTTACGACGAGGAGCTCATGGTTGGTGGGGTCGGAAGCAAGGGCATCGTTGAGAGCAGAAAGAGAGTCGCGCTGTTCGCGGAGTTGGGAGTCCAGCTGCTCTTCCAGAACTCTCTCCTCTTCCTCATCCGCCATCCTTCACAATTTTCTTTGCTTTACCGCCTTTTGCCACAACCCCTCTCCCTCACTGTCCAGGTCTTTTTGTTGAAAGGGCGCAGTGCTCTTAAATGGTCTTGTCTCATTGTTGTTTCTTTTTCTTTTGATATTTGCAGTATATTTGGAATAAATAAATTTCACAAAATTTTGTGAACCTTTTTGTATTTCCCAGTTTTTCTTTTTTCTTTTTTAATTTTTTTTGGACTACCACGTTAAAGATCATAGACATATAACTTATTTTTTAAAAATAATTTTTTTTAAATAAAAAATTCACTTGAAATTTTTAATATTTACTGCTTTTATCTAAAAATTAGATTTAAAAATATCTCATTATTTATTTTTGCAAGTCCTTCAATCGAAATTCGTCAAAAATAAACCAAAATGTTTCAGGGACCCGCGTGCCGTGCTTAATTTTTGTCAAATTTTAGATGAACTAGTGCTTTTATACTTTTAATATGCACCGATTTATTTTTTTTATAAAAAAGGTTAAATTTAGCTGAATTTATTTGTTTTTTAATAGTAGATGCTAATTTAATTATGAATATTCTGTCTTTTACATGGGTCATTCTTTTAATAGTAGGAATTGAATTTATTAGTTTAATAGTTGAAATCCACAAATGAAAATTTAAGCATTAATTAATTGGTAATTAAATTTTTTAAATTAAAATAGATAATTTGAAATTATCAGGTTCGGGAAGACCTAACAGGTTGCTCCAATATGCTCAGTCGGCCTACAAAAGAGAAAAAAGTGTATGAGATCTTCGGGTACACCTAACAGGTTGCTCCAATCGTGCTCGGGTCAACTTGCAAAAGAGAAAAAAACGTATGAGATCTTAAGGACATCGGTGCGGTGTTGGGCAAAGACCCTCTGACGTTCGAGTTATTAATATGATCTAAGCTCAACTAAATGGTAGGCAAATATTTAGGCTATGTTTTTCATACCTTATACCTTGTTAACGATGGCTTATTTATAGCCATGGAATCGAGCAGTCTTTGGATTATCACAAGCTTTTGTAGAGCCAATCTACTTAGAAAGCTAATAAGCTACACAGATGAGCTTGAGGACTTAGTCTTTCTTAATATGAATCTTGGGTACTGTTAGTCTTAGCCTTATCGCTTCAAGAGTCTTATTGTACTATCCGAGTTTTAATTATTCACAGGCCTGCATTGCAATCCCCACGGGTCCAATCGACCTAGATTATAACAGAAGCCAACTGGGCTGGATGGACCCATATTATCAACCCTTTTGATTTAAGTTGGCGACCCTCTCCTACTCATTTACTAAATTCAGTCAACCCTCTTCTCAGGTATGCTCACCAATCCATCATTCTTTTTATCTCCACTAACAACTACTCTTCCAAATGGCTTCCGACTCTAACTCACAAAACGTAGAAACCCCTTGTTATGAGGAAGGGTTGGAGACTGCCTTTTCCAACTCGAGTGATAGCTTCAGTGAAAGCACAGAGGTTGACGAATCCACGTCACAACCTCCTAAGAAATTCTCCACTGCCCATACTCCGAGCTTAGACGACCTTCCTTTATCTCAGAGAGCTACCCAACTGAAGAGTAAGGCCTATATACTGGGTACCAACTTTCTTACAAAATCCCAAACTTCACACCACTACCCAAACGCTACAACCTCCTCTTACTTTGCTGAATGTACTTCCTCATCTCCATCAAGCCAAAGGAAGAAATTTTTTGAAACAGAGCATCGAGACTGCCTGGCCATCTATCAAATCAAGGTATACATAGCGAGTTGTAAGGCCATCGAGCCACCATTCAAATATAGGATCCTAACTCGAACCGATAGTGCCTACAATCCTTTAGAATGTGAACTAGCCATCAACGAATGTGCGATAACCGTCTGGCTCTACTTCCCCATCCCTGACTTTGTGGCAGAAGTCTTCACTTTTCTGCAAATTTCACCAAGCCAATTACAACTGAACAGTTGGGCCTAATTGCTTGACTTTTATGTTAGAGCCAAAACCTTGGGACCTACCCCCATCGTGAACCTCTTTCTAATGGTCTTTCAAGTTACCACCGGCTTTAGAGATACCGCAGGCTAGTACCATCTTTAAGGCAAACGAGGTCGTCTTCTATTAACGAACTTCTCTAGCTCCAATAAGGGTTGGTACAAGAAATACATCTTCGTGAAAAGCCAAACTCCCTGGACCTCGCCCATACACTAGAGGCGCTTACGAAAAGACATTCTGAACTCCCCTAGTCTTTCCATTCAAGAGATCCAAGACTTGGAGAAATTAAAAGACGCAGGGGTTGAACATTTCTCCTAGTTCCTCTGAAGCCCTCACAAAATCATGGAATCTCGCCTTTACTCCTGGTTCATAGTCTGGCCAAATGTCAAGGCTATGAAGGGTTGAGTTCTTTCTTTATCACTCATTTTCTAGGTTGATTACTTATGATTTTACCCTTGTCTTTTTTGCCTTACACAGCCATGGCTTGCAAGATGCCTAAGGATGTCCGTGCTAAGCTAGAGGCCTGGGATCAAACATCCAAGGCCACCGAGAAGGGCAAGAAGAAGAAAGCCACCCTTCCAGCTCCTAAGCGCCTAGTTACATCGACCTCTTCTCAACTAGAAGTCTGAAAAGGTTCCAAAGCCTCCCTCTAACGTCCTCTTGCTTCCTATAACTCCCTTGAGCCTACTATTAGGGAGAAAAAGAAACGCCTCATGCTCTTCCTAATCCCACCTTAGCCCCTAGCACCAAACAACCAGCCTCGACTGAGGAGGAGAAAGAAAGCTCTCCCTTACTAAAGCTAAGCTTAGAAAATCCTTACCCTATGGGGTGCCTTTTCATATAGCTAATGCCAGGACCTTCTGGTAAGGACCCGGGATAAGGCTCCAACCTAGTGGCTCTTATCCTAGCTCTCTCCAGTTTATTCGCCTCGTGCAGGGGAAAGAAATCAACCTTATGCCCGTTATAGACGTCGACATCAAAACCTTGCTACGTAATTTGGTGGAGACCTACAACCTGGTATATGCTTGTCTATCTCTTAGCTTGTATCAGTTTTGAACTTGATATAACTCTTTACTTTTCTGCTATTCCGTTTCTAGATCCTAGGTCACGATAATGACATGAAAGAGAGCTTAGACTTTGTCGAAGCCATGCTGGGTGAAATCATTTGTAGCTCAAACTTCTTCAGGTTTGGCAAACCTGAAGGCCTTTGAACCATGGTGCCCTCTGAGAGGCAAGAAAAAAACCCTAGTTGAGTGTTGACTTGGCATTGATTGAGAAGCCATTGGTAGAGAAAGCCCTCAAAGAAGTCCCATAAGTTGGTGAAGGAAGAAGAAAAAGCCGAGAAGGTTCTAGAGTTGGAAAAGTTCAACAAGGACCTAGAATCCAGGACCCTTGCTACTGAGAGGGAAACAGTCTCGTTATTCCATGAGAACCTTGAGTTGAAAAGTAAAGTAACTACTTTGGGAGACAGGAGTCAGTCCACGGTTGAGTAATATAAGGCTTTAGATCAATTTGACCAGGACGCCAGGCGTTACTGCCTTCACTGTTTCAACAGAGGGAATATTCAAGGCATAGAGGATGCTCGTGCCAAGGCCCAAGCTTAATACCCAGACCTTAACTTCGACTTCCTCCAGTATTCAAATAACAATGGCAGTGAAGGCGACAAGGACATCGAAGTGCTAGACTCAGATGATGAGCAACCTCTAACCATCCAAGCCCTCAGCTTTGTTCTTGAGACTAAGGATATTGCCCTCTTCCCCTCCCTTCTCCCCCCCCCCTTATACGCACGCGTTTCCAAGGTGTTTAAGCCCCTTTAGAATAGGTTCATATTCCCTTTGCATGGCTTGTACTTGAAAACTTCTTGAATATGTCAATCTTTTTGTTAGACCTTGAATATATCAATCTTTTTGTCAAACCTTCAGTTGATATTTTCCTGTTCGTCTTATTTTCGTTAACCTTTTCATTGATTTATTGCTTTCATTTGCTTTCATGGGCATAAATTGTGTGTTTTCATGTTTGCAATGCAATGCAAGCCTGGGCTCGTCTTTTAGGTGGAAACCTAGACTCGTCTTTTAGGTGTGAGCCTAGACCCAGTTTTGTAAAGAAGAAAGAGTAAAGAAATGGAAACAACACGCAAAAAAATTTTTACGTGGTTCGGTCAAAAATTTCGACCTATGTCCACAGGATTCCACTATAAGTTCAAGCAAAGGACAAACTTCTGTGTTCCTTTATTCCTCTCTTCTTCTCTCTCTCTCTCTCTAATCAACAAAACTAATGTATATCCATAAAGATAAAAGATAATAAAAAAATATATAATAAATTACTGCTTAAGCTAATAATAAAATAATCATTGTCATGTAAGTAGTGACATACACATGGCACTTTCAAAATATTAAAAAAAAAAAGAGTATCACAAAGTAAAAGACAAGATGATATTACATCTAATTTTGAATTGAATACTTAAATATAAGGGGGCTTTTTAATTGAATTTAAAAATTATTGACATATTTGTCTAATCAAGTAATTACGTGACTGGAGATGAATTTAAATGTGACTAGACTTGCCATATTGCACTCTCAAATCAAACTCATGAAGGATGTGTGAATTACACTATAGTTATTATTCAATAACTTTTTATAATTTTTTATCCTTTCTCTATTTTACCTACTTCACAATAAAAATAAATATAAATAATAATAAATAAAGTAAATATAAATTAAATTAAATTAATAAATAAAAGTATTTACTAAAAGACAAATAAATCTAAAGCAAATGAAAATATAAATAAATAAATGTAAATATAAATAAATATTTAAAAATATATAAAATTCTAAGCATTTTACAATGAAATATTAATTATAACTAGATATTAATAGTGTTTTGGTAAATAATATTAAATTTCAAAAATATTAGTAGTAGAAAATATTTAGTTTCATATATTAAGATTTCTAATTCATAATATTTTCTTTAAGTCATATTTATTTTTACAATAAATAATATTTTATTTCAAATATTTTTAGCAAATAACATTTCTAAATATTTGTTAGAAATTATTTAATTATGTAATTATCATATGTATTACCAAATATGACATTAAAAATTAATATATAACTTAGACTATAGTAACTAAACACATATTGTGATTTAAATTACTATATAATTACTAAGTAGTGTAATTAGTATGGTTACACTATCTAGTAATTATACCATGGTGTTCAAATTTAAAAATAAAAAATAATATCATACATGTCGTTTACTTAATTAATTATTCAACTGTGTTTTTAATACATGGCTAATTGTACAAGTAGTCATTCAACTATTTGTTAATCTATAATGAATGAGACAATTTTTTTTAATTTTTAAAAAAGAAATAATCCTTTTAGTATATAAATTCATATTTTTGTTCTTAAACATATATTAGGCCTTATTCAGTACAATTCAACTAGCTATTTAGATAGCTAATATTTTTTTAGCTAACTGATAGTTGTTATACTTTAGTTATTTAGCCAGCTGATTCAGAAATATATGTTTTATAAAATAAAATTTTGAGTTAGCTAATAAATATAAAATGACATAAAAGGATATCAATATTCCTATTGTAATTTTAAACAAATAAATGTTAAATTATTTGGTGAAAATTTGACGTGGGTTCTACACCTTAAAATGGAAAGGACTTTGCATTTTGGAATCTACATTCCGAGTAGACGATTGTAGTGTATTTATTTGTTTAAAACTAATAAGAGATGAATGAGAAAATGGAATTTATAGTTGGAAGGAGGAAATTGAATTTAAAGTTAGAGTTGCATAGAACCTTAACTTGGTGTAAGTTAACGCTTCCCACGTGGAAAAATTAAAGCCCTCTAAAGCTATTTAAATACCAAATTTATGACATTTGGGCTTTGCTCGTATATATTTATAAGTTCGTATCATTCTTATATGTATAAAGTAAATTTTGATGATGGATATTAGAATTTAGTTGTTATATAATGTATGGATTTTTTCTATAATAATTCAGTTATTTTGTTTATAACAGAAATCAAACAAAAAAAAAATTCGTTAAGCAATTTTGGTAATTAATATAGTTTTCATCTAGATCGATTTAAGAAACAGATCTTCTCCAAACTCTATACTCAAAGGATCTATAAATGCTTATAGAAGTGGCAAACGGGTACCCGCGGGTCAACCCGACCCGTTTATGACGGGTTCGGCGGGTTGGCGATTTGGGTCGGGTTGACCCGTTTAATAAACACTCGACCCTAATGGGTTGGTGGGTTATTATAGCTGGTTAGACAGGTCGTTTTGGCGGGTTCGTGGGTCATTTTTTACGGGTTTACGGGTCGCTTTGGTGGGTTATGTGGGTTAGGCGGGTTCATGGGTCGTTTTTGCACGTTTGGCGGGTTGGCGGGTCATTTTGGCGAGTTGGCGTGGGGTCATTTTGGCGGGTTCGCGGGCCACCCGCGGGTCGACCCAACCCGACCCATCAATTTGGCGGGTTGGGTCGGGGGTTGACCCGTTTATTTGGCGGGTCACTAAATCATCAACCCTAACCCTATTTTTTAACGAGTTAGGCGGGTCGACCCACGAGTCTCAACCCGTTTTGCCACCTCTAAATGCTTAGCTATGACACGAACAAAGATACACAATTCTCAGGGCTTTAAGTTCTTATTCAATCTATTTTCTCAACCAGTTACACATAGGCATGACTTAAGCATCAGAATCCTTAGGCTAGCACCACACAAGTGTGACCAACTTGACCCGATTAGCTATTGTGTGGTGACCAACTTGACCCGATTAGCTTTTAGTTGTATTGTAAGACATATTACACAAGTATGACCAACTTGAACCGATCAGCTTTTAGTTGTATTGTAAGACATATTTAAAAGAAAAATCGGAAGTTGAATGGCAAGGGTTGGGCAAGGGTTTACATAGGCATTTGTTGAGTTGAGAATAACCGAGTTTGCATTTTAAAAGTGCATGCTTGATTTCAGAAAGTCGAAAGTCTGAGAATCTTACATTAATTCTGTAAAAAGGTAGAATATAATACTTCTTAAGGTTTCCAAAACATGGTTTGTTTCAAAGACACAATCTTGTGTGTTTGAAACTTGAATTTTGTGTTTTTGAAGCACGATAATGCGCTTCTGAAACTTGATACTGTGTTTTCAAAACTCAATCGAGTTTCTAAAATTCGAGCATAGAGCGCTTATGCTAGATATCTTTGTAATGGTCATTTTTTGTCAAAATGACTTGTCCACTCTTTTTTAACTCGTGTTTCTAAAACACAAATCGTATTTCGGAAACTCAAGTGTACGATTGTGGGGAACCTATTCTAGAACGAATCACGATCCTTTCATATAAGGACTCCTCTCATATTGATATGAGATGATTATCTCAACCATTCATGTGTTGGTTAAAGTTATCTTAACCATTCATATAAATTCTTTAAAAAAATAGATAATGGAAGAGAGAAAAACTTTTTAAAAAAATTTAACATGAATTGCTCAACCATAAATGGTCAGGATTTTTCTCATATTAATATCAGAGAAATTTTGATACGAAAGAATATTAACCCAATAAAAACCAGCCCATTTTCAGAGGGAATTTGTAACAATGGCCCTTTTTGGTAAAAGAAAGTCTAAGGGCTTATTTGAATTGACTTTTTCTAAAAAAGTGTTTTTTTAATAAATTTTAAAAAATATTTTTTAAAAAAAGTTAAAAATTTTAGTTTTTGAAAAAAAAAACTACATTTGAGTTTTTAATTTCTAGAGTTTTAAAATTCTTAAAAATCAAATTAATTAGTTATTATAAAAATAATATAATTTTTCAGTTAAAAAAAAAATTTATGAAAAGATGCCAATCCTGAATATTGGTAGGCAGCTGGCCGCTAGTTAAAACCCTTGAAACAGAGTCTGGGGTCTGAACCCAATTAACACCAAAATGCGAGCCTACTCTGAAAATTAACCGTAACTCACCAAATTTAAATTGTGCTTTTGTCGCACTGAGGAGACAGGCATTTCAAAGTCTTGTTGCATCTGTGAGAGTGCGCATTTCGCTGTGTGTGTACGTGTGTGCGAGCGCGCGCAAATGGGGCACGATAATCTAGCGAACCAGCATCATCATCATCATCATCATCAAGCAGTAGATGGGCTGCTGAGTCTCTTCACAAAAGCCAACCACGACCTCACCATTGTCCACAACAAACTCCACAAAGAGTTCCAACAAATCTATCCTGATAATGTTCGCAACCACTTTCTCTTCTGCTTCTCAACACTCTCTCTCGCTCTATTTATACCGATTGTTTCATTTTGTAAATGTTTGAATTTGTGGGTAGTGGTGCTAATTTTCGCTTGTTTTCTTAATTTTTGAAGGCTAATCCTATGAGGCTCTTGTCAAGGATGAAGAAAATTGAAGAAGAATTGTCATCTTTGCAAGAGCAGTGCCGTGAGCTACTTGTAGCCAAACAGGTACATTTGGTAGAGTCAATAATATTTTGAGGGTAAAATGATCTTCCGTTTATTATCCCTCTGTGTATAGTTATGGTATTGGTATTTTACCTCTAATATTTGTGAATGTATTATAACGTATTGTTGTTAGTTTGTTTCACACTTGATTTTTTTTCCCCTGTAGTTTTAAATTGTTGCTTATGTTTGCAAGGTGAGAATAATTTTAGGAAAAAAAAAATAGGAAGGGAAATGGGTTATCTTGTATGTTAAGATTTGAATGTAATGAAAATGGATTTTGACTTGTACGAAGCTCTTTCTGTTTTCCGTTGTGGTTCTATTTCTGCACCTCGAATTTCTATGATTTGAAGTGAATGTATATATGCTTTTTCCTTCGCTCAGTGCAATTACAATCCTCTCTTTCATCTGTTTTCTTCTCTTAACTTTGTTGGTAAAACCTTGAGGTATTGCTATTGACCCAGGCTGCGTTTGGACTGGCTTTTTTTTTAGAAAAGCACTTTCTTTTTTGCTTTTTGCTAAAAAAGCACTTTTTGTTGCTTATTCAAACTAGTCAAGAGCTGATAAGCTCAGCAGGATTTATGGATACCCAATGAATTATGGTAATAGACTATTTATTTTTGTTTATCTGATTAATTAGATGGAGTATATCATGCATTTCTGATTTTTGTATAGAATTTGAAAGCATTTTTGGGACCTTTAGATTGTTTGAGGTAGTTTCTTTTTTCTTTTCCTTTGTATTTTGACCCAAGTTTCTGGAGTAAAAATATCGGACAAAAATGTATCTAGAAAAAAACAAGGTTTTCTCCTGACTATATGACTTACATGTTAGCAAATCTAAATAATTTAAACTTTGGTTTGAAGTTTATTGTTGGTTCAGATTTTATTCTTTTCTAGTAGAAAGTGTGAAAGGATTTGTCTTCTATAGTTAGACCTCTTAAAATATGTAGATGTTTTGCATGGAAATTTCTCAAGACTCAAGTACACCATTTGAGGCCTTGAGACACTTCTCATATTGACCAATTAGTTTTTATGATAGAATCTCAATGATTCTTAACATGGTATCAGAGTTGGACTTTTCGTTTGTTATGTCTATAAACATCCTCAAACAATCTACTAAGAGAAGGAATTCTCTGTTTTAGACATTAACTAGAGATTACTTCCTCCTACAAGTCCTACTAAGAGAAGGAATTCTCTGTTTTAGACATTAACTAGAGATCACTTCCTCCAACAAGTCCGTTATAGAAATAATTAGTTCTTCAATATTTGCTAATACCATTGGCATCATCACCAGTGTACTGGTAGTTATTGGACTTTCTCAAGTAAAAGGATATGCGTTTTAGCATCTTCGCATGTATTACTCCCTTTGTGCCTAAATTTGATGTATACTTTTGCTTTTCAATTTACCAAAATGGATGTCCACATACCTAGAATGAAAACTTTACCAAGTTTGAGATAATAGACTACACAAATGATTATCCATTTTTAGTCCCACTTTTCACTTTTAGTTATTTGAAAAATAAAAGATTAGCATGTGGCCTTACTTCAGAACCCATTTTCCTTAAACTAACAAATATTTTCAGCTCTCACATAAAAAAGCGTGAAGACAATTTTGGATTAGAATTTTTGATGGAAGGAGAATATATACACTTATGCACCTAGGACAAAAACTGGAAATGTGCTTATATTGAGTTTTAAGGCAATTGCCTTGTGCATTGATAAATTTTTTAGATCAATCTGATTACTGGCCTTAATTTCACTTGCATATATTGAGAGATATAGTTCAACCAGGGATGGGGTTGACTGGTAAGTGGGTAACCTAGGATTGTGCTTCCAATCCTTGTTTCATATTTGTGGTAATTATGCAATGGCCACAACCATGTGGGCTGTATAAGAATTCGATATTGCATCTCCTAGTCATCTTGATGTGAGTAAGATGATGAATAAACTCTCCTGCTTTTGTTGGTGAAGTGACTCTTCAGAACTGTTTGGCCTTTGGGGCTTCGCAGGTAGAGAAGTGTTTGGTAAGTAGGGTTACAGGATGGGTAATGGATGTAGAGGAGATATGGGGCTAAAAGGGATAAGCAAAGTAAGAGCTTAATATGTGAGCTCTAGGTAGATGAATATATTTGATACTGCCATTAATCGAGTTTTCATTGGTTGATTTTATTCGTGGAGTGTAGATCTGTCAATCATGTCTCATCATTATTTCCAGGAATTACTTTTTACTTTATAAAATTATTTGAATGATTTATTGGTTCTAGGAGTAAAAACATTTATCATTTGCTGCACTTGCAGGATTTAATTGATAAAGCCAGGACAATATTAGTTGGGAATAGGTCATTACTGCAGAGGTTGCAAGCATCAACAGGTGTTCCTGTCATTTCTGATTCTGAGGATTCTGCATTCACTAACTTCAATCAGGTACAGTAATTAATCACTTCTCTGAGATGCTGATTAACCTCCATCTGACTGATTCTTAAAAGTTTGTCCTAGATCTCTGATTTGCATAACTTATGCATCAGATCCTTTTTGTTCTATATCTTTCTTCTCAAACTTAGTTCTTATCTTGCTTTTTGCATCTCAGTATGAAAACATTCTCTTCTTTTTCAATTTTTCCTAGTCCTCTCTTCTTCCCTTCTTGCTTTTCTTTTCTTTTTCATTTTTGCTTTTTTTTTTTTTGGGTGTGTTGGGGGGGTTGGTGGCAGCAAGAATATTGGTTTATTCATTTCTAAGTGAATGCATTCCGTGTCTAATCAGTGCATGAATTGGATTCCAGAAAGAATGTGCTTTCTCCATTGGTTTATCTCCATGGAGCTTCATTTCAAATTGATTTTTGGTGTGATATCATCTGTAAATATGTCTCCACAATGGAGCAAACCCTTCAACTTTTACGTATTGTTTAATAGATCAGTTGTGACACTTTTAGTGCACAAGTATAAAAGGTTGCCTAATTTCCAAATGGTGAACTAAAGGTTTTGCACCATTTGCCAGCAAGCAACCAAAAGTATAAAGCAAGATGGCCTTCCATGAGTAAAATAATGGCATAAAGTGTGCTGTTGTAATTTGGGCACCTTGCGACAATCTTGTGCTATAAGCTTGTTGTCAATAGTTGTGTTTTGAGAGTAATTGACTGCCTTTTGACCTTTTAACTTCCATTTGCAGATCATTGATGAGTGGACTACTCAAGTGAGATCAAGAACAGGTATTATATTCCTTAAGATATATTTTGTTGCTAACTTTTGTGGTGGAGATGTGCATGATGTGAGTTAATATCAGTTTATGAACATTTCATACTTGTGTTAGAATATAAGTTAGATTACACAAACAAGTGAAAAAATCTACGGAAAGGAAGCAGATGTGAGCTCTTTATATTTGCAGGGTCAACAAACTTATACTTTAATACTGTGCATAAGTGGAGAGTTTGTGGGAGCAAATCATTTTGGTTTTATTCCGACATATGAAGGTCTTAGTACAATTTCCAGGTTCAGAGGTTGTCTTAAATCGCAGCTATGCCTAAATCTCATGAGGTCTTTGGAGATTTTGGTCTCGTTCTATTGCTCCATCAATAGTCTTCTAAATAAAAAGTTTAAGATATAATGGCGAGATAGTTACACCTTAAATTAGCCAAGTTTTCCTTTATGGTATCCTTTTTGTGTCCAAAACTGTACTTTTTATCCTACTCTTTCTTTCTTGCACGTTCTACATTCCCTTTTTATCTGGACAGCTCTCTATGCTCTTAGAGTTTCCTTCCGTTCTTCTAATTGAGCAGTTACAAATTCTGTAGACTTATCCTCCAATTTGCTTGCATGCACTATGACACCTAGTGCTGTATGTGCCTCATTACTCGTCAATTACTAAGCAAAGCATGTGCTCAAGGTCGATTCTTTGTCTAGACTGATTGTGACTGGAAAAGCACTGGTCTACCCCTCGTGCAGGTCATAGCTTGTTGTTTTAACTCCAATACTTGTAAAAGCAAAAAATAAATAAACTCATTGTTAGATTCTGCAAAAGGCGCATATATAACTGGAAATTTTGAGTCCATAACAGCAGTAAGAAAACTACCGATATGAAATGTATCACTAACTATCCAAGATCTCATTGTTTAGGGCATGCATGAAAAAGTTTGTAAAATTGATTGCGCTTCTTCAATCTCCAACAAGCTAGGTACAAGGAAATAATGTAAGTAGTCTTTGAAGATATATAATAATATTATAGATATAGTTTCAGGAACAGGTAAAGTTTTGTTAACTGAAACAATTTTGAGATTATGCGAATAGAGTTTTCCTCTATAACATCAGATGGAAGTGTTCAAAATGCTATGTCGCTAGTACATGCATTAATACCTGAAAGCATTTAAATTATTTCCACTCTGATTTAACGGTGTCAATGTTAAATGATAGTAAACCAGCTACATATACTATTTCTGAAGAAAATGAGGTTTAATTACATGTTTATAAACCAACAAGGGGGGTAAAGTGTATATCAGGGGATACATTAGAGGCTAATGCTCTTTTCCCTTAAGAATTTATATCTAAAGTTACTTGTCTGGATAGTTGGGGATGCCATAACCCCAGTTATTAGTTGAGCATTCAGAACCTTAGGTAAAGAGAGAAAGTTATGCTAAAGGGGAAAAACGAAATCAAAACAAACCACCTCTTTTCTCACTATAAGGGATTTGACCAAATGACTTATTTCCTGTTTAGGCCCGTGTACACTGTTATCCATGCATGGGACATCTTGTCTAAGTGTTTCCATCCGACTCTTCTTGGGTTTTCTCCTACTCCTTTTATAATGTCATACCAAATTGCTTCACTAAATCATTTAACAATTTTCACTTGCCTTGTCCCTTCTCAGGGCTCCCTCTATTTGTTCTCTAATCACATAATCTTTAATTTTATCATCTCAAAAATTCTCTCATCTTGACCTTAATAGGGTTTATCTTGTTATTTCCCTAATCACATAATTTCTAATCTAGTCTGCCATGTCATTGCCACATCTCAATGTTTTCGTCTCTGTCACTAACATCTTTGGAATATGCTAGTACTTTACAGCGAAACAAAATCATATGACAAAGTAGTTGGTCTTATGGCCATTTCATAATACTTTACTTTTTTTATGCTTGGCAATACATTCCTTTTAACTAAGCAGTTCCGTTTGGCCTTTATTTGTGATTGATGTTTGCATATTCAAGAGTACAAAAGGGTAAAAAGAAAGAAGAAAAGGCAAAGATGTTTTTGGCATGAGATTGAGGAAACTTATTATTATTAATCTAGCCTTTGTGCTATGATCAATCTTAGAGCAAAAAAGAAAAGAAGAAAAGGGCCATGAGATTCAGGAAACTTCTTATTGTTTAATCTTTTCATATTTTTGTTCATCAGCTTGCACAGAGGCATGTGATTTCATTTGTTAGTTCAAAAAATAAGTATATCAAGGATGAACAATTCTAATCTTAACTACTTTGTAAGAAGTTAGGGAATGCAAGTAACTTCAAAAGGTTTTCTGCTGAAGAGCTTGTCTCACATATCATTTTCTGAGAAAATGTAAACCAGACTGCAAGCAGAAGCTAATTAGTCAGTGATATCTTACGTGACTTCTATGAAAAATGTACTGCAGATGATGAGAAGCCGGAGTCTGGCCCCAAGGATATAAACCAGCTGCTATTCTCAGCAATTGTTCAGAGCAACTGATTACAACTGTTATATTTTCATTCTTTCTTTTCCTTTTATTCTGTCCTTTATATTCGTGAGTAGTAAATACATACTCAAGTTGGATGCCCGCCAAGTCTGTTTGCATGTTGCTGGGCTTGCATGCTGTTGCTTGTATTTGAAGTGCAAAGATGAAATTATGTTGTTTGTGTAAAATTGTCTAAAGTTATTCATAATGTTTGTCTCATTTTTCCGTGCTATTCTGGCAAATTGATGAAACTGCATCTTGAAAGCTGATATTTAAATAGCTTTCATGCTGAGAGATGGCTGGGCCCTGCAGATGTGCATGCAGTGTAATAACAGTCTGTACTTGTTTACTAAGTATACCAATTTCTGAATCTATTTGACTAGCTGAAGGGTGACCCGGCCGAAAGAGGTGCCCATGGGCCCCATAGCGGCATGGAGCCCGTGCGCCTCTAGCGTAGAGCTTGGTCGTTCGAACGACCAGGCCATTTTCAAGCCTTTTTCCAGTAGTAGGTAGCTGGATGTGACCTTAGCCCTGAAACAATCAGTGCACTGAAATCAGGAAAGCAAAATGAATGAAAATGCACTTGTTTTGAAGGACTTGTTTCAAGACAAAGTTGATTCATCGGTTGCTGATGAAATCGGCTGACACGAGACATTCAAATATCTTACTTGGATTTCATCTAGAAAGAGTGAAATTGACACCTTCTCGTGATAACAGTCTCACATGGTGTGCGCATTGAGTTGAGCTTTTCAATCAAATCTATTTGGTCGGAGTTCAATTGTGCTTCAACTTGTCGCCAACTACAATATTTAAGTTCTTTTGTTTTTTTTGCATTTCCTGTGCCGTAAAAGGTATCTAGTTTTGGGAATAATGTGCATTGCTGAGAGCCTTCTGATTCGATATGAATTTAGCATCTTATTGTGTTAAGCTTTGTTTAAGCCGAGTTCAATTATTATCTGCATCCTATTCATAGTTGAAGTTTCATGTACCAAGTTACTCTTTTTCCTTAAATTTTACTTGGCATGGACAGTTTCGCTCTTCTAATATAGACACTTAGCTGCTATTCACATTTGCGGTTTTAATCTCTACAAGCACAGTGGTTTTTCAGAGTAAGCTTCCAACTCTTGAAATTCAATTTGAATCAGATAATCACGCCCCTGCTAGGCAGCATGTGGAATGGCCGAAAGCAGACCTTTCTCAATATATAATCCAAGTTGAGAGTACCTTTTTTTTTTTTTTGTTGAGAATTCCTCATTTCCTTTTGTGTGAATTCCCCAATGGCGAATTCAAAACTTGTGGGGTTGGAGCCCTATCTATTTGAAGGAAAAGCAACCCCAGATGGAATTAGGCTAGTGGCTGGTGAGTATTGTTTTCCCTTTCATGCCAGCTCAAGCAAAATGAACACAAAATGAGCGTAAATGGGGGGGATGAGATGTAGCACTGGTGTGTGTGTGTGTGTGTATTGTTGTTCAATGAGAATTAGGCCTAGGCCTTGCCTTTACAACTAGATGACAACCGGAAATAATCATCACAAAGTGCTCTCGGTTTCTTCATAACTCATCCATTGACAGACATCAAATGTACAGCTTTTAATTGTTTCCCTTGGTTACCTTAACTCTGTGACTTTTTAGTATAACTTATGACTCAAACCATAACGGTTAGCCAATAGGTTTGAAAATCACTAACCAATCTATTTCAAAACAAATAAAAAGAATTAATTTAGATATAAGATCAACCTCAAAAATGTAAAGAAATGTAAGTGCGTCTATATGTGCACAACTGAGAAACACAGAGACACACAAACACACACAGATGTGCGTGTATATATATTTCTTTTAATAAATTAATAATCGGATTTCAGGTTTCAATTTTCTTTTTTATGTCTAAAATTAAAACTTCGGTTCACATGTTGGTTATCCCTTATTAAAACCAGACCTTAACAGCTAACTCATCAATTTGAATTTAAAACATACCAGTTTCCAGCCCTAACCAGCAGTAGTCTCCAAAGATGGATATTGATACAATGTATAATATTCAGCTTAAAGACACTTATAGCGAGCATTTACTATCTGAACACCAAAAATATGTCAAGAAGAATCAACTTTTGATACTGATTTATTTCATGTTGTAAAACAAGCACTTTTTTTAGTCCAATGAATATGAGCTTCATTACATTTGAACTAGTTCAAATGAAGCATGTTTTTTGTACAATTCTAAAAGTAAGGGAAATGATTGTGTATACTGGATATTTTCTGTGATAGTATGTTGGAAATATATTAAGCAATTTATACAAGGAAACTGATTTTCAGGACAGAAATAATGCAAGATTCACAACAATTGAAACAGCTTGAGATGTGGCCTAACCACGTCGAGCTCCAACTGCATGATACTACTTGGAAATGGGAGGATTGCCCAACCACTTCGCACGATGGCCTGTCCCTTTACAGTCAGAGCAACATGTAGAACCCTGATAGCACAAAAATGAGTTTTATATGATTACTTTAGTTGGGATGGTGCAACAAATAAACAGTAACACGTTCTTGCAAGCTCTTAATGTCCTGCAGAGGTTATCTTACCTTTCCAGCGCATATGATGCAAGTAGTGTTTCTGGATGGGACTTCACATAGCATGTTGTCACCAATAATGAAGAAACCAGTACCACTACACCATTTACATTCAACATGTCCCTTTGAGTTACAAGAAGAACATGCTATAGGCCTTGGTTGCTGCATGCATAAATATAGAGGTCAATATTAGTGAAAGTGATTACCAATAATCAAGCATGATTATGGGGCATTTGTAAAGTAAAAAAGTGCCCACCAAAAGGTGAGAGAAAAACGAGTTGTATTTGCAAGTACCGGCCCCCAAAAGGTGAAAGATAAATGAGCTGTGTTAGCAATTAGAGCATGCATTAATGTTCGTCCATAGATCAGAGTGTGTGCACAAGGATATCAACCATGATGATTCACTGAAATCGAACTCTGGTCTTTCAGAAAAAGAAGTTGCAAGCAACAGTTGAAGCACTCCATTCGCTCAATTGTTCTTTGATAAACTCCACATATCAAGCAATTTCCTGTTTCATTGAGCACAGCTTACTTCTTGCCATCTTGCCATACTATTCTCGCCACTAGTAACTGTAAGTTTATCATACTAATTTTGCAAGTGCTTTATTAAAAGTTACATGGTATTATGCAGATTGACGCTTGAACTCATTATCAAATAATTGACAAATTCCATAGTGTTAAATATATGACCCCCACTTCTCTCAACAATTGACTTGCTGAGATTATTTCAATGAAACTGTCTTGCCTGAACTCCATAGCCTTACACATATATGATCTTCACCCATGTCCACAATCTATTGCTAATTCATGCAAATTTATCGTCTAAGCAGAATCAAGTCCTTTGGTACTCATAGGGCCTGTTTGGATTGGCTCCCCCCCACCCCAAACAAGAAAAACACTTTTTTTCCTCAAAAAAGTACATTCTTTTTGCAATAGCTATTTGACTTGGCTTCTAAAAAAGCTGAAACTCTAAAAAAGGCTCAAATATAACTTGTTTTAGAAGTCAGAAATTTTTAGCTTCTCAAAAAAAAAAAAATTATTTTTCACAAGTTGTTGAGAAAAGCACTTTAAAAAAAAAACTGACCAGACAAGCACATGTACAAAGATTGAATTTGATGGATAGATGGTACAGGATTCAATTTGATGGACAGATGGCACAGGCGCCATACGAAAGAACTTTTGGCACAGAATATAAAGTCCTCTTCTTATCAAAATAATAGTTAGCCTCTCCAGTGACAAACTTGTGAAGAAAAAAAGGACCATTGCTCTGTTCTCAACAGAAGATAATGCTTGTGTACTTCTAATCATCAATCACTTAAAAATCAGCACAAATGTGCCAAGAAACTAACACCTAAAAGAAACTCTACAAACCAACAATACCTAATTTGGCCAAATGGGCCTTGAATTGCAGGCAAGTTTCACAAACACAAGAACTAGAAATTAAAGTAAATGCAGTTCATGAATTACACCATCTGAAGCAAGGTATTTTTTCTTCAGCGAGTGGTTAGTGAAATTTCAACTTTTATCTCGACCACTAAGATGCACATAGAGCTGATAAAATCTTATCTATTACTGGTGGTACTCATGACCTTCCAAATTAAATAGGAGAAGCCACCAATCAGATTGAGGCTCAGAAGCAAGGGTCTTCTCTGAATTTGATGCGTAATAAAGTTAAACAGGAAGTACCGCCACAAACTCTACTAGCCATGCCAGTTATGCTAGTTACTACCCTGTGCATATAGAACAAACATCAATCAGACTTTTGCTATTCAGTACACAATATAATATTATTTCCTTATCCAACAAAATGGTCACTATCAGTTCTCACTCCTGCTCCCACTCCAAGACCTCATATCCTGGCTACCAACAAGCTATTGATAGCCCGATTTTATGCAAATGATATCACACACTTACTATCCAAATTGGTACAGTTCTTAGTAATACAAGCCCATTGCTCTGACTTACAATAAGCTAATCTGCCCCCCACCAAAAAGAGAACGGGACAAACGGAAGAATTCTATTTTATTATATCCTATTACAACAGCAAGAATGGAAAGGCAAAATGCTAAAACCAAATCAACCAACTTTTAAGAGGTATGGACATGCTTCTTAAACATTAGTCATCCAGATGGGCAAAACAATCAAATACCGAAAAAAAGCAGGCAAACATGACGCCCAATTTAGTTTACAGAAATGATATCTCTAGAGAAGCATTACTTGACATCCAAAAATATTCACAATGGACCCAATACCTGCCTCAAATGGTATAATGTCACAGAGAAAGATTTATACTCTGCCAATATCCTTTCCACTTGAACACACCCTCTGCTGTTCTCATGGCCTAAGCAGTTCTGATCTCTAATCCAGCAGAATCTCTTGAAATCTGAAAGTCCACAGAGTTCCCTACTAACCTAGATACACTAATTCTAAAATTTCCTAATTAACTGCTGCTTTACTAAGATTTGGAATTCTCAAACTGAAAGACTTCTGCTATTCACAATGAAGGCATGTAGAGAATTTGCTTCTTTGACCAACACAACATCCAGTCAGCGTGGAGAGACTATGTTGACCTCATGTGTCTCTGAACTCAATGAAGTATTACCCATGTGCACAACCAATGACTTCATGGTCAAAATTCCTTTTTAGAATATCTCAAAAGCTTAGCTATGTAGATAGTTAATCAGATGTAGTGTTCGGACAAAAAGAATCAGGGGACTAGTTTTTAGCTGCATTAATTTACTAATTAACTGAAGTCAAACCACTTGTCAAAGCATCAATTGTCTCCAGTTGAAAGCATGAGCTGTGATAAGAAAACATCTGCTAGCAATCTCTATAAAAAATATTGCTGCCAATATGTATATGTGTTTTTAAGGCTTAAATAGAACTGGTGAAGACCTTTTTCTAGGCTGATTGAAGAAAGCAAAGAGCATGATTGACAATAAGTTATATGAGTACAAAGGAAAATTTAGGTCCAAGCCTAACTTAAACGGCCATTTGTTGCAAGAAGTAAGAGATGCTGAGAAGGGAAAGAAGCCAAAGAACCTACCTCCTCCCATGTTAAGAAGAGGGGCAAATTTAAATTGGTTGGTAGACCGCCTTATTGGTCGAAATTTAGTGCCCAATCAGGACATAACCCACACTCTTAACTCCATTCGTTTCCTTTAAATCACAAATTAGTCCCTCCTATTACCTTTATAGCAAAATGCAATTATCCATTATCATGCGACTGTCACGTGACGTGTTATGCTTGCACATTCAAGGGATAGCTAACAGAAAGGACCAACTTGAGGACTTGTGTTAAATATTACGGATCCATAGTCTGACCCTCGTATAAATGAAAACTATACTTCGCGATCTGATCAAACATTGGAGAAAAAAATTCCCCCTTTAAGAAGAATTACACCATTTGCGCTAAAAGCAAGAGGTTTCGTGAAGAGCAAGGAGCTCAAATAACCTAGATAGACTTACACTTCCCAATAACCATTTCCTCTTCTATTTTCTAAATATTTTCCAACAAACTATATCTCATAAAACAATTCACAACAACAAAATATACAAAAATAAACCCAAAAAGAAAACAGACAAAAAAAAGAAACAAATATCTTAGAAATTTCCTTCATAAATCATACAGTAACATAATTTTACAACAAACACATAACGGAAAGATGATTTAAGTACAGAAATGACAACAAAGAGCTATACCCACCTGAGAGATTAACCATGCGCGTTCCATCCGCTGAGCAAAATTAGAAGAGCTCTCATATGAGTCCACCATTGAAGACCTCACAACACAAAGCTTATTGTGATTATTATGAGACCCCTTTTGATTTATCAATGGTTTAACTACTAGAGATTTTGCTTGCTGCATAAAATTTGGTGGTGCAAAGGGAATTATGGGTCTACAATTAGCGCAGCAACCACTACTGCTAGCCATATTTTTTTCTAACAAGCTAAAAAATGAGTCTTTTACGTAGTGGAATGGAGAGAAACTGCGGTGCATATATGGGTTTCTTTTCCGCTTTCGTGTGGCGCAAACTGTTTGCTTAAATTTAATTTCCGTGGGATTTACGGAGAAGGACTGGAAGAATTATGGTCTGACCCGACTGTACTTGTGGGTCGAGGACTACCTTTTTATTTTATTTTTTATGTCCCGGTAATCGGCGACGAACACAGCTCCCCTATATTTGAATCTAGTTCACGGTCTTGGGTGCGGGCGTGTACCTTCAACTTAATGATACATAGCATAAAGAACGTGTCGTGTAGACGAGGTTTGTCAATTCGTGATTGTGCTTTACAAAGTGCAATTGTGTCAAATTTCACCGCCTGAATTTTTGTCGTTGCAAAAAAATTAATTTTTAATTATTCTTTTCCGTAGATTTTTCCTTTTTCTTTTTATTTGATAAGTTCGGTTTTTTGTTTTTCAGGTGAAGTTGAAAAGATATTTTTGTTAACTATTGGATTTTAAGGATAGAATATCTTTATAGAAAAAAAAACACATTTTAAAGGAATTTCAGGTAATTTTTTTCTTATTATTTTACATTTTTTTAAAAAAACTAATTTCTTGAGGATAGTTGGATTTAAAAAAATTCATTTGAAAATGTCGGAGATTTGGACTCTAGCAAGGTGTGCATTAAGCTAATATTGCATTGTGGTTAGGGCTATCTTGCGGCTGGAACAAGAAAGAAAGTCCTTCTCTATCAGAGACAAAATTCTAGGGAAAAAATTAGTGGATGGAAATAGATGTTTATTTATTAGTTAAGGGTTTTGTTACCTGGATAATTAACTCAATAAAGGTAGATTGAGTTTTTAGTAAATTTTCAAATTTAAATATTCACATAATATCATAAAAGTTCTCTATGATTAATGTACAAATAAGCAAAGATATCATTTGAAGAATTCTAACTAAAACATACATATTCACTCCATGAACCAATTCATCAAACACTTTAAGTACAACATGTGTGTGTGTATATATATATATATATAAGGAACTAGTATGAGGACATAAATGGGTTTTGATTGTAATTTAATCTTATTAAATTTTATAGCTAACATTATTATAAATTGTATTTTGCATTCCAAGTGACATATTTCGTAGAAACTAATAAAGCAAAGATTATTGCATGGCACGTGACATTGCATATATGTGAAAAGTTATCCAACATTTCATTAGCAACAAGGAAAATTTAAAAAGTTATAAGTAAATGTTGAATTATTGATGATAAAAAGAAAGTGGTGCTTTTTTTTTTCTTCTGATTAGTAGATTTAGCATATGCTTTTTCCCTTTTTTTAAAAATAAAATAAAAAGGAAAAATTGTTGCATGGTTGACATATGGGATTAGATAAAAATTTGCAAAACATAACATGTGCCGCAACTTGGTGTAATATTATTTTGGAGGGAAGCAATTAGCTAGTGACTTGGGCAATTTGCTTAGTATATTGTCCATATAGAATAGATTGATACACAAAATAAAAGTTGCAATCTCAATCTTGTATCTTCAATGTCTTTTGATAGAAGTTGTGCTTCTTTGTTCTTTTTCTTTATGCAAGTTTCTCTTCTTCATTCAACACGAAACAATAAAACATTTTCGTTTAGCAATAATATGCACAATGTTTCTCAAGTAAGCCAAAAATTTAATTATAATTTTGGCTACAAATTTAATCCAAAAATCAAACAACTGAATACTTAATATACAAACATACTAAATCAAACTCATTTGATAAATTCATTTTTTCTTGATTTATTGTCATCAAAATCATATCTTTGAATATAAACCAATATACATATCTATGTATGAAGTTTGATAGAATTAGTGGTGCAAGCAATATCCATATAGTGTCACAAAGTGTTTAATACGTGTGTCTAAGGTTTTTATAGAAGTGACTGAGCACTTCAAGAAGTCAAGGAGTTATGATTTTTGCAAGATGTTGATGCATCTCATTGAAGGATTCTCTCGACTTCATCCTAAATAGCTCATATTTAGGAATATATAAGCCAATTTTTGTATCATTAACTTAGATGGTCCCTTCATATTACATGTCAAGTAGATCCCTCACATCCTTAGGTAACTCACAATTGCATACACGACTAGGTTTTATTCAGAGCACAATGAATAATAATCTATACCTTTGAGTTTTTTGTGAGTTTGACTTTGTTTTCATTGGTCAACTTGTTCCTTTTCTTAGGCATGGTGGTCCCTTTATCATTGATCTTTGTTAGCACAAATGGACCGTTCTCTACCACGACCCAAAGCTTGTTGTCCACCAATTAGATATAAATTTTCATACGTCTTTGCCAATACAGATAGTTCACCCCATTGAATCAACATGGCTTGAGTGGTTAGAACCCCTTGTCAAAAGTAGAAGACTTGTTTGCCACTTAGTATCTCTTGCAACACAATTAGTTTACCCTATAAGCAAGCTCTTAATACCATTTGTTGGTGGCAAATGCACTATAGAGGGGGGTGAATAAAGTGACTAGGCTTTAATCACACTTTTTACACAACGATTGAAATCTCAAAAATGCGAACTCGAAGCATTCCCCTTGGCTGCAAACAACCCTTTTTTAGTTGGATGAGAAAACACAAGTAATACTAAAATTGATCAAAGAAGATGTGGGCACGTTTGCTAAACGTACGTAGATGTATTAGAAGAAACATCTGTAGCTGGTGAACGTGGTTAGGATATATATATAGTTTAGGATGAGAATCGGGTATGTTCAAGGTACCCAGAGCACTACTTGATTCCTAAAAATCGAGTTTGACGATGCAGGTACCACGAGTTAATTCTAGTTCGAACCCAAATGCTGTCAGATACTATAAATCATTTTATTCTCGTTTTGGGTTCTTAATGAGAGGAGTTTAAGCAGGATTTAATCCGGTTGATTAATCCCAGGTACCTTAAATTACTTGTTTCATTGTCATTATTAGGCCGACGTTTGACATTCTATTGGACTCTTGTGCATTGGGCCCCTAATTTGTTGTTGATTTTTTTATTGGGTCAAGTTGCATTAAATCTTTTGTGTATTCCTTTTTCAATTTTTTTTTTGTTTTCGTTAAAGAGGGCCAAAAGCCAATAAGGAAAAGGGAAGAAATGCACATTACTTCTCTATTATTTGTCTAATTGGCTGATTATCCCTTTGTATTCTAAAAGTTACCCCATTAATCCTTGTACTTTTCAAAAGATGGCCATAATATCCTATGTTGATGTTTTTGTTTAAAATTAACTTATTGTATATTATAAGCCTTTTTTTTAGTATATAAGCAATAAAGCTTACAATATGTGTTGTATATTTTCATAAAAGTACTTTTATTTTTAGCTAATGATAATTAGATAAAAATAAAAAAAGGTAATTATGCCACTTTTTAAAAAAGTACAAGAGGATAATGTGATAAATTTTTAAAACATATGATGGATTCAACTAAGCAGACAAACAAAAAGGGGTAATCAGCTAATTAGATAAATTATAGGGGGTAATGTGTACCTCTTAAAAAGCATATAAGGGTGATGTGGTAAGTTTTAAAATATAAAAATAATTAGCTAATTAAACAAATTATAGAAAATAACGTGCATTTTACTAACAAAAAAATAATAATTATAGCACCACCTGTAAAGAATTGATCTTAAAGGGGAAAAAAAGAACATGCAATGTACTTAAAGTACTTTTTCATGATAAAAGAAACCCTTTTGAGTCATTGCCACAAGTTTTACTGCGAAAAAATTTTGTTTTTTGGTGTGTCTAATAAGAAATTTATTCTACATATAAGTATATTAAATTAATTATAAAATTATAAATTGTCTAATAGAAGGACCAACACGCCATTGAACCAGTGGAATATAATTTTGCTAGGTTTCGACATCTTTGCAATATCATTATTAGAAGGGTAAATTACAAGGAACTCTCTTGTGGTTTGTTATAAGTATGCGTTTACTTTCTATGATTTAAAAATTAGCAAGTTACCCACTTGTATTTACCAAAAGTGAAGCATATTAGTTAGTTACTTCCGTGTACTTTCCAAAAGTGAAGCACATTACCCTTTCCGTCACTTTTCCTGTTAGATTTAATCGGGCATGTGACACACGCGTTGGGTCTGCGACTGGGTTTAGTTTTTTTGTTGTTAACCGTGATTTTGGTAAAAAATACCCTTCCTTTTTTGTTTTCAAAAAACATTTGCAAGAGAAAAATGCTTGAACCGTTAACCTTAGTTTAAAACATGTAAATTTTAACCAATTATACTACAAATATATTCGTATTTTATTTTGTTACTACAAGTAAATATTTTTTGTCATTGAAAAATGAAAAATAAAAACGAAATTAATCTCGATTGTCATCACGATCGCACAGCCACCGTCTCGTTAATTAAATTAATTATTTAATTAATTTTAATTTTCAATTATTTGATTAATTAATTAACCAATTTTAAAATTATTAATTACTTCATGTTTCCAATTAAATGAAAAGAGTAAATAGCGCCGTACTCCTCGTGGTTTGTCATAAATGCATCGTACCTCTTTGTAGTTGCCATAAGCGCACCGTTAGCCAGTGGGTTTAAATGGCAAATTAGTTTTTTGATATTTTTGTTATTCAAAACTAACAGAGTTAAAAATATAAACATGTGTGCTTTATTTTTGAAAAGAACAGATTGATAACTAATTAATTTTTAGATTATAAAAAAATAATCGACAAAAACACAAGGATTTCCGTGCAACTACCCTTGTTGGAATCCTTTTCAATCCTTAGGAAAAAGGCCCTGTCACTTGGAATGCAACGTGTGTGAACAAACCATCACCGACCATCATTCCCATGTTTTTCTTCTGTAAGTTGACCATCGTTTGTTTGTCAAAGTGCGCAAATCGCCAGTTGCCGCTGACTTGACATTGTTAGACTACCGGAACCCTTCTTAGTTCTCCCTCTCCTGTACACGCACATCCCCGACCGTCCACTTTTTTCAACTTTTAAGAATAAATAAAATTTTAGAAGAAAATTTTGTATAATATAAAACATAGATATTAGAATTTAATTATCATTATAATTTAATAATTTTATGTCTTTACAAAATGTACTAACTGGACACTGTTAGCAGCTAACGAACTATCTGATTTCTTTTAAAAGTATGTTTTCAAAGAGTCATGCGTAGACAAAAAGAGTTTAGATAAAAAGTATATTTTCAAAAAAAAAAAAAGGGTCATGTTTAGACAAAAGAGATGATATTCCTCAAAAAAAAAATTTAATCCCAATCAATAAAAAACACCGAATTCAAATAAAATGAGGAAAGAAATGAACACAGGGATTAGCTGAGCATTTCACAAGAATTCCCATATATGATAATAATTAATTCTCATTGCTTCATTCAGTATCTATCAAAGATAAGGATAATTTGAATAGATTTGTAAAATATCAAAAACTAATAAGAATATTCTTGAAATAATTGTGACTAATTTCATTTTATTTATAAAATATTGAGAATTATTTTGAATAGTTTAAACTGACAGAGACTAATAACATGATTTTAACAACGAAAACGATGCGCACACACAACACACCTGTGGTCACTGTTCACAAAGCTGCATATATTAGTATATAACACCTGAATAAAAATAAAATCTTTTTATTTTTCAAATTGGAAAATTCCTTTGGAATATTATTAAATCCTCTCTTTGTGGCTCCCAATCCCCTCGCATATCTCCCCTACCCCCCCTCTCTTCTCTCTGCTTCTGATCACTGTAAACTGTCTGAAAATCTCTGTCTCTCTCTCATGTTGTGTCTCTTTTGAGTTTTATGCAGTAAACACAAACAAAATTATGCAGCAGGCTTCATCTGTAAAGACCCAGGAGCCCACTAACCCCTTTGGATTTGTATCCCAGTTGGGTTCTTTTGGTTTTGATTCTTCTTCTTCTTCTTCTTGTAAGCTCAACAACTTTTGCAATGCATATACCAATGGTAACTACTTGTTTTTTGATGAGAAGAAGTATAAGAAGAAGGCAGCTTCAGCAGCAAACGCTGTGCCTTTACTTAGTTTGAGCACTGGAGGTTCTTCTTGGAACATTTCAAGATTGTTTAATCAGTTCAATAAGCTGATTAGGCTCCACTGCGAGAGAATCCCACTTGGGTTCGCCTCGGTTCGCGTTAGTTCTGGGGAAAATAATGGATTGGCAGGAGATGAGAATAGTATTTTGGAAAGTGAAGTGTTGCCAATTAATGGTGTTGTTGAGTCTGATGCTCCCAAGAAGGTGTTGATTTTGATGAGTGATACTGGTGGTGGCCACAGGGCTTCTGCTGAGGCTATTAAGGCCGCGTTTTTTGAGCAATTTGGAGACCATTATCAGGTGGTTATACTGATGTCTTGATTCTTGTTTTTCAATCGATATGTTTAATGAATAGTTTTTAATGTCAATCAGGTAAAGCAAACTGGTGTATGTATGTATGATATCTGTTATTTGATCATATTATGTAGTTTTATTAAGGAACTGTGTATTGCAGGTGTTTATTGTTGATTTGTGGACTGATCATACCCCATGGCCTTTTAATCAATTGCCAAGAAGTTATAACTTCTTGGTCAAACACGGCCCCTTGTGGAAAATGACATATTATGCTTCTTCTCCGCGCTTGGTTCATCAAACCAATTTTGCTGCAACATCCACGTTCATAGCTCGGTGAGACCATTGTTCTTTTCATACTGCATTTCCGGAGACCATTTTGGTTAAAAACAAGGAAAATGCCTTCTTTTGGTGTTGCCTAGCTCATTAAGGGCAAATCTACGATCAACTTGTCTGTATAATATCTGCACAAGTAAACATCTTGTATGTAAATGATAAATTTCAGGTATTACTAGTGTAGAAGATCAAATCTTGTTTCTTGACATTACCAACAATCTTCCTTATCGTTAATCACAATATTGCTGATGTATGTTAGCGAGGTGGTGCATCATGCCCTTTGACTTGTATTGTATGAGAGGGAAGTTTTGAGAAAATGACATTTATCAGTGACAAATTGAAGTTACAGGACACCATGAACGCTGTTCCTTGATAATTGAGGAGTATGTTATAAGTTCTGCCTTTGTCATACTCTAATCAGCTCCTGCCAAGTTGGTTTTATTTCACTTTCTCACATTTGCTCAAGTGCTTTCTTCGGAGTGAGAGAATCAATGTTGAGAAAATTCTGAGTAACATAGCTGATTGATTACATAGCCATTATTGTGCCATGCCTACTGCTTTCAGTATCTTTTATTACTTTGGTAGACTAGGCCTTTGAGTTGGTTTGCACCTACTTATTCTGTTCTTTGCTTGAGCAAATGGAAGTCATGCATCATTGTGTAATTCATCCTTTTAGCTTGCCATCTGCTATTCCCATAGAGCAGAAATTCTAATTTATGGTACACTTATACTCCAGTTGCCTGCAGTAGCTACTTCAACTACCTTTCTTACCAAGCATCTAATTCTGTTCTTTTACTTTACCGCAGGAAGGTCGCTCAAGGTTTGATACAGTACCAGCCAGATATCATTATTAGTGTACATCCTTTGATGCAACATGTTCCACTTCGTATCTTGAGGGCAAAGGGTCTTTTGCAGAAGATAGTGTTTACCACTGTAGTGACAGATTTAAGCACTTGTCATCCTACATGGTAAGTTCTGCTGTGAATCATGCACTTCTTTTAGTTTCACCTTTGGTTGTAATCTTGTGTTTGTTTCTTGGCTAGGTTTCACAAGCTTGTAACTAGATGCTATTGCCCATCAGAAGAGGTTGCAAAGCGAGCACTGAAAGCTGGCCTGCAGCCTTCTCAAATTAAGATTTATGGCCTTCCTGTTCGGCCTTCCTTTCTGAAGCCTATTCGCCCCAAGGTTGGTTACTCCATGCATCGTTGTTTTTGTCCTCCTTTTCTGAAGTCTATTTTTTTTTTGTTAATGTTCAAGGGATGTCTATCATTTGGATATTTAATGGTAGAAGAGCAGGAGATTAGTGATGTGAGCCCAAAAGTTATAAAGTGAATAAGATCAACTAGTGCAGTGTTTAGATTAATCCTAGATTACTGAAGATGGATTTTGTAGGGTTGCAAATGCTAATCCTTATTAAGCACCAGACTTCAGGAGGGTAATCATACCATATGCTGTATATCTTTGTGATTTAGCGGACAATAGATTAGCAGGATTTACATGAATGACCTCAAAATAGTTCAACCAATCCAAAAAAAAAAAAAGAAAAAAGAAAAAAAGAAAAAGAGAAACATAAACCTTTTGAATCTTTTGTTATGGATTTTGATTTATAAGAGTTATTTGCAACATTGTTGTGTGTTCAAAAAAATATATCTGTAAATTATTCATGACTGATTATTTAGAGAATGGCTTACTTCCTCCTTTTCTTGCTCTGTTTTGATGACAACTAAAATGGTTATCTTCGTTGACTATGCCAGATCTATTTCTCATCTCATTCTTTCTTTCTTTTCCCCTGTCCTTCAAATGGTGTGAATCGCTACTTATATGACACCAATGTTCATGAATTACATAGGGATATGTTTTCTTTTGTCCCTTTATAACTATTACAGTTTCTTTGAGTTATTTCCTGCTTTGCTTCTATCTTTTATGTTTTATCTGCTCTCTCAGCCAATGTGATTTTTTCAGTTGTATAATTGTGGCTTGTCCTTGACTATTTGATGTTTTTTAACAATCCCCACCCCGCTTCCCTCTCCTCTCTCCCTCTATTTCATATGATTTTTAATCAGAAAGGTCCAAGGCTCGTTTGGTCTATGTTGTTCTTTCTGTTGTGTGCTTGTTTGATGAAGCAGCCTAATATGGGTAAAAGAGATGTTATTTACACTTTCTTTAAGTGAGAGTATACATGGATCTTCTGCCTTTAGGCCAGTGATTTCCTTTTAGCCGATTGCTTTGTGATTGGGTACTCTATACCAAATAAAATCAACTGAGTGTTATTTGACTAGGTTGGGTTGGCTATGTCCATAACGCTGCTAAGTTTTGTTGCGAGATGTCTCTTTTGTTGTCTCTGACACAATTGCTTACGTCTGTCTCAGTCCAACTTCTCTTTGGTTTCCCTTTACCCTTCTTACAGGGGTAACTGCCATATCTTTACACCTTCTGAGAAGTTCCTCCACAAGTTTCCTCACATATCGGACCATCTGAAATGGTTCTCTTGCATCTTGTCTCTAATTGGAGTCATACCTACTTCTCAAATTACATTATCTCTAATCACGATCTCTCTTGTATTGCAGCTTATCCATTTCAAAAGTTCTCATCTAAGCCACCAACATACTCTAAACATATTGGTGCTTCATCACTAAAACTCCGGTCCATACTGCACACGTCTTTGCCCATCTTTTAATGCTCCTGTTTTAGTTTAATGGGTATCGCCGGTTAGACAAGACTCCTAATGCACTTTTTTACTTTATTCTATCCCACCTTGATTGGTATTGTATTTTGCTTAAAGTCTCAAATCACATAATCTCTTATCATGATCTCTCATATTGCTGCTTATCCATTTCGAAAGTTCTCAGCCACCAACATACTCTAAACATATTGGTGCTTCATCGCTAAAACTCCAATCCATACTGCAGAGATATCTTTGCCTATCTTGTAATACTTCTGTTTTAGTTTAACGGGTATCTCTGGTTAGACAAGACTCCTAATGCACTTTTTTACTTTATTCTATCCTGCCTTGATTGGTATTGTATTTTGCTTGAAGTGATTATGGCTTTTCTTGGTTTTCTGCTTTTTGTATTATCCTGGAAGGTATATCAATTAACTTGGTCCTTTCTATGGAAAATTTTAGGATGAGCTGAGGAGGGAATTTGGAATGGATGAGCAACTTCCTGCTGTATTGTTAATGGGTGGTGGGGAAGGGATGGGTCCAATTCAGGCTACTGCTCAAGCACTTGGGGATGCATTATATGATGAAACTCTTGGGGAGCCAATAGGTCAGATCCTCGTGATATGTGGCCGCAATAAAAAACTTGCTAGTAGATTGCAATCAATTGACTGGAAGATCCCTGTCAAGGTATTGACTTTCTAGGAGTATTTGACAACTTCAGCATCTGCTCATATTCATTATATTTGTTATAGTATTTCCTTTCACACTAAAAGCATGTGAGTTAACCTCAAACATCTGCTGCACCAGCTACACTGGATTGTGAGAATTATACTACATGGAATGCAAAAGATGACACGATCCAAACTTTTCATCTTTTTAGAGGACTTACATTCACTTTCTCATAAGATGGTTTTAATAGTGGACAAGAATAAAAATGGTTAGCTTGACCTGGAATCGTTGTTGTCTAGATAATCTAGGATGTTCTTAACATGAGGATTAGACAAGACGTGCCATCCATTCTTTCTCTTTTTTAAGTATTAATTTCATGCTTTTGAAGAGTAAGCCAATAAGTTCTGTGCAAATACTTAGCTACTTTTAGTTGCTTTTTGAATTACAGTGATATTCAGTTGATAAAAGTGGGCCACACTTTGTTAGGAGTCTGAATATTCTTACTTGTAAGGATATGTGTGTGTGTGTGTGTGTGTGTGTGTGTATAATAGATATTGGTTGTATGGAATGAGAATTGAAATGTTACATCTTTATCTAAAGTGTGAGGTGTTTCTTGTCCTCTTTAATTTTTCGTTTTACTTCCTCCTTCTTTTAATAGGTTGGAGTATGAGTGTGGATTACTAGATTGGTCCACAGGAAACCATAATAAAGGCTACTCTTCCTTTTCTTGTAATTTTTCATAATAGTTGATCAGTTTTTCTCTTTTCTGGAAATCCTGCTAAGTACATAGACGACTCACATGTCCAAGATTTTCATTGTTGTTGGGAATTTTAAATTTTGATGTCCTTCGGAGACCTTCCATCCAAGCATGCACGTATTTATGTGAATGCATAAAGACATTCTTACCTGATCTAAACTGTATACTGAAATATTTTAGGTGATGGGTTTTGTCACAAAAATGGAGGAATGCATGGGTGCTTGTGATTGCATAATTACCAAGGTAAGCATCTTCTCAAGATGTAAAGCTTCTCCCTCCTATCTCAGAGGAGGAGGAGAAGAGAGGTCTTTTCTTTTGTTTTGTGGGTTGGGGTTGATTTTTGGGGGGGGGGGGGGTTTGTTGGTGGGGGGATGTTTCTATTTTCACATTGGCAGGTCTAATTCATATCACTCTGCAGGCTGGACCTGGAACTATTGCGGAAGCTATGATCCGAGGGCTTCCTATAATTTTAAACGATTATATAGCTGGGCAGGTACTATTGATGAGGCCTGTTACTAGATTCCCTTCCTGATTGTCCGGCACATATTTGATCCAACTTTTTATCATTTGATCTAACTAGTCCAAATTTACAACCCCTAGTGAAGTATATGAAATGAATGAGACTCTTAGTTTGTGAAAACTGTTATTGTTCTTATAAGTTTTTGTATTGTTATAGAGTTCATTAAAATGTTTTATATAAAGATATTTATATTTGTGCAGCACCAGCAGGGTGCTCTCTAAATGCCGTGCTTAGAGTATGTGTATGTCTGCTAAATATGTTGTGAGACAGCGCATCTTAGACTGTAGATGCCTTTCTCTTTCACTTCCCATTCCCTCTTTTCTTTTCTTTTTAATTTCTCGTGGTTTCACTATTTGTCAAAATTGAGGCCTTCTGGAACTTGGTTACAGTTAGCCCGATGTTATGATCTGAAAGTTAACTTGATGATCCAAATTTAAAAGATAGTGTCCTTGATAAAGAGTTATATTTATTCTACTTCAATGGGATGTTGGATGATGGAGTGCCAACTAAATTTATTCCTTCATGACAATTTTGAAGGGAAAAAAGTATAAGAAAAATGATGGATAGAAAGTTAAAATTTATGATAACATTGTTTTCTTAAATCTGTGTATAAAAAGAAAATAATAATTGGATACTCTTATATTCAAAGCTTCAGTTGATGATGTATGACTGGAAACAGGGCTAGATAGAAAATAAGGGAAGGAAATTATTTACATATGTCGTGGTGCTGCTACTGTTCACAGTTCAGCTAGGATTTAGCTTTCCCTTGTTGCTTTCCAAGTTTGAGGTAGACATGCGTAATGCTGTCTCTTTCCTGATTATTTTAGGGTACCTTGAATCTCTTCTACCTGGTTGTTTGGAGGGCTAGAAGCTAGTTTGAGACTTGGAGTTCCTGTGAGATATTATTCTGTAGTTGTTTCTCTTAATCATGTACTGATGGGTCCCAAACTAGATTCAGTTCTTTACCTTCCAGGAAGATAAAGTTGGGAATCCTCCAGTACTAAGGTGATCCTTGAAAATGGAAGGAACTGCCAATCAATTTTTCCAAAATTTCTCTTTTAGTGATAAGTCAAATTTAGCTTTCTGTTGTAGAGATTATAGAAATGAGCCTCACTAACGACTTTTGAATTGTTTAGTCCTCGGAACAATTTTAGTGTCAGTCACATAAATGTGGTTTGACCTTCATTTTGGCATGAAATAGTTTATGTACTGAGAAATAAGAGAATAAAGAGAGGGAGCACTCGAGTGGAGGGAGTTATTTGCCAAAATAGTAATTACTGTTTGTTGCCTTATACAAACAAATTTGCCTCACCATTCTAGATCTTATATAACATTTCGTACTAGATATGTGTGTGTGCTTGTGTCAAATGTTCCGCATAACCTCTTACATATAGTTCTTTATTGAATCTGTCCTTTTATTGCAGGAAGCTGGAAATGTGCCTTACGTTGTGGAAAATGGATGTGGAAAATTCTCCAAGTCGCCAAAAGCGATAGCTAACATAGTAGCTCAGTGGTTTGGTCCAAAAAAGGATGAATTGAGAGCCATGTCTCAAAATGCACTAAGATTGGCAAGGCCAGATGCTGTATTTAAGATAGTCCATGACCTTCATGAGCTGGTCAGACAGAGAACTTATGTACCCCAGTATTCCCCAACTTGAGTTCAGTGCCTTAACCCAAATTTTGGCATGACTTCAGCTACTTACGGCGAGCTAGTGAGCTTGATCTTTTTCTTTCTTTTTTGTTTCGCAATTCATTCTTTCTCTATAGCCCTTCGACTAATGTTTAACCGGGGTGAAAAGGGAAAAAAGAGAGAGAAAACAATATTCTTTCAATTTTTATTTGAAAGAGTACTATTGGTTCCCTCTGATGCCGCTTCTCCTTGTCAAAATTTTGGTTGTCATTATTATTATTATTTTCGCCTTTTAGTTTATATATGTATCTCTTTGTGAAACATCCCTGACGAAGATTATTCGCATGCCAGCACAAGTTTCATCTCCCTCAGAAATCTGTGCCTGCGAATGAGGTTGTGGGATATAGACACAACAAATATGACTACTTGGGTCTTAAGTCAATTGGTCTATGGTTATCTTTTTATGCTTATAACACTAGTTTTGCTTACGAGTATGAGGTTCCAAGTTTTGGGTGTCACATCTAGGTTCTTTTGCCGGTATAGTAACAATATTAGTTACTAGTTGGATATGGAAGCCAAGGGGACAAAGTACTATATCATTCTATGATGTGAGCTATATATCATTTTATGATGTGAGCTTTCTTTTGAACTTGTATGAAGCACCCTCACTGTCTTGTATTGTTAGATCTTGAATGATAGGGTGCTCTTAATGAGGATGCGAAGTGCTCGACTGGGCACGCCGGGGGGGGGGGGGTGTTGGGGGTTGGGGGTTAACGTCCCACATCAATTTGAGCAACAAGTGAATGTTATGATTATGATTATAACTCGGATTAATCATTTCAGGTAAGATGATATAAGGTTTATATAATTATTTATTATATTTATAACACGAGATAGTAAGAATTGATGTTCGCAATCTATAGAATCTACCTGCTTTGTGCTTGACCAAGTCACGAACAAGTCACTTTGGGTTTCCCGGGTTCCTTCAAAAGATCAACCAGTCGACTTCCTCATTGTTTGTTTTGGAGATTGTATTTACAGCTAGGAATTAGCATATAGCTGATAGTTAGCTTCAAACTGAGGGATTTATTCGTGTGTTCATAATTGCTCTAGGTGTTCTAATAATTTGTACAAAATAGCTACAATTGAGAGCGCAACACCTTAAGAAGGTGTTTGGCTTTACTTATTAAAGGTGCTTATAAGCAGATAGAGAAAAACATATTCTCACATATTTTTTATTATTTAAGTTCTTGTAAGCACCAAATAGGTAAAGCCAAACACCCTTTTATTCTCGTCTAAAAACAATTCTCTATGGCCAGATCCATCCCAAAGCTAGAAAGCTCATAATGTAGTAGTCTATCTCAACGCATGCTCCAAGTCAATTAAGGACAGACAATATCTCGAGCATTTATTTTGTAATCCCTTATTCCAGGAATTAAAAGTCAGGTTATCACTTTGCAAGGAAAGGGAGGGTGGGAGCAAGACTGAAGGTTGGTAATAGTAAGTCCCAACCTTCTAAACTATTCCTTGAATTCTGACCATAATATTTAAGCTTTGAGAGTGAGGGGGAGTGTGTTTAGCCGTTCAAGTTCGCCTTGGTGAAAGGATTTGGTTAAGTTCTTATTCATCAATATCTTTGTCATCACAAAATCGAGGAGGATGACAAAGGGATTCTGGGAAAGCATGACATAACCCAATTGAGGAGGATGGTACAGATTCCGGGAAAGCAATGATAAAACCCAAAGTACGGGCATGATAATAAACAAATATAAACAAGATTAGTAATAAGTCGAAGCTTTGTTTTGCGGCATCTCTAACAAGAGAGTTCACCTGTGACAACAGTGATAGATTACGGATGAAAGATAGTGAGTAGCAAAACAGAAATCCCAATGAAAGAAGGGGAAAAATTTTGGGAAACCACTATAAAACTGCCACATGATCTCAACCCAACACATGGGGCCATCGTTGCACAATGGTAAAAATTTGCTTAGCATCAATTGACATAGACACTCTTTCATAGAATTACATCATAACTCAAGCAATTGAGACTACCTCCCCCAGGAGTGAGATCTTTGGGTTCAAATCCTGTGTGGGTGGCGGGTTAAAAAAAAAAAAAAGAAGACACTCTTTGATGGCAAAAGCATATTCTCCCATGTCAAGGCAGATTCTGCACATCTCCCTTGATAATATATGCACCTCTAGTTGTCCTTTGAGCAAATATTTGTTTGTACAAAGATAAGTGCAACACTTACTGTGCTAATAACTTACCTTAATCATGCCTGCTAAACTCTGGCTGAATTTTGAAGATGACCAA
This sequence comes from Cordia subcordata, assembly GCA_028554755.1. NCBI lineage: Eukaryota > Viridiplantae > Streptophyta > Magnoliopsida > Boraginales > Cordiaceae > Cordia > Cordia subcordata. The sequence goes on along the minus strand of JAPTOF010000001.1, from coordinate 11,012,635 downwards.
GTAAGATGCAAACACTTACCAATAACACCATGATGATAAATAATAATAACAATAATAATGAAAAACTTAAAACACCTCTAAATGTGACTAGGATCATCAGGATGAGTCCTCCGACTATATAACAGATATCATTATCCAGATAGAAGATGAAAACAAATATACACCACAAGCATAAACCATTGTATTTGACAGGCAATGAAGACCAAGAACCTGTCCTTTCTACGGCATCCACAATCATGTCATTGCCCAGGTCCTATTTTGGCTAGCAACACTGAACTCTGCATCCACATTGTGTCCCTTTTTCACTTTTAATTCTCACTTTGTCAGCATCTCTTGCAGCTTGTCTTGCCAGCATCCCTCCATTTTATCCAAGACTCTGCTACTGACAAGTCCTCTGTCATCCCTCTCTTCGACTACTATCATGCTATGATCAATCCAATCAAATTACAGAAAATCATTCCTGCTTATCATATGAGAGCTATCAACATATTCAACTCCCAGCAACCCATAACATCACTATTTCTTTTTTTGTTACTGCTCCTGGTGTTGATGATCTCTCAACAAGAGCCTAAGAGAACAATTTTGGTGAGAATTAGAAGCAAATTTCAGAAAATAACAAATGGTTTTGGGTTCTCCGTTATCGTGTAAAATAATCTTAGGACTAAAATGAAAGAGGAAACAAATCGGAGCCGAATGAGACAGGTATCTGGTGGCAAGGAAGGGGTGCAACTCTGCATGTTCCCCGGGGGGCCTTTCTTGGTTGGTAGGATGAGAAAATAGGGGGATAGGGCCCCAAACCACCTACCCTGCTCCCAACTCAGAGCCAACATCATCTGTAACCTGATCTCGCTCTCCTACTACATTGGCAATCTTGCAGTGCTTATCAAGATGCATCTTCAATGACTTAACCATCAAACCTATACTTGTCCATAAGATCCTTGGTGAAAGACCAACTCTACAAAAGATCTAGCGTGAAATTCCAAATCTTCACCAAGCAATGGAGTACCCTTTTCAACATCAGAAATATAGAGCAGCAATTTCATCAGAAATCGAAAATTCAAATCCCAAAAACACCCAACTAAATCAATCTTGGTTATAGTCCAAGACCAACCCATAACAGTCAAACATGAAAGTCCGTGTAGCAATAATCTTAAATTTCAGATCTCAAGAAACTCCTTTTAAGTTGTACATTCGCCATCAAAACCCAACACTACAAACGTTAAGAGTCTTAGCAACTATCCTACCGATACATTAAGTCTACTCAACTAAGCAAATTGCTCAATCTAGTCAGTAAGGTTAACTCCAACAAAGCCTCTAAATAGCAAAAACCCTTATATTTAGGGAGTTGTTGGTGCTAATACGCTCCAACAGCTCCCCTATTTAATCTCCTAAATTTTGGATGGTGTTCCAACTCCAAACCAAAATACCCATATGTAGAGGGTTTTTTCACCCCAAAGTCATCCCCGAAACCCCATCTCCCATAATAAGAAAGTTATTGGAATAAAATTGAAATAGAGATTCTTTAAATTGAGTGTTTAGTGTTAAAGATAAGGGTACTTTTGGAGTATAATTGAAAATAGGAACTGAAATATAAGAAAATAACTCAAATCACGAGGCAGCCTCACAGAGATTTCACCGTGATATCACACCGTTACAAAAACACACTAAGCATAAGATAAATTCAGCCAATATAACAAAACACCCATTTATTTATAAAGCCAAAGGGATCTAAGTTATTACAACAAGCTCAAATTTCGTCATAATCATACAAATCCACTTCCCAAACACGATTATGATAATTATTATTATTATTATTTCCATGAATTATCTAGACGACGCTGCCAACAATAGGGTACTTAGCCTGAAACTTGGTCTCCCAATCGGCGAGCACGGAGAGCTCCTTATCGGTGAGCCCGTCGAGGGAAGCAGTGACGTCTTCTTCGTTCTTGGTCATCTTGGCGAGGGCTCTGCTGGCGTCCTTGCCAGCGAACATGCAGTAGGGCCCACCTGGGCCGTAGAACGACTTTCCGGCCGTCACGTTGAAGATTCGGCCCTTCAGCGCCACGTAAATCGGCTTCGATGTATCACTTCCGTCGTATTGCCTCAGCTGCGCCGCTGTTATCTCCATTTTCGATGATTCTTGCTGTTTGTTCTGTGTCCTTTTGTCTTCACTTTTTCTTTTTTATTCTCGTTTCAGGATTAGGTGATGGGACGAGACAGTGAAGTTTGGTGGCTAAAATCTTTTCATGACCCTCTTTTTTTTTTTTTTGCCCTTCTTACATAAATTAAAATCTGATTATAATATAGATTGATTATAATATGTATTTAGTAAAAATTAATTTTTAAACCTATTCATACTTTTTTTTTCCTCTCTCTTGTTTAGTCTTATTTACTTCCTCATTCTTTTTCAATGATATTTAATCAAAAATTATTCTTGATGTCAGGATAAGTAGAATGGTTGCGAGTCAATAAATCAATCTACTTGCGCACAATTGTAGATTCCCTGTGACCTTCAATGTTTTGGAATAATACAAACACCCTGTTTGGATTGAGAGGGAAAAATTTAATAAAGGAAAGAGAAGAAAATGATTATAAAAGAAATGAGAGGAGGTGGGTAACCTATGTTTGAATTGAGATATTTTTATTAAGGAAAGAAATATAAAGAATTATGAATATTTTGTGATTAGATTATGAAGTAAATGAAAGGAAAGAATAGATTTTATGTGTAAATAAAGGATATATGAGGATGAAACTCATCCCTTCCTTTCATTTTACCTTGATTTAGAGGGATTGACAATAAAGGATTTGAGAGGATCGAGCTCATACCCTCAAAATCACTATCTTTCAAAATTTCCAAAACAAATGGAGGAAAGATTTGCTTCATCCCTCTATTTCCATTCCCCTCTCTCCAAAATCCTCAATCCAAACAGTGGAGAGGCATGGTCAACTAGGGATGTTCATCAAGGAATCCCCGTCCCAATCAACAAAAATTTTTTCCCCGAAATAATATTTGAAGAAGAACTTTTGTTCCGTTCTCCACTCCAATTCACCAATAGGGAATACATTTTTGGGGAATTGAGGAATGAGGAAAAATGAACGAGGATCGGAGAATTCCCGAAAACATGCCATCATAATTAACTATATAAACCATAGCTTCAAACCACAACATAAATAAAGTATATAAACCATAGTGTCAAATCACAATGTAAATAAAGTACTTAGACTATAGTCTCATAAGTCATAATTAATCAACCATAGCATAAATAAAAAGTTCAAAGCATAAATGAAAAATATTATTTTAACAAGTTGTCGATAACCATTCATCTGTATTCTCCATTACTCCATGAACCTTCAAATCTTAGTCATTGTTTTTGTTGGTTCAATGCTAACTTTGATATGTCTAAGAAATAAAAAATCAAATATAATATATAATATGTATTAAATATATATATATAAATAAAATAAAATAAAAAAATAGTTTGGGTTTTGGAGATTCCCCAAATAAAAAAAATTATACCGTTCCCCAACCCGATTCCCTAATATTTTTCCCTGTTTCCCATTTCCCCAAACCCGAAATTTCAGGTCGGTAATTGGGTTTCCCCAAATAATGCACAGCCCTATGGTCAACTGCATAACCCTTAATTTGTCATTTTATTCAAGTTCTGATCTTGTCATGACTTATCATGACAAAACCTCGTCATTCATCACAACGAGTATTTTGGCCAAAGACTTAAAGAATCGAAGTAAAACAAAATATTATTCTCCAAATACCTGGAGTAGCCAATCCTATCTTAACCTACGTATTGTCTTCTTGGCACTAGCCCATACCCTTCAGCCTTTCATCACCTGATTGCAAATTTGGATAGTTCAGTACCAAGGTATGGAGAGTGATACGCAAGCCTTTATAGCAGTCTTAGGTCAGAAGGAATACAATATCTATGTATATCATAAGTTGTCTTCGGATAGTAGGGTACATATCATAGGACGCTCGTAATAGAGTCAAGTTTAATGAATATCACAGATGTTCAACACCTATTAGTCATAAGGATAACCAACTCATTTGATGCTCTGTAACCTATACTCGATAGAATCGACATCTTAGTATCGATTCTATTATTTGGTTACAAATTTGGTTTAAGGATGACCAGACTATTCCTCGTTCACATAACCCTATTAGGCCACCCTAAGGACTAAATCATGATCTACCAATCAAGGATAAGATGCATGATATGATGTATGGTTGAAAGTAAAACAATTCATATAGAAATCAGTGCCAAGTCTATAATAGACAACTAACTTTAGGACAACGCTCCAAATAATAATGTAATTGACCCAAATATTTAGTTTGGAATTTCCTATAAAGAAATGTCTTTAGGTTATGTATGTTTGCATTGCCAACACCAGTTAGTATAATATCATCAGCACAAATAAATAGCAGAAGTTGTTTTCCATCATAACATCGATAGGAAACAAAATAATCAACAACATAATGTGTCAATCAAAATTCAAGAATCACCATACTAAAATACCCAAACCAAGCTCAAGGACATTACATGAGGACACATAGGGCCGTCTTTAGATGACATACCTTCTAAGATTATCCCTAAGTAACAAACCCTGGAGGTTCCTCCATGTATAATTCTTCGTGAAGATCACTATTAAGAAAAGAATTTTTAATATCAAGTTAATAAAGGGACAAATTGTATGCAACAAATAAAGCAAGGAGTATACGAATAGAATATATCTTCACAACAAGAGAAAATGTATCACCACAATCAAGCCCAAATACAAGATGAGCTTTCAGGCAATCAACATGTTTGTTTGGAGATACTTTCACAGTATATACCCAATGACAGCCAACTATCAATTTACGAGGTGGTAATTCAACCAACTCCCGAGTCCTATTATTCTGTAAAGTAGACACTCCTCTAGCATGACAATTGCCAACCTTGATGAGCACATGTCTCTGTCACAGTCTTAGAAATAGAAATAGAAGATAAAGAGGCAAATGAAAGGGATAAGCTATCATATGTCACGAAATAAGAAATATGAAGGCAAGTAGTACAAGAATGAGTACCTTTATATACAGTAATAGGAATGTTGGGGTCAGATCATGAGACCATAGAAGCAGGATATAAAGATAAAGAATTAGCTGGTAGAGATGCATCTGACGATGAACAAGAAATAGTGAAAGGCAAGTGTAGTGTGCATAAAGCCAAAGATTCGGCCCAATCCAACCACAAACTAACCACTAGCAATAGGGTCATAGCGAGAATAGAATGGTTATCAAAGGCAGGCACTAAGAGAGGTAAGAACTCAATCACTGGAATAAGAGAAGGACTTGGAGAGAAGTAAGAGTGATCTAAAAAAATATGACATTAGTGGAGATGAACCATCTATTTTATTGTGGAGAGTAATTGAGCTACTTTTTCTGGTGTTGTGTATAACCAAGAAAAGCACACTTAATAGAGTGAGCACTTATTTTGCCTTAATACCATGTTAAAATTAAGAAAAAGGAAAAACGGTTTTTGTACTTTTTATAGTACTTAGCCGCATATATTTATATTACTATAAAGACAAAAAAAAAAGTACAATATTTGGAATCTTTGGAAAAAGAAATCGAAGAACTTTTGAAGGGAGAGAGTGTTCCTTCATCTTTTTGAAGAGTCATTTGTTTTATAATATTTGCTTTGGACTATAGGTCATTATATAATTGATGTAGATAACTTACAAGGATGTATAGATAATTTTAGAAGTTTATGTATTTAGGGTTCGTTTGGATTAGCTTTTTTCAAAAGTACTTTTTTAACAGCTTTTGAAAAACAGCTTTTTTTGAGAAACTGAAAATTCTGGCTTTTAAAAAAGCTGTATTTGAGCTTTTTTCAGAGTTTCAGCTTTTTTAGAAGCCAAATCAAATAGTTATTGTAAATTTATTGTAACTTTTTCAGAAAAAAAAGTACTTTTTTCTTAAAAAAAAACTTAATCCAAACAGGCCCTTAGTCTTGAGGTTGGTCCTTGCACCCCTTTTCTTGAGAATTAATAAAATTTGTGCTTTTCAGAAAAATGCTGATGTGGAAATCATTCATGTCGACTAGAACTCGAAAAGAACTCGAAAAGAATCAATTTTCATGTTCGCTTCTGAAAATATTTCTCATACATACACTGGAATAATCAAACACTCCCACAACCAAATGACATTATTTTGTATGAAATAATGAGTTTTCACTTTTGGTACAAATCATTAGTTACTGACACTAAAAGCAAATGTATTTATAAGGAACTGAACAGTTTATAGCGGAGACAATGTGGCACTTAACAGAGCAGGAGCTTAAACCACTCGACCGAGCATTTGGGATCTCTTCTAAGACCACGTTTGTAGTCGACATAATATAAACCAAAACGAACAGTATAACCCTCAGCCCATTCAAAATTATCCAACAAGGACCACACAAAATATCCTTTCACTTTGGCTCCTAACCTGCATAATGTATCATAAGGTTAAATGTTAAACCATTACATACTAAGCATTTTAAAATTTATTGCAAAAACCATATTATATAGAATAAGATTTGCAATTTACATCTTCAAATAATTATTAGTTTGGATCCATTCAAGTACTTTGAAATATTTAAGGAAAATGTACGAAAAGAACTTGTGGCAAATACTATACATGTTTGGGAATTAGGACTTAGTTTAAGTGGTTGAGACTCTTTTACCTAAAAGTGAGGTTTTGGGTTCAAATCCCATAGGATGGATGATTTCCAAAAAAATTGTGATTATATGTTCAATTCTCGTGTTACCTAAAATTAAAAGTGAAAAGGGTAACTTTAGGTCCTAAATATTGTAAAATACGAAACTAAGGGCTTGAACTTCGAATTCAAACAAATGAGCTCAAACTTATGGAAAAGTGATATTCTAGATACCATTAACTGATGGTGTTAGGTTGTGCTTAAGTGGCATTGTTTAACTTTTAAATCCTACGTAGCAATTTTTTGTTTTTTCACATCTTATATAGCTTTCTTCCAAGTCCTACATGTCATGTGCACAAAAACACAAAAGCAATTGAAACCATGACGTATTTATGCGCATATATGTAAATTTAACTTTTATTAGATTTTGGAATTATTTTGACATATATATGTACATGTATATAATTCCAAGCTATGTACTTAACATTTTTAACTTGCTCTCTATATAGTAAGGTTAAGGAAAAAAAAATTGAGACTACATTAGAGAAAAGCCTTTTTGAGGAATAAACTATCCTTTTTTTCCTTAAGGTCATCAGATGAAATTTTCGAGGGCCTCTAATTATCTTTTCTAAATTGGCTTCTATAATATTTTCCATAGGCCCCTTTTTGTAATTGTATTATTGTTTTCTATTTAATAATAAAGCACGTATATACAAGTTTATTTATTGGATAATTGTAATTTTATTTATGCTTTGGACTTTTAATGCTTGAAAGATGCAGTTAATTTATATTTTCCAAATTTCAAAAAATATATATTTTTATATGCATTACACAAAAAAAAAAAAAATGAGAAGCCTACATTAGTAACTAACTAACTAAGACTCTTACTTGGAACAAAAGAATCTTAGTAATTTACTTTGAAGGCCTAAAAGAAGTCTAAAAGTTATATACATGCACATACATATGTCATATAGTTTGGAATTTTTATATTTGTTTGTATATGACTCGTAAAATTTGCAATTCTACTATAGAAAAATCCACATAAGGTGTAAAAGAAAGAAAAAAATACCACATAAGATTTGAAAGTAAAATATGCCATGTAAGTATGAAAGTAAAATAGTTAGTTAACAGTGTCTAAAATATTATCTTTTCATAAGTTCGAGCCCTTTTGTTATATGTTTTGAAGTTTAAGCCTTTAAATCCATATTTTACAAAGATTAGGGCCTAGAGCTGCCATTTTTCTAGAATTGAAATGTTTTACTTTACAGGAAGTGCGTTGTAGCTTAAAAATATATTTCAAGAGAGATATAAGTAACTCAGAAAGTGTTCATATAACAAAACGAACAGAGAGAAACAAACAAAATTTTTGTATTACTCAGACTCCTCTTATACTGTCGATGAAAATGGTAGTCAAAGTATTTAATAATTTGAATATGCATTGCCACATTTCTTGTATTAGAGGGCTAGAGTGTTATAACCTTTATAAATAAAGTATAGGCCCATCATACTTCAAGAATAAATAAAAAGAAGCTTATGTTTGTAGATAATGAAAGTACAATGACTAATTTGATTAATATACCATTTCATCAATCAAATATTTTATCTTTTTTGCCTCTTGGGTAAGATTAATATTTGTTTTTCCAATAATAAAAGAACCTATAGAAGTGAGAGGGGAAAAAAAACAGCCGTGTTCCCCAAAAGCCAGTCTAGAAAATAAATAAAAATGAAATTTCATAATTTAAGAAAGAAATCTTCCAACTTCTAAGATGCATGAAGTGCATTGTTAGCTTAGTACTATATGTGTTCGATCGATTACAAGCAATATATATATTGTATCACTTTATGGATATACAACAATAATTTTCTTAACACTGCTAAGTAAAACTTTACATCTTGCTACCCCTTGATATTCTTTTTGTATATTGTTTAACCTTAACTGTCATCACACATATTCAAATTTTAATGTAATGCTTTGATTGCATGTTTCCTAATCAATACGAGGAAGTGAATTAAGTAATAAGAAAAATAATTAGAAGGTAAATTGTCACGCTAAGGGGACAAAATGTCATTAGTCTAATACAATATGCATTTGTAAGATTATCGAGAACTTACTCAATTGCTTCCTTTAAAAAGACTAGATGATTATAATGGTAAAAGATCCTGTGCAAGTCAAGATGAAACGTCCTCGGGAATATCTCAAACTTGCGGTAGTCATCATTTATCTCACAAGTACCTATAAAAATAGCAAATATTACACCAAATTCTTCCCAAAAAATAATATGATTTAAAATACTCTTACTTGAAAATCTTTTAGTAGTAGACATGCTGGTACTAGAAGTTTTTACCATTCTCTGTAATATAAATAATTGGATCATTATATTTTTTCTTTATGTAGAGTAAAAGATCTCTGATTCCTTCTGGGTAACTACAGAGCCAACTTAAACCCTCCTGCAAAAGCATGAAGTCACAAGTTAGATCATTGCAAGAATTATAACAATTTTCTATAGCACTTCTCTCGCTTTAATTTCTCTGTCTTTATAGTTAAAAGGCCTATGGTCTACAAATGTGTCTATCGCTTTGTGTATGAGAAGTCCTAGGTTATACATATATATATATATATATATAGTTCTTTTTAATAACGTAATCCTCCCCAATAGGTTTGAAACCAAGACCTCATACCTGGATAAAATAGTCTCAACTACTTGAGTTATCCATTAATTCTTTATTTCTCGATATATGCATACATATACTAGAATTAGAACCTCTGTTAAATTGTAAGTAAATGGAACTCTTCCAATGAACTATTTTCAAATGAGTAAATAAAAAAGGCCTATAACTTTTTTTCTAATACATGCAATATGCAAAAGTACAAACAAATGAAAGATCAAGACTAAAATGACATGCCTGGTCGCCAATAAGGATCCCGTTCCGCTTAGCTGAAAAGAAGACAACAAAAGTTTTCCATGAGTGGAACCTGGCATGTGCGCATATGACCCGATAAACAGCCATATGCATGCTTAAGCTACTACGAAAAAAAACAGGGGCAGCTTCATTATAAAATAATTAAAAATAGGCAACGATTTTATTATATAGTCAGGGGTTATATAATTATACATAATTGGCGTTTTAAAAAAGGCGACGCCCTTCTTAACAAAGGTTTTAAAAAAGGCAACGTCCTTCCTAACGGCGGTGCCTATTACTTACTTTTTTTGTCCGAACTTGAATAACATAAATCACGAACAATTACTTACTTTTGAGAGTCACTTGAGTATCAGTAATAAAGCTCACAGGTTCGTCGTCATCGGTGTTGTCTGATGCATCAAGTGCATAGCAGCCCGCGTAATAGTTTAGCCCCAGAAAGTCAAATGACCCTATGACTAATTCTGCCTCATCCTCAGAGAATGGATGAAGTCTTTCCTTAGGCAGCACGCGCTCTTTCATGGATGTTGGGTAGTCGCCTTTTGCTAGAGGTTCCATAAACCTGTAAATGCAAAAAAAAAAAAAAAAAAGAAGAAGAGGCAGAAATAAAAAAATGGGTTGTTAGTTTCATCTCTTCATTTTTAGTTAGCAGTCTAAAACAAGTTTAAAATCATCTTAATATTTTAAGGCTGCCTAGCCTGCTAGGTTCAATACGTAAGAATTGTGCACTTACAACTAATTAAAATTTTACAATATTCAAGTGTTAGATAAAAAGGTAAGGGTATAGAGTACTAATCAATCTCACCATCCAAATGAGAAATCCAGATAGCGTTCTACAGCTTGTTTATCTTTTTCTGACTCAGAATAAGGTAATAGCCAATATGATGATAGGGTAATACCAATTTCACCATTTTGAGATTCCTGCACCAATTAAATAGGTCATTCGTTTATAATTAAATATCATTAAAAAAAAAACCAGAAAATGGTCATTCCTTGTTTTTAAATTTTTAAAAGAGATATACAATAGGTCTCATTTACTCTCGTTGATAACTCAAACTCGAGAACCATAAATTTCAAGAGAGGAAATTGACTATAGCCTCTCGTTTGTTAGTAAATATATTAGCAAGTAATAATCAAAATACTTATACTATGTATACTCTCAAACCTTATACTTGTCTCTATACTTTTTCACCGCGTGAGCATGAGCAAGAAGCAGATTGTGAGCCACTAGGTATGGTTCTGTACTTGAGTCTCCTTCAGTAACCCTATGAGGATGATCCCAATTGGAATAGCGACTTGAAGGCATGAAAGCCTTCCAATTTTCTGCCTTCCAATTTTCTACTTTTAGAGAACTTCGGCCAGGAGCCATGGTTCCAGTCACATATCCAAAATAGATAAAGGAAAATGGTTCATTGAATGTGATCCAGTGCTTCACATATTTACCAAATCTATCAAAGCAAAGCTCTGCAAAGTAAACAAATTCTTCCCTGCATGCAAATTATAAGGAGCTCAACAAGGATCTTATTTACTTTGTCATCGAGCTAAATTATATTAGATAATCAAATGCAATAATAAGATCCTTTTGATAATTTATTATTTCTTCTAATGGATGAAATTGCAATTTAACTCTCTTTAATTTTAAGATAAAGTTAAGCATCAATTAAGTTTCATTTGTTTCACAAAAAATAACTTGTTTCATAGAAATATTTTCATAAAAAATGTTTTCTTACAAAATTCCAAAAGAATAAAGTATTTTATGACGTTTGGTTACTAGAGCAAAAATTCTTGAAAAGAAAATTTATGACGATGCACACTGTAGCACATAGTCACACCCCACACATTTACACACATACACACTACACTAAGAACACATTAACTAAACACACATCACATACACTACACAAATACACATACACACCACACTACACATACATTACACATATTATATACACACCCTATACATACCATGCACCACATATTTATACATAATGCAAAACAGAAAATACATACTACATGTATCTAACACACTTACAACTATAGATATATTGTACACATACTTTACACACACTCCACATACACACTACACGTACCATACATACCACACAAACATACTTGCAAATACTATCTTCACAAATACACTATATACACGCACAAGCCATACGCACATACACTTATACTAAATGCATTCACATTACACTTCCACACACCACACACATACCACAATCATTAGACTTATAATATAATGTGTGTAGCATGTGTTGTATGTCTAAAAGATGTTTATGTTGTCAGTATGTATAGTATGTATGTGTAGTACGTGTGTATGGGATGTGGATGTGTATCTATAGTGTGTGTATAGGAAGGGATGTTTCTATATTTTGTTTATGTAGCATATGTGTATGTATTATCTATAGGGAGAAGGTGATTGTCTGTTCTATGTTTATAGTATGTGCATGTATATGTATGTACAGGAGAAAGGTGTTCGTATGGTTTGTGTATAGCACATGTAGTATATCGTATGTATATATTTGTTTTGTGTGGGGGTACTTATGTTGTAAGCTTTTGTAGTGTACGTTTATTGTATTTGTATGTTTAGTATGTGGTGTTTGTTCATAGTGTGCATTATGTATACATTTAGGGTATAATGAGTGTACAACATGTGTGTTATGTAGCATGTGTGTAGTGCATACATTATTTTCTAAGTAAACGTGTATATTTAAGTTTGCCATATATATATATATATATATATATATATATGTAGTATGTGTAATTGGTGTCTTTGTGGGTGACCGCCTAGAGTTGGACTTGATAAATTTTATAAAAAATAAGAGGGTGATTTTTTTTTCCCAAGAAAAATGAGTTATTTTCTGTAACCTGATTAAACATTTTCATTGACTTTTTTAAGGGGCCAAATATGGGAAAGTCAAAAAAAGATTTGGAGAAATATTTCTCGCAAAACAAATGAGACCTTAATTTTACCAAAATTTAATTTTTTTCATTTTCACTTAATATAAATAATGCAACCTATGGGATGAGGGACCTGTTTGTCCTAAGACAAAAAGTGAGGAACGTGCCTTTGTTTTTCCCGATTATTAATAATTGAGTAATTTGACTTTTATAGAAGGTTTCAAACGAAAATTTCCCGCTCGGGTAAAAATATGTTCCAACCAAAAATAGATGTTTCACTTTCATGACATGTATGAAACACTGATTTAGTGCCCAAAGCAAACAGTCTTTTATGTAGTTCATGGCGTTATTTTGATTCTTTTATAATTAGAAACCTTTATATATATATATATTAGAAATTGAACAGGACTGTAAGAAAATTTCTTATTGAGCTGCATACTTACATAAAAATTAATAAACTCAATTTCAAAAAATCATATCTTCTACTAAGACATTTACTCAAGAAGTTAAAGTCTTTTTAAAAAAAAATTATTCAAGAACACATAAATCGTTACTTACTTCAAAAGTAAGTATAAAGAATACAATCACTTTTATCTTAAATATCAAAGAAGTAATCAAAGCCCTCCAATACAAATTATCCAATATAATAAGTGTGTATTTTAGAGTGTGCGTGCCTTCCATTCACATTACTTAGTGCTGTCTTTTATAGAAACTTATTGGGATGACTAGAGAATTGAACAAAAGAAATCTTACACAATTTCATTGTTCCTGCATAAGAATAGTTTTCCCAAGTCTTCAGGAGGATCAAAATGAAAAAGCGTGACGACAGGCTTTATACCTGCACGGAAGAAATCAGGGTTGGACATTTTTAACCTTAATTTATATTATATAATTTAGAATTTATATTCTTTTTAATGACCAAAAGGTATTTGAAAATCAATTTCAAGATTCAAATAGAAAATAATATCACCTCGACTGTGAAGCTCGCAAATAAGGTCCTTGTAGAATCGAATTCCGTCCTCATTCACTTGGCCCTTCTTTCCATCTGTTTATTGATAAGTATACAAGATTACATATATATATATATATACATATATATATATATATAATCGTAAGTATAAACCAAGTAACTAATAAACACGATTAACGACCTGTTTGAATTGAATTTTTTCAAGAAAAGTACATCTTCTTCATAAACAAAGTACATTTTTAATAAACGTTTAAATTGATTTCTTAGAAATTACAAGGTAAAAATTTGAATTCATCTAAAATATGATTTTTCTTTGAAATTATATAAAAAAAAAACATTTTAACGAACCATTCCACACGGTCTCAAGGTAGATCATAAGGTTTAATAGGTCCTAGTTATACTTAGGCTTTTATTATAATTATAAAAAAAAACTGCTATTTGTTGAATATCTTTTCTTTTGTTTGGCAAAATCTCTAATTTCACCATAATTCCATTGTCGTTATATAATTATTCTTACGTGGCAATACTCGAGACCATGAAATTGAAAATCTAAAAGCATCCAGATGCATGTCGGCCATAAGTGCTACATCTTCCTGAAAAATGAAATATAAATGTTAAAATATCACATACAATAGAATAGTATATATATATATATATATATATATATATGATATCAAGAACATATATTTCATAGTTAACAAGTGATAGTCATTGTCAAATAGCATGGGATGTTATATGAGGTTAATTAATGTTAAATAGAATAGTTAGAATCTTGCGTATCAGCTTTAAAAAAATTTTATCTAGTCATACGGATTAATAATTGATAATTATATTGAAAATTCATTGTTAACGTGTTAAGAGAAGCAACAAATTTAGAAGAGTGCAAATTCGAATCAATGCCTAAAACGAGACTATAGTGCGTTTGGAATAAACTTATTTTAAGATGCTTATTCGAGGATAAATTTTATAAAATCTAAAACATCTTTTCATATGTATATATGAAAATTCAAAATAAACTATACATTTTTATCTTATAAGAAATAAGTAATTCATTGTTATCTTATTTTTTATAACTATAGAAGTATGTATAATTTGTTTTAAGTTTTGATAGAATATAGGTAATAAGATATCTTAAATATTATAAGATGTATACTAAGTATCTTAAATTAAGATTATTCCAAACACACTAATCTAATCATAAAATAAGTCCATGTTAAGTGAAATATTTAATTTTATATATTAATTTTAGAAGTCCAAATTTATGCACTTGAAACAATTAAATTCTCCACCAGTAAATTACCAAATTAGCAATTATAATTCAGTAAAATACTTCACCACATAACACTTATACAAATGTTTTTGGAATGATCTTATCTTAAAATACTTATCATATTAAAATTAATATACATCTTATAACATAGAAGATTTTATCACATACATCTTATGAAAATTCAAAACGAATCATACTTTTTTTTATTTTATAAGAATTAAACAATACATCCTCATATTAATTTTTGTAACTATAAAAGTATGATTTATTTTAAATTTTGACAAAATGTATATAATAAAATATCTGAAATCTTATAAAATGTATTATTACTTCAATATGATGAACATCTTAAAAAAACAATCATTCCAAACACATTTTGCTTTCGCAGTGGACGAATGCGTCATACCTTGTACCGATGGTAAAAATCTACTGCGACTTTCCCACTTGATCTTCCTTTGATTTTTTCTGTAGCTCAAAGACGTTAATTCTGTTTATGCTAGTAAATAAATTCAGAAAAGCTCTTAAACTTACCAAGAATTCATTTTCACACACACACACACATATGTGTATATATATATATGTGTGTGTGTGTGTGTGCGCGTGTATATATATATTATATACACTATTTCTTTTTTACGTAACATATGTACCAGGTTTGGTCTCTGTAAAAGTATCCCAAATGCTGGGCCCTTTACCATCCTCATCAGCTGCCCCTTCATACTGAAATGTGAAACCAAGGAGAGTGAGTGATATTCCTTACTCAGACTATTGTCTCATATAAAAGTTTAAATTCTTAGAAAAAAGTCCTGGATTACTTACTAATTACTGTCATAAAAACACTCCAGGTTACGCATAAATGAATTATATTTTTCTAGAATAGATAGTGCACGAAGACCTAAACTTAACTCATGACTATTGATAATCTAAGATCTGAAAACATATTAAATACCATTCTATTTAAACTTTATTACCTTCAACGAAAAATTAGTTTTAGCTAGATCTCCAAAAATAATAACTGTAGGCGCTGGTAGAATATAATTAGTGTGTCTGGAACGATATGTCTTATTTTATATAAGATATTTATTCTATTTAAATGAGAAGATATGTTATAAGATTTAATATATCTTATTACATGCATGTTTCGAGAACTCAAAACAACCTATATTGTTTACCTGATAAGCAGACGATGCTGTCCCAAAGATAAAATTCTCAGGGAAGTCTCGGCGACGACGAAGTGGAGGCATATTGCGGCGAAATTCTTCCCAAAACGCTTTTTCCAGATCTTCTTCTGTTAGCTCTGGAAGCGGAAGTGGATGATCGACGGGGGACCTTTTTCCTCTCTCCATGGTGATATTTGCATATCAAGGTTCTCATTTCGTGTGTTATATATATAAAGGGAGAATTCATACAGCATAGTATAATGTCATGGCACGTCTCACTACGGTACAAGAACCAGACTGTTATAGTATGAAAACAAAAATAATATGCCCCCAGAGGCATAGGTGAGTTGGTAAGTGGCCAGGTGATTAGGGTGGAGACACCCTGACAACGCGGGATTGAGTCCGTGTGGCGGCAGTACTCCGCTGAAATATTGCGGGGGCTGTTGCTGGATTTCCACGCCTGTTGGTCCTCTCCCTGGTCGGGCTGCCACTCACGCACATCCCTCAATTAACTTCCCGCCTGATTAAGGGGCCTCTGGCCAGGTGGGAAAGAGGTTCTTCTTTGGTTAACCCTTTTAAAAAAAAAACAAAAATAATATTGTTGATTTTACGTAGAATATTAGGTCGAAAATTAATGATTAAAAAAAAAAAAAAAGAGACGTTTGCTAAATAGTAATGGCATAGTCATTTTCTGACAACTTTGGTGGAAGTTCAATTAAACGATCATTTAGTGACATTTCAGATCATTTATCCGAGTTGGAGTAATGTAAATTATATCGAATGCAGTAACTACCTAAATGAAGTTCTTCACTTTCCTTTCTCTTATTTCTTTATTAGCTAGTAAGGAATTCTTTTAGGAAAAAAAAAATCTTTCCTCTAAAAAATTAAAAATACATGTGTCTCTTTTAATTTTTACTCTTTTCTAACTGGAGGCTATTATATTCTTATTTGGCTTCTTCTCTTTTTGAATTGTTCACAATTTATATTAATTTGATGAACAAGAAATGACCATTTGTGTTCCACGACATTTATCAATTTATAATATAATATTAGATATGCCCGTCTTTTAAGTTGCACAGGAAAATTAAAATTATCATCCCACTTAAATTTATGCCAAAACAAAAAAGAAAACAAGGGTCTAAATTGATTTTAACCAAGCATATAAAAAGAAATAGTCATTGTATTCTGGCCCTTTTATGGTCTAAACCAAAAAAAAGAAAGATAATAGGTATTTCATGTTCATTTTGTCTTAAATCCAATCCTATTTTGAATGATTATTCTTTTTCAAACAATTTTATCGTACCAAACGAGGCATAATTTCTCTCCATTGACCATTCTATTTCTGTCGTGAATGGAAAGACAGTGTTACCATTGGGTCATCCTGATAGACGACAACTTCTCTCTCCAATAATGATGATTGAGGCTCGATCTAAATCATGCAAGGCACAAACGTTGTGTGAAGAGAATCTAGCTAATTGCAATATATTACCAAATTTATAAATCCATTTTATAAATACTGGGTCAGCAGCTCTATTTAAGCATTAATTTAAAGAGACCATCTAGAGAAAGAAGACTTAATTAACCGACATTTCAAGGGAAAAGTAAAAGAAAAAGAAGAAAAACCGGAATTATTGCTAAAGATGAATTGGCTAACGTTTGTATCTAGTACTCTCGGTATTTTATGGACCAAACCATGATCTTGACCTTATTACTTTTTTTTTTTTGGGTCAAGGGTTTTGTCCTTATTAGAATTGGTTAAATAAAACATATTTGACGATGACCAAAAAGAAAAAATTGCTAAATTTTTATTTCTTTTTTTATTAATTTATCTGTCTTGATATACATAGATTTATTATTAGTCAATGGTATACTTCTCCATTGGTCAAATCATGCGAAAACGCGTTCATTGTACATAATTCCATTATTTACCTACTGACCTGGCTCCTTCTCATCAAGCTCCGCACCACTCATATAATAAACTAGTATTTTCAAGACCTATACTTTGTACAAGTTGAATTTAAGTAAAAGTATATAAAATTTTTAATTTTGCATAGAGATTAAAATTTAAAATTAAAATCTTGTAAAGTCATTTTCTGCATATAAACTTCTAGAAAATATTGTCCTCTTAAGTGATTTTATTTGAAATTAGTAGGTTCTTTTTGTTTTGTAATTTTTTCCTTTTTTCTTTTTTGCTCATTTAGTGAAACTTAAATATGATTTTTAAAGAATTGTGTTCTTTTCTTAAATGCTTTACTTGAAATTGGTAAATTACCTTTTTTGAAATTTTTTTCTATTTTATCTTTATTTATTAATTTTTTTGCTAAATATTATATAATACTCCATATATAATTGTAAAACAATAAAGTTATAATACTTTTATTTTGTTTTGTAGTATTTATTGAAGTATTTTTTTTGTTATTTTCTTGATCGCCTTATTTGGTAGTTTAGTGCCCTCTGTCATTTTTCTCCTTTAGTGTCTTTCCCTTTACTTCATTATATTGACTAATTATTTTGTCTGTCTTATTTTATAATTCAATTATGTTCTAATCTTTTTTCTTCTTAATTATGTTTGAAAATTAATAACTTTTTCACTTTGAATATTACTATTTGTGTGAATATATAATTTGAACTTGTACTATCTATAATATCAGCTTATGAGACATCTAAAGAATTCCATACTACACTAGATTTAATTTTTATAATATATGTGTGTGTGTGTGTATGTATATGTATAAGGACTGATTATTATATATTGTAGATAATAGATAGATAAATAATATATTTTGAATTTATAAATTTCAATATAACTTTGGCCATGTGCAATTAATTGGTTCACTATCTAAAAAATCATATGCTAAGATGTCACCATATTAATTAACTTATAAAATGCTAACATGGTATCTTCTCAGAGTTCCAAAGTATTGAGATGTAACTTTATAAATTCAACACAAAACTCTATGTTGATACCAAGCTCTTAGACGATGTAGTCATGGAGTAAAAAAGAGCATCTAGAACACAAACAAGAAGAGGCATGGAATTGAGCATCTAGTCCTTCATATTTGTCCTTACCCTATCCCCCCGCCTCTCGAGAGCCCAAAGGAAAAAGAATAATAAATTGTAGGGTTTTTCTTTTTTTTTTTTGGTGCAAATTTTGTAAATTTTATTGCATATAAAAGGATAGAAACCACTACAAATCCCTCAATCCCGCTAAAACATGGTCCTAGAAAAAAAGGGATTGAGCGGCAATAAAAGAGTTAAACATCAAAAGTGTCAAAGCCCGAGAAAAGTCTTCCTACCCACAATTAAACATACATCACAAAGGAAGAACAAAAGAAACAAAATAAATCGTAGGATAAATTAAGAGTTTAATTACAAAATGAAAAAAAAAAAAAAACAGAATGAATCTCTAAATTATCTATTTATGTTAAACTAATACTAACTAATTAGCAGAGAAGAATAACTCTTGAAATACGCTTTAACAATATTGCAACTCCTCCAATAGTGTGAACGCTCCACAAGAATCCACATTGAGACCAAGAGAGAATTATAGCAAAAAAGAGTTTAGACACACACACACACACACATATACATATACATATACATACATACATATATATATGTGTGTGTGTGTGTGTGAATATATGCAATAAATTGTGTCTTATGTCTTAAATTAGTCCTCTATTTGCAAGAACAACCTAATCAAATTGGGTAGCCTTAATGAAGACACATCATGGATAAATTAGATTTAGATAATCCTTCATGATCTAAATTAGGCAACCCTAACGATGGTAGCAAATCAGTTGGTCTTACAAAACCTAATTCACTAATCGAAACTCAAATCCCTTGTAGTGTATGACTTTATAGGTTTAATGATACTAAACCAGTAACTGGTTGGACTAACTCAAGTTATTAGAACTCTTTCCAGTCAGTAGCTAGATAGATTAATCCAAGTTTTTAATACTCTCTCCAATCAATTTGACTTGAAACCCTTTTCAACTTTTACTCAAATAACCCCTAATTTATTACTCATGAGTCTTCCATTGATCGATGTTGGCGTTTAGCAACACTCCTCAATGATCGGATAGTATGAAGTGCACCGATGCTACTCTTGAAAACCTTTAAACAAGCAACTTACATACGCGCAGTTCCCTCAACCATCTAAGCTCCGGCTTAGACCCTGAGGTATAATTGACCCTAATAAGTCACCACGGTCGAAATTTAATCCATTCTACTTGTTTCCGCAAATCCGTTTAATCATTGGTTAAAATACTAATTAAAAAAGACCTAACCAACATTCCGCCAAAAAGAGGAGAAGAAAAGGAGGGGAATGGTCGGGGGAGATTTGATAGAAAAATCAACATATTTTTCTTTAATCAAGAAAACATGTTCCTTTGACTTTTTTCATTTTTAACGGCCAAACATAGGAAAACGCAAAAAACATCAGGAAAATATTTTCCACAAAACAAATGGAACCTAAATCAGAAACAAATTGGTAAACATCAGTGCAAGCTTTTATAGCTACTCCTGGGAAAAGTGCCATACTGAAAATGAGTGTCATGTAAACAGTATACTAGCCTAAACGGCGTAGTAGTCTGAATGCATATTTATGCTAGGATGGTAATTAAAATTTATGAGTTGCTCAAAATTGAGCTATATAGAATATCTCTGTTGACACCATATAGAGCAGTTATAGCCTCAGCTTGTACACTAAGTCTGCGCGCCATTAGCTCAGCAGTATACCTCCACCAGAGTACTCGACCTCCTGAAAATGCCAAACTAGAATGTCAAAATTGACGCCAAGACCAAATAATATCAAGCCCTTGAGGCAATTCACGAGCGAAAAATAATAAGGGAAGGAAATGATTGAATAATTAAGGGAAGGAGACGACTGAAAATATTCCTGTTTGGATTGAACAAAATCATAAAGAATCTTGTGTATTCTTTGTTTGGATTGGAAAGGAAATGGAAGCCAGAAGAACATAAATTTTATACATGAATTGACATGTGTACCCTTCCCCAATTTAATATTTCCCTCTTTTCTTTTTCTTTCTCTTTCGTGTTCCTTTTTTAAGCTTTCAATTACACTTTCTTCTCCACATGCTTCTACCTCTTCCACACACTATTAGCAGACCAAAGTTGATTTTCCTTTTCAATTGTCTCCTTCCTTCCTCATCCACACATATATTCACTGTCCACATACACATATATTCACTACAAACACACACGGTATTGCCAACACACACGCAGGCATACACACATAATTCTACACAGCCTCGTATATTCACCATATGAACCCTTAGAATTGCCTCATACAATGACAATTGCACACATCCAGAATACACCATACACAAAAAAAATGGACACAAGTGCATATACTGTAACCATGAATGCAAACTGTTGTACACATGAGAAGGTGAAGAACTGAAGAGGCTATGATTATATTGAAATCACAAGGATAAAATTGGCATTAAATATTGTGGGATTTCCTTTCCTCCCATTTTAACCCAATTTAGGGAGAAGCAAAAAGTGGCTTTTGGAGGTTTGATTTAATGCCGTCCAGTTCTTTCTCCCATTGGGAACTTGCAAAACATACGGAAGGATTTCTCAATCCCACCTTAACCAATCTCTTCTGCCTGTTTCCTCCAATCCAAACACAGCGCGAAAGTAACCAGGTTTACAAGATGACATAAGGAACATAACAAGCACTAAAAATATGCAGTATGGCAATTTCAGTTTGCCACTCTTCACAGCTTTTGGCAGTATATTTCAGCTTCAATGACGCAGTAAAACTCTCATTTACTAGATCAGAAGAGACCATCAATCACATATATTTTCAATTACACTAGTGCTGCCAAAAATGTTTCATTTTGTCATTACATTTCCACTGAATTTCTGACGTGCAACAATGACAAAACCTTTAACTACTTGTTCAAAAGGAGCGCCTAGGGCAATAGAGAATCCTTTCTCCTGCTGATGATCAGAAGAATGATATTCCTTCCAATATTAAGTGACTTTCTGGTTCTTTCGCTTGAGAATAATATTTTGACCCAGAAAAGCTCGAAGGGAAATTGCACATACAATAATGAGCAAAGAGCAATAATAACTCACCCAGTAATTACACTGGACTAATAATTCCCTCTGCTTCTAGGAAGAGACCGCATGAGAAGGGACCATAAAAAATGTTGATTTTGACCTTTAGAATATATAGAATCAAGAGGCATGCTAGTACCTATCTTGATCTTTAAAGTAAGTGTATAAAATCAAGAGCCATGCTGATGATACTACTAACAGACAGAAGGCTAGATTAGGGCCAAAGAATTTCACCAAGAATATGGCCTAACTATCAGATAACTCCAGCCTTCTTGTGAACACCCAAAGAGTCAGAGTGGTTCTCACTCTAGTCCTCCATTTTCATTTCAGACAACTAGATGTGTTTAACGCCTTTCTTCGTGGGGACCTAGGTGTGGGGACCAAGGTGAAGATGCCTACGAGGTGCAAACCCCAGACTTTGTTCAGCAATCTAATCCCTCTTAAATTTGCAAACTCAACAAAAGAAGCCCCCAGGTTCTGTTATCAAATGCAAAGCCTTTCGTCTCAGACATGATTTGGAGTGTAGCCAAGTGGACACCTCCCTCTTTGTTTATAAATTAGCTAATGGCATGCACTTTATTCTAGTTCACGTAGACAGTAGATGACATTATAGCCACTAGGAGTCCCTCTTGCACCAACTCCTTTCTTATTTCTATAATGAGTGCCAAGCTTGCCATGATGAACCCTAGACCTTTCTCCCATTTCTTGGGCATTGAGGTCACAAACACCAAGAATCCGTGCTCCTGCACTAGTATGCATAAGATCTTCTGAAAAGAGCAAGCTTAACAAAATGAAACCCAGAGACAGATTTAACACAGTTGCACTTCTAGGGATACTTTTCTTCCTTACTCTGACCTTACTCATTTC
The DNA here is from genome assembly GCA_028554755.1 of Cordia subcordata. Classification (NCBI taxonomy): domain Eukaryota; kingdom Viridiplantae; phylum Streptophyta; class Magnoliopsida; order Boraginales; family Cordiaceae; genus Cordia; species Cordia subcordata. Next base: position 10,989,766 of record JAPTOF010000001.1, on the reverse strand, counting down.
AGGAGCACTGGTGATGACCTACAATCTGCACCGTAGCTAGGCCTGACCTACAATATGCAGTCAATAGCATCAGCCAGCATATGCACTCCCCTACACAAGGGAACTGCCATATTCAGGACTCTCAAATATGTGAAGGGAACCTTCCACTTGGGGCTAGTTTGCCAAACTAGCCCTTTACAGTTGTATGCCTTTACTGAAGATTCCCTTACTGCATTGTTTGCGTTCATGACTACACATGAAGTGCATTTATAGATCAAACCTGCAGGGTAGTTGAATCTCTGTGATACCAATCATCTGTCAGTAAGTCAGTTATCTAACTACCTCTCAGAAAAAAGTTAGTTATCTAACATACCTATAGCTTTAGCGAGTGTTAGACTCACCTAACTTTTAACTAAGTCGAACTAACTCTGTGACAGCTCAGTAATTCTGTGATGTACTTAGTGAATTGTCCGCACTTTCCATAAGCTAAAATTATCACGAAAGATAGTTAATTGTAAGTGCCCCCTTTTTTGTATATTTGAACCTTTTGGTAACTTTAAACCTTTTGCAGAGAAATGAACCAAAGATCAAAATGCAAACACCATACAACAGCACAAGCATGACTTGTTTTACAAGACAAGGTCCTTATGGGCCTGAAAAATGTTCTCATTGTAGTTGTTGTGTTGATCTGTTGGTTTGCATTCACTCTTGAATAGTTAGCTGATCTTTGACTTGGGTACATCCCTTGGCAACAGCTCCCTTTCAGTTGGAAGTACACATCACATTTGGCCAACCGCAATAGGAACGATGACCAAACAATTTGAGGGGGAGATATATACGTGCAGACCAATTATGCTCAAACTGGCCAATTGTTTGGAGCACATAGACACTAGTCTGTAGAATTAAGAATCTACATACTTGTTTAACTAACTCAAAAAAGGAAGATTACATTACTCTTCACTTTGTTCCCTATAATTTTCTACTTGTTCAAGTGCCTACCACAACATAATGCTCAAAAAACTGAAATAGTAACTTGACTTCCACTAGCTACCATTTCAATTTTCATGTGACAAGATATGTATCAAAAGAAATTAATGCGGAAATGGGGAAGTCAGAGTCTTTTAGGTATAAAATCTTTCTGAAATAAAAAATAATTCTTATAAATCATTAATTCTCAATCACAAGCACACTATTAATGTATAAATCACAAGCACACTGTTAATGTATAAGCATTGCACCTGAGCAGGTGGCAAGGATGAAACCCAATCAGAAGCATGCGTAGGAAGAAGGCCCAACGTATTAAGCTGTCAACAAACAAATTAGAATGTGAATGAACTGAAAGAAACCAAAAGATGTCAAAAGTCAAAAAGCAGTGTGTAAAGCTTCATGAAGGATTACATACCTTCCAGACACCAAGACCTAGACCAACCAAGTTAAGGGCCATAAAAAGTAACTTAGGCCCAAGAAGGTCCACTTTACTGTCCTTGTAAGGCTCAAAAACTACAAAACAAAGTGTCAACTCAGTGTAGCAAAGAAGAACAAATCATAAGTCACCAAGTTTGCAAGGTGTAAGAAGAATTTAATCATGTTGAACTTTCAATGATGCAGAAACTGAAGCCCTAGATTTAGCAGGAAACAATCTATAGAAGTGAAATGTTGCTAAGAAGAGGTAACTCATACAGAAGCTCAATCACCGATTAACAAAGTAAAAGAAGAAGAAGATGAACTTTTATTGATGCAGAAACTGAAACCCTAGATTTAGTAGGCAACAAACTATAGAAGTGAAATGTTGCTAAGAAAAGGCAACTCATACAGAAGCTCAATCACCGATTAACAAAGTAAAAGAAGAAGAAGAAATTTCAGAATGCTAGACCATCAGTATTAATCCACACACATATTTGTTCATAAGTACTAATAGATGCACATATGGTCCCATAACTTTGGTACAAACAGAAGGCAGAAATCCATAACATAGAGAATGTTATCACAGTAATCCACAAAAGCTCATGAAGGAAATCTAAATGAATCAATTAATTTCACAATTGAATTAAAATATAGAGCAAAATGGAGCCCCACCTTTTCCTACCCCTTGAAGAGCACTTATGGGCTGCCAAAGAGCAGAAAATGTGATACCAATGCTAAACAAATGGACTGTGCTTCCGGCCATCCACATCATGAAGCCCATCATTAGCAAATTCTTGAAAGGGGCTTGCGCAACTTCCCATGCTTTCTATTCACAGAGATAGAATATAGTTAGATACTACATCATAATCAAGGTACAAAAACTAATCAATATTTTACTTCAAAGTACTTCAATAGGAAAATCTGTTGAAGAAGCAAAAAGACTCATTCTTTGTTTCTTTCAGAATGTAATTAAGATTCCTCCCCAAAGGTGTTAATAATGTTTCACTAAATGCTAAGAAGGTAGCAGAGACAGCAATAAAGCCAACAAAAGTTTTTTAAAAAAAAGGTCAACTGATCTGCTTTTGTTTTTTAAACAGTTTCTACAATTAGGACGGTCTAAGTTATGTAATGCTTGTTGTGGCCAAAGAAAATTTCTGAAAGAGAATTCTATCCTCGGTGAAGAAATTGAAAAACCTGATGACCTTGCGATTATAAAGAGTTTCTAAGGTCTCTAGAACCACATGTATTCATAGCATCTCATCATAGTTTTGCAAGTTTTAAGTCGGATAAGACTAAACAATAAAGTGAAGCACAATCTTTCAGTTTCTTTACAAAGGGCAACAAAAGCCCAACATTTGAAGAATTAAAAGTCTGGCATAAAAGTGAAGGGGTCAAGATAATTGGTAATGGCTTGTCCAGAATTTGTCAGGCATTGTCAAGCAAGCAGTGAAAATTTTAATGATGTAGCTTGTGTTTCACTCTAGTTATTCAAAGGAAGCAATTGACAAAAGGACCACAAGGAAGAAGAAACAATTTGGAGCAAGCAAGACTGTGAACTAAGGCTTAGGACTGATCAACCATGACAGTGAAAAGCACAAGCTAGAAGGAAGAGTATTCAATTAAAGGAAGATGCAGCCACCTTATATTCTTTTCTGTTTTTCTTAACTTTTAGGCTAGATCATTAGGGTGTAACAGCGGTCTCATCATGGACTTTCAGTTGTATGTCTCAGAATAGGAATTGATTATTGATTTATATAGTTGCGCTAGTTCCATGTTTTCAACATATTCTTCTTCATGAAGGGACAAGCTCTACTATGCTGATACAAAGGAGGGAGGGCAGAATAAACAATGATCCTTCCATATAGTGTAGAATATGCATATATAGGTTCACTAAATAAAATAAAATAGGCCTGCTAGAAGTTCCCTTAATTATTTAAGAAAAGAGTGAATACTATTATAGGTTAATCACCTTGGATGTTGCCACGTGAGTCATATAACCACCTAATATACAACCAGCACACAAAAGCATACTTACATCAACCAAAAAAAAAAAAAAAAACAATTGCATTTGCGTACACCTCTAATGATCAAAAACCAAATAAATGATGAAACTACCTTAGTACAAAGGACCAGTCAGTATAAACTACCCAGGACTATCACAAGCTCGAATTTTTAACAAGTCCGAACCAAAAGCAGCATTTCTTCAATCAAATTTCCTCTAAACCGTGAAAAACAAGTCAACAGCCCCCTTTCTCATTTTAGATTTCCTCTAAAATCACAAGAACAAGTCAACAATCCTTCTCGGTCATTTTTTCCTTCTCCATGTAATTCAGATCAACCATAAATTTTCACACTCGCTAACACCCTCGTCAGTAATTTGTCAATTCATTTAGCTTGCAAGATTACAATAAAATGAACTATAGTAGCTATCAAAAAAGAGCTTCACCGTAACAAAGTTACCCATTATTTTTTCGTAGGGATAAATCACTTCAGCAATGCGCGAATTTTCAAAGAACCCGCTAAGCCTTTTCCGCGGCCAAGAAATACATATGGGCAATTAGATTTAGCTTCTAAGACTAATATGACGGGTCAAATGTAAACAAAAGTATGCATTTAACCCCAACTCAAAAATACTTCATGGACCTATATCCCCAAGTATGTCAGACCCTTTGGCGAAACCAGTGCGATTCGTGCAGGACCCTTTTCGCAAACCCAAGCGTTTCGGGCACAAGGCTACTTTCCTTTAACCATTCATTCTTTCCCCAAAAAAAAAAAGAGAAAAAAAGAAAAGGAAATCTTCGTACTTGAGCTTTCCAAGTCGCTTCAGCATCCTTCTTCTGTTTACTCAACGTTGAATCGTCCTGAAACAATGCAAAAGAGCCAAAAAAAAAATATAATTGTTGTAGTCTCAATCAACATTAATACACATAGTATACATATAAATTAACATCAAACACAAAAAAATTAAAAATTAAAAAAAAATAACCTGATCGAGAGCGGCGCGAGTGAAGCCAGGTGGGTCGAGGATGTCACGAGAGGAAGGGGCGGAAGAATTGTCAGTGAAGTCGACGGCCCATCGGCGGCCCGAACCCATTACTGCTTTACCCTTGTCCATTTAGCCGTACCCTAATTTGACTGTTTCGCACACAAAGCTCGCGGCCGTTTCTCCTATCCGTGGGATGAAAGAAAATCGTATGTGCGTGCGTGTCTCTCTGTGTGAGAGAGAGAATAAAAAAACAAAATCCGGCCTCCGGGATCCGGTTATTATGTTTGGTTTGAGTCCGGCTGAGGCACAAAGACGGGGGCAGAGATCCAATCCTGGTTCATAATGAAGTTATTAATCACATTGGAGTCATAATCTATTTATATATTTCTATAAAAGAATTTTTATACTTTTTTTAAAATAGTTGGGTAATACAATTTAATGAAGTGAAGAGAAAAAAGAAAATAATTATAAAGCATAGTAATTATTAATTTGTACTAAAAATTATTAGAAAAAAGAATAAATTAAAGTACTAAAAGAAAGTTAAAAATGTTTATAGTATTATATGACACTTTTAGCAAATATTATAATAAACAAAGTCACAGGAAGAAAGATTATAAAGAAGTACATAATTACTAATTTTAAATAATACCTTCAAGTATAGGATCAATTTTTAAAAAAATCTATATTGACTTTAAAAGATTTTAATATTATGTTTTAATCTTAATGAAAAGTTCAATCAAAATTTTAAATTCTTTAGATGCAACATAGGCCAATATGAGAGAGAGAGAGAGAGAGAGTATGATTTAAATTGTATACTTAAGTTGTATATTGTCATAGTAATGTGCAAGTAAAAAGTCATCAATTTTCAATTATAAGGAAATAAAAAATTATAGCATCTCCATAAAGCAAAGTACAAAAATTAGTCAATATGATCCAAAGAAGAGAAGGTGAAAAAGAAAATAATACAAAAAATATATAACTATTGTTTCTAAATAAGACTATCAAAAAAATGACAAAATAATAAATAAACAAATCAATCTATAAATAGTTAACTTGTCAAAATTTAAGAGGTTGATCACCATTTAATTAACTTTTGTGGGTATATTTATATTAAATAGTCTTCAATACTAACAACTTTATATAATCACTATAAACGCCTATTGTTTTCTTGAGTATACTCAATTATCTATGTAGCACTAATCTACGATTATAGGCAATGGAGTTTCATATTCTTAAGAGTATTCAAATTTAATGTCCATCTCAGGTATTCTCTTTAGAAATCTCATGATGAATATAACATAAGATTTTGTTAAGCATTTGGCATACATAAGATTTATAAAAATTCATCATATATCCTAGCTTTTATCAATATGTCTACTTCAATTTCCATTTCCAAAAGTTATAACTTTAAGATTCATCACCAGCCATCTTTTACAATTTTCATTGTTAGAATTATCTGCTATGTTTGATAAAAATAAATTGCATTATCTAACATTTTTTCTACAAATTTGTGGCCAAGAGGAGATCGCCTTTTTTAGAGTAAGTTCAAAAAGACCTGTCTTGCACATATTATTGAAGCACTGCTATTACCAACAAAGTAATAGTAACGGGTCCATCATAAAGGTTGAAAATAGATCTCACAGTAAGCAAAAGGCCACGGCTAAAATGCCAGGTGGCATAGAAGATGAGAACGAATCAATCAAGCATAGGAATCGACTTTCAATCCAGCTCAAACCAGAACAGTTTATATATGGAGCAATTTACCAGTTAATTATTAGCTTCTGAAGCAACTTTTAGCCTTGAAGAATTTATTATACTATTCTTAGATACATTCATAAATTATGAATCTTTCATTTGTAGTTCCTTCCATCAACTTTATTTATGCATGTTACAAATTGTCTAAGAATCATATATGCAATCAACTTTCTAACCAACATGAGCTTTGATAATATTCATTTTTTATGGGTGCAATCAAAATCAATCATTAATTAGTGATATAGTTGGATGAAAGAATTATTGGACTCATTCTACAGCAAGCTCTTCCGCCGCAACAAATGATATCTTACCAATTGCTAATTTCTTGAACAACTACAATATAAATATTAAAAGTTCACACTTTCAAGTTTCTTGTTTCTTCATATAACAAAACTAGAGTGTCTTTCCGTGCGATGCACGGGTTTTGATATTTATATAATATGATATAATATTAAAAAATTATATATATTTTTTTTAGGTTTGAAATTGATCTACACATCTTAGATGAGATTGGAACATTGCCAATAACAATCTTTGGTCAAAGTGTTGAACGATTCTCGAAAATGGATGCTGTAGAAATCATGACGAAAACAACGTGGTAATAACTTAAACTTCTAAGTCATATACATAAATTAAGTAACATCTTTCACATTAGTACACATCAATGCACAAGGCGAGAAAATATTTCCTCATAATATCAACAAAGCTTTGCGAGAAACCACTTATAAAGTACAACCAAGGGCCAAAAGATGAGGAAGAGATCACAGAGACCAAGATAGAATTCAGTACACTGCAGTCTCGATTACCACAATAGTCACTCTGAAAGTAACCATAGGTATTATAATAACTCCTCCAATTATAGTCTAGAAGTTTAAATCAAAAGATTCTTTAATCTAATATCCTAATAACTCATGTATAATAAATTAATAGCAGGTTGCGGTTCATCAGAACAACAATATCGAAGCATACAGATCTCGAATGACAAACTTTTGGAAACATCAATCTACCATCAATAATAATGTTGTTCTTATACAAATCTTTAGGTAAAGACGCACTAATATTAGTCAGAACTTTTGATTTTTGCCTTGTAACGTTCTTAAGTCACAATCTTGATCCACGCATTTGAATTTTCACCTCTTTGTATTCGTTTGATAAATGTACAGCTATTCACACTCTGTATATATGCATATATAAGTCTTTGTAACTTGTACTATTTTTATTTTGAATTTAGTTCATCTTGCTCTTTAATACATACTTGGTGTTCGAATATAAATCTTCAGATAGATGTTAGTTGCAAATTCTGCAAAATTCTACAGCTTTAATGGTTATGCTTCATAATTTAATTACTCTTAGATATTTATTCAAAATGCCACTAGCTCTTTTTACTTCTGATTTATCTGTGACACTTGTTGGTCATAACATATTTTCAGACTTCTCATGTTCTTAACACTACTATCTTGTTGTAGCTTTTAATTTGCCTCCCTTTTCTGCATTAAAGCATTTAGTTGGTTATTTATCAACCTCTCTTATCGCACTTCATTGTGTAGTGTCATGATGGATGGTTAAATATCTTTTATATTCTATTTCAACTTATAACAGCAAAGTGGATACTTGTTGTGTCACCGATCAATTTTTCTTTTAAGTTCACAGTTCTTATGTTCAAGATCCAATAACTACTAATTAGAAAATGCTAAGCAACATTGTCGTGTGTGCATTGGTTTAAATAAGCAACTCCGTCGACGTTTTTATGTCTTTAGTCTCCATGGCTTTTGATATTAACCTAGATTAAAGCTTAGAAATAGATATCCACATTGGCAATAATGAGCTCACACATGAAGAGAGACCTATATCTAACTTTCTAACTAAAGAAGGCCTTGTATCATTTGTTCCTTATGAGAAAAGACATAATCATGATAAGGAAAACAAATGCTTTTCAAATTAAGAGTGGACCATCTAGTGTCCCTATATATAATTAGCTATAGCAGAAAGATAAAAGATAATATGCTTTTAAAATCTAAAGCGATAGTCTTGAGAGATATAATATGTATTAATGCAAGAAAACATTGTATTTTTGCTTTACAATAAGAAAGAAAATCAAGTGAAACCAAAGTCCCAAAATTATAACAACTGCGAACAATGTTGTAGCATTTTTAGATAGTTTTTTGTCTGTTTTAGAATGATAACAATTGCAAATGACGTCGTAGCATTTTTAAATAGCCTTTTGTCTTTTTGTAAACATGCACACGTAGCCACTTTTATGCTCTCCCACCCTTTTCACGCTCTTGTCGTACGTTTCTTGTTTGTCATCTCTAACTTACAATATATTACACAGCTTGTTTCCAATACCACATGTTGTTCAATATTTTCCACCTCATGATTTTAACTCTCCGCTTAATGATTTCCACAAAATTTTGCCATTGCTATCTCGTGGTTTTGCAACCCATGTCTATCTAAACCTCTGTATATATATCAGATGAATTCTATCTAGGGAATCAAAACAAAGACTAAGGCAACCTTCACAAGAGAAAAAAACAATCATAATTAGGATTGGATTTGGGGACTGCTCTATCTATAGTTAGGGATAAGTTGACAACCATACTACGCACGTAAGTCTACTTTGAGAATGGCCTATTGAGCCTACCTTGAAAGTCACCAAGGAAAAGAGGGGGGAAAAATAAGAGAGAGAAATGGTGCGTTTTTACTCGGAAGGTTCAAATTTCTTAATGCTTTTGTTTCATATTTTTCTTAACAACAAAGGATTTTTGCATATTCTTCTTATCATGCCCATCCCATATTGGTTCTATGAAAGATTTGAGAGCACTTTATAATGACTTGGGTTTACTACTATTGTTATCACTGGTTTAAATATTTTGAGCTAGTTGATTAGGCTCAATGTGGTAGTCGGCCAATAGTTGGGCCTGGGTTGTTACAAGTGGTATCAAAGTAGGCTCTAGACAAATTCGACTCTTCCTGAGGTCTTAGACTGTGGTTTTGTTTTGTTTGCATTTGGGCCGTAACAATGGTGTTGCGTCTTTAAAGAGGAGTCTATAATGCCTCAACCCACATTGGTTCTGTTTAAGATTTATGTACACTTTGTAGTGGCTTACGTTCACTACTCCTATCATCACGGGCTTAAGTATTTTTAGCCAATTGATTAGGCTAAGTATTTTGAGCCAATCGATTAAGCTCAATGTGGTAGCAAGCCAGTTGTTGGGCTTGGGTCATTACACTTCTTGTCCTCTAGTCTATCGTTAACAACAAAAACAAGTTGGGGTTTTGCCTTTATGCTGTTTTCTTTATGAGATTTGTTCAATGTTGATTTAGCATATTTGTCTCATGGTATTAATTATACGTGTCTATATGCATATATGCTTATGTTTGCCTGTCCGAGATGTTTGTGCATATATATGGGAGCAATTAAAACGTGTCTTGTAACAATGCAAGTGTATGTAAGTGAACACAAGATGTTCGATGAAATTTCTTAAAAAATTTGGCACTACCCTTTCGTCGTAGTTGCAAAATTCACAATTTGCAGAGGATTTGAAATAAAAAGTCTTCTTTTTCTTTGTGTTCTTAGACTCCTACAGTAATACATGTGTCATGAATTTTTAGCAAGAACAGGACTTTGGTTTTTGCCTTGTAAAACATGGAACATCTCAAGTTGAAAATGTGTTATAGAGAAGGTCATTTGATGTTCAACTTCCCTTTGTCTCTATTTATTTCTTGCAAGAAATTGAGTATACTCAATTATCTATGTAATGCTAACCTACAATTATAGGCAGTGGAGTTTCATATTCTTAAGGGTATTCAAATTGAATATCCATCCTAGTCTTTTCCTTAGAAATTCATGATGAATAGAACATAAATTTTATTAAACATTTGGTATACATAAATTTCATATAAACTCATCACATATCACATCTTTTATCAATATGTCTACTTCAATTACCACTTTCAAAAGTAAAAACTTTAAGATTGATTTACAACCATCTATAGTGTTTATCATTAGATTTATGGCTGAAAGCATCTGATTGACTTTTTTAGATTAAGTCCAGAAAGACCATGTCTTGCACATGTTATTGGGGCACTATTATTACCAACAAAGCAATAGTAACTGGTCCATCATAAAGATAGAAGTTAGACCTCATAGCAAGCAAAAGGTTATGGCTAAAGTGTTAAGTGGTGCAGAAAACGAGAACAAATCAATGAAGCATAAGAGTTTGCTCCCAATCCAACTCAAATTAGAACAGTCTATATACGGAGCAATTTATAATTAATTATTAGCTCCTAGAACAAAATGAGAGGTTGCTAACCAATTTTTAAGAGAGATATAATTAACTGCATTGATCTCAGTAGTTACGCAACCTACAACATATAAAGAATTTAAAAGAATATGAGTCTTATATTTTATAAAACGTCATCCTTACCAAAATTATAAAATATATTTTAAAAAAAACTAATCCAAATAAACCCTAATACTTCGTAGGCCTGAGCCACACACAATGGTTGACACAATTGTTAATTTGGTCCACCACTCCACGTTCACAGACACCAATTACTGTGTGACTTGTATCACAGAAAGCTTCTCAGAGGCCCCAGCTAAACCATTATTAATCTTAGACTTTTGACGGTTCAGATTACTCCCAAACTTTACGATGGTGCCAAAATAAGCATAGTCAACGGTCCAGATTTCTTTGAAGAAAAGTCGAAGTTGTTCTACCCCACAGGAGAGAAAAATGAGTCGGTCTGCTAAACAACAGCGCCTCCTTTACTTCTTCTCCTCCTAGTAACACCATACCTTTCCCCTTCTTCAGAAATCAATCAAAATAGATCAAAAAACCAAAATTAATAACAATAATAATAATCAAAACCTAATACTTTTTATACCACAGCAATCTTTAAATCAACCCCAAATCTTTTTTTTCATCTTGGTGTTGAGCAATACATTTATTAATATTATTATTCTTGTTTTTTTATTTGATTTTCGTTGGAAATAACGAAATTATTTGGTTAATTTTTTTTATGAAAGATTCTTGTGTTTTACAAACAGATCGTCAAAAGTTGATTTATTTTTGTTAAAAATATAATTACATATATATATATATATATTTTAATTTATTAATATGTCCACAGCTCCTGAGCCATGCAAGCACCTTGCCGAGTACAAGCTGAAACATGGTAAAAGTGGGTACAATATGATCCAAAAGTGTGTGAAAACAAGCCCAAATGGTAGAACAGTGATTGATAAATCTAAGTTAGAGATGGTCATGTGTAGTTTTTGTAAAGGGTCTCAAGGTAGACTCTATATATGTTTGATCTGTTCATCAGTTTGTTGTTGTTTGTCACCTGAATCAAACCATACCCTTTTGCATAGTGAAGCTGAAGATGGTCATGAGATTGTTGTTGATATTGAAAGGGCTGAACTTTATTGTAGTGTGTGTTGTGATCAGGTGTATGATCCTGATTTTGATAATGCTATAATGTGTGGTAATCAGATGATAGGATTGTGTACTAGTGGGAATGGGGGTGAGTTGAGGTTGAGTAAGAGGAAAAGATTGAATTTTGGGGTGGATTTGGACTCGAGGATCGCGAAAAGATTGGTTCTGAGGAGGAATCAGAGGTCCAAGTCTTGTTTTCCTTTGGGTTTGAGAGGTTTGAACAATTTGGGGAACACTTGTTTCATGAATTCTGTGTTGCAAGCTTTGCTACATGCACCCCCTTTGAGGAATTACTTCCTTAGTGATAGGCATAATCGTGAGACTTGTCGGAAAAGGTTGTCGGATCGGTTGTGTTTGCCTTGTGATATTGATGTCATATTCTCTGCTGTGTTTTCGGGTGATCGGTCGCCTTACAGCCCAGCTCAGTTTCTTTATAGGTTTGTTCTGTTTGAGCGACTTATCTGTGAAGATGTAATCAATTCTTGATTGTGATTGTATTGGTTATATTTGACATTTTGTTTATTTGATAGTAACCAAGCCTGTAACATAGTGGATCTGTTAAGGGTGAGAAAATCGTAATGTATATGGCCTGTTTGGCTATTTGCTGCCTGCAAGTTTGAAGAATCATTTTCTAACTCTTAAAGACATGTTGTCTTGAACATGATCCAGTGATGAAATTGTGTAGATCTATCTCTAATAAATTACGCATTGAATTGAAATGTATATGAAGGAGTAGAATGTTCTTTCTCTAATATCAGATATTTCACTTTACCCATGAAAGAGCTGAATAGTGATCTGATTGAGATGTTTGTTTTACTCTTTCAGTAATCATAAAATGCTTCCCCCCCCCCCCCCCCCAAAATATTTATGCATATTGCATTTGAATCTCCAAAGATTGTTCTGATTGAGATTACGTCTATTTGCAGCTGGTGGCAGCATTCTGAGAATCTTGCTAGTTATGAGCAGCAGGATGCTCATGAGTTTCTCATCTCAATGCTGGACAGGATTCATGAAAAGGAGGGGAAAGCTACTATGGCATTAAAAGGTAACTCCACACCGAGATTTGGGAATCTAGCTTCTTATTAGGCCTGCAATACTAATTGGTGTGGTGGTTCACGAAGATGTTACTTTGTTTTCCTTCAGATGTGCAAGGAAGCAGGTACATGGTTGTATAACCGACTAACAGTATGCAACTCTTCTGTTAGCATAGGGACATTTTAGATTCTGGAATACGTTTATTATCAAGAAATCAGTTTTATTGGGTCAATCTCTTTGGTATGTCTAATGACTAATCTGCCAAAAAAGAAAAGAAAAAGAAAAACCAAAGAAAGGGAAGATGGAAGCAACCGCTTGTTTGTATTTGATTTTCAATTATAACTGTACTCCCCAAACTTTCTGGTTCTGATTCATTAATTGAAAAAGTATTTCATCTATACAGATAATGGAGATTGCCTGTGTATTGCTCATAAGGTTTTCTCTGGCCTGCTGAGATCGGATGTGACCTGTACATCGTGTGGATTCACTTCCACAACCTACGATCCATGCATGGATATTTCTCTCAACTTGAACGCAATTGCTTTGAATCCGAAGGATGCTGCTGCTAAGGCAAGCAAGCTAAACGAGAACACAGGTATATCTACACTTTCCGGTTGCTTGGACCTCTTTACTAGACCAGAAAAATTGGGATCAGATCAGAAATTGTACTGTCAAAATTGTCAAGAGAAGCATGACGTGTTGAAGCAAATGTCCATCAAGAAGCTTCCACTTGTTTTGTGTTTGCATATAAAACGATTTGAGCATTCGCTGGTCAGAAAAATGTCAAGGAAAATCGACCGCCATTTGCAGTTTCCTTTCTCCTTGGACATGAAGCCATATTTATCATCTTCAATCGTAAGAAAACGATTTGGGAACAGAATTGTCGCTTTTGAGGGCGATGAATCTGACATTTCTACCGAATATGAGATTTTTGCAGTGGTGACTCATTCGGGTATGTTAGACGCTGGCCATTATGTGACCTATTTGCGTCTGAAAAACCAATGGTATAAATGTGATGACGCTTGGATAACTGAAGTTGATGATGAGGTGGTGAGAGCATCACAATGCTATCTGATATTCTACGTACAGAAAATGCTCTACCTCAAAGGGACTGAGGATTTCAGCTGCCAGCGGATCTCGCCAAGAGCAGATGCATTTGTTCCTATAGCTGGCTGTTGCTGAATTTAAGTTTCGTTTGGCTGACGGCATAGGCATATTTGGCTCAGTTGTTTGACGTATCCCAACTCAAGGCAAATTGAGAACCTTATCGTTAAGATGAATGAATGCCTTGAAGGGGTTGTTGCCATAGATTAGGTGGCATATGGATGAAGAGAGTCCCCAGCGGCCCGACCGAGCCACAGTGAAGGGGATCTGCTTTCCGACCCGCATTGATGCTGCAAAGGTGGTCGTATCAGGAGGTATGGTGTGTTTTTGGTGTGTTGTACCTCCGATCTGTGATCATAGCACAAACTTGGTGCTAAGGCTTGTGGTCTGCGGCTTTTACCTAACAATTGACACGAGTTCTTCATTATATATATTCTGATCGATTTATTGATCGTCTCAATTGACAATGTTGGATTACATTTTCCTTTCTTCTGTTTATCCTTTTGCTGCAGATGGTATTTGCATCTATTAACAACTCTTTAACTTTATAGCCGTCTTAGATGCGTACTTTGTTGCTCATTTCATCCACAGCTGTATGACTAACACGTGTTTAAGCAGAGTTAATTGGCATGACTGTGCTCTCTGTATCTTTTAAAAAGGGTTAACCAAAGGAGAACTCCTTTCCCACCTGGCCAGAGGCCCCTTAACCAGGCGGGAGGTAAATCGAGGGATGTGCGTGAGTGGCAGCCCGACCAGGGAGAGGACCAACGGGCGTGGAAATCCAGCAACAGCCCCCGCAATATTTCAGCGAAGTACTGCCGCCACACGGACTCGATCCCGCGTTGTCAGGGTGTCTCCACCCTAATCACCTGGCCACTTACCAACTCACCTATGCCCCTGGGGGCTGCTCTCTGTATCTTTGCCGAGCCGAACAATGTATCTTTGTCGAACCGAACAATATAACTGACCGAAATTATTTTAACCAAAAATTGTGGTACAGTTTCGGTTATTAATCGAGATAACTGAATTTTTTTTTAGAAGAAGATGCATTTACTAAAAACTAATTAAGATAACCTAATTTGTAAATATAATATGCGAATTATTATATGTTTACTCTTCATGTTTTTCTATATAAAAGAGATTCTGGAAAACAAAAAATTAATGACTTATTATATTTAGAGATTGTCAATTGACAGAAGATTGGGCCTTAAGGGAGTGCCGAGTAAGTGCCGTTCTCTGTTTTAGAAGTTGGCAGAAGACGAGTGTCAAGTGACGTCTGAAACGGCTGATGGATGTCTGGCAACTGGAATAGCCCTGAGCTCTTATCTTATATACCAAGCTTTTGTTAGTAATTTCAGTTATTCGGTTATTAACTGGATTTTTAACTAAATATCCAAAATCAAACCGAACACCGAAATCTGCCAATTTTATTAATCAACACTGCACCGAATTTATAAATGACTGAACGGAGTTAGTCATTTTGATTAGGTCCGATTTGATTATCCAGTTAAAATTGAATAATGCTTTCCCCGACCCTCGATTACAATAATTCATTTACATTACCCAACTTCACATGTACAAAATACTTTGCCATGTCGAGTATCTCAATGCTAGTCCAGTCAGAGCTCGGTGTCCATGTTCAAAAGCTCGCAACCTTCTAATATACTAGGGCATCGCCAGCCAGGTACCTGCAAAAACCATAAACAACAACAGCATCACGTAGGAAGAACACTTCCCAGCTGCAGGAAACATCGCTACTAACTCCCTCGCCCTGTTTTCATCCAGCCCTACCCCTCCTCTGTCAACGTGTTTTTTTCTCCACTACCACCATGATATCTCACAAGCCACTCCTCCCACCACTAATATCAGCTGCTAAGAACCAAGAACGCACTTAGGACGGTCCTATGACCTAGCTGTCAATACCATCGCCCTCTTCAACTGTCAGCTGGCCACCATTTTCTCTGCAGTTATAAGAAGATATGGCAATTGGCAAAGATGGACATCATGCCACCTCTACTTTTGGCCCCCAAAGTCAATACTCACCCTCAGCACCTGTAATTTCATCCACGACTTCTCTGTCCATTCTACATATGTTATCTTTTACAACTGGACATGTTTTCTGAAGCACTTAATTGAACAGGAAAGAGAAGAAAATCAGAGTTCTTAATAAGCAAAAACAGGAACATTATTTAGAGCAGAGCAAAGCAAAATTAGTAAGTGCTCTATTTGGCCTGAAGGATTTTAAACAGTGCTCGCATTAGTTTGTATTCTCTAATAGGATACAACAACACATGCAACCATGATCAGCCACTTCTCAGAAGGATTAATTTCCCACAAACCAACAATCTAGCAGCAGATGGCACACCAAGCCTCTATTTTCAGGAAAGCACAGCCAAAATACCTCAGCCGACTTCACATAGAACAAGGACTTTGCCATGTTGATATGTCGCTTATAACATCACGATACTGATCTATGAGAAGTTTAAGATATTTATTCTTGTTTGCTAGCTCCTGAAAGTCAAAGAAAAACAGAACTGGCAATTATAATCCAGGGGGAATGTCTAAAATGTTCAGTAAATATTCCAGAAAAATTTCTACTCCACTTGATATTCTGTTAACCAAATACAAAATTTTCAGTTAATATCCATGCAGTGAAAATGAATGAGCTCTTATTAACAAAATCCTCCGGAAGAATATATAGTTATACCTTACATAAGAACATTTCTTCCTTTGTCCAGTTTGTAGGAAAATAATATGTGAGAGAAAATGTACTTTACTCCAAGACTTTCCTTCAGATAAATGGACTTAAAACAGGAATTAAACAGCAACCATACTCTACCCCACCCAGTCAAGGCACTTTGATACTTCCACAAGGGATGGATAATCACTCTCAGAGGAAGAGGGGCATTTCAATTTTAAGACCTTGTCCTACAGGTTTTTGGTTTATGATCTTCATTGGGTCATTGTCCGAAGCCATTGTTATGAAACGCCAAAACAAAAATTCAGCAACCAACTAACAATAATGTATCCCAAATGACGAGATCCATACCTTTCTTAAGCAAGAAGCCCGGTCTTCCAGATTATCAACTTCAGCTTGGTCTGCGGGGGATACGGAAGTCGTTGAACTAGCTTCAGAAGCTTTTGCCTACTTTAGCACAAAGAACATGAAGTGGAGTTATTTATATGATGTGTGAATCTATGTTCACAATAAAATACAAATACCTAATATTTAAAGCATGTAAAAGAACGAGCAACCAATCAAGACTTCCAAAATAGAGTAAGCAAAGTAGTTCTATTCATAAAGCACACACATGATAGGGAAAAAAAAAACCTTAGAAAAAGGAAGTAATCTATTCTCGTACAAAATGATACGACAAAACCCGTCGCATTTTCTTGCAATTGGTTATTAATACATCTTCATAAATTAAATTGATCCCCTCTACCTCATGTGTCTGCATGTGCATGCCTCTTTAGTGACAGAACTATGTTTTTCACGACTTACTCTTTACCACTGTTTTCTAAGTAGAGATTCATATATTACAATTCTCCAAACCCTCACCTTGTTTATATTAATGTTCACTTAGTATAGCACATCATAGTGATCTGAGAGAACAAAGTGTTTTTGTTACTACTGAGTTTCCATGTAAAATGAAGGAACAATTTCCTAAAAAAGTAGAAAGAGTGATTTCTCAAACCTCACTAAATCACATTTTGAAGCAGTGACACACTGGAATTTACAAATGTTCTAATATGATCGTGTCTGCACCACCATTTGATTTGTCCAAAAAAGAGCATGAACAAGCAAACATGAGCGGAGACAGCTGCAGTGCTCTCCGAAACACTGTAAGAAATTCAATCATTTTTCTCCTGTTACTTCTTCTACACTTTTTCTTTTCTTTCCCTTCTACTTGGGGAATGGGGTTTGGTGGAAGAGGGAAAGGGTAAGAACTTCTATAAAACCCATGAACACAGAAATCTATCAGGCCGCAGCAGACACAACATGTAAGTCTGTTAGGTAGCAGCAGATACAAGTTCATCATGCTAAAATATAATCAGTAAGAAAGTCCGACCAAAATTGTTCATATAATCTGCAGGTTACAACACAAAAAGGAGCCACTGCAAACCCATGCAGCATACAAGGACACAAATAATAAGGAAGACTAGAACAGATTATACGAAGGAACTACATATTGAAGCAATGTTTTCATATTTACATTTATCTGGGGGAAAAGAATGAAAAGAGGTTGCTGACCCCTTGACTGCAAGTTAAAGTCATAAACCCACTATACATTTTACCCATACCAGAATAAATTAGGATAAAGTTGATGTCATATTATTTCCTATACATGTAATTAGTTTGGCCATAAGAACAATCACTACAGAAGTCAATTAGAATGATATATTTGTATTTTCCAAGCAAAATCAGGACACCACAGAGACACTATCTTTATCACGCAATTTTTAGTTTCGATTGCTCACATCTTTCTTCAAGAAGACTTTTGGAAACATCTTCATTTTCCACAAAATGATCTTACTCTTCCTCCTGCCAAGGACAAAACTTTGAACTCAATTTTTCACTTCACAATCAAAATGAACCAAAGGAGAACTATTCCATTCCCATATTCCTCCATTTCATGCTTTTGGTAACCATAGCGAGCCCATTAGAGGCTAACACAATGCATTCACAATTCAAAAGTCTACATATTCTGAAAAAAATTCAAACATAAAAAGCAAAGATAAAGACTTTGGCAACCTAACTTAGCATTCAAGCCAGGTAGAGCTTCTAAAGCACCATGTAGAATACAAACTCAAGCTGTGCAAAGAACAACCAATTTTTCCCGCTGTACCCTGTGCTTCACTTATTCTCCCCTATTTCAGGCATATTATAATTACGATAATTACTAGGCTAAATTGCAATTGGAAAAAAATATATATATGTATTCTCTAAAATTGAAAACTATCAAATAGAGGGGGACAGGGAACAACATTCTTTTGAGTTATACATGGTGATCCTTCCAACGCTTGTGGATTAAACTTGCAGCTCCGACAAAACACACAGGTTGTTATCGCAATTCATCCTTATTACTATTAGGAAGAAGAGAAGAGAAAGATTACCTTCTGTGAAATGGAGATAGAGGTGAGAAGCGAACGCAGGGAGGCAATGGAGGACTTATAACGGAGGCGGGCTTCGTCAAGGGCACCACCGCCAATATCCAAGTGGTGAGAAGCAGAGGAAGAATCGGACAACGACGACACGTCGCCGTTGTGGTGGCCGTTACTAGTCATGACGGGAAAAGCACCAATATTTGTAGTAGAAGACGCGGAAGAAGAGTTGGAGGCGGCGGCGGCGGCGGCGGTGGTGGTGGACCAGAGGGCAGGGTTGCAGAGCTCGTCGTTCATGGCGGAGAGGATCTGGAAAGCGGCTTCGATGGTGTCCTCCAAGTGCTTTTGGCCGTCCACTGCCAGCTCTTGGAGGGTCTTTGGGTTCGCTATTGCGCCCTTCTCCTCCATTTTCGTGTGGGTTTAATGGTCAAGAAATCAGTAAAAATATTCGCCAACAACCTCAAGATCGTATCTTCAACTTCCGATTTCAAGCTTTTCTATGTCTGCGCGGCAATAATCGTGTCTTCAAGAGGCGATTTCAGGATCTCAGCACCATTCTTTTCTCTTTTTTATTGTTTTCCTTTTTATTTTTTTTTTTCAGAATAAGATTATATTTTTATTTTAAAGTAAAACCCTAGCCATTAATAAATAATGCTCATAATGTAACCATAAATAACATCAGCAACTCAAATTTCGTGCCCTTGCGCGGGAGCCCTATCTGCCGATGCGAGAGAAAGCTGTAGCGCGTCGGAGATAGACGTGTTATAATTTCTCTTTTTCTTTTCCCCTTTAATCACACAGTCAGATGTAACTCGTGTTGTTTTGACCCATCTGACTTTTCCAAGGGACGACCAGAAAATGAGTTAAATGCCTCAAATTTTTTTAAGGAATTAATTAAAATATCATATTTTTAAATTTAATAAATAAAATATCATAAGATTCAATTTTGAGTTTTCAAAATTTAAAGATTATAATTTTCGAGTTTTGATCTCTTCTGATCTTTTGCATATTTGAATTTTAAAAATTTTAAAAACTTAAATATCTACTTTTTAAAACTTGAAGATGTATTTTATGACATTTTATTCATTAATTTCAAAAGCATGGCATTTTGATTCTTTTTAAAAAGTAAGATATTTAACTCATTTTGTCAAAGGGTGAAAGCCATTTCCCCTATGGAGTTTATCCCCCATTTCACACATCAGGTTTCAATATTACCCATATTTTCCCCTATCAAATCTAGCTCTATTGAAGATTTTGTCAAATTGGTAAGGGTATAATTGACTTTTAATATTAAGAAAAAATAAAAGGAGTTGTTACTAAAACTCGATCCTATCCAAGTGAACTTCACTCTAAATGATTACGAGGTGTATTCTAATCCCTTCGATTTAAATAAAATGATCTAGACAATCTAATTATGAATATAATTAATAAATTTAGAAATAAGATATTTGTATTTCCTTTTTATAATTTTCCTAATGAAAACTAATCAAAATCTAGCATTTATTTTTCCTTTTTTATTTGTTTTCTTAATCACACTCTTAAAGGCACACATCGCAGAGCTCTCTCTATTTTGTTTTTCAAAGATTATTCTAACCAAAGCTTACTTGAAGATGTGCAGGCCTAAGGACAAAGCTTGAGAGTGATTTGAAAATAACAAGATGAAGAAAAGTTGCTTTGGAGGCTACCGGTTGAGCATGCGAGCAAACAGATTGAAAGAAGACGAAAACAGTAAGTTTTCAGCCACATCTTGTCATGGCCGATCACCACCATTTGCATGGTCAGTCAACCGGCCTAGGTGACTGGCGGGACCAAAATGTAATTAATTTAGGCCAGTCACTCTATGCCTAGGTCAACAGTTGGCTTCCCGACCAACTTTGCACACAAAACAACTATTAAATAGGGTTTTAAGCTCATTTTTGAATGAGGAATTTTAGAAATAAAAATCCCATAAACCCTAACCCTTTTCCCTACTTTATCAACACCTGAAAAAACCATCCACACACTATACTAAGCAAGGATTAAAGCTCGTAACAAAGATTAGAAGAGATTTGCTTTGGATTTGAAGCAAGACTTAGGGGAGTTCTCTTTATTCTTCCTCTTTGTTCTTGTATTTATAATGTTGTATGAAGTTAGATCTTTAGATGACTGTTGTAGTAAATTAGATTAGGGCTTCGAATATTTGATTTGTATTCCACTATGGCTCTTAATACATGCCTATTTCTATTATTCTATGGCTTGATTAAAATATATCTATGTTTGATAATCGAATATCTCTATGTGTTCGATAGAATGCTACAATGAAGATGCATGTATAATCTGTGCATTAAATACTTTATATCTACTTATTTGGATGATGATTGATTGTGTTTAATTTATGACTTTGCTTAGTAGAGTAGGCTTTAGCTTTAAATCCAACTAATAGGTTACATGCTATGCTTAGTCGAGTTTAGGTGGCTGGACTAGAGTATCAATCACCTATATTAGTGTTGGTTAATTGAACCTTAATGATACGTAGTCCTCTTTAAACCCAGCAAAGAGGATAAGCACTAAACACAAATTGCGTAGGCTAGGAAGGATTAGCCTTTAGCTTTAAATCCAACTCATAGGTTAAACCACTAGTATTAGTTAATTCTAGGAGACTCTCACCTCTAGTCTAAAACAATACTAAAAGGGATAGTCCTTAGAAGAGAACCCTGAACAACACAACGAGAATAGAAGTCCCAAGCCATAGATAGACCCCAATCAATGTCATACTTCCTAGCTAGTTTGCAATAGTCACTCACCCCAGGTCCTCTTCTACCTTGTTGCGTTTCTTTTCCTTAACTTGGCATTTTCTCATTCCTCCTGGTTTATGTTAGTTTAGGTTTAATTTTCAAGCTTCACTCAATCCAAAAAGACCAAAAATATTTCAACACATATATGTAGTTAGTCTTAGGCACATTTGCACATAGAGACCAGACTAAGGAGCCTCCAAGTGGAGATGATACCTGCACTCATACATGTTACACTATTTCTGATCTGTGCACTTGCGGGTTAAGACTTGGTTGCATTTTCACTTTAATTTCCCACACTGAGTCGAAACGATCAATCTGCCTTAGCCACTTTCCTCTTTTAGCACCTGATGAATGTTAAACATCTTAGAATTTAAGCCTAGAATCTTTACCTTATCTAGATGTGCTATCATTGTTAAGCCCCCTTTTCTCGTATTCCTTGGATATCTGATGAACCATCAACTGTGAATTAGTTAGGAGTATCATCCTTTGGCTTTCACATCTTATGCCACCTTAATTCCAATAAGGACGACCTTATATTTAGCCTCATTGTTCGAGGTTCAAAACTTGAACTTAAGTGAGTATCTGAATTCTTCCCTCTATAGGGCTAGTACATAGGAGTCCAATGCCGTACCTTGGTTTCCTGGTGGCTTTGTCCACTTGGATAGTCCATATTGTGGGTGAAGTCTCATCCTTTTAGGTGCATTCAATCACAAAATCTACGAGGACCTAGGCATTGATGGCAATTCTGGGCTAGAATGTAATATTGTTTTACATTAATTCTAGGACCACTTCATAAGTTATCCGCCCTATCAAAGTGAGGTATTGGTTATCACTTTTTTGGGTTTAACATGATGCCATAGTTTTTAATGGTTTTTAGTTATTCTTCTAAATCCCTAGGATTTTCCTTTTCTCTTTTGCTTTTAATCAACATGTCGGCCACAATATTTCTCCCAGCCCTATATTTTTTAACCCAAAAGGTATAACCTTATAACAATACTGTCCTCTTTCAATTATGGAGGCTATCTTTTCCTCATCCCCTAAAGCCATTCGGATTTGGTTGTAGCCCTTAAACGCATCCATGAACAATAATAGTTCATATTTGGACATTGCATTTACCAATTGATCTATCCTTGGGAGAGGAAAACAATCCTTTGGACATGCTTTATTCAAGTCTATATAATCATGCATATTTTCCAACTACCAAATTGGCCAACCACTTGGGATAGTCTACTTCTCGGATATGGCCTTTTTCCATCAGCTTATTTTCTCCTTTTCCGTAGCTCCCTATTCTTTCTATGCAAGTAGAGGCGTTGCTTTTACTGGATAGCCTGTTCTTTTGGGTCCACATTGAGCTAGTGGGTCGCAACCATTGAATCAACACCTTTCATGTCCCTCACCATGCAAAGATATCTTTATTTCTAGTTAGCAGATTTCTCATTTCTCTTTTACCTTTTCTATTAGTTCATATCCGATCTTCACGACCCCATTTTTTTCCTTTCATACTTCTTCGAGCTTTTCAAAGTGTCATTTGCTATAACAATTAAGGATATAAAATAAATTCTCTCTCTCTCTCTCTCTCTCTCTCTCTCTCTTTCTCTATATATATATATATATATATATATATATATATATATGTCTGTGTGTTTATGTCGTAAGTTGTGGTAATGAAATAGTCATGCTTGAAAGGACAAGAAAATGAAAATTTATGTGCTCTTTTGTTCTTTTGCCTTGTTTTAAGGGTTTTTTGGATTTATTTTTTAAAAAAATGCTTGTTTATAATTTTTGATAAAAAAATATTTTTTAAGAAGTTAAAATTTCTAACTCCTAGAAAAAGTTAAAATTGTACCTTTTTAGAGTTTCAACTTTCTTAAAATTTAATTTAAATAATTATTAAAAATATTTTCTTTTATTATAGAAAAATCAGTCCAAATAGATCTTAACTTGTAGTAAAACTTTTATAGAAGCCACATACCAAAGAGGAAAGTAGCTTGGCTGCTTATTTTATCTCTATCTTTATCTTCACATGTGCTATATCTTCCCTTTC
The DNA here is from genome assembly GCA_028554755.1 of Cordia subcordata. Lineage (NCBI taxonomy): Eukaryota > Viridiplantae > Streptophyta > Magnoliopsida > Boraginales > Cordiaceae > Cordia > Cordia subcordata. Next base: position 10,966,144 of record JAPTOF010000001.1, on the reverse strand, counting down.
TATCTCAAATTTTACTATGCTCCATAGGAATTGCAGTCCTACAGAGCACTGTGCATCAAACCTGATGTGAAAACATGTGTTACTTAAAAAAAAAAAAATTGAAGCTTTCTCATCTCACACTCTCTTCTCTCCCTCACCATTACTGCCATTCTTTTCCCCTCTCTATTCCTCTTTCTCCTTTATCTCCACCATATAATTTGAAGCTTTCTCTCTCTCTCCACTAAAATCAAACCATCGAAATTGGACATCACCATTGCGATCACCATCTTTGCGCGACCATAATGATGGTCTTCAATCTCTATGCTGATTTCGTTTCACCGTCAACCATGAGTTGTCACCACTATTCTCTTTCACTTTTTCTTTTGGAGTTATTTTCTCATACTTGTAACAACAAATTCGAGTATGTGTCATGGTAGTGGCGTGTAGTCTGTGGTTGATGCATATGAGCGAAAAGATGGAGAATTTGGTCGTCTAACAAATGTTTTAAAATAATGCAGATTAAGTATTTGATGTTTTGGCTAAATCAAATTCATCTATTCCCTCCATCAAACTTTTTTGAACATACAATGTAATATATGAGTTTTGAATATAAAGTATAAGTATTTTGAACATATATTACAAAAAAGCTATGAATATAGTATAAAACTTGTGAAATGTGAAATTTAACATTTATAAATATTCGATATTGAACATATTATCTAAACTTTTGAATATGTAATACAACAGTCTTGAAAAATTAAACTTCTGAGCTTATTGTTAAAAAGTTGTGAATAATTAAAAGTGTTAATCCTAAAATATAAAAAATTTGAACATATAATATAAGAGGTTTAAATATTATTAAAAATTTGAACATGTAATATAGGAGCGATAAAAAATTAAACTTATGAATTTATTATTAAAAAGGTGTGAATAATAAAAGTTTTGAACATAAAATATAAAAATTTTGAACATATAATATAAAAGTTTTGAATATATAATACAAGAATTTTGAACACATATATTTCTATGTACTATACACCTATTGTTCACGCACCGTACAGTGTACAATGCTTATACGGAGCATTGTGCATATGATGCACGGTGTAGATACTACATTTCTATGAATTCTGTTTTAATCCTTTTAATCCATTGAACATTTATTGCACACATACAAAAATAACTTAATCTAAATTTAGCTGTTGGAGTAGCTGATAGCTGTTTGAGTAGCTGATAGCTGTTGAATTTTAGCTGTTAGCGGATAGCTGTTTAACTAGCTGATTGAATAAAATGTGTTTGGTAAAATTAGCTATTAGATTAATTGATGAATGTTAAATAATGTAAAAAGACATTTGATATCATGTTATTATTATTGTTGTTATTATAATAATTGTAATTACTATTACTATTATAGGAATAAGATAATATATTTCATAATTAGATATTTATTTTCATAATCATATTTTAATATAAAGTATAACTAATTTTTTGATAAAGCATTTATATTAATATTACAAAATTAATTTTAATAGATTCAAAATTATTTCGTTAAAAAAATATACTAATAAAGCTTATGCTATTAGTAATGTTGATTATATAGAATTTGAAATTTATTTTTATATTATTTCTTATTTATATTTGTGAAAGAAAAGGTAAAAATATAGAGAGAGATTGGAAAAAGAATAGAAAAATAAAAAAATTCAAAAAGGGTAGAATTGCCAAAAAAATAATATGAAAAGCTAAAAGCTATCAGAAACGCTAAAATTTTTAGATTTGGTGCGTGTTCGGCAACAGCTTTTCAAGTAGCATTTAGTATTTTGACTGGTTAAAACACTATTTTGCTAAATTATTACTGTTCGGTAAACTAGCATTTCAAGTAGCTTTTTGGGTAGCTTTTAGCGTTTCAACTAGCGTTTCTCAAAAGCTAAAAATTTTAGCGTTTTAGGTAGCTTTTAGCTTTTCATGTTTTTTCGGGCAATTCTACCCTTTTTGCATTTTTTTTTAATTTTCTACTCTTTTTCCAATCTCTCTCTATATTTTTGTCTTTTCTTTCACAAATATAAATAAGAAATAATATAAAAATGAATTTCAATTTCTATATAATAAACATTACTAAAAGCATCAATTTTATTAGTACATTTTTTAACAAAATAATTTTGAATCTATTAAAAATAATTTTTGTAATATTGATATAAATGTTTATCAAAAAATTAGTTATACTTTAATATTAAAATATGATTATGAAAATAAATATCTAATTGTGAAATATATTATCTTATTCCTATAATAGTAATAGTAATTACAATTATCATAATAATAATAACATGATATCAATGTCCTTTTATATCATTTATCATTCATCAGCTAATCTAACAGCTAATTTTACTGAACACATTTTATTCAATCAGCTAGTTAAACAGCTATCCGCTAACGGCTAAAATATAACAGTTATCATCTACTTAAACAACTATCAGCTACTACAACAGCTAAATTTGCCGAACAGACCCTTGAGAAACATTAGTTGAAACGCTAAACGCTACCTAAAAAGTTACTTGAAACGCAAGTTTACCAAATAGCAATAATTTAGCAAAATAGTGTTTGGACCAGTCAAAACACTACTTGAAAAGCTGTTGCCGAACACGTACTTAGTAGATCTCTCAAATTGATTATCTCACCTATTCACTTAGAAGTCAACAATTTAACAAAAATAAGTGCCATCCACTATATCAATTATGGATATAAAATGAATTAGCACTCTCTTTCTCTCTCTATTTTGGTCATAGTTTTTTTTTTTTCAAAATTTTTTGGGCATAGGTTGTCGTAACAAAATATTCATGTTTGAAAGGGCGAGAAAATGAAAAACTATGTGCTCTTTCGTTCATTTTAGATTGCTTGATAGAACTTTCTTAGAAGCCACATATTTCGCGTTTTCATATATTTCGTCTTTACTTCATGATAACTCTATTATACTTCGCTTTTTCATAAATTGTTCACATACAAGTTTTAAATAGATCATGCTACACGTGAAGGGACATGTTAAATATAATAAATAAATATAACTAAATTTTTTTTATAAAATCTAAATTTTTAGATAAAATAATAACTTCAATAATATATAACCACAGCAACTAAAATAGCACACCTGAGAATATAAAAAAAGTAACTATTGGTAATACTTGCATGTGACGTTATGTGTAACTAATATATAAAAAGTAAAGAGAAGAGCAAAATATATAAATTTTATTTGGAGAAGTCTAACCATCACTTTAATTAAGAGGAATATTTCATTAAATTAACTCCATTACCATAAAATATCCAAACATGGACCCCCCCCACCAACCTGCTACCTTGGAACTTCCTCCTCCATTGTTGCAACATTTTTCTTTACGATGATATCATCTCATAAAGTATACAAACCTCTACATTTTGGACCAAAATAGAGAGAGAGTGTGTACGGACACGTCTTTAATTCTCTAGGGACCCTACAATGACTCACCATCAATCAAAAGCTTTGAAGACCTGCAGATATTGTTAGTTGCATGCATATTTTGGGTCAACCAACCATATCCAAGAAAAACTTTATAACTAGCTTCTCAGATCAGAAAAAAAGAACACAACTTTTCCTAACTTGAAGTTTAGCTTATCGCCAAACATGGCAAAACATAGGCTTGTGTGCTTATAAGTTCTTGGAACGTAGCTTGTGAGCTAATTTAGCTAAAACCTAATAATAGACCAAGTTGAGTTGGAGAAAACCACTTCTTACAAGATTAGCGGCCATACCCAAGATTCCATTTTCAAGAGAGTTGACTTTTTGAAGCCATAGACCCCATTTCAAGATCGAGATCTGCTCTATTGTGTTAGCTCAATCTGAATGCATATTCAAAACTATGCAGTCTTGTCTTTTCCCACAGTCGTGTAGACTTATCTGAGCCACCATTTTAAAAAATTTGAGACTTTTCAAGCTTTGATGCAAGTGTGTGATGGGGGAGGAAGAGAAGCTTCCAATCCAAGGAGAAGCAATGAAAGAAAAAGATGAGAAAACGGGGATCTGGAGATGGGTGTGTGGACCAATCTATTGGTTGAGAATGCTTGCTAAAGAAATGCACTGGAGCTTTGTGTTTGGGGTGGTGGTGGTTTATGGAATAAGCCAAGGACTTGGAGGGGGGTTTACTAAAGTGGGGACTGAGTATTACATGAAGGATGTGCAGAAAGTGCAGCCTTCTGAAGCTCAGATTTATTCTGGGATCACTTCTATTCCTTGGATTGTTAAACCTCTTTGGGGTCTTCTCACTGATGTTGTTCCGGTCTTGGGGTATCGCCGGAGGCCATATTTCATTTTAGCTGGTAATAATATGTTTTACCATTTACTTCACTTTTTCCTTTTTGATTTTTCCCAAATTATAGCTCTTTTTTCTTCTTCTCTTTTTTAAAGGGTAGTTAATTCTTTATATGTCCTTACTTAATGTGCATCTTCATTAACAGAACATGTATGCGCTTAATTAATTGCTATCTGACGTGAGTAATCTAATCAAATCTAATATTAATGGAGGGGGTATTAGGAAAAGGTTACGCAGAACTTATTGCTTTAACTGTATCAACTTTTTTTTTTTCCTTAAAAAAACTATGTGAAAATGGAAGTAGGCCTATCTTTGTGGGATGGAGGTTGTACTATAGCTATCATCATTGTTGTTATATGTTTATTATAGCTTGATGAGTAGTTGTGTTGTCGTTGCTGTTTCTGCTGCAGTTGTCGTTGTTGTTGTTGTTGTTGTTGTTGCTTCTCTGTGCTTCTTTAGTTGTTCTTGTTGATGTCTACATTAGCTTCTTGAGTAGTTGTGTTGTCGGTGTTGAGTGGTCTTGTATAACTATTAGCACTTGACAAGTTCTTTCACTGGGTCAAAAATGTTTTGCAATGAAATCTGAAACGAATTAATAAGGTGGCTATTATGATGGAACCATGTTTAGAGTACTAAGGCGCATTTCTATTTGAATTTTTTTGGAATTTGGAAACTACGGCGTCTTTTTTTCATGGTGAAGAGTAGTATCTGATATAAGTGAAAATTTGTTGACGACTGAGAATACTACTGAAGAGGAAGCATATTTGAGGATTTCCCTTGGAACAAGGAGAAAGCTATATTGTCTCAATTTGGAAGAAGTGGTGAACTAGGATCAAATTGATAATACCTCTGTAGGTTTAGGATCCCATATTCCCATAGATTAAACTTTTGGGTCAAGTTAGTTCTAGGCATGTTTATTGAGGTCTATTTTTCTTGCAAATTCTTGAGCTCACCATAACAAATTGACATCATAACTGACGGTTTATGTTCTTGACCCGGCCTCTCAAAGTCTAGTGATTATCATGGTAATGCTATGGACTCTCTAAAGCAAGGCAACAGGTTAAGTTTGTGGTGAGTCATATAGAGGGTTTCATGCACAGGAGAGAACTAGATGGCAGACAACTCATCACATATTCCCTAGCACGCACTGTAGAGAAGGTGCATGATGTGCACAAGGCTTGTAGAATGTTAATAAAGATGTGGATACCTCCACCGTGTTTATGGATCAATAAGGAGTTGTCACCAATAGAGAGTTCACATGTAAAAGGGAGAGATTTGTTAGGATTTTCCATGTGAGCTAGAGGGACAAGGAGAAAACCAATTGGTCCACATTTAAGATCCAGTCGCTTAAGTTTTTGGGTCAAGGTTGAATTTTATGTTTGAATGAGTGCCCATTTGATCTTGCAATTCCCGGGGCTCAGCACAACAAAAAAATACATAAAGTCTTACCATACTCTAGAAATACTTGTTAACAACCAGGACTGCGATTAATTTATAAAACAATAGGTAGTCACAAGGTCATTCTTCTTTCTCTTTCAGACTTGGGAACTCAACTAAAAATTTAGAAAGTGTGCACATAAGTTTAGTTATTTGTACATCTTCTCGATTGACAATTATTTGAATAAAAATGTTCTTCCCATTGTATGATATTATCAACATTCACTCTATCATTTACTTACTTTAGTGTTCCATCCTCCAATAATTTATTGTAACCTCTTCAAGGGTCCTGTCTGTATGTAATAAAACTGTGAGTATAGCTTCTGTTTCTTCTGTTGCTCTTGTTTTTCTTTTCTACTTATTCCCTATAACCACAAGGGTAGCCTTATAGTTCCACTTTTGCTTGCAAAACTTTCCCTTCTGTCATATGTTAGTGGATCCCTACGCATCATATGCCACAATTTTCCTTCCCCCCAATTACTCATCATCACATCATTACGTATAATCTGTCATAATCTTTTAGTTATCCTTTTCTTTCCTCTTAATACTCATGAACACATCATTAGAAATGTATGATTTGTCCTAATCTATTGATCCATAATGATCTTATTCTTGTATGGAGAAATCTTCTTGAACTAATAGAATTTTGAATATAGTAACATTAGATTCGTATCCATATATATGTCTCAAAAAGAAAACAGAGCAAGACACTTACTGAAAAAAGAACTGATTCTTATTTTTTAATTTATCATGCTAATTTATGGGGAACACCTGACTAGAGACTCTGCATTCAGCTTAACTTCCAAGGAAGCTGACAATCTGTAGTGCTAAGTTCCTCGGTGCTATTGGTGGAAAAATTTTTCCTTAAGCATTTCTATATGTACCAACTTTCCTGCCAACAAAAGGAAAACCTAATTCCCATGAATAAGTATACTTCATAAGAAGAACGAAGCAAAAGTTTGCCACAATCCTAATACCTCAACAATGTGTACCATGTGTCATCGAACTTCCACCATCTTTCTTTATCATGTTCAAAACTTAGGTCAGAAATAAGCCGTAGAACAAAGAAAAGCATGAAGCATATGACCTCTGGAAAAGTAAAGTGAAAAGGGACAAACACACAAATTTTCTTTATTGCCTTTGTTCTTTCTAATGAGCTTACTTTAAACCCCTCTGAAGTGTCGTTGGAGGTGACTGGCATTTGCCCTTTGTAGCGTGCAAAAATTTGGTTTCTGAACATAGTATTCTCATATATAAAGCGAATGAATCGCCATTTGTCTGATGGAATTTCTCTGTTCTAATAGTGGTATGATCATTTCAGGTTCTGTTGGGGTGATCTCCATGCTCTTCTTAGCATTGCATATGAAACTGCATATTGTGTATGCAGTGCTATTGTTGACCGCAGGAAGTGCTGGTGTAGCAATTGCGGATGTGACTGTTGATGCATGTGTAGCACAGAACAGTGGTTCTCTTCCTGCTCTTGCAGCTGACATGCAAAGCTTATGTTCCTTGAGTTCCTCCATTGGAGCGCTAATCGGATTCTCGTTAAGTGGTATATTTGTTCACTTGATTGGCCCTAAGGTTGGTTTTTTTAAGCTTAACTTTCTGGCCAAACATGTCATCAGTGTTCATTGTTATTGCATTGTATGTGCATGCTTGTTCTTCTATTTAACCTTCTTCTTCTCCCCTTTGGTGCTCAATCAAAGGGGGTATTTGGTCTTCTTTCAATACCAGCTGCCCTTGTCTTTTTAGTTGGCATCTTGATCAAGGAACCTAAATCACCCAATTCTGGATATCAACAGGTATGGGCATCTTGCAGTGGATTATTTCGTATTTTACTAAAGCTGAAATCTAATATCCTGGCCTCTCATCAGGTTAACCAAAACTTTGTTGATGCCGCTAAGTCTATGTGGAAAACATTGAAATGGCCAAGTGTATGGAGGCCATGTTTGTATATGTTTTTGTCCTTTGCTTTGAGCTTGAATACCTTTGAGGGAATGTTCTATTGGGTGACAGATGCAAAAGAAGGTCCATCTTTCTCCAAGGTATATCAGTTCCACTGCTCTCTCCCTGTCATGATATTCTTTAACAGTCCCACAGTGATTTCCAGAAGAGGACCAAAGCTGTATACTTTTGACAAGTACAAAATTGAGTTGCAATTCTAAATCTGGTAGCAAGTTCCATTTTTGTGTGCTCTTCATATGTGAGAATGGCTCTAGATGTTGTTATAATTTAGACTATCACTCTATATGAAGCCACTACAGAAATGTCATAAAAAATTGATAACGTGGGTAAATTGTATGTGAAAGTACCAAAGAGATATTTAACTCGACTCTTTCATTTCAAAACTATACCTTGAAAAAGTACTATCAGAATTGAGTTCCTCTAACAAAGGGACCCCCGAAATTAATCGTATATTTCTGTTAGCTTATGTCCAATGGATATAGACAATTTCTCCTAGACTTTGAAAGAAAGTATGACAATCATATGATGGCTTGCAAAGATTTCTTTTCCTTGCTGCATTTCACATATTTCATAATGCTCTGATAATTTTGTTTACTTATATGCATTCTTATGGGTGCTTTTATATCTATATTATCTTGTCGACATTTTTTTCTGACCAGATTTACTGTTATCTCTCCTCCGTTGGTTTCATCTCCCTATGTTTGAGCTTCTCCTGATATCAGGCAATTCAGCAGCAATGTTTATTTCTGCCTTGAAAAGTGCCAAAATCAGGAGTAAACAAAGGAAACTTAATTCTTTAGATAGTAGATAGTTGCTTTCCTTTCCTCTCTGCCATAGAAATGAACATGATGCTCTTCTGGAAGGTGGAAAAAAAAAATGAACACAACTATAACTAGTCATTTGTTAACTATCTCCTTGCTAGGCACAAGCTTCCCACACCACATGATTCTAGCTGTCTATTGCAATAGAAATGTTTAATTAACTAGGATAAATGGGATGTCTGTAGGACTAGAGAGCTTAAATGCTTATATTGGATATGATAGAGAGGCTTTGAGAGATTAGAAATGTTATTTCTCATTCATTGAATCAGGTACAATGGCCAAATATCTATAGGCCAATGATTACACTATGTGCAGTTAGTTATAACAAATAACTAATGTGCTGAGTTGTCAACAACTCACTACTTGACTTAACCAACAGTACGCTCATCTATTCAGCTATTACAGTAATAACACTATTGCCACTCCAGTGTACTCTAACAGGACAATTTTGTGATTTATGCAGGAGAGTATAGGATATCTATTTGCAGTTGGCTCAGTTGGCTCACTGTTCGGAACTGTATTGTTTCAGTATGGGTTGAAAGACCATCCCTTCCGAGACCTACTTTTCTGGACTCAGTTAGTATATAGTCTCTCGGGAATGCTGGATTTGGTGCTAGTTCTACGAATAAATTTGAGATTTGGCCTGCCAGATTATTTCCTTGTTGTGATTGATTCAATTGTTTCTCAAATGATCGGGCGTCTGAAATGGATGCCACTTCTTGTCCTAAGTTCCAAGCTCTGTCCTCCTGGTATTGAAGGCACTTTCTTTGCGTTGCTCATGTCAATAGATAATGCTGGACTTCTAACTTCGTCTTGGGGAGGAGGCATGTTGCTTCATGTATTGAAGGTTACAAGGACACAATTTGATAACCTCTGGCTAGCCATACTAATTAGGAACATATTGAGAATAAGTCCACTATGCTTATTGTTTTTGGTGCCCAGAAGTGATCCCAGCTCTTCAATTTTGCCTGATGAATTATTGGGTTCAAAAGAGGGTACTGAAACTGCAGAAGTTGAAAATGTAGAGCTCGTTGCCCTTGTTCACTGTGCAGATGGAAGATAGCCTCTTAACATGGAGGGTCAAGATTGGACAAAGTTAACAATTTGATTTACAGAAAAATTCCATAGCCATGTATAGGCTTACCAATGTTGGAAGAGGTGGATTTTGATCTGGAAAGTTTTTAGCTTAATCAATAGGCATTCTTTCTTCCTTGTGTTGATCATCTATATTTTAAGTGCTTAACATTTTCAACAAAAGCTTTTGGTTGTACCACGCCAGTGAGTTTTACTCAATTGAGCCAAAATGGCCACAATATCTCCGTGTTATATTGTTCACCCGATTCCTGGATGTTCTATCATTTAAATTGATTAACCATTTGTGGTAAGGTGCCCCAGTGTCTAAACCAATAGCTAGCATTCTTATACATAGTTCACCAGCAGCTTCACATATATATACTTTTGTGGAAATCGCTGCAAACAGTTCGGGTAAAGCAAAAAGGCCAACTGAGCATGCTGCAACTAAGAAAAATGGATCTATTTATAAAGTTATAAGGATATCAGACGTATAAATTTTACAAACAGTCCCTATTATTTACGGAAAGTGTCAGTTTAGTCTTTATTATTTTAAAAGTGACCAATTGGTTCCCAAGGTTTGCAAAAAGTGACCACATTGATTCTCATTTTAGCTTTAAAAATGGTCATGTAACCCAATTTTAACCTAAAAAATGATCATATAATAGCTACATGACCAATAAATGGGGATAAAAATTGATATTTTTCACAAAAATTAACATCTTTTATAAATATTAAAGACTAAATGGGTTACTTTTGAAACAATAAAGACCAAATTCACTTTTTTTGTAAACACTGAGGACTAAATGAATTACTTTTGAAATAATAGGGATTAAATCGGTACTTTTGTAAACAATAGGAATTATTTGTGGAATTTTCTCACATAAGAAGATCTAACAATTATAAATTATTGAAGGTAAGAATGAAATAATTTGGACAATTTACAATTACAAAATCCTATTTATAATATCATTATAATGCATATTGAATATTGAGGATCTCCACTCTTGGGAGATCTAAGACCATCACAAATCAAGTTCAGTTCTTAAACAAAACAAATAAGCCATCTGCTCAGAGGTTGATTTTTTTCAGCCTTTTTATATCTTTAACAATAAATACTTTCACCGTAAAAAAAATTAAATTAATTAAAATGTTTGCACACTGTGCTTGAATGCATGTCCTAATCTTTTTTTCACATATTTTAATCTTTTTTCACATATATATGTTTTTTTAATTCAAAGAAAGATAAAGAGTGATGCTCCATACGAGTGATACTCCATACTATACTTGTTGATAATTAATTTCGGAATGTCTCACATTTATGCTGTGTTTGGAATGAGCTTACTATAAGATACTTTTCTTATTGATGTGAAAAAGACAAATCCTTTTATCTTATAAGATAGAAGATATTTTACCACAAATATCCTATGAAAATTCAAAATAAACCATACTTTTTATCTTATAAAATGTAAGCATCCACATTGTGTTATTTTTTATAACTATAAATAAAACATCTTATCACAAACATCTTATAAAAATTCAAATCAAACCATAATTTTTTATTAAACAAAATCTTAAGATAAGCTTATAAAATTAGAGAATAGTTCAAGTGATTGAAACTATCTCTTCTAGACGTGACTTTTAGAGTTCAATTCCATAGACGTGAGGAGATTAACAAAAAAAGCAAAAAATGCGCCCATACCAAACAGAGCAATAGTTAATGGCATACCATTCCACGTAATTATAGAAGACAGGGTGGCGTAGCTATTCTCCATGCCATGCAGGCATGTAGATTTGGCATTCTGCGGGCTCACTAAATTTTTCTTTTATTTTAAAATAAGAAAGTGTTTTCTCTAGAATTTTTGAAAAAAAAAGTATTTTTTTAAAAACTCAAATTTTTAGTTTTCAAAAAAAACGAAAATTATACTTTATCCATTGTTACAGTTTTTCTTTCGTTCTTTTTCTTTTGAAATCCAATTCAAATATTTATTACCAAAATACGTGTTTTTTAAAGGAAAAAATATTTTTCTAATAGAAAGAGTCAATTCAAATTATCAATATTGGCTTTGAGTTTACAAAACATCCCTTGCTACAGTTATCCATCAAGAATCAAGATGCTGTCGACACCTTCCTATTTGCATTTATTGCGACACCTTCGGAGACTTTATTTTAAATGTTTCCATCCATAAACATTTGCTTCGTACCCCCAACTCTCCCTGGGTATATATATATACAATTTCTTTTCATTTGTTATCAAGTGATTTCTAAACTAATTTTGCATCTCACTTAACTTTTCGTAAGATGTTGGAAAAATATCACTCATCCACAGATTTCAGATAAGATAAAACAGCTTCCAGAGAGGTTCCTTTCATTTAAGCATCAGAAACTCTCCAATATAATCAATAACCCACCATAAGATTTTGGAAATATCACAGATCACACCCACCAAGATTACACCAATGACATTTATGGTATCAGAAAAGAAGGCAGTGGTTACTATCAAAAGCAGCCCCTCCTGCTTTTTATGGAAAGGTACTCATAAATATCCAAAATAAACACAGCCAAAATGGCATCACAACTCCCTTAAATAAACAAATACATTTTAGCTTTGCATAAATCATAATACCAACAAATGTAAAGCGTCAAAGCATCTTGGGATTAAAGATAACTCATGCAACTGAGACTATCTCCCTCAGGAATGTGGTATAAGTTCAAATCCCATGGAGAACAAGGGTTTGCAGGTCAAAAATTTTTAAAAAAAAAAAAGTGTTAAAAGCGTCTCCTACTCCTCCCAAACCGCCCACATTTTTTATACTAGAAAGGGCAGCCTCGAAGGACAAATGTACTCTATCATTATCTGCAAATAGCAGCACAAAAATTAATTTAGAACTACAAATTCAAGGACTACTCGTTTACTTTCAATGATGAAGCCAACACAAAAGTTTCAGAACAGGTTGTACTTGCGAGTGAGAGTGAGAGTGAGAGAGAGAGAGAGAGATGAAACAGACAAACCTTCTGCAGATCTAGACAAAGTTTAAATTTCAATACAACCCTATACCGAATTTTCTTCTGAAGAAGCACATCTGACTACAATATACGAAGGATCATGTTTCCTCTTATGAGTAGATTTTGCAAAAGGATAAATCCTACCAACTTGACGGATGCCCAATGCCGCATTAAAGATCCATATCAAGGTTGAAGATGGTATTCATTTAAATTATATCATTACTAGATTTGATATGGAAAGAACTGGGCGCAAAGTAACCAAATCAATTCACCTGGTAACTCTCCATCACTACTCGGGACGATTTGAGCTTAAAACCCCAGATCACTTCATTCTTCTCCTTTCCCGGCCTCTGTCTCGTTCGTGATCATCCCTCTCACGACTTCCAATCTTTTCACGCTCACGCTCTCTGTCCCTTCCCCTTTCAGGTTCCAAATCATGAGCTCTTTCCCTATCACGTCGCCTTTCCCTCTCCCTGCTCATATCGCTCTCCCTATCCCTGTCCCTACTAGATGATTTCCGCTGGGGGCTCCGACTACGGCTTCGACTGCGACGACGCTTCCTTGAAGCTTCACGGGAATCATCTTTTCCGTCTCTCCTCTCTGAGGACAACCTCCCTGCAGTTCATGAATTCACCTCAGAATAGATAGTGCTAATATAACTCTCACAAGAAACTGACAATAACAATAATAATTATTTTAACAATAGTAAAAAAATTTTAGTCAAATACAGTTCAAGTACATAATCAGAAGCATTAAATTATTTTTGTTATGCCAGATCATGCCCTTTAGCTCTGGAGGAATTGGGTACCAGAAAGCCCTCATTCATTCCATGAACATATAGACCATAAAGCACTAAGTAAATAAAAGCCTCCTCACTTCTTCCACAAAGCAGGTAATCAAGAACTCGGCTGGTCCACACCCAAAATCCAAACACAAAAAGCAAACACAAATATTTCCAGAACAAATAGCAACAATTTTCAGGTTCTGCCAATGGCATTTATGATGATAATCAAAAGGTCCACATATCATACCCGAGAAAGCATCCTTGCTTCATATAAATTGAAGCTTTCTATTATTTAATCATATAACATGTTTAAATCAGTGTACTTAGACAACATACTTCAGCCTCAAGCACTTCATGAACATGAGATGGAGACATTTAACTTTTTCAACCCAAACCCTGCATACAAAATCAGCCAACTCTACTCACTTGAAAAAGATAAGCACCGGCTCAGGTACAAGGCTATTATTTTCATGTTGCTACAAGGAAATGGCAGGATATATAAACCAGCTGTGGTAGGCAAGATGCCACAACATAACCATAAAACAAAATGAAGATGCAAATTTGGGAATCAAAGGATAAAAAATTCACTTAATATGATTTCTCATAATACATCAACTTTGGTAAATTGTTTGTTAATAGCCAAGGTTCGTAAGAGATCTCAAGCTTTTTTACCTCTGATTTTGAGCAAGGTTTAATTCTGTATTTGTCCAGAAGTCCAAAAGAATGACATGAAAAAAATATATTCTTTCCTTTCATTTAACATGCACCAAATGTCATTGGAAAATTTGAATAACTCAAAAAAAACCATAGGTCAAACAGGTGAATCATAACTGGTTATGTATATCCATTCATTAGCTCATGTAATATTTATTTCACTAAAAAATGAATTCATCCTAGAGGGTTTAGGATAGCAGATTAAGTATTTATGAGAAGTTATTCCTGTTTCTCATGTCTTCGTTCATTTAGCTTTTGCACATTCACGTTCCCATTTACAGCTATGAACGATAAACTAAGAGTGCTGGAAGAACCATATAATGTTATTATATAATGTTTCTGCCACAAGCTTTTGAAGTACTTCAATGTGTTGCGTGGTGGTTGAATAATAAGTGAAAAACTAATATGGAAGAGGAGGAAGTGGAGAGGAGAACACTCTACTTTTTAAGCTCTTAATCAACACTTCAATTACTTTCACTCTTACAATATTTGTTTGCTTGTTTTTGCTTGATACAAATGACTAGGAGTAACACCTATTTATACTAACAAATGGAGGACTCTAAGTTAAAGACTCAATTCATGTAATAGCAATAACTCCCTAACTTTTCACCTTTTATCTCCTCACTAACTCCCTAACCTTTCACCTTTCATCTCCTTTCAATAACTCACATCATTATCTCCCATCTTATTGTCTGGATTCAATGAATCAAGATTATTTCTAAACACAATGTAATTGACTGCCTACGAAACAGAAACTAGTAAAACTATTCTTTGTTTTACATACTAATTTGTATCTTTTACTTTACAGTGAAAAGTATTCAAGCAAAAAGAGAGCTCCCAACTTTTTGAGCTACTGACAATCAGAAAATTTAATATCTGTGTTACTTAACACTATGTATACAATAACCAATACTATAAGCAACAATAGTAATTATATATAAGGAGAATAATTTTTTTAACCAAATTGATGTACCAAGTGAAGTTTTAATTCCTAGGTATGCTGCAACTTTTTGGATCTTACTGAACCCAAAACCACTAGATGGATGTGTAAATATACTAACAACAACAGGATTAGACATGATGTAATTCTTATAAAAGTAGACATGGCCCCGGTTGAGAACAAGATGAGGGGAAACAGTTTGAAATTGTCTGGACATGTTAGAAGGCGATGAATAGATGCACTAGTTAGAAGGATGCCATTTGGATTCCTTATTGATGTTGTAGAATTTTGAATGGCAGAGGAACATATTTCTACTATCCTACTTGTGACTAGTGACCACCAATGCAGCCTTCTCCATTTTGTTAATGTCCACATCTGGAAGCCTGTAGTAAATAAACAGAAAAATGAAGTATATATTTTTCAAGTAACCTACAACTTACCAATACGAAATTCCATACCCATCCAGAAAGAATAAATGAAAGAGAAACAGATCTAGAAATCTGCATCTTATTTTAGTACATTCATATTTGTTTCATACTGGAGTACTAGGGACATGTACACTTCACTTTGTGTAGGTATAAGTACAACATAGCTTTTTCATGTACAATATTTGCATCATAATAACCAAACCACGAAGTTAAATATGAAAATTTCGTCACAGAGATGTGAAATAATAAATTTATTCCTGCAAAATTTACGTGAACACTAAAGTGAGATATTTAGACAAAAAGAGAGGCCCTAATCATGCCCCACATTCCTTGTAGTATCCAACTCAACATGTTTTTTAATGCAAGGATGTAAGATATTAATAATCCACATTTACATTCATGAGCTGTTCACATAGTAATGTTCAATATGAAGAAAGCTAAAGTTTGAATTTCCACTTCATGCAATATCTTCACTTGGTCCTTCCGTACCCATCACTTCCCTGTCCCCCCTTTGGGAATTATATAACATCATACACCTGAAGAATGGTCGATGGTGATTCTTCATATATGATCTAAACAAATGAATCTGAAACGCAAAAACCTAATAAATTTCTGATATCTGTCCGTTGTTAACCTTATCAAAGCATACCTTCATGTCGCCACTTCTTTGCTATATAGATATTAAACAATTTAATTTTGTACTAATTTTTAATGTATTCCAAATACATGAAGAATTTATTATGATGCATCTCAGCACACAAGTCTTTCTTGTTTCACTGTTTCTAGCAAGCAGACATTTTAGCACTATTTTTAGCAGTGCAAGACTCCGAACATCTTCAATAGCCAGCCAGAATATCAGTATTATGCTAGATGGACACGGAAAATTTGGCAGCCACTACCAACTAAAGAAATAACTAATACTCCAAACAGTAACCCTACATGTTTGAAGTCTCCAAAAGAACAAATTAATATATTTGGCTTTGGAAAAAGAGAACACAAATCAGGGAAACAAATGGACAAATTAAGGTATAGGATTTCAGTTTAATAGCGCCAAACCACTCGTAAATATCATCTTATCTATAATGCACTTACTTTTTCCTGAAACATCTTCACTGAAATCCAATAATCCATACTCAGATTGCAATCTTTTTCGATGAATTTCAACTTTTCTGTCAATTTCTTCCGGACTAGTAATTCCCCGCTCTTCAAGAGATTCACGATATTCAATCAAAGCAACCTCCAAACGCCTCAACTTTTGTCTGTGAACATAGATACGTGCACAAAGTTGAATTGTTATATCTTTAATTTTGATCAACACCAACGCAACAATCTACCTCTAAGAAGCAGATGAACTCCAGTGCTGCTACCTCAAAAACAAATGCAAACTAGTGCCAAACAACAAAAGTCTTTGATTTTATAACAACAAATTGACCTCTACCACAATGAAAAAAACTATGTTTATGTTACACCATATATATAAATTAAGTAACAAATAAAAATGTACAATATAAAAGATTAGACAATGATTGTATGTAAGCAAAACAGGATGCAGATCAAATCTCGGCTTGGTTCTCAAAACTAAATAAATCTAATAAATGAAATGACAGTAAGAACTGAAGAGAAATTGAAACACATCTAAATACCTCTGTTCTTCAGTGATTCCAGTATCAGCATGTACCGAATTGCTAACATCAGTAATGAAGTCAACTTCCTCACTCTTACCACGACCATCACCAACATTCTCACTTCCAGAAGAAGAGTAGGTCAACCCCAAGTCTCTTGCACTTCTCTTTTCCTCATCACCACTATCATCGT
This sequence comes from Cordia subcordata, assembly GCA_028554755.1. NCBI lineage: Eukaryota > Viridiplantae > Streptophyta > Magnoliopsida > Boraginales > Cordiaceae > Cordia > Cordia subcordata. The sequence continues at coordinate 10,948,850 of JAPTOF010000001.1, read as the reverse complement.
CCTCTCTGGCCCACTTGGAGACAGGAAGGATGGCATCAGTTTTCCCTTCATTTGAGAAAGCATTTAGTTTAGGTTGCGGAGACGAAATTGTGCGGGGTAAGGGGACAGACTCTTTGCCTTTCATCTGTATGTCATCCTCCCCATAACGACTCCATCCTGATGATGCTACCATATCCGCTTCTACATTTGCCTCCTTTCGATCACTTGGATATCTAGCTGCACTTGCATGGTTCTGTGAGAACTTCAATTCTTCAAGCTCATTGGCCCGCTGCTTTTCAGCCTCTTCTAGATAAAGCAAGCGCGCAACCATCATTTCTCGACCACCTACAAGGGACAGTCCATTGTGTCTACATCGTCTTTCCAGCTCTGTGAGGGGAAGGTTCAACAGCTCCTTCATGGCAGCTCCTTTCCCTATTGCCAGCGCTGCGTCTTGGTTAGTTTTTCCGCCATCACCAGTGACCTCAGAACTAACCTTCTGCTCGATTTCAGGCGCGTCACCGCACAAAGAATGAAATGGAACCACGCCAGAGTTACCAGATCGAAGAAAAGTAGCTCGCAATCCATTCACATAGGCATCGGAAAACAAAAACCAATCAGCCCATACTTGAAGGACTTTAAGAACTCGTTCCTGGAAAATGCCAGTCATGAAAGAAATTTTTAAGACAGACATCTTCGCAAGCTAAAAACAGAATATGTTAGTACATGCTACCTTAAGGGCCTCAGCAGTTATTCGTCCTGTGATACTGCGGTACAAGTCATTGAAGCTCTCCATTATATCAGGTAAAGTTGCTTCAAATTTGGTGCGATAAGCAGATGCATTCTTTACAGGAGCACTACTGTTGTGAAGAATATCGGAAACAAGCATGAGCCTCGCAACTTTCGTCGGAATAGGAGTTTCTTTTAGTGTTAATGACTCGGTTAGAACTTCAACTACCTGAAACACAACAAGGTAGGATAAGTAATTTGGCAATACAACAGATTTTCAAGGCCCTAACACGACAATAAAGTCCCGCATAAGCAACTTTGCATCCTCTTGTATAAGAGTTCTCACATTATCTTTTTAATGTTGGATATAGAAAAAAAATTTCTAATCCAGTATAAAAATAAGGGCAGAAGCAAGAAAATGCATGATGTACAATGAACAGCAATGTCCAAAGCATAATCCTTTTAGAAAAGAAAAGAAAAAGGAAAAAGTAGAGTATCATTTGATCAACAACTGACGAGTCAGAAATACCAAGAAAACAAAAATCTTAAGCCAAAGTATGAAAATAAAGGGAAAATATTGCATTCAAGCAACTTAAGTTGTCACCTCTCCAGCGGCATCAGCATTATCTAATGCAAAACCCATTGCGTCTTTAATTTGGCTTCTTTCTAACGTCAATGCACGAAGCATGTCTTCAAATTCATCCCTCTGTGCATCAGTAAGTGTTCGTTCCACCTCCACACGCTGTAAAGATTATTGCACAGAGATTTAGTTTATACAGCATTACATTTGATGACTATATCCCAACCGGAAAGCAAACATTGAATTTAGCAGAAGCACAGGAGAAGTACCCTGCTCCTTCCAGCAGCATATGTGCTCCCAGCCTCCTTTTCATTTTCGTGAGCTTTTGCTGTAGGCAGAGGAGGTGGAATCCATCTGCACATACAAAGAGCATTGAAGCTGTCTCCATGGTACTTCATAACAATTTTGCAGTACATATTTATCAAGATTTGAAATAACTTCTGCTCTCTATCCTTCCCCAATTAGTATTACTTCCCAAAATTCACAAAATGCATTTTTTAGCAAATTCCTCCAGTTATAGCGTTGTCCACTGTGTAATAAGAATTCAAAATCTTGATTTTGAGGATACTTATGCGACAACATGTCCCTCCCAGATGTTGAGAATTATAATTCAACCGCAGAAAGAAAATACACAAATTCATATACTACTGTCCTAGCAGAGGTTGAAGCAGAATGCATTACCTCCCACTACCAGTTATCATGATGAAAGGCTCTGTTCGCCATCGCTGAAGAGTATCTCCCTGCATTGACACAAGCATATGTTGTTGTGTTATAGAGCAAGCTAACACCAACTATAAAATAACTGGAAAAGGTAGATAATATATGTGATTATAACAATAAATAGCATACCTGAGCAAAAGAATATAGCCGCCAAACATAGTAAGTGTGCTCCTTTGAACCCAGCTCAAACAAGAAACTAAACAAAGGATTCCCACGGCCTCGCTCCATTATAGCTTGCTCAAAACCACAACCACCATCAAGAACATAGAGCGCCATTGTATCAATAACATGACGGATATGATTGTCTTGAGGTGGAACAACCGTGATATCAGGAACATTTGGCGTGAGAACCTGCCCAAGCAGGACATTGAATCAATAATAATCAAGAAAAAGTAAAATATCAAAGAGGAAAACCGTGTTTTCACTACAATAAAAAGATTGTTCCAGTTCTACAAATTTCAAATAGAAAGAGATGCAGGGAAGCTGAAACAAAAGCCAAGATGGTTAGGCCAGGTAACTGAAGACTGGCAGCCAGAGCCAGCCACTAATGTTGTAAGGCCTCATGATATCCATCTATATATAATTACATAAAAGAAGGTACATGCCTTTTCAGTATATGCAACATGTTATCATTCTAAGGCCCGTCTTCTGGCCAACAAAAACTATTACCTAATATAGATCTATTTTATCACCAACTAATTATACTATTTTTCAAATAAAAATAACACTAAAAGAACTTTTTTTCTTTTTTCCCATATTAGTCAATTTTTTATTTTTTTTCCTCAATTTAAATATTTATTTAATTACTAAAGATCTCTCATAAATAATTTAAGCATTTTATTCAATTATTGGAGATTTCTGATAAAATGATTATTAGTATTGAAAACTTACCAAATTAGATTTTAAAATATATATATTTGCATTTCATCCTCACATAGAATATAGAAATTAGCCATCAATAATAAATAAAGATATTAAAAACACGCATTCCTCCGTGCATTGGATGGGGTATACTCTAGTAAGGTCTTAAATCTCTAGCATAGAAATAAATATTCGATATCTGTCAACAAAAGAACTCAGCCGAAACTCCAATTTATTTAGTTGACCTTCCAAGCAGTAAACTAATCATAGTTAATAGCCTTCACTTTCAACAAATGACTCTTTGGCAAATGCAACCGGTAAAGGAATAACCACCAACAAATTAAAAAACGTGAAGACAATTGCAAAGAACATAGCAACAAACATTTCCACAAACTACTTGAGGTTGTCTACATGGATTCTACCCTCCCATTTTATGCACCCGGAGAAACTCCATTGTTATCCAATAAATGACCACTTTCCAACTCATTCTCTTTCCTTGATAAAAGAGATTGTGACCGATCTCCAATGTCCTGAACAATTTTCTATCTGCATCCAATTTAATCTTTAATAAAAGATACATGATAAGGACACCCTTCCACATTACATACAGGTGTGTACTTCCACACTCTGCATGGATTTAGTTCCTAACAAATTCTAATTTTTTGGTAACACACAAGTCTATTATCGCCATACAGACTGAACCAAACCAAACCACGCCATACAAACTGAACCAAACCAAACCACACCATACAAACTGAACCAAACCAAACCATGCCATACAAACTGAACCAAACCAAACCTAATAGGATAACTTGCCTATAACATACAAATTATCTAGTCATGCAGACCTAACAAACCTCTTTCCTCTTCCTTTTGATTACTGAATACCAATGTAAAATTATTGCCTAATCCACTAATTTCAGTTGTCTCTATTGCCAATTTTGACATCCAAGATCTGATAAAATTACTTTTACTAATACCTTTGAAAAGAACGCATTTACATCATCTACTTCCGCAACCAACTGTGATCACAATAACAGTAGAGCGTTGAACCCAGTTGCATATAGCACCCTCATGAGACCGTTTACTTCACTAGGGGATGCAAGGATCTGTTGGACAACTACTACTAGCATAATCCTAAATAGTGGAACACAAGGACCACTGAAGTAATTACAATTGATGCAAGTATGAATAAAACTAATAGAACCCATGACACATAATCGAACGAGGAACATTAAAGTGATTAAAATTACTGCACATATAAATGAAACTATTAGAACCCATGATGTCTAACTAGATCTATTCAATGCATCTATCCTCATTTCTTATGACCTTGAAGGGTGAACAGACTTACTTATTTAGGAGAACAGACTACTTATTTTGTTATAGACATGAGGTTATGTTTCCTTTTATCCAATTCAATCTCCAAGATCTTTTTTTTTTTTCCTTCTTCTTCTTTTTCTTCAAGAGCAGTCCTCAACATTTGTACACACAAGGACATGTTTAGTAGATAACACAGATAGTACAAGGCTGAGACTGTTGAGTCCATTTACTAGATTTGAAATTGTATAAAGCTAATGCCTCCAAGTATTCTTTGTCACCCCTCCATCCCCTGCCCAGAAAAGAAAAGGCATAGAAAACTTCATTTAGATTTTTTGCATGAATTCATTTCACTCTTCCCTTGATCTCATAACACCCACCAATTCCACTCCCTTCACCGGCTATGACTCTTACTTACCTGCTAACATTCTTATATTTTTTAGAAACAATTCTAGAACTTATATTTTGGATGATATTTGCTGATATTCCTCATCCATTCTCTTCACAAGTGAAAAACTCTTAGCCTATTTCCAGTTTACCAAGTCATCAGTAGCGAAGGCAATGTCTTCCCCTTGTCTTGAAACAACTGGATGCCATTCCAGCGTCATCAATGGCAAAAGCAGTGTCCTAACCCTTTTTTTGAAACAACTGGGTGACCTTCCAGCATGCCTAATTAAAAAAACACCTTAAATTTTACATGCTTACACCAAGACCAATTCTTATTGGATTCATCCTACAATCTAACAGTGGTTTAGGCTGTATATACACACTACAAATCCCCAAGGCAAACCCCCATACCTGACATTGGAACCTAACATCTCTTTCTTCAAAGTAGCCCTCTCATCCAATTGGGCTAAAGCCAATTCCCATATTTTTACATATACAATATCCAGTAAAAATAAAACCAAATGCATCACTTAGCTAGATGGTTAAGTGTGACTGACAGCAGACAAGAGTCACTGGCTTTATTGGAATGGGGGGAATTGCTAAATCATAGAAAGCAAGGAGCGAAAGGAAGATAAAAGCAAGCAGTTTTTTCTGTTTGGGCAATAAGAATATAAAAAACATGCGAGAAAAAACCAAAATATCAAGTGAACTCCAAAGTTAAGTGCACCTGAGCCAACCGAAAAACAAGTTTCCCTGCACACCTCTATTAGAATACAAAATACAGGTCAAATTAACCCTCTTCAAAGTCTGACTATAACACTATTACAACTAGAGTGCAGAAGAAATTTTCCCAACCAAGCAATAGAGCATCAGAGTGTCAAATTCAGAGTACCATGAGATGGAAAAAAGTAGCTACTATGTTAACTTTAATGATCTCAAGAATTTAGCTGCAAAGGTCACAAGTTAGCCTACCAACTCAGAGTTCTGACTCGGGACTGTAGTAACAGGAGGACCTGATGGACCAGATAATATAACAGTAGCGCCCTGCAAAAAAGCAAAAGGCACGAAACCACTTAAGTGTTGAACCCTCAGTCCAAGTTGGGCAGAATTAAATATATAGCTCAACTGTCAAAAGGAGAACTGATAACTGTGTTATAAGCTCCTAGAAACAGAAAAGGTCGAGCATACATGGTAACAACCATATTGAACTGATCAACATTTTAAGATATGAAATATGACAGACCTCCTTGCTCCTGATGGCCATATGTCCTGGAGGTGGAGCTGGAAGTGCTTGCGATGGAAGAGAGACAGATTTACCCCATCCAATCTTCAATTCATATTCATAAACAACCACCCCTAGATTTCAGCAAGAGTTCAGCATGTAAGCATCATTTAGTTTCCTGCCTAAAACTAGAGATTCTGCAACAGCATAAATGCCACAAGTGCAACTAATATGATCATAAAAACTTGCACCCTAAGAAGAAGACAAAATTAGCAAAGGTCTAATGTCTGACCCAGCAATTTCTAATGCATAAAGCAGTTATTTTACACCAATGCTACAAACCAGTAGCAATAAATCCAGTGATTTGATAGTTTGCTTAAGCCAGAAGGTAGCTTCTCTTTTTTCTGTCATGGAATTTATCTCTAATGACCACCATCTGCTTCACGCAATGTGGAAACTGGCTTACAAACTTAATTTGTGAATATGTCTAATTGTAAATGTGGAAGAAGAATAAAACAGGGGGTTGTCAGAAGGAAGAAGATGTTAATAATCTTCGGATTCATTATCTAATTTGTGTCATCAGTATTTATTATCCAAAGTAATAGAGATATAATATAATCTTTTACAAAGGCAAAGACAATCATAAGGACGTAAACAGGAGAAAAGAGAAAAACCAAAAATTGCCTTGCAGTTAACAAATAAATAGTAGACCAGAACGGCCATAACCTTGCATTTCATCCTTCGCAGCCTGAGCATCAGCTCTATTCATAAACGCAACAAAACCACAATTTCTTTGTCGCCTTTTTTCCTCTTCTGTCCTGGGCCACATTATTTTAACACTAGCAATTGGACCAAATCTTCCGAAAGTTCGTAAAAGGAAATTTTCATCAACCTAAACACCAAAAACAAGAGAAAGGGAAAAGAATATAATTCTGCAAGTTGATCAAAAGATCCCACCAGAAGGGGAAGCATAAGGACGACAACGATGATGATGATAAATAAAAGTGAAATACCTGAGGTGATAGATTTCCAACATAGAGATTTGTGGTTTGCGGGTCTCCATCATCAAATGACCCAGGCCTTCCAATGGGATCAAAATCATCCGGCAACTCATCAAATCGGGTAGATTGCTGGAAAACAAGTAGCATCATTTACATATGTGCAAGGTAGAGATGCCAATTGAAAGGAATGTCCCATAGGATACACATGCGTGAAGATTAACAGCATATATTAGACAGAAAGCTTGTATATGCATGAACAATAAGAGGGTATGGCATGATGGTCATTCTACTACAGTGCCTAACCATTTCTTCTGTATTCTCAAGGCATAGCATAAAACTAATAAGGGAACACCATTATGTTATCTGGTGATTCTGAACATATTAGGTGGTGTAAAACCCAATAGTAGGCAGTAGGAATGACTCAGTTTCTTAGTGCACAAAATATAATGAAACACTGAGATTTTGACCAAAGTTTTACACTGATGACCTTAACTCTACAGAACAAGTGACTTACAGCAGAATTATCACCATGACGCCCATCACGCCAGTGTTCACGCTCTTGGTTACGCCTCTCCCTCATTTCTTGCTCATGCTTCAACTCTTCCATAAAATGATCGATGTTCCTTGACTTCCCTTTTTCTTTTTCCTTTGGCTTCTCCTCCTTCTGCCATTTTAAAGAGAACAAAATAACAAAAATATGAATGAGATGACATTTTTGTAGGATTCATTGATCCACAAGTGAAAGCTTCCATTTACTGTACCAACCTTCTTCTCATAGTCTCTACCCTTGGTTGCCATAGGAGGAGGCAAGAAAGATGGGACATACCTGCAGAAAAGATGACAAAGAATCCAATATCTGTCGAGCTAATAATCATACATTAAATAAACAGTACCAATGTAGACTTATCATGAAATGTACAAGCATTTCCAGGGAAGGAGGAGGTGAGAAGAGCCAAGAAGTACAAAAAGACAAATCAGCATTTACTAGGGGTTTCAACTACAAAAGAAGCAACAGAACAAAGTTTTCAGTTGCTCCTACAAACATAGTCCACATCAATCAGTTGAAGCCAAAAGTTGTTCCAGTAAAAAAATCAGTGTATCCAGATATCCAGCACTTCGTAATGAAAGGGAAAACATTTAGGGTACTTTGACAGTAATTAGTCACTGTGGTTCATTGAAAATCTAAGAGAACTCTCCCCATATGATAACTTGCCAAAATTTTAGAAGTACAATTTAATATTAACGCATATTGAGGCCTGGTGCCATTTCTTTTTTTTTTTAAGAAAAAAAATTGTTCTATGAGGAATAAAGAACTGTAGTAAAATGCACCAAGCGGGTGCAGCCTCTAAAATCTTTACATCAATCTTTTAAACTATGTAGACATTTTTTATTCTTCTATGTTATCTATATCAACTATAAAAGATCCTCTAGTCCAAAAACAAAAATCATGATACTGAAGAATTTCAAGGATGAAAAATGAAATTCCTTCCCTTTAAAAGCTCCCAGATTTCTTTTGTTGTTTAGAGGACTAGATACTGCTCCATGCTTTTATCTCATCATAAAAAGGCATCGAAGCCACCCATTGAACCCCGGTAATAGTAATAGAATCTCCCAAAGCCATCTACCCCACTGACATTTAAGTACCAGATGTTCGATCATTTCCACATCAATCTCGCATAAAAAACATTATCAACAACTATATGCCTTTTTGTTTAGAGATTACCCATTGTTAGAATTCTCCCCCGCACCACTTTCCAAGCTAAAAAAACAACTCCACTTCGGGGACATCTCTTCCAAGTTATTCCACGAGAATACACCGAGAACCTTAAGCTCAACCTCCCCAACAATAGCCTAATAGTAAGATTTCATAGTAATCGTACCATTTTTAACCTCTTAAAGCATGAACATTAACCAATTGGGCCACTATTAATGATATCCAAGAAAGATGTCAATGAAATGCGTTTGAATATCTAATTGCAACACTTGTCTCCAAATCCCAGTCCTTTCAAGATGTAAATTAAAATATCCCAAGACACCTAATCTTATGCTCTCTCCATATCCAACTTGCATATTACCATCTCTCTTTTCCACTCTTAAGCCTTAAATCCACCACCTTATACACAGTGGGAGATGCATCAAGAACCTGTCTATCCCCAAATAACACATTTTGGAATTATCCTAGCACTTGGCCAACCACTTGTGGTTTTGCCAAAACCTTCGAGATGATTTTATAAGTACATTCCACAAGACTAATAGGTCTAAAATCTTTAATATTTGTAGCACCTTTCTCTTTGTTAACCGGGTAGTGAAAGTACCATTTAGCTCAACAAGTAACTCTCCACTTGTGTTAAATTCGTCAATAATGCAAGAAAGTCATCCTTAAAGCAACTCTAATTCGCTTGGAGGAATGCCAACACCTGATCCTCGGGCCTGACCACGATTACAATCCTTGACAGCATTCACCACCCATCTTCAACAGGGATTGTAATGGTTCAGTACAGAGTTCCTTAGAGCAGTTACAAATAATAACTTAATCTCCTCCTTCTCAATGTGCCTTGATCACAATCTCAATGCAAAATAAGGTTTTTCTTTCTGCAAGCATTAGCTATCTCTTAATTAAATGTGTATTCAAACCCTTGACAAGAAAAATCTCTCTCAACTTCTGCCTCTAAGAAATCTCCTCTATTTCCATATCATTGCCATCTTTTTTTTACATAGGTCTCTCCTCATCCTCTCATTATGCATTAGACCGATGTTTACCTCCTCATTATCAAGTTTCTCAATCTCAATAGCCCTCCTTATTATCAAGTTTCTCAATCTAAATAGCCTAAGCCTCCATCACTCTCTTAAAACTCCAAAATTCTCCCTACAACATAGTTTAACTTTTTGCTTTAACAAATTTCAATTTCTTCACAATCCCAAAACTCGCATGCCCATTCATCTCAAACTCATCTAACCATTCCTTGATTAAAATCCCAAACCATTCAACTTTCAACCACCTGTTTCCTCGAGAATTAGGTCACCAACTTGTCATCAAGAAATAAATATGGGATCCATTTTGCAAAGATTTTGGAAATCAAGCTTGACGAAACATTATTCACAGTTATGCCAACCAACAAACATTAATAAGATTGCATAAGATTTGTTCCCTTAGTTGTCGTGGGGGGCGCGGCGGGGGTGGGGTGGGTGGGTGTTGTTGTGGAGAGGTATCAGCTCTTCCTACTTACCCTGACAAAATGAATAATACACTTTGATTTTGAAATTTGGAGGGGAGTAAACTTCAGTGAGTAGACTTTGATTGCACCGTTAAACTGGAAATTCAATCTAAAGGTATAAAATCTAAGTACAAGATGCTAAATTTCTTTAGAAATGATAAAGTTAATTCAGGATATTTGATGGGTGTGAAATCATCAACTACATTCACATTGACTAGCATTTATTCCACATATCACTTGGCTCCCGCATTTTAGGCATATGCTGTTCCCATACCATTTTCTTGCCTTTAACCTAGATCCCTATCTCACAAGCCGACTCCAGTATTTAGTAGTAGTAGAGGTTCAAGCTCGTTATAGATCCAAAACATATTATAATGTAAAGAACCAAGTCCTTATAAACCAAACACAAACTCTTGACACAAACATACTTTTTATTTTTCAACATTTTAAGTTAAAAATACGAGAGCAAATGCACTAAAAGCATTCTAACATATTTTGTCAAGGAAAATGGATGTAATATTGAAACATCCCATAAAGGAAAGTCGTCAATGAAATTGCCACAAAAAGGTTATTAAAAATTGTCGCCAATTCATCACAATATGATTGATTCCCATTATATTTCACAACATACTAATTGACCTTGTCCTCAGTGGGAGATTCATTCTTAAATCCTTTTTCCCAATAAGATTTCTCCTAAACCTCCGTCACATCTTGTATATATGAAATTTATTATGGTAGAGCACCACCCTTTCTTAATATAAAACTTTGATATAACCTAATAAAGCTGTCTTGACTGAACTGCAAGAAACAAATCATATAAACCAGTAAGTAGACAACCACATATATACATTTTAATGATGCAAAGTTTCAACAAATTAATTTTTCAGTCTTTCAACTAACTCTAAACAAGGTTGTCAAATTGGGATATGTATCGTGTATTAAAATGCTAACTTTTTGTATCGTGTACCGGGTATTGTATTGTATCATAGGATACATTATTAAAATATAAATAAGCTTGAAAATGATAAATACCTTTAATTATTAGTACATACTTGATATTTCTGAAGTCTAATATGAAATTCTAAACCTTAACTATTGATTACTAGCAAGATTAAAAATTCTTACAATATTTCATTTTGTGTTTTTGTTTGCAGTCTTGTAGGAAGAGGAGAGAGAAAAGATTAAATACCTTGTAGTCGAGTCAAACCAAAAACAAAAAAGTTCGAATAAGAAAGTTTTCATTATTAAAGCTTTAAAAAAGAAAAGAAAAAGTAGAGAAGAAGGGAAATGAGAGAAACATGTACAGCTCATAAGAGAAATAGGTCTATTTAGGGTTTTAAAGTGCTATTATGCTATAAAATGAGACAAAACTATGTATTAATAAAAGTGTACCAATAAGTAACGAATGATACAACGCCCAGTCGTTTGATGGGTGTATTGTATTGTATCGTACAATACGAACTAAAAATTATGACTCTAAATCTTAATCAAATGAGCTAAAATGTTATGTATGTGGATGGGCAAAAACAAAAGAGATACATCTTACATTTCAATGATCATACAATCAAACTATTGAGACTGACAATTGCGTAAAACTAGAGCACAGAATATAATCATAAATATATGACTCAGCCCATCAAAATAGGACCAGATATTAAAAATGGACATTAACTTCAGAACTACCACCTCAAGGAACAAAAATCAAACTTTGATAACATGAAACTAGGAAATCTATGACCAGTGACATCTTTACTAATTATGGGAAAGTTGATTCACCAAACAGGAAAAGAACTTATAGATCAACAGGACGAACAGTTGGCACAATGGAGAACTACAAATCAGATACCATCTTTCAAGACTTAGACTCTGGGCTTAAGCTCGAAAGCCAAACAACTGCATATGAATTTCGAGCGACAAAATGAAAATCGTAGTCTTTTAATCCATGCCATGTTATTTTGAGTTATCTCAGAATGATTTAATATCATAACAGCTTTCTCCATATATATGAATACATAAGTTCCACCAGAACATAACAGCAAGATTACAAAATAAGTCCTAAAGCACAGCAGTATGCCTTGTCATAAAAGCATAGCAACTTGGTTAATCAAAAGCATTGGTTACCTACTCCCCTTCTTTAAACCAGAACCCTCATCTTTGGAATTTCCACCTGCCATCCGTGAATGAATAGAAAAGGTCCATATTTTTATTAATGCATCCATGTAAAAAAGAAAAGTCATTCATTTATCCACAGACTAAAAATAATATTAAAAAACCAATTATACTTTGAAAAAAAAAAATCAAAGTATATAAGGTGAAATGGTTGAACAAACTTCCAACTCACCTTCAGAGTCAGACTTTAATTTGTCATTGGGATCAATTGTTCCTCCTCTAACAAAAGTCTTAGACCCCGGCGTATTATCTACTTGAAACGATTCCACAAACTCTTGGTATAAGCGCGCTGTTTCATCTTCCGCCCTCTGCATATAGAAAATGTGAAAAGCAAAACAATTCAGGAACAACAAAACTGCATCTTGGATATAATGTCTCCTTTTGTGCAATATAGGAATAGAAATATCAGGATACATACTTTTTTCTTTGCCTCTTCCTCTTCTCTATGCTTCTGGAAAGGCGTTTTCTTCCTCGAACTCATCTTCTCATCCAAGGTTTGAACTGCACGAAACCTTAAACTCCTCAAAAAAAAAAATTTAAAAAAAGAACTTATTCAAATAAAACTTAAAACTACAAGTAAAACTTTAAGTTACATAAAATGCATAAGCCAAACCAAAACAAACCCATATTCAGTTACATGGATTCGAACGACCCACTAATTCTTATATAAATAATGACATCATAAATTCCATGAAATTCATAAATCTGCAGGACCCATAAATTAAACCCCACATTGCAATTGAAGAAAGTGACAGTCTTTGTGTGTGTTTTCCCGAGAATTTTTACACACAGTCGAGTAAAAGTCTACAATGTAAAGCATAGGGTTTAGCACAAAAGCGAAAAACATGATAGCTTAAAAAAGTAGGGATTTTAGCAAAACCCTAATTATATACAGATTTTATCTATATTAAAAAAAAAAAAAAGACAAAAGAAGACACTAACATTTATGTGCTAATAGAGATACGCAAAGATATAGTGAATGAGTAGACATGAAAGAGGGAGAGAGATTACCAGAGATGAGTGGGATCTGTGGGTACAGAAGGAGAAGTAATTGAGTAGTGGTAATTCTTTTTGGAGTTTATGGTTTTTGCTACAACACGACAGAGACGCCCCTAATTAAAAATCGGGCCGGGAACAAATGAGGCCCGGTTGTGCGTATTTTTCGATTTTTCTTTTTCTTTTCTTTGGTAATTTTGTAAAGCTTTTTTCTTTTTTTGATTTGCAAAAGGTGTTTTGGCTTTTATCTATTAGCTAGTCAAATTTATTTATTAGTAGAAAAAAATAAAAACTATGAGCCTGTTTGGGAAATTTTTTGTTTTTGGTTTTTTGAAAACAGTTTTTTAATAAGTTTTTGAGAACTATTTTTAGAAATAAAAAACAAAAAAAATGGAATTGTCAAATATATTTTGAGAACAACTTAAAAAGAAAAAGAAAAAATACATTTGGAGTTCTAAAACAATTTTTAATAATAAAAAAAAAAGAAATCTTTTATGTTTTTAATTTTTTCTCAATTGAAGTAAATGAGATATTACTTGCATAACTTAAATAACAAAAAGTCCAAAACTTCAATTGCTGAAAAAGCGAATTATTGATCTCAACTAAAGCTAAATCTAATTTCATAAAAGAATATATTCGTTGGCCTTACCCGAGTATGGCACACGTTCACTTTATTTTCAAGTTAGTTAGATGAAATAACAACTATATTATCAAGAAATCACTTTTTAGTTAACACACTATGGACCTATTTGGATTGACTTTTTTTCAGGAAAAATTACTTTTTTCTTTGAAAAAATTACATTAAATTTGTAATAACTATTTGATTTGTCATCCAAAAAAGCTGAAACTCTGAAAAAAGCTCAAATACAGCTTTTTTTAGAAGCCATAATTTTCAGCTTCTCAAAAAAAGCTATTATTCAGAAGCTATTAAAAAATGCATTTTAAAAAAAAGCCAATCCAAATGAGCCCTATGATCGATCCTAAATGGTAGTATTTGATTTAGGCAAAACAATGTATTTGAGTAGATTATATATACATGATCTATGAGATCAAAATTCTAATATAAATTAATACGATCACAGCAATAAAAGCATATATTTTGATTAAACACAGACATATAGCATAATGGATTGTGACCATACACTAAATTAAAAAAATTGTACAATATCTCAAGTTGATGGCGTTGTTGAAGAATAAGAAGCGAAGGAAAAGGCTCAACAAGAGAGATAATGATGGGTTTGTGAAGATTGATAGGATTTTATTTAGATGTGTTCTATAAAAATATTACAATATTACCATTAATGAAAAAATTCTTCTCGGTGTTTTTTGACTACAAAGAACAAAAAATACTAGAAACATCTAAAGGATGCTTTTGTTTTTATTTTTTGAATAACAATTTTCTGGAACTGATTTTTAAGAACAACATTACAAATACCTAAATGATTCTTTTGTTTTTTACTTTAAAAAAGAAAAAACTATGTTTTGGAAAACACTTCCAAATATGCCCTATATGTTTGGTTATGAAAAAATAAAAGTGCCTTGCAAGTAAAGTGGCAAAATAAGTTGCATTCCCTTACTTTTTCTTTATGTGCTTACAAGTTATCTAACTTGACCAAATAAAAAGATTATTTAGTCCATTTGATATTGATAGTGTTTTATAACATTAACTAAGCACGAATTTTTATATAAATTGGATATTATCAATTTATGTAGGTAATTTATGGTATAAATTAATTTTCAAATATCTCAATTTGTTTAATAACTTGACTGTAATTTATATTGTTGTTCATTGAAAATAATATTCAGCGTAAATACCTTAAATAGTTCTAGAAGTGGCAAACGGGCACTCGCGGACCAACCCGACCCCGTTTAGCACGGGTTATGCGGTTCCGCGGGTCAAGTCTGGTTGGATTCATGCGGATGCCTACATCCCTCATCCGCACCCGCGGTCTCGCGGGTTGATCCGCTTAATTTTTAAATATTTTAATTTTATTTAAAAATAAATAAAACCAAAAAAATTAAGTAGTAATTAATAAATACTTGTGACTTGTTTGACAAAAAAAAAAACAAAAAAACTAGGCACCTAAAAATACTTAAAGTTAATGAACTAAATGTCACAAATACAATCGATAATTTAAAATCGAAATTAAACACCTAATCACTGACTAACATTAACAAAATAAGACAATAATTACCATATTCCATAGCTACAATCAAAGCCTCAAATATGGCTGCTAAGGTTGTAAACTATAAAGTGCAATAAGAAGAAAAAAATTTAAGGTTTCTAACTTTAAATTTATACGTAAATAAAAAAAAAACACTCGCGGGTCAACTCGCACAACCTGCCCTTAGTGCGGTGCAGGTCGGGTCGGATCCCCCCCCCCCCCCGGTTTGCCTTGCGGGTTATAAAATACTAAACCCCAACCCTACATTTTTGCAGGTTAAACGGGTCAATCCGTGGGTTCGGACCCGTTTTGCCACCTCTAAATAGTTCTTATATTTGATCTTCTTGACACTTTTGCCCTATACATTTTAAAAAAGGACACTTTGGCTCATTTTGTTTGACTCACTACCTATCGTTACTCCAAAATTCATTTTTTCTCCAATTGTTAATTTTTAAAATATGTGGAAGGCATGTGATTGGTTAAAATAGTTTTTCAAGAGTAAAATGTCACAACAACCTATATTATATTGTTTGCATATGTATATATATAGAGAGAGAGAGAGAGAGAAAGAGAGAGATCAGATCATCAAAAACCTCTCAAATTTTTAGTCTATGAACTTTGACCTTATGCTATACCTAAAATAGAAGCAATTTCTTACAATTTTTCAAAATGACTACAATGTCGAATCGAAATGTATTATAACATAACAAAAATATATTAAAATTATCCAATATTTATTAAATAAAAAATCTAAAACTAAAGAAAATTTATAACCCAAAAGATATATTAGCAATTCAATCTAATCGGGAAATGAATGTTGGTGTTATGGTCACTGCTAGAGACTGGAAAGGAAGGATTATCCGGGAAAGGATCAAACATGGAGTGGTACTTCTATCTGGAAGCTAAGGGTTCGTTTGAATTGACTTTTTTTAAAAGTGTTTTTTTAACAATTTTTTTTAAGAAGTTGAAAATTTTAGCTTCCAAAAAAAGTTATATTTGAGTTTTTTTTTATAGTTTCAACTTTTTTGGAAGCCAAATTAAATAGTTGTTGTAAATTTAATGTAACTTTTTCAAAAAAAAATATTTTTTTTTGAAAAAAAAAAAACCAATTCAAACAGGCCTTAAAACTTGTGGTTTTAAGTTTGGGTGTTTGTTAGGTTGCGAAAATTGTTAAGAAAAGTCTTGATGTGATTGTGGAATTTGATACCATTGAAGTCGTCCAAGAGTAAAATCAATTATTATTATTATTATTATTATTATCCGCATTCAACATGTTTGACGGAATGCCAATACTGGATGATAGATAATCAGGTTGCCTATAGCTACCTGGAGCCTATATTACTCTTGTTCAAAATAACACGAGGATTGGACGATAGATAATTTTTTTTATGACTTCAAAACATTTCAAAACTTATATTCTTCGATTTGAGTATTATAACCATTGCGCTTGAGTTGTCATTAGAGTTATAGAATAACGGCTTAATTCATAGACTTCGAAAATAACAATTTGATCTTTGAAGCTTTCAATATTGTATTTGCATCCCAAAACATATTTGATGTATTTTATTTCACCCTTGACACTTTCAATGGTTGTAAAGTGAGCTTTAAGATTTTCAATGTTAAGTTTAAATTTAATAGTAATGAAATTACAACCGTATCCACTGTAATTGAGAGAAATCTCAGATTTTTAGAAAATGCTAATTCGAGATCAAAATGCTTATTCATGTATGAGTTATATAACATAAATAATTAATTACGAAAGATTAACTTAATTTTAATAGATTACTACTCATAAATTATATATTGTTTGAAAGAGGAGTGAACACAGTAACTAGCAGAATTAGAAAAGAAGAAAGGCACAACGCTACTAGGAGGCCGACAAATAAATTACGAAATATTAGGATTTCAATTAGAATGATTATCTTCTTGTTAAATCATCAATAATCACTTTTGATTGCAAAAAGCAGACATATAGAGCAACAAATCGTAATTATATTCACGTAGATGATAAATTTACATGTACTTTACACTATGAAACACATAACTCTCCAAGCATTTCAATTTCATAATAAAAACTCAAGCATCTTACTTCTCATTCAAGAGTGCAAGTTCTAAAGTGACATTATCTATCGATTTCTCCCTCGTAATTGTCAAAATATCTTGCGGAACTATAACGTCTGATTGATCAACATTCGGAACTAGAAAAACTAAACCTAATGTCGCAAATCTTAAAGCATTTCTAATGAGAATTTCGAGGTAAGTGCACCGAGGCTATCAATGCACATTAATAATGCGAAAAAAGTCCCTTCAATTCCCAAAGTACATAGCCTTGTACTCAATACGGTCATTGGCATCCATCTTATTCTAGTAATGATTCGTGAGACGCATTCTTCCATCACAACAAAGATGTAATCTGGAATTCCAAGAACCAAGTTCCAACGAAGAATGAAAATAAAGTCAAGCATTCCACACACACTATAAAGGAGTTGTGCAGAGAACAATAAGAAGTTCCTAAATGGGTAAGTTTTAAAAATTTTGTGATATAGTAGAACTCCAACAATGGAAGCCATTGCACCGATTGCATGTACTATTCCAACAAATTCCTGCAATTCGAAGACAAAAAAGAACTTTCATATACTTAGAGAACCTTAATGGAATTTTAAGTGAAATGAATTGAAAAAGCTAAATAGTTATGGATGCTACCACCTTTATAAACAAGACAAATATTTTATAAAATGAAAAAAATGTGGCTTATCTATGTGTATGTGTTTATATATACATGCCCATTGCTAATTAAATGTATAAGTTTTACATTCTAATTGCATTTTAAAATTTTTTTACTGACATCATTAATCAATTTATATCTTAAAACAACTTCACACGACTTCTGGATGATGTTAGAAGTTCTCCTTAAGCTAAAGCATTCGAGGTAATAATAGTTATTTATAAATTGGTGGACAACAAATCAATTAAGAATAATCAACAGAATGTCCAAAGAGAGACTGGTAATCACATACAGTGAGTTGATATAACTAGTAAATTAGTTGATACCACCTCTTCTAAATTCAAAGTTGCAAAAACATAGATGTTATTTTCTAAAATGCTACAAACATGTTAACAAGATTAAAAAAAGGAAAGTGAAAAATAAAAATGAGATTAGTATTCTAGGGCTACCTAAGTCATCGAATACCAAGGTGGTTATGCACACATACATGGCGTTAATATTTGTACTTGAGATTTGCACACGTGCATGTACATAATATTTACGAATGAAACTCAAAGACACACACCACATCAACTACTATTAAGGGAGTATAAGCTAAATTTTATACTCTCGCACGTGGAAATGTATAAGGTGAAAAAGAACATTAAATTCAGATGTATAGATTATGTTGTAAGCCTCTAACTTTGTTATTTTTCTCCAGTTAGGCTCTTTTTGTTAAAAAATACATAAATATAAATTAAAACAAAATAAACTAAACTAAATAATTAATTAATTGAGAAAATAAAAATTAAATTAAATAAAAGTAACATAAAAATTTTAAAAATTAAAATTTAAAAATAAGAAATTTAAAAATTACAAATTAGAAAATTTAGAAATTTTAAAAATGGTGAAAAATTAAAAATATTAAATTAAAAATAATAACAATTTATGGATATATATTATTAGTTTCAACTTTGGAACTTAATTGTCTATTAATTAATTCTTAAAATCATAACAATGTGGATTCCAAAAGGTTCAATTATCTATTATAGAAACATATTATTAATTTTAATTTAGAAATTTAATTTTCAATTAATTAATGTTCAAATATCATTTTAGCAAATATTATATATAAAGATGGAAACAAATAAATGTAAATTGTGAACAAGTAATTCTAAACACTAGGGAGCCCACAACACCGTAAACATGCATAAAATAATTTGCAACGGATATCGACAACTAAACTATTCATGAATTTGAGTGCAAACTCTTACTTGACCTTGAGTGGATGGATAAATTAAAAGAAAAAGCTTTAGTAGACAAATTATTCGAGTTTTAAGGTTTATGGTCATATTAAACAATGAGAATATTTTTTAATTAAATTGGAGTAAGTTGCTATTTAAAATATGTGCGTATTATTCTCATATTCAATTTATTACAAGTCTCATGTCATTTGAATATGCTAGATTATATTATTATAAGTTTTCAAGGACAAATGCAAAGTTAGTTGCCACATTTTTTCCCTCAATTTGGTTATACTTATTCCAAAATGTCCAAATAAATTCCTAATGATTTTACGTGGTGTCAATGTTTGCTATATATGCTTGTTGTGTGCGTGGATGTGTACAGACAGACAGACACACACACACACCTGTATGTGAGTGCGCGCGCGCGCGTTCTCGGGCCATGTGCTATTGTTTATAGAGGTAATGGTGTAACGGTGCTAGTAGTGGGGGGGGGGTGGGGGGGGGGGGGGAGAAAAGAATAATAAGGGACTTCGAACTTCGAGACCTTATATTATGGTCATGCATAATATGCTCCTGTAGAAGTATTGTGCAAAATTAAAAAATATTTTTTTTTATTATGTTCACTTTATAATTATTTGTTCACTAACTTTCATATATAAATCAAATATTTGTTTATTATTTCACAGATATTTGTTCACCACTTTTATACACACAAGTACAAACACTTTTATTTGTTTATCACTCCACATATATTTGTTCACCACTCTTACATACAACAAACACACACAAATACCAACGTATATATTTGTTCACTAATCTCACATATATTTGTTCATTAATCCACATATATTTGTTCACTTCCCTATATAGCTATTCACTATTATCTCGCACACAAACATAAACACATTTATTTGTTCATTACTCCACTCTATTTGTTCACAACTTTATATTTAATTTGTTCACCACTTTATCTATAGTTGTTTACCATTAAAATAGTGAACAAATAGTGTAAAAATCATAAACAAACACATTAATTTATTAGTTCAATGTTTAACATGTACTTATTCACCACTCTTTCACACACATACACACACAAACACATTCACACACAATTGCTACAGTAAAACAAATAGGGAGGAAACAAAGCAAAAAATCGAAAAGAGAACATTGGGCATAACTAATTCATAAAATTAGTCCAACTTCTACTTTATCAAACAGCTTATATCTTAACAAATTATTCGAATATATTCCACCAAAAGATGGACTCATAAAAATAATTAGAACACGAAAACTGATTGCTTCAAATCAAAAAATCTCAAGCAGCTTCACACTCCCAAAATCAGATCAAAAGCATCATACATGCAATAAATATTTATACATTTATTCTTGTGTGCATGTGTGTGCATTTCTAAGTGTGTGTTTATGTGTGTGAGTGTGTGTTGGTGTGCGTGATTGTGTGTTGGGGTGTGTGTGCGCGCATCTATATGTTTATCTGTATGAGTGTGTGTTTCTATGTGTGAGACTGAAGGAGATAACAATCAGATCCAGATCTAATCTCTTTTTTTTTTAAAGCATAGGTGCACCATATTTTGCATCGAACTTCTTCATAAAATTTTGGGGCTAACTTGAATTTTTAAAAGGGTAAATTCCACAATTGATCCTTATTGTTTTTTTTTAAAAAAAAGACTTTGGCCTCTGTTGTTTCAAAAGTGACTTGGTCCTTATTGTTTGTAAAATGTGTCAATTTGGTCCCTATTATTTTAAAAATGACTCATATAGTCCCTAATATTTAAAGGGAGTGTCAATTTGATCCCCATTTTGGCCTTTAAAAGTGGTTATGTGACTGATACATGATCAATTAATAACGATAAAATTGACACTTTTTACAAAGATTTAGAACCAAATAGATCATTTTAGAATAATAAGGACTAAATTGACACTATCCGTAGATATTAAAAACTAAGTAGGTCACTTTTGAAATAATAAGGATTAAGTTTTCTGCAAATAATAGACTATTTGAGAAAAATTTTCTTTGTAAAACAATAACTATAAATTGAAGCGTTATATATTTTTTTTCCAAATTTACCCCTAAAACATGGTAAACATCCTTAGGCATTTGGTTCGTGAAATGATTTTTTATTTTCGGGAATCATGTACTTAGGAATGTAATCCCCGAAAATCTTGTTAAAACTCTTTGGTGTGCTAAATATTTTTGGAAAAATTAAGGATAATTTTGAGGAATATTTACTTGTTATGTTCAGTTTAAACTTAAGTTTTCTAAGAATCTTGAGCTATGTTCCAAAAATATCTCCAAGTTTTAAGAAAAAGAAGAAAAATATAAAGATATCAAATTTATATAATCTTAGATTTTGACAAAAATTGAGAACTATCACTAAATTATTCAGAATAATAATAGGGACTAAATTAACAAATGTGTTAAATCCAACTTTCATATACTTTATAATGGAATTTTGGAATAAAAGATTGGAAATGGGAAAAAACTAATCAAAGTGGATTTACATCTTTTCCAGTTACACCCAAGTTATGCTAATATGCTTTCAATAGGTAGAAGGAGAGTGGAATACCTGGGAGTACCCGGGACCAGCTTTTGGATCTGTGAACCAATAGAATTGCCCTTCATGAGTGCGTATGCTCAAAGCTAAAGAAAGTTACATATAAACTGATGGCTTCCATACGTCGGGGACTTGAATTGTACTATACATTCCTCTCACTACTTCTTCCAAATTTTCCATTGCCTGTCATTTATGCAATATTCCAAAAGCAATATTATAAGTAAGACAAATAGTCAGTGGTGAATTACAGGAATATGCATTAAGAGGGCTGTAAGTATAAGTCAGTCAGTTACCAACATGCACAGTACGTACACATGCAACATAGGAGTACGTAAGGTGTATGATAAAATTTTCATTCCGTTCACCTTATAGAATTCTTTAAATATTTGTACATCTTTAATATAACATAATACTCACTTGTTAAAAAAATTATATAACAAATTTAATTTGGAAAAGGAACCTTAGTTACATGGGAATATATGCGTTTATTCTTGGTCAAAAAAATTTGAAAACTTAGAATTTTAATGCACCAACTCCAGAATCTTTAAAGCCAATTATAGTCTTTCTATCCTTCGAGGCAATTTTGGAGAATCATCAACTTTTTCTAATTGGAAAATTCTTGGTAACTGCTAGATTGACATGCCTTGTCGGGAGAAGTGCATATAATGGTGATGTACATAAATCTCACCGTTAACTTTTTATTGAAGTGGATGAGTGAATAAAAGAAACTTATATGTACGCTATTGTTTCCATTATTAGTTATAGCAAGCCGGCATAACATGTCATGATTTAGCCAAGGTAAAGAATAATTTTGCTCTATTTGGACAAAAATGTGCCCTTACTTGCAATTTCGTAAATGAAGTTCAAAACAGATATTGTCATGGATGCATCACTTGGATTCGGGTCGATAAGTAATGATAGTTCCCCTATAGAGATAAATGTGAAATAGGAAAGTGCGAATACTTAGGTTGCGTTTGATTTGCTTTTTTTCTGTTTTCATTTTCTAGTTTTCTTTTTTTCATTTTCATTTTTTGTTTTCTAAAATATAGAGAATGTGTTTGGTCACTAAAAGTGCTTTGTTTTTTGATGTTTATTTACAAAATTACTACCTTATTTTCTAAATTTTTTAGAGATATTTACAAAATTGCCACGTCGTTTTCTAAATTTTTTTGGATATATTTGCAAAATTACCACCTTGTTTTTTAAATTTTTTGGAGATATTTACAAAACTGCCACCTTGTTTTCAAATCTTTTATAGTTATTTACAAAATTGTTACCTTATTTTCTAAATCATTTAGAGTTATTTACAAAATTGCCACCTTGTTTTCTGAGAAAACACTTTTTTGATGTTTTCTATTTTTCTGAAAAACTGTTTTCTGTTTTCTGAAAATGAAAACAAAAACGGTTAACCAAATTAATTTTTTATCCTAATTTTCGTTTTCCATGAAAACGAAAACAGAAAACAAGCAAACCAAATGCAACCTTACCTTCCTCTTTTCGAAATGAATACTATCAGTACACTTGGAGTCGAGTCAATAAGTAATGACAATTCACTTATGTAGATAAATGTGAAATAGAAAAGTGTCAATACATACCTTCCTCTTTTCGGAATGAATACTATCACTACTTGCTTGTTTTTCATAGATTACGGAACCAAAGCACAATCAAAGCCGCTGGTGGGATGGCCAAAAGTCGTAGTGCTCCCTATATAAACACCATCAAGGCATCTACTAGTAAATTGCTGGGGAAGACAAACATCCATTGAAGTTTTCTCTACAGATTGGTGGCTGCATATATATATATATACACACACACACACACACACACACCCTCAAAATTCGAGCAATTGAATTTAGTACGAGTCAGTAAGGGTCGCAACTCGAATAGTTACATTCGTAATTATCCAAAAACAAGAAAATTAGAAGAAACCTGAGCACCAAGATGGTGAACAAAAAGACCACTTGTGGAGTATCCAACAAGAGCACCAGCAGAGGAACAAAACCCACAGAGGCTTTGCATATCCGAAGCCAACGATGGGATCTCAATACTATTCCGTGCAATACAAGCAGCAATAGTCACGTCTGCTATGGCAACACTAGCAGTTTTTCCTATCAAGCAAGCCAAAGCCAATGCGACCGAAAATTCACCACTCATCGACACCATCAACGCTGAAAATGCCCCCAAGCCACCGGCAAGTATGAAGTACGGCCCTGCGCCGGTAGCCTCTCACAGGAAAACAATCAGTCAGCAGACCCCATATCGGCTTCATCACCCATGGTATATAATACAAGCCTATAAACAGCCGCACTGCTGATGGCTGGACCTTTTGCACATCTTTCCAATAGTAGTCCGAGACTACTTTGAAGAAGGATCCAGCAAAGCCTTGACCCAGACCATACACGAGGAAAACACCGAGCACAAATGTCGCATTCAGGTTCGAAGATAGCGTTTGCAGCCATTGAAATGGTTCCAAAATGATGGTGAAAATGTTGAATTTTGTCGAAGTTTTAGAAGTGTCGTGGTCATAATCACTTAGATTGTCTTCATCTGTTGTGACCATTAATTCTCCTGATTCATCATTGCTTGGGTTCGGTCTTTGAGTCTCATAGGGGCACATTTTTGAGATACTGGACTTTGAGTCTCACAGGGGCACATTTTTGAGATACTGTCTAGCAACGGTTCATACGGATCGAAAGATGGAGATAAGATGGAGTGGTTGTTAGAAGTGTGCAGTGGAAGGGAAGCGTACAAATTCAAAGAAGACTGCGTGGATCTGCTGTCGCTATACATAAAATATTTGCCGCATTGAATCTTAAGATAACAACGTTGACTGAAACATAGCTATGCAAATTGCATGTTACAAATATTGTATTATGTTTATTCAGTTATTATATTCACCAGTTGATAATATGCAATTAAACTAGTAACACTGGCATGGGGTAATCAAAAGTGGATTTGGATTTTCTGCAAGATATGGATTTCTTTTTCTTTTTTTTAATTTTTTTTTACTTCAAGAGAGGTCAAAGGTAGATATGAATTTTTTTTTTTTTCACTTCAAAAGATGTCCAAGGTCAATTTACATGCAATTATCATTAGATCACTCACACTAAAAATAAAAAAATACCACTTGACTACTAAATTTTTGTTAAGATACGCGTTTTTGAATTAAAATGCGTGGACTCACTTGTCCAACCAAAAAAAGAAAAAGGTTTTCGGTTGGAATTGTTTAATAACATATTATAATATTCTCGACATATTATTAAAATAGCAGTTTTCCTAGTCTGTGCCACATATAGCTTTTATTTATTTCTAAAAGGGTTAATCAAAGGAGAACCCCTTTCTTACTTGGCTAGAGGCCCCTTAACCAGGCGGGAGGTTAATCGAGGGATGTGCGTGAGTGGCAGTCCGACTAGGGAGAGGACCAATAGGCGTGGAAATCCAGCAACAGCCCCGCAATATTTCAGCGGAGAACTGCCACCACACGGACTCGATTCCGCGTTGTCAGGGTGTCTCCACCCCAATCACCTGGCCACTTACCAACTCATCTATAACTTTTATTTATTTGTAATAACAAACACTGGATATAGTTATAAAAAAAATTTGTTGTTGCATAAAAAAATAGTCTATAATAAATGTTTATTGATTTATTTATTCATTTAAATTTTATTTCTATTTCTAAAAGTTTTTCAATTTCTAATCTCTAACTTCTAATTGTTATATTTTAAATTTTCATATTTGAATCCCTTAATTTTTCAATTACTAATTTCTTTAAATCTTTAATTCTATAATTTTTTTTAGTTTTTGCCTTTTTAACTTTTTTAATATCTCAATTTTTCTTTTTTTAGGTGTTTTATTTTTTTAAATTTTCTAATTTTTAGAGTTTTACGTTTCTTTTCTTTTTTTTTTAATTTTCTACATTTTAACTTTAATTTAAAATTTTCATTTATTACTTTTAAGTTTAAATTGTTAATTTCTTATTTTTATTTTTAAAATTTTTAAATTTTTAATTAATTATTCTTTTAGAAGAAAGGAGAGTGACTTCTCCTTGAGCTTTTATTTCAAGTAATTTATGTTTCTTAACTTTTAAATTTTATTTTTAATTCTTAAATTTGTTAGTTTCTATTTTTTTCAACCTTTTTAATTTTTAAGTTTTTAATTTTTTTATTTTAGTCTTTATTGATGTATATCATGCATGCACTGAAATAACATTTCATGACTTACAAAAGGAGAAGATACAGATGCTTATAAGCTATTCTAAAATTACCAAAATCTTATATAACACTCTAAAATAGCGTTAGAAAAGAAGAACTTTGATGTACATATATATAGATTAAAAGCTGAGGTGCACAATTTGATAAAAGTTCAGGATAAAGATTGTCGTGGTTTTGCTGGTGACATTAGGAATATCAAATTTAATGTTACGAATGCCAGAAAAAAAAATTAAAAATCCAATTGAAAAGATGTTACTAATTCATTATTATTAAATCCTCGCCTTTTATGTACTAATCAGATCTGAGTTATGCAGCCAAGCCTCGACTATTCGACCCATACATACATATATATAAAAGTAATAAAAAAAAAATTAAAAAGTATGAAGTTAAAAAAAAAATTAAAAAGTATGCAGTTAAAAAATAAATTAACTTAAACAATAATTCAATGGTTTTGATGTAATTTAATAAATGTTTGTTTACATCATATAAAGCAAGCAACAATATATTATTATGAATTTAAAAATGTCCTCTTCGATAATTTAGGCAACCAACTGTTATTTTTTAAATGTAAAACCAAACATTATTTCATTTAATAAAAATCCGTTTCTAAAAAACTTTTTTACAAAATGATATTTTCAAACTGAAAACAAAACTAGTTCTAAGCTAAATAAAATTTACATGCCTGGAAGTCGAGTATACAAACTACAGTCACCCCACTTGATAAAATTGTTTGAAATGCCTCGAAAGTGATAACACCATATATAAAGTTTAACGCCTTACGCCTGTCCGGTGTTAAAAGGTCAGCAGAAGAAGTATTACAAGTTAATTTAAATTTGTTGAATATAATTTGTTGGCTAACAAAGATGCACATCGGGTCATCACAAAAGACGATAAGAAACACTTCTAAAACCTCAATACTTCTATATGATACCGAGTTTGACATGTTCTTGTGACCTGGACACACTCCGCTCTGTTCATGTACCACAGAATCCGTCTAAAGTACAGAAAGATTAGCAGTTCTATATCCATGAACACATCATTTGATGAGGGGAGTAAAAGTGGAAAGCAAATTCCGGGACATATTTTATCTCGGATTTGCATCTGATTTCTCTGTGTCTACTGTGTTGTGAGTTGCTGTCCGGAGAAAATGAATCGATGGACTTCCATCAGTTGGACATAAGACAACCATAAACACAAGGATAAGCAGGAGGAAACATAAGGAACTTACATTGCTGCATGCATGAAGTGGTTTTTAGCACTATTAGCAGTTATGCTGCAAGAAGCTTCTGCACATCCTTCTGTAGCAACAAAAACACAAAATTTCAATGGACAGGAATATTCGATAAGATGCTTTGGGAACAACTAAAGGAGAGAAATGGAAAGTAAAAAAGCAAAACGAAAGAACAATTAAGATTTTTTCAAGTTTTCATTTACTACGTTCAAAAGAACAGTTGAGAACTTTTTCAAGTTGGCAAGTTAGCAGAATCATATCTGCCAATGTGCCAAACTCAGGCAAGTTATTTCACATTAAATGATAACAAAGAACTCTGTAGTCCATCACTTATCCATTTACTGGTTCAAGGAAAGTTAAATTCGCCAATGGTATGGAATTTGAACCTGGTCAAAGAAATGGAATCGATTCCACACATGATCTCTCAATTCACAAGCATCTTACTCAAACTTCTTTCAAGTGTTCTTACCTAGGAATATGCAATCTACTTAAATCATGCAATGACGCGTATTTAAAATCTTGGTAACACAGACTCCATCCACGAGTTTACCCCAAGGAATATTACTATAGCTAAAAAATGTAAGCTATGTGCAGATTAAGAAGGACATCACCTGCATACAGAAAGTGGACCATCAGTTCAGGTTCCACCAATGAGGAGTGCTCACAACCAAGATAGACTCAACCACTTCTCAAGATAAAGAGAAACTGTGTACAAGTTGTGCATCCATAGCAATATATTATACCATGTTGAGGAATGAAGATAAGTTGTGCACAGTTAACTTTAAATATACCTGACAATTAAAGATATCATGACCTTGTGAATGGTGGATGGACTCTCAATCTCAAAGTTGTTGCTTCAGTAAATTCAGTGTGATATTTTTTCTACTAAACAATAGAGAATCTCATGGTCTCTAGTTATGTGAACAGATTTTGGTTCCTTGTCATCAAGGAAAAGAATTTAAAAAGGCATTGGCTCTCTAGATGAACTCTTATCACTTCAACTTCATTTTAGTGGATCCAAATAACAGCAAAACGAACTAATGAGATTAGTCAAACATTAAACAGCTTCAAATTACTAAAAGGTTACACAAAAACCCAGAAAGAATAGTTCAATGTACAAATAGGGGTGTTCATTGGGGATTATCCAATCCAAATTAAACTTTCCTAGATTCCCCAAAATTATTTTGGAGAAAATATTTTCTCCAATTTATCCACAATTCTCCAATGGGGAATATATATTGCAGAATTGGGGAATGGGGAATCTCCAATTTAAAAGAAAATACTTCAAAAGTAAACACGCACACTAAACACACACTCAAACACACACTATGGCTCCGTTTATTTCTCAGAAAGTAACTTGTTTATGTTTTCTCTGGAGAAAATTTTCCATTGTTTGGTTGTCACAATAAAAATTAATTGGAAAATATTTTTAATGACACCAAAAAAATTATTTATGTGCACTGGCAGGAGGTGGGCCCCCCGAGCACCCCTGGCACCCGGGACCCAGCCCCTATGCACGTGTCCACGGCGGCCCGGCCCCCAGGGCCGGACTCCGACTCTTGGGTCAAGTAGCAAGGGCCAGGCTGCCAAGGTCCTGGGTGTAGTGTGTAATGTGTGTAGCATGTGAAATGTGTATAGCGTATGTAATGTGTGTAATATGTGTAGTGTGTGTAGCATGTGAAATGTGTGTAGTGTATGTAATGTTTGTAGTTTGTGTAGCGTGTGTAGTGTGTATATTTGGCCTTTTAAAAAGTAAGTCTACTTAATTTTGGATAAATTGGATAATTCCCAAAATTTTGAATTTTCTCCAATCTCTAACCTTTTTTCCCCAAAGATTCCCCTTACCCAATCTTTTTTCTCCAATTAACCATTCCCCATATCCAATTTCTCCAAACTCAAAAAGTTTGGAGAAAATATTAGAGATCTCCAATGAGTGAACACCCCTAAGTACAAAAACACAATTGTCATAGCACCTCTAGCAATTTAAAGCATATTTCAACAAGGTTTGCATCATTGAAAATTTTCTTTGATGATGAATTTAGTGAAACAGCTTTTCTTCAGCAATTTTCCTCTTTTTTAAGTTTCCATTGCTTCATATTGGCATTACCTCATCCAAAACATTAACCATGCAATCCTATTAAACACATCATCTATTTAAAATTTTATTTGTATATTTAGCACATGCTATATGAAACCTTTCTGGTTGGTGTATGAAGTACATTTGCTTGCAGTGTGTTTGGAATATATGAATTTCATAAAATTTTGTGGAATTCATTTGCAAAGCCAATTCTCTATCTTGATATCATCTCTTAAAAAATATGGAATTCATGTACAAATTCAAGATTTGCAGATCTTGGATTTGCTGAATCTTTATCCAAACCTAGCCCAAGAGGTAGAATTTGCAATTCCACAAAAGTCAAATTCACAAAAGATCTTAAACAGACAAAAATATCCTTATAAAATATAACATAACACAATTTTATTCTTTTTTCATTCCTTTTTTTGTTAATCCTAATACCATTGTAAATAAAGAACAACAAAAGTAAACACTAGCTACTGAACTCTTGACAAATTTTAGCAGCAACAAATAATAAATAAGGATGATGAAGTCCTTATATGGAAAATTTAATTCCAGTATAATAACTAAAGGATATTTAAGTAAAATGCACATATTAATTCTAGTTCTATGTATGTTCCATACACAATTTGGATTTACAAATGATAGAATTGACTAAAAACCATTACAGTCCCAAATAAAATTCATTTGAAAATACAAATCCTTATGGAATTCATTTATAAATGAAATGAATTCCGCACAAAGTGTTTCAAAACACTGTTAATTTTTCTAAAACACTTCTACCTATACCAAGCAACTACGAAATGAACATTGTTGGATTGTTATTCAAGCACCTGAAGACATTTAAGTAAGGGAAAGAAGAGTTATCAATTGATAAGATCGCATAATTATATTTTTAATTCGCACAACCAAACTGCAGAGATTTATGCTAAGGTTCTGATCTCTAGTAGAAATTTTGTTTTGTATCAGAATCTGCTGTAAGCTCCATGAACTAACTTGTTCATTACAGGGGAATTTCTATTGCCACAAAAGTACATATATTGGACATTACACCTAAGGAATTTCTAGCTTGATGGAAAAAAATAAAGTGAAGACATGATTAAGTTACAGTAAGAGGACCAATAATAAAGATGTATTTGGTATACATATTGTTTGTAGCAAAATACAACTTTCATATATGTTTTCTGCTTTTGTGACATAAGGTTTTAAGTTTCCATAATAAATCTTCTGCACCATTTGTACTACTTCTTTCCTTCTAATTATATCTGAGTTATGCAGGAGGGGAAGGATTAATGTCTCAGGGGCAATATAGAGAATCTCCACCAGCCAACCAATCATAAGTTCCTCAATCTTACCCCTCCCTCCCCTTCAGTCTCTCTTACTTATGTGGCGGGCAGATTCCTTGTCTACTCCCTATATGATATATTGACATTTCAGCTAGAAATCATAAGGAGATGTTGAGAAAATACTTGATGTTAATGCATTGATACATCAACACGAACTCACTCGTGCTGAAGTAAGCATGAAAATCTTTATTCAGGATAGGAGATTATTTCTGAGAACAGTATTATGCTTATGAATGTTTCGTTCAGTTTTATGCTTATGAATGTTTCTTCTCCTTCTCCTTCTCCTTCTCCTTCTCTTCCTCTCCCTCTAATTGTACCAAAAGTTATGCAACTCATCTTTGGTTCTAAAACCTCCAAGCCTTCTGCTTCCAATCCCTAGAATCTTTATTTATGATATCCATCCACTTCCCTATTCACTGATATTCTTCATTAGCATCCAGAACCATCTAGAGGTTCATATTCTCGTCAATACATCAACCAACAACCTCTCGAACCACACATCGCCTAAAGTCTACACCCTAAGTTGCAATAATTTTTCACATCATTTTAAGAGCAAACAGACCTAAACAACTCCAAAATTTTCTATCTTTCCCTGTGATAAGAATCACATCTTTGACATTATCACCTCATCTAAAAGCATAGGCTTTTAGGTGACATCGTAAATTAACTTGGTAACATTGTCCAGTTAACCAACAAAGGTCCTGAGATTGAATCTCCTCGCCACCAATTGAAAAAGTTATCAACAAAAAAGAATCTGCCCGCAAGTGAGATGTTTGTTGAAGACAAAAAATAAATATAATAACCCCCTCGAATGGCTTAAGCTTTTAGGCGGAATGCTAAATTAACACGCTGCTAAAGTACATTAGTCTCTGTAACTATAACACAACTATCCACCCGTATGTTTTGTTAATACACACATACATGCGGATCTCAAAGAACTGAAATTGTATAGAGTTCTCATTTTTTACGTAGTGGCCAAACCCAAGCATTTATTGTCCTTACCATCCTCAATGCAAAGAAACCTAGTAAAGTGTGGATAAAGTGCCTCTCTATGGCTGGCCTTAGCACCTTTTAACTTGAAACTACTACCTGATAAGAGGAAGCCTGACAAACACATAATAAATCAAATCACCGATGCCTAGTCAAGTAGCATGAGGAGTTTGTCTTTATCATAAAGATCATGCACCAAAGATAGATGGTTGATTGTAGTTTAAAGGGTACCAACTAGGGATCTTTCACATAATATTTTCCAACATACTCTGACTCCTATGTTCTTCCTCCCCAGCTTGATGGAAAAGGAAAAGAAAATTAGTTATTTCTAGAAGAAGCCCAAAAGAAGACATACCTCTATTTGAAAAGGTGAGGTCGTTGGTGGATATCTCTCAACCACTTTACCATTTTTGTTAACCAGAAACTTCTCAAAATTCCACTTGATCAAATCACCTAGAAATCCTCCAGCACTTGACTTTAGGAACTGGTACACTGGAGCTGTATTTGGTCCATTCACATCAACCTGTTATGGACAATTTTCAATCCTTGATAGTGAGATTAAAGTAACACATACTTCCTGAAAAAGGATTAAAGTAACACATGAAAGCTAAATTAACTGTGTAGCACCTTATCGAAAATTGGGAACTCTGCTTTAAACCGCGTACAAGCAAACTGCTTGATCTGTTCATTGGATCCTGGCTCCTGTGCCCCAAACTGATTACAAGGAAAAGCTAAAATTTCAAACCCTGCATCAAAGGGGCACTAGGTTAGGAGTATTGCTTGCAACCAACATAATATCTAACCTATTATGTTCATATTTCAGGTAATCCAACAAGAAAAATTACAGTAACTCCAATTTTACATCATGCTTGACTAATAATCAGTACCAAGTATATCAATAACATATCCAGACATAACTGTCAATCCTAATAACTCATAGGAAAAGCTAGGCCATTAGTACGGCAGCAAAGAGTAAGCACAAGTTCACAAAGTATTGATAGTATCAAATTATCTATTTTACTCTCTACTTTGGTCGTCATAACAACTTAAGTGAATTGATCTCTCATCCACTGAATCTTAATGAACTAACCATCCCCCTTCCATGAAACAACTAAAATGGAAGAAAGAAATAAAAGCACAGGAATACATTATAGAGATATTAGAAAAGGCTACAACCAATTGTCTATAACTGAGAAATAAGGTAAAGAGGAGACAGGCAAAAGACCAGAAAGATGGTAATGTTTCATATCTAATAGGCACATTCATCAAATTAAGAGGGCGTTCATCATAATTTGGCCCCTTACTGCAATTAAAGAAAAGCAAGGAGAACAACTCAGAGATGCAGGATCCTCTAGAATCCATCCATATCTTGTTGACTAATGATGTTAACTACAACATCATGAAAAACCAATTAATTCTTGGTAGATCTGAGAATGAATAAATATGCATCCAGCTTGTGGTTCAATTCATATTGCCTTGAACTATACAAATTTTACATATTCTAACTTTTAACTATCTATCATTTCCATTCACGTGGCATTGAACCCAAGAAAAAGTTTGGATAATTATGGTAAAGATATTCCTACTTCATCTGCTTACATGACAAGTCTATAGTTCATAGGAACAAAGGTTCCTACAAGAACGTAAAAGAATTTCACATAATCAAATGTTTAAGCACGAGAATGAAGCTCACCTTGAGTTTTATACTTTTCATATATATGAGTAAGTTCTGAGTAGTTTGATATAGTCAAACCGCTGAGTCAAAAACCAAATGCCTTAGTGAGATCATATTTACTCTGACGGTCAGTCATAAAAACCAAAGCAGCATGTTACAAAATATAACCAGAATGACATGTACCCATAATGGAGAGGAGAAAACATTACCATTGTGAAGCAACATTGACAATCAGCAGAACTTTCCCTTTAAATTTGCTAAGTGATACATCCTTCCCATCAATATCCTGTATAAAAGCACAGATACATATCATTCTACATTTTGATGCATGGTCAAAGCACAGAAATCAAATCATTACCTCAACTATATTTTCCATAATCAATCCAGCTCCTGTTCTACCATTTTCAGAATAAAGTTTAAATATATATATAAAAGACAATCTTCCCTCCATATGCCTAAATCATCAATGATAATTCGATGTTACAAAAAGGACATAAACCTCTTTCAGATTCCATTTCTCCTACTTTCTAACATCCGAGTACTTACTCAATTTATTATTATTATTATTTTTTAATATTTTGGGAGCCACAGTCCCATAATATCTGAGCCTCTTGGAGCATGAGAATAATGGAGGGCACCATGAGCTATGCCACCAATCGATACAAGTGCAATATACAATTTTTCCGCAGTCATCGCAGAAAATTGGATATACTTCCACAAGGATCCTTCATTCAATATAACTAAATTAAGGAACAAATATCTTATGTTTTTAGTCCAATGTAAAACCAAATTAGACAAACTAGAAATGTCCCGGCAGCTATTTGTCCCTTGGAGCAATTTCCTAAACTCTTCATATATTACAACATAAAGTGATGAATTTATTAAAATATTATCAGACACAAAATATACTGGTGAATTGCATCAATGCCTACTTAACTTCTTTTTCCTGTCCTAAATAGCTAGTTAAACTACAAATTTCTTTAAGTTTCGCCTAATTCTAAAGATAAAACAAATCAAGTTACTTAGCTATACATACATACAAAAACACACACATACACACAAAAAAAACACATATATACACATATATATTAGTTCAAAAAACATACCTTTACAATGTAATCATAAAGGGTTTTCTCAGTGGCAGCTCTAGCATAAACAGAGGCAAAAGATCTTGGTTTTGCAACAAACCCGGAAAGATTTGGAGATGGAAAAGAGAACCCATTTTGTAAAAAGGCTGATTTCGAGGAAGCGAAGGCAGTGGTATGCTTGTTGTTGGTTAAAGAAAGAAAAGGCATACATGGAGAGTTGAGCTTCACTTGTGTTAAAGGTGTTGAAAAAACTGATGAGAAAGCCATGGAAGGCGAGATTGGAGGTAGCTGCAGAGAGTTGAAAACTATTTACCAAAGTTGATTTCCAATGGAAATCGAGATGATGAAAAGAATCATGGGAGTCGACAATGTGGAACGCGTGTATTGTGTGTGCGCGTGGTGGTGTGTGAATTCTTCCTCTGTGAAAAAGATAGATCCTTGGAGTGGAACGTAATGAAACACGTGGCCTTTTGTCTTCTTTATTTTATTTTTTCTTTTAAAATTATAGTCAATCTTCTGGGTTAAGTTTTAGAACCTGAGTGGTTTTGTTTATTTTGCAGTTTATATGTTTTTATAAAAAAGTAACTCTTCACAATGCATTTTATTTTTTGCAACTGAAGAGCCGCAAATAAATTTAGCCAAATAGGCTATTAATTCTTTTACTAAGTGATGATTATGCATTGCATTGATATAAATTCGATATTATAAACTTATAAAGAAAATTTATTATATTCATTAACTTGTAGACATTTAAATCTAATTAATAATGCAATCATTTATATTGTTATTTAGTTGAAAATAATATTTATTTTACATATTTTGTTTTTCCTAAACTTACATATTTGCATTCTTTCTTAAATAGTTGCACATAAAATGTTGCATCGATTAGATCGACAATAAGTTATATAGATGTTTCATCGAGAAAAATGTTTAATGTTGACCAAAAATAAAAAAGAAATATCGTGTAATGAGTCTTTACTATGAGTAAGTTTTGACTATTTAATTGGAATTAAGGGATAGCTAAAATAATTTGGACTATCTTCCCCAAACTTTAGGTCCTAGAAAAAGACAGCCAGAACATGTGGTAGTCTTGGGAGATTTGGAAAATTAGAGGAAAGCAAATAAAAGGCTTGAAGCTTCTGCTTTATATAATAGTACAGATGGATATATATAGATTTAGTGAGTTGTTACACATTTTGTAAATTTGCACTGTCATATTTCATTTTTTCACAAATTTCTTTATTTATTTTTAATATAAGACTTTGAATTTAATTATGTAGACTTTAAAATTAACAAAATAGATTTTATTTTAAATTAATTCATAAGTAATTAAGTCTCAAAACTAAAAATTATTGATAAGTTCTAAATAAGCCTTTAATTCATAGTTAATTGTACTAAATTCTCAAGTTGGATGCTCCTTAATTAGTGTTTTTGATGCATTTTCACATGTTTTTGCTTGGGAAAAGGAGTTGGATGTATTATATCTGGATTCAAAGAACTTTTGGATGTGTTTGTAGTTGATAAAATTGATTATGTCACCTTAGAAAATACCTGCAAAGTTTACGCGGGATTGACCAAGCTTTGATCAAGACTGAAAATATTTTTGCAGCACTTTTGGAAAATAATTGCATTGAAGACTTGTTATATTTTGAAAAGGAAGAAGATTAATTCTAAAATACTTTTATTATGAATTTTGACCTTTTTATTTTTGTTAGCTTTAAAGAGTTTCCTTACTCAATAATGACTCGAGTTAGGTACTTCTCCTATATATTTTCCTACGTACGATTCATAGAAGGAGTTAGTCTTTTGCTCATTGTTTTCAACAGATGTTTTTTTCTCTCTTTAGGCATCCAATCCATGGAGTTCTAAGCTTTTTTTTAGGCAAGATTAATCCAGATTTTAGTTCTTCAATTATATGAAAACTTATTGATTTTATCAATTAACATTGTTTGTGATTCTTTAATTAGGGCTTGATTATTCAATTGCATGATGATAAGTAGCCAGATAGATTAATTCAATTAATCTAAGAATAATGGTAATCAGGTCTCTTGTGTAAACATATAATCTAACTAAGTGATTGCCACGAGAGAATTGACATTTAGAATCAGTTCTTTCTAGAATCTAGTGCTACCATTAGATAGATCTTACGGGCATCTCCGAGGGTTAGATCATTTTATAGGTAAACCGTTATCAATACTGTAAGGAAATATGAGGTTGTTAGGTTGTATCGACGACCATAACTAATTTATCAAAATATGTGGAAGTTATCTTTGCATCTAGGATTGGAATTGTAAACCAAAACTAACATTAAACTAGATGCTAGGTTTAATTTCCATTGAATTCTCGTTTAATGTTAATTTTTTAGCATTTATTTAAATCTAGTTGCATTCGTATCTCTAATTTTATTATTATTTGCGTTTTTCTATTTTCTACCCAGCTGCATGCCCATGCTTAGTAGTCTAGTGGCCGGACAGTTTTGTGTTAAATTGATTATTTTGCCTTAAAAACCCCTTTTTTTTATTGTGACTCGTTTGATTAATCTACTTGGCATAATTAGCATATTCTAAATTTTTCCAATCCTTAGGGACTCGACTTTTTTCTCACCGCGTACACAAATTATAGTTACAAGGTAAGAGATAGAGATTTATTTTTGGTGGTTTCGACGCCTATCAATTATAATGTAGGTAAATAATAGATTAATGCTAGTTGAACTGGTAATTGTATTCCCAAATTCAAGATATCTCTATAAGTATTGATGTAGTGTCTCTAAGAAGTCTTAAAAAGGAAGAAATATTATCTCTATTAGGTTCATTCTCGTGCCAGCACGGAGTCTGAATGCCAAATGTCTTAAAACAGCAAAAGGTTCAAAAAAATGCTCTTATATGTAATTGCCTCCTAGTTATTTTAAAACGTTCGAGGGCTCGTTTCATGGGATCCAAGTTGAGATAAATAAATTGAACAAGTATGGTTGTCCTCTTTTGGGATTTATTATTAAACCTAAATTGGGGTTATTTGCTAAAAACTATGGTGAAGCAGTTTATGAATGTCTTTGTGTTGGACTTGATTTTACCAAACATGATGAAAATGTGAACTTCTAACCATTTATGTCAGAGAGATCGTTTTTTACATTGTGCCGAAGTAATTTATAAAGCACAGGCTAAAGCTGGTGAAATCGAAGGGCATTACTTGAATACTACTATAGGTAACTACGTATAAATGATCAAAAGGGCTGTATTTGCTAGAGTATTAGGAGTTCCTATAATCATGCACAACTACTTAAGAAGGGATTCACTACAAATACTAGCTTGACTGGTTATTACCAAGATAATGGTCTACTTCTTTACATCCACCGCGCAATGTATGCAATTATTGATAGGCAGAAAATCATGGTATACATTTATGTGTACTAGCTAAAGTGTCATCTATGTCTGGTGGAGATCATATTCACTTTGGTATTGTAGTAGGTAAACTTAAAGGGGAAAGAAACATCACTTTGGGCTATGCTAATTAACTGCGCGATGATATATTGAAAAAGATTGAAGTCGCAGTATCTTTTTTCACTCAAGATTGGGTCTCTCTACCGAGTATTATGCCTGTGGCTTCAAGAGGTATTCACGTTTGGCATATGCCGCCATCCTGGGTCAAAATCTTTGAGGATGATTTCATATTGCAGTTAAGTCAAGGAATTTTAGGACATCCTTGGAGTAATGCGCTAGGTATCATAGTTAACCGAGTCTCTCTAGAAGCATGAGTACAAACTCATAATGAAATGCGTGATCTTCCTTACGAGATTACTGAAATTATTCACGAGGCTAGCAAATAGAGTCGACATACCCAATCCTAGTCTAGGCACCCAAATTGTAAGACCACAAGCCTTGGGTTGAACCAAAATCATGGAATCTTGGAATTAAGATAATTGGATTGTTTTATTAGTTGAAAATTCCATTCCATGGTTTAATTAACAAGATTTGGAGGATAATAGTGTCTATTTCTACAAGTTCACATACCCTTGGAGGGATAAATCACTAGGTCTAGGTTTTGATGACCAAAAAGACAATAATTAAGGGGCACATAAATTCTATAATTGTATATACACGTCCCAATTGATCAAAATTCAACATCCAACAAAACAAAAATTTTCACCCTAACTTAGCAAGATCTCACCCATAGTGTATCAAAATGTTGGACTTTGATTTTGTCAATTTACCCACATACATTTAAAATTGAGAGCATTGGTCACTTAGTAGTCGTGAGTATTATTTTTCTATCTTTGATAGTATAGTCACAAGAAAAAAAACTCACAGTAGTTTTGTCTAATGTGTGATACAAGCACTAAAGAGACAAGTTTGGAAAGACCTTCAATGACCTATGTAAGTTACCCTAATAAGGAGACTTGGTCGCTATGATCTTATCTTGGTAGAGTGCCGAACATTACCATACGACTATCAAAACATTTATGACAACACTAAGACTAGATTTAGACCTATCGTACTTTCAACATCACTGCACTCCCGAATGATTAGTTTATGTCATTAGTCCTTTTTATATGATCACATAACATTCAATCAAGGCATAATATGAAGACAATTCAAATAATATTAATGATAGAAGTTTTATAATGTTCAATACCCAAAAAAATAGTACTCAAGTGATCTTTAGGACATACAAACCCTAACGCTTATAAGATGAATATTTTTTTTGTAATTCTTTAAAAAAAAACTTTTTTTTGTAAGGTCAAATTTTTACTTTTAAAAGAATCCAAAATCAAACTTTTCTAAAGAGTTTTAACTTCTATCAAAAGTCAATCCAACCATTTGTTTTTTTTTTTTTTTGAGTAAGAATCCAACCACTTTTAAAAAATATATATAACCCAAAAAAAAAAATATATATATATATATATATATATATATTCCCATAAAGGAGTTTTTCAATTAAAGAATCAGAATACAAGCCCTGTATTTATTTGTTTTGCTTTGGGAGGAAACAGGTTGGGCGACAACTTAATGGTGATAAGGAGAATGGCTACAAGGCCGTGGGTCTTCTAAGGAAAGGACAAAGGGCTGGGGACCCTGGGTTCGGTGGTGGATGTTAGTCAAGGTATAAATCACATCTCATACATATTTAACAAAAAATTTCACATTTATTAATAAAAGGAGTTTTATGTCCACCTCTAAAAGAAATTCTAGACAAAAGCGAAAATTAAAAAATTAAGAAATCAAAAAATTTAAATCGAAACTTAAAAAAAAAAGTTTTTGAAAAACTATTTTTATATTATATCATAAATTACTTTCTTCTTTTTTTTTTCCTTCTCTAAAAATACTACTCCATAATTTTGGATGTTTAACATTGCCCTCAAAATAGCTGAAAGTTTAATTCTTGAACTACAAAGCCAAAATAATCAATGACTTTCATTTAACAACACTATTTATCCAAAACTCTACCTTTAACTATTGTTATTTCAATTAAAAAAAATAAAAGTTTTAAAAAATAATAATAATTTTAAAAAAATTAAATTAAATTAGAAAATTTAAAAACAAAAAAAAAATTAAAAATGAAAATATTAAAAAAGTTAAAAATTTAGAATTAAAAAATTTTAAAATACTAATTAAAATTTTTAAAAAATTAAAGAATTAGTTAATTATTTTATATTTTGTAATATATATGCTCAAAATTGAGGACATTGTTATGACCTTAATTTATGACAGCATTTCAGCTCATGTTACAACTAAATACTCGTATTGTATAATATACTTACACTTAGATCAAATTTCAAGTTTAAGATAAGTTTATTCCAAACAGGCCCCTAATTTTAGAGTAAGTTTGGCCCATCTTTTAGACGTCTAAAATTTTTTTTTTTTTGTAAGTTCAAAAGTTAAAGATACTTAAAAAAAAAAGTATGAGATCGTGAATTTATATATTTTTTAAATTAAAATCAATCTAATACAAAACATTTAAAAACTTATGTTTTGTTA
Source organism: Cordia subcordata (assembly GCA_028554755.1). NCBI lineage: Eukaryota > Viridiplantae > Streptophyta > Magnoliopsida > Boraginales > Cordiaceae > Cordia > Cordia subcordata. The sequence goes on along the minus strand of JAPTOF010000001.1, from coordinate 10,908,395 downwards.
TAAAATAACTTGAATATAATATGGTATACAATAATTTGAATATACTCTCTTTCTAACACAATATAATATCACTCTTGAATATAATCTCTTTCTAATAAAATATCACTCTTGTTTCTTTCTAATTCTCTCTACTACTACTCCTTCTCTGCTTCTTCTCCTTTTCTTACATCTCTTAATTGCTCCCAAGACTTGGTATTTATAGGTAAAGATAGGAGACAAACAATTAATGCAAAGCTTAATCTTCTTCATCACATTAAATGCCATGCATGAATTTTCTTTCCTAGCTTGCATGTAGCTTCATATTATTTTTAAATATTGCATGCTATGTCAAGATTTACCACTTGACTTTTGTTCCAAAGAAATTTCTCTTCCTTTTGATGATTGTCCATTTCACAACACTCCCCCTTAAACATTCATCATAAGGATATGCCTCGTTAAAACCTTACTAGGAAAACCCAATGAGAAAAACCTAGTGAAGGAAAAAGAGTACAATATCCTTGTTATACGTTTCATGCTACCTCATTAAAAACTTTGTCAAGAAAACCCAGTGGGACAAAACCTAGACTAAGGGAAAAAGAGTACAGCGCGTATAATTCTCCCCTTCATGAAGGCAATCATGAGCAATCTCTGAGTCGTCACATGTCGATCTTGTGTACCAATTTCTCCAATGTTGTTGCAGGTAACGCTTTTGTAAACAAGTCTGCTAAATTCTCACTTGAGCGAATTTGACAAACATCGATCTCACATTTCTTTTGGAGTTCATGTGTAAAGAAGAACTTTGGTGAGATATGCTTGGTTCTGTCACCTTTAATGTGTCCTCCTTTAACTTGAGCAATGCATGCAGTATTATCTTCATATAGTATAGTAGGTCTTCCTTTGTTAGCTGAAATGCTGCATTCTCCTTCAATCTGTTGAGTTAAAGACCTTAACCATACACATTCTCAGCTCGCTTCATGCAGTGCAAGTATTTCAGCATGATTTGAGGAAGTGGCAGCAATAGTTTGTTTCGTTGAACGCCAGAAAATAGCTATACCACCATATGTGAAGAGATATCCAGTTTGGGATCGTCCTTTATGTGGGTCAGATAAATACCTAACATCTGCATACCCTATTAATCCAGGATGTGTATACTTTGAATACAATAAGCCCATATCAATTGTTCCATGAAGGTAACGAAGTATATGTTTAATACCAGCCCAATGTCTTTGTGTTGGTGCAGCACTAAATCTTGCTAATAAATTTACAGAAAATGCAATATCTAGACGTGTATTGTTAGCAAGATACATCAAAGCATCAAATGCACTAAGATACGGTACTTCAGGGCCAAGTATTTTTTCATTATCTTCTCGAGGACGAAAAGGGTCCTTTTTGATATCAAGAGATCGAACAACCATTAGGGTATTCAATGGGTGAGATTTGTCCATATTAAATCTCTTCAAAACTTTTTCAGTATAAGTATTTTAGTAGACTAAAATTCCACTTGACAAATGCTCAATCTGTAGGCCGAGACAAAATTTAGTTTTGCCTAGATCTTTCATCTCAAATTCTTTACATAAATATGCAACTGCTTTTTTAAGCTCTTCAATAGTCCCTATGATGTTTAAATCATCAACATATATAGCAATAATAACAAACCCTTTTCCTGATCTCTTGATAAAAACACATGGGCTTATAGAACTATTAACATATCCTTCATTTACGAGATATGTACTTAGACGATTGTACCACATTCGTCCAGATTGTTTCAATCCATATAAGGATCTTTGCAATTTAATGGAGTATATCTCCCGAGGTTTTGATCTATATGCTTCAGGCATATTTAGTCCTTCAGGGACTTTCATATGAATATCACTATCAAGTGACCCATACAAATATGTTGTCACTACATCCATGAGGTGCATATGAAGTCCCTCACAAATTGCTAGGCTGATTAAATATCTGAATGTGATTGCGTCCACCACAGGAGAATATGTCTCCTTATAATTAATTCCAGGCCTTTGTGAAAAACCTTGTGCTACAAGTCGTGCTTTATATCTTACAATTTCATTGTTTTCATTTCGTTTTAGCACGAATGCCCACTTGTAGCATACAGGCCTTACATTTTGAGGCGTTTTGACGATAGGTCAAAAAACTTTACGCTTTGTAAGAGAATTTAATTCAGCCTCCATTGTGTCTTTCCACTTAGGCCAATTATTTCTGTGTCGACATTCTTGGACGGACTTTGGTTCATAATCCTCACTTTCCATCATCAATTCAGTAGCTACTGCATATGAAAAATTTTCATCAATAACAACTTCATTTCGGTTCCATCTTTTTCCTGTAGAGATATAACTAATTGAGATATCTTCATTTTCAATATTGTCTCTATTTTTCTCACACTCAGGTACCTAATTCTCTACTGGTGTTGCCTTTCCAGTAGTTTTTGTGACATCTACAGGATCATTAAGAACCTCGAAAATGCCAACTTGCTTATTCAGCTCCCTCCTTTTTCGAGGATTTTTATCTTTGGAGCCAATTGGTCTACCATGTTTTTTACGTGCCGTAGACTCATTTGCTAGAGTATTAGATTGTTCTTCTGAAATATCAATTTTAGCGGGAGTATTTCGAGCTGGAACATGTGACTTAGTCACTCTCTTTGTATCAATGAATGCATCAAGCAATTGATGAGCAATCCTTTGTAAATGAATAATTTTTTGAACTTCTTATTCGGATATATTTGTGTGAGGATCAAAATGAGCCATAGATGATGCATTCCATGTAATTTCTTGCTTTTTCAGCTTTTGTTTTTCTCCCCCTAATGATGGGAATACTGTTTCGTCAAACTGGCAATCAGCAAAACATGCTGTAAAAAGATCTCCAGTTAAGGGTTCAAGATATTTAATGATGGATGGAGATTCAAAACCAACATATATTCCCAGTCTTCTTTATGGTCCCATTTTTGTGCATTGTGGTGGAGCAATTGGAATATATATTGCACAACCAAATATTTTTAAACGGGATATATTTGGTTCTTGACCAAAAACCAATTGTAAAGGAGAATATTTATGATAAGCAGTTGGTCTTATCCGAAAGATCTTTGCGCAAAGATGCAATATGGCATGTCCCCAAGCAGAACTAGGCAACTTAGTTCTCATAAGCAGTGGTCTAGCGATTAGCTGTAGACGTTTAATAAAAGATTCTGCTAAACCATTTTGAGTATGTGTATGAGCCACAGAATGCTCAACTATAATCCCAATTGATGTACAATAATCATTAAAAGATTGGGATATAAATTCTCCTGCATTATCAATACGAGTTTTCTTAATCGTATAATCCGAAAATTGTGCATGTAGGCGGATTATTTGTACAAGGAGTCTTGCAAATGCCACATTTCGAGTGGATAATAAGGAGACATGTGACCAACGTGTAGAGACATCTATTAATATCATAAAGTATCGAAATGGTCCACATGCTGGAAAATAGGCCCACATATGTCCCCTTGAATTCGTTCTAGGAATGCAGGATTTTCAGTATCAATTTTAGTTGGGGATGGCCTTATAATCAATTTCCCTTGGGCACAAGCAGCACATGAAAATTCATTTGATGAGAGTACTTTTTGACTCTTTAATGAGTGCCTTTGTGAATTTTTAATAATTCGTCTCATCATTTTTGTGCCTGGATGTCCAAGGCGATCATGCCAAAGAGTAAAACTCTTTGGATCAATTATCTTCTGGTTTATCACAGCATGTGATTCCACAGGATTGATATAAGTACAATATAATCCAGAAGATAACACTGGCAATTTTTCTAATATAAGCTTTTTGCCAGATATAAGCGATGTGATATAGATATATTCTTTATTGCCTTCCGTCATGGTTTCAATATGATAACCATTTTCTCTTATATCTTTGAAACTAAGTAGATTTCTTTGTGATCTACTTAGTATAAAGCATCGCTTATTATCATCTTTGTTCCTTTAGGAAACAAAACACAAGCTCTACCAGAGCCTTCAATTAATTTTGCAGAACCAACTATTGTATTGACATTTGCATCAGCTAATTTCAGCAGGGAGGAATACTTTTTATTCTTGAGAATAGTATGTGTTGTAGCACAATCAGCCAAACATATTTCTCCATCATTGATATGATGCAAATCCATGTTTCTTCACAATAAAAATAAAGGAGATGGAAAAATATTAGCAAAAATATGACATTCATGTTATAAAATATAGATATTACATTCAACCTAAAATTAAGCATTAAAATGACAGACGATCTGACATAATAGAAATATTCTATTTTTACATAAAGATTAATTTAGATGGATATTTCCATCACCAATCAATTGCTCGATATTTTCAGTGGCATCTTCAAAGAAGTTAGAGCAGTCAAGGTGCGTGTAGTTCATTTGAGTATTCTGTTCAACAAGATTTGTCTCTACACCTTTTTCTTTTTCTTTCAACGAAGCTTGGTAAAGATCTACGAGATGTTTAGCAGTACGACATGTTTGATGCCAATGCCCTTTTATGCCACATCTATAGCAAATACTTTCAGTATGTTGGAAAGATTTATGTCGTGAATAATTTCCTTTGTCGTGGCTTTCTTGTCTTTTGAAATTTGGTCTATTTGACTTATGAAATTATAATCATTACCATGTCTATTACCATGGCCACGACCACGACCACGACCACAACCACGACCACGACCACGACCATATCCATGACCATAATTATTTGATGATGTAGCATTCACCTCAGGAGATGCAATTTCACTCATTTTAGGAAATGGTTCTAAGCCAGTTGGTCGTGTTTGATGGTTTTTCATCAAGAGCTCATTATTTTGCTCAGCAATAAGAAGACATGAGATTAGCTCAGAATATTTTTTGAAACCACGCTCTCTATATTGTTGTTGTAAGATCATATTAGATGCGTGAAAAGTAGAGAATGTTTTCTCTAATATGTCTTCATCAGTGATCTTTTTTCCGCATAATTTCATTTATGAAGTAATTCTAAATACAACGGAGTTATATTCGCTTGCAGTTTTGAAATCCTGCAATCGCAAGTGAATCCACTCGTAGCGAGCTTTAGGAAGGATCACTGTTTTATGATGATCAAATCTTTCCTTCAGATTTTGCCAAAGAATTTGTGGATCCTTTATTGTAAGATATTTAGCTTTAAGTCCTTCATGGAGATGATGTCGAAGGAATATCAATGCTTTAGCGCGATTCTGTAAAGATGCGCTATTTCCTTCTTTAATTGTTTCTCCAAGATCCTTGGCATTGAGATGTATTTCTGCATCTAGGATCCATGATAAATAATTGTTTTCAGAAATATCAAGGGCCACAAATTCAAGTTTCGTGAGATTTGACATTATAAATCTAGCATATTTCAAAAATAAATTAGTAAGTGAAATAATACTATATTTACTTGACATAACTTGTAAATCAATAAATATAAGCATGTAGGAATAAAATACAAATATGGCATATGAAACATATAAGCATGAAATAATATAATATAAGATGTCAATTTTAAATAACATGTTGTGTAATTATTATAGTTAATCGTTAGATAACTATATTAGGTTTATGTCATTAGAAGTCATCATTATTTTTAATTAAGTCATCATAATCACATATCCAAAAGTCAAGGTAATCATATCCTCAAAGTCACGGTAATTAGGTCTTTCGGAAAATTACGGTATTTGTTATTATTTTATTTTATCATTATTATTTTAAGGATGAAATATTGCAATAATCTATTCTAAAAGAAATAATATAACATAAATTTTATTTCTAGAATAAATGCAATGTAAAATAAATAGGATAAGAAAAAAAAACTTTATGCTATAAATATGATGTAATGCCAAAAAATAAACTAAGAATCGTTACCGAAATTTTGTAGGATCGTGCACCTTTTAATAATTTGCAGAACTTCTCGTTGGTAGAGACTCATGCTGATAACGTGTTATAAAATAACTTGAATATAATACGGTATACAATAATTTGAATATACTCTCTTTCTAATACAATATAATATCACTCTTGAATATAATCTCTTTCTAATAAAATATCACTCTTGTTTCTTTCTAATTCTCTCTACTGCTACTCCTTCTCTACTTCTTCTCCTTTTCTTACATCTCTCAATTGCTCCCAAGACTTGGTATTTGTAGGCAAAGATTGGAGACAAACAATTAATGCAAAGCTTAACCTTCTTCATCATATTAAATGCCATGCATAAATTTTCTTTCTTAACTTGCATATAGTTTCATATTATTTTCAAATATTGTATGTTATGTCAAGATTTATTACTTGACTTTTATTCCAAAGAAATCTCTTTTGTTTTTGATGATTATCCATTTCACAACATGTTTAACTTCAACCAAGAAGTTGTCCCATTTCTTTTTGTCGTTGGGGGCCGAATTGATAACCCCAGTTTCGCTCTCTTTCTCGACAAGAAAGTGTTTTGGTATTTAGCAGAAATAATGATTCTTTTATCTCTCTCTTTCTCTTTTTTGTCAAGAGAAGAATGATTTTGAGGTAAATATTTTTCAGTCAATAATACTTTACTTTTTGACAAGAGAAAAAGTCAATAATACTTGTAAACTTCTCGTGTGGGGCCCTGTTTCATGTGGAACCCAATTTACACACACCCAATTATCAGCTCACCGCCAATAACAAATCAGCTGCTACACATTATTATTGTTGAAAACGAATTGAGAGGGAGACAACAAAATCTTTACGCGGTATAAACAAATGAAAGATATTCCATCGCGTGTTCCTGGCACGGGATACCATGTACGTTAAATACGATGCACCCCTAATTTTATGTTTACGACTTTATTATTGTAAGTACATAATTTTGTATTATATATTTATAATTTTTAATTATTTATAAATCACATATTATATATTTATAATTTTAACATTTTATTTTCAAATTTTTTAATTATTTATAATTTATCGATCCATTACGCTTATATTATATGTTGAAAAGTTTTACACCATATATTTATAATGATAAATTACCTGTTTATGATTCTTGAAGATATGTTTACATTTTGCGAATGATATGTTCTTATATATTCACAACTTATAAACAAATTCGGAGCTTGTTTTCAGGGGCATTATTAGTATTTGATTGACGATTGAATTATTGTTTTATGTTCGCAAGCTTGAGAAGGGTAAACTTGTCAAATTTCATGTCGGTACATATTTGGACGAACCATAATACGGGTGCATAATATAATTTGGGCATGATAAAATTTGCAAATAAAATGAAATGAATTATAATTTATAACAACTTGATAAATGAAATTTAATATTACCAAAATAGATTGATATTATTTGTAATTTATATTCGTTAAATCCATTCAGTATCAGTGGATAAGCGAAGGAAACAGTCATCAGAATCTTTGCAGAGGCGAAGAGACCGTGTCAAAGATTGTATGAATACTCTCTAATCTCACCATGTGAAATTGTGTGTGTAGTCGTAGAAAAGTCAAGTCTCTAATCTTTCCTTTAGTTTATCTGTCTCTATCGTCAATTCTGTCCGTCCTTCAAAAATCACCACCACCCCCACCACGCCCCACGCCCCACGCCCCCCACCCCCGCTCCCCACGCTACCACATTCTTTTCTATTATTACTTATAAGAGAAACAAAATAAAAAAGAAAAAAAGAAAAAAAAATATTCCGGGTTTTTGTTATTTAAGTGAAAGTTTATATCAATCCAATCACTTTACTCGTCTTTGAACTAGACTTACAATCATTCTGCAGAGACCCAACTGAGTATCTGTAAGTACACAATCACCCCTGGAAAGAACTAATTTACAGTGCATTTTTTCTTGCTGTTTTGCATTTAATTATGTGAAAGCATGATTTAATCATCTGGGTATAGCTTAATTTCCCGGTTTATAGTTTGATCTTGGTGCTATGAGATTGTAAAGATGCATGTTGTTTAATGAACTTATTTGGTTTTGCTAGCTGATTGTTAGACTCAAATTGGAGCTCAATAGACAATCGATCTGAATTGCGTATGGGGAGTATTTATTCTAATTCCTTAAATGTTTTGTGTTGAGTTTTTAATTCATTTCTCTGGTGATGCTATTTTCTGTCATATTCATATTTCGGGTTTATGAATGTAGGCAGTTATAGTGTTGGTTGCTCTTTTGCTAGTCTTGACAGGGATTGATTGAATAGAGTGGAAGATTGAGTAGCTTCATGATTGATTTGTTTCTTTTCTATAATGTTTTCTGTAATGACTGTTAAGGTGTCGAATTTGACATTTTAAATTATGATGTTTAAACATAATAATTAGATCATAAATACTTCCAGCTGCCAGACCTTGTTCCAGGGGATAAATGAACTGTGATTTGTTTTTTTCTTTTTCCTCATTTGCAGCTGTAAGAGATGGGTATATACCTCAGTTCTCCAAAGACAGAAAAGTTTTCTGAAGATGGCGAGAATAGTAGGCTCAGGTACGGATTGTCTTCCATGCAAGGATGGCGTGCCACTATGGAAGATGCTGTAAGTAATCAGTGAAAGATTAAAAATTTCTATTAGTTATGTGTTCATTTTTAGAACTTGAATCCGAGTAACTTTGTAACAAGGCTTTGATAGGAGTTGTTGCACAAAGATGTAACTTCTGCTCAATTTTTAGAACCCTATTAGCTTCTTTCTGCTGGTGCTTCTAGAGTTCTGTTAATCACAGGTTTCAGGAATTGAAAATAAGATAGTGAAATGCAATTCAATACCTTGGCATATATCTTACATATACACTGTCTTGCTTGCTAATAAAGTTCAACTATTAGAAAGTATAAATGAGCTCAAGTACTTTTTATCAGTTTGCAGATCATTGACTTTAAGTAATTATTTTAATGATTGTTTATGAACTTCTTAGTCCCTGTCCATTCGATGCTATGACTGTCACTGACGCAATTAGTTGTCGAATTTCACATTTTGTATTTCTTAAAGTGATATCTTGGAATTTTGGACTTGGTAAGGATCTCAGGGGAGGTGCAGTTTTCCTTGCGGTGATTTGCAATTTATAATTATCTATGGTAAAAGCTTGAATTCTGATAAAATATTATAAGGAAAACAGGGAACACTTATATTTCAGCTTTAGCAAGTCACAAGCCTTTTTAGCTGTGATTATTTTGTGATCATTTTTCTTTGTTTCTGTGTGGTTAGCATGCAGCACTTCCAGATTTGGACGCAACTACTTCCTTTTTTGGTGTTTATGATGGTCATGGAGGTCAGTTTGAGAAGTTCACCTCATTCTACAATTCAAATTTATGTTATGTAAGATTCCTGTGTTTCCATTGTTTTCTGGACAGAGAGAATGTGTATACTCCAATTCAATTATTTGATTTCAGTAACGACAGGGAGTTCTTAATTTTTAACGTGCTGTTTATGTTGAATGTCAGACTTCTTGTTCTCTTCGTCATATCCCACAGACTTCTTGTTGACTTGTTTTTCTCATACACATTTACTCTGGGGAACCTTGGAAACTGTCCACGCTCACCTCATTCTTCTTTTGTTTTCCTTACATTTTGCCCTTCAGTTTTTTTCTAAAATTAGTTTCTGTTTTGAAGTAAGAGTTTGATGTTTCTCTAAAAATCTTATAATATAACCATACCTCTATCTCTAGGCGCTATGATGTGTTATTGTGACTCTTCCTTATGGTGTCTTAGGAAGAAACCCCCTGTGGAGATCTAAATTGTTGATCGACTGATAACTCTCTCTCCATTTAACTATGAATTATGCATATCAACCTCGCTGAGAATTACTTTATTTGCTGAATTAATTATGTAGGAAGATAATGCTTTACTTGTTAGCCTCCTTTTTCAGTAGAGGATCATTTTTCAGACAATTTCCTTCCTTTTTCAGGAAAAGAACATTTTTACTTCTTTAAGCATAGTTACTATTAACTTTGTAGGGAATGCTTGTATCCTTTATCTGTGAAGTGTTGCATCATTTGTTAATGATCGTTGGCGAGGCTTTTCTGCCCTCTATTCTTTGACCTTAGTGGTCTTTGATCCTATGGTTAATCATGAAGTCAGCGTGGATAAGAACTGATACTAGGTTGTGCTGTTTTAGTGAGGACCAAAATGTTGTTTTATCTTAGAGATTATTTTGCTTCATTGAATCATTGTTGGAGCTACTTGGCATTGGAGCAAAATGCAATAAATACAAAATTTTTCAGTGAGTTTCTAGATGATTCCCTCCCTCCCTCCAAATTCAAATAGGAGACTGACTGATCTTTTTTCTGACCCAAAAATAGAGGTTCCTGCAAATGTAAAGCAATACCCATGTGGATACTCTTACTGTCAAAGCCAAATCTGAAGTCATTACTAACGTTGTCTCAGATAAGCTAAGTCAAGAAATTGGTCTTTTGCTCTTGTGTTGTATAATTTTCATTATAAGTTTTCTAGAGGATTCATTTTACTTTTTATGGGGGAACGAACGTCTTAGTCTGATAGCTATAAGAAAAAGTGTCCTTCCGGGTCTAAAAGAAAAATCATCGAGTAGATTCATCATAAATCTTTGTCCTTCTTTTGCGGCTATTTTTAGATACAGGAATGCTAGTTTTAGATACAAGCATTATATGTGACGTATAAAACTAACTCAAATTTTCAAATTGCAATTTCATTATTTAGAGTTAATTCCTTAAAACATTCTTTAAGGACTTTTAAGCACTATGCTTAGCATAGTACACTGGTTGCCTGTCCTTGCTGGGTCCATATTAAAGTATTTTGCGTTGACAATTGATTTGCTGGTGAATCAGTTCAATAAGCTCCATATAGTACTCCATATTGTGCAACATGAACATCAAATTTTTGCAATAATATTAGACTTTGAAGGAATTCATATAGCATAAAATTGTAAACAACTGCGGTAGCTCATTAATATGTACATAGTCAAAATGATGAAATACTGCTTCCAATAGCTAATACTTTTGTCATTCCTCCAAGTATTGCAGGTAAGGTGGTTGCAAAATTCTGTGCCAAGTACCTTCATCAGCAAGTGCTCAAGCAGGAAGCCTATTCGTCGGGTGACATAGGAACTTCAGTTCAGAAAGCCTTTTTCAGGTTATTGGTGCAAACGTTGTATAGTTTAACCTTTTGTTAATAGGTTTCTTGCTTTATTCATTTATCTCAGTTGAGGTACACACTCACAAGTTCAGAGGTTGAACAACTACTGGTGACTTTATCTCAAAAAAAAAAAAAAAAAGGAACAAAGAGGTACTATAAATTGGCTAAAAAAAGCAGAGGTTACAGTGGGTAATGTTTTACTCCTCCAAATTGAATGTAATGGATGGGTGAAGATCCAGAGAATGACATTTCACATCATGGGAAGGAAAATGAGAAAATTTTGAAGTTTGAAACTTTTCGTTTAGAATAAGTTCGGTTCTGCCCTAGTAGGTTAGCTAATGGGGAAACTAGTGAGACAGGGTCATATTACGGGATTTGGAGTTCAGAAAGAACCAATGGTTGAACCTAAGTAGAAGTATTTTGGTACTGTTTAAGGAGGAAAATCATGCATAGATTCATTCAGATGTTATGGGTCACTTAATACTAGTGGCAACAATCAAGTTTTCTGATAATACTTTTGCTATTAAGGATCAGCTGAGTTTCTTGTTATTCGTGATGATATAATATGATGTATCAAACTATTAGAGTAGTTAATGCTATCTTGGAGTTGTTAATGCACATGAATCACAAGAATTTAAAGATAGTAGTATTTTATTGCATGTGGAGCTAAAGTTGTGTACATTATATAGTGTCTGTGGACTTGAGGTAAGCATGGCTTGGGTAGTTATTTCAAGGCTGGATCCTGGAGCTTAGCCTACTGGATCTGTTCCAAATTTTAGTAGCTATTACGTGATCTGTCATCTTTGGATCCAGTTCCTAATTTTTCAGGAGCCCTGCCTGACTTTGCTGGGTCTGTTACAAACACCCTTGAACCTGTGAGTGTTTTCCCTGAAGTTTTTCTGGAAGAAGTTGTCACTGAGTTGCTTCCTTAATCTAGAGAACTAAAAATGCATAAATCAATTGTACAAGTACCATCTTTATGTAGTGCATAGACTTTGTAGACTATAAAACTAATATACAAGTTGTGAAGTTCTAAAGTACATCAATACAAAGTCGTAATCTCAAAAAAGTTATCTACATTTTTGTTCTTAAAGTCTTTATGTTATAGGTGGACAAATTAATTATGGATCAATTTAAAATGGCATATAGATAACTTGTAAAGATTGTTGCAAGTATCAACCTTTCACCTTTGGAGCTTGGCTTCTGAACTTCTAAAACACGTTCTATTTTGACATTGTGTTTTTACTTTTTTAAAAAATAATAGTTGTCAGTTCCCGGTTCAAATGGATGAACTGATATCCAACCCTATGGAAGTTGGTTCCTGAATTTGGACCTAGTACCACCATTATATTTTGTAACCTCCTCAGGTCCCACCCTCTTGAGGGCACGTTTGGTTTTGGTTCCTAACTTCAAAGCACCTGACTAACTTGCTCATGCTTATGATGGGTGACTTGGTTAGGATTGTATCAGAAAGTTATGAGGTTGCTTGGAATGAGGTTGAAGATTGATTTCAACAACTTAGGAGCTAAGTTGGTGGCCTGGAGTGAAGGAAGTAAGAGTATAAAATCTTTGCTTTTTGTTTCCCCTAAGGGTGGGAAGAAGAGGGTTCAAATGGAGGAGAACTCCTGACCCATTTTCTCATTTCTCGGTTTGGGACGGGGTTTAGGAGGCAAATATTTGATAAGAATGAGTTTGGGGAAGTTAAGCTTAGATAGAGTGGTAGAAGAGTAGAAGTGCAAATATTTAGTTCTTTCCTTTGTGAAACTACAATTGGGACAGGACTTTGGTCAGTTGAATTTAAGATTAGATAGACAATTATAGATTTGTAGATGAGAACTCAGACTAAGCTGTCATATGGTATAAGCATCAGAGCTACTAGAAGCATTGTTATATTTTATATTTGTGCATGCGCACACACAAGCACAGTATAGCTGGCTGTGCATAACATACTTTTGGAGATCAATATAACCTCTACAGAGCTCCTGGAAACTGGAAACAGCTAAGTCTTGTCAAATTCACCTTCTTTAGGACTCAATAGCAGCACGTCCACGGAATTAGCTAGGTTTTTGATTGGCCAACTTAAGGTCATATTCTAAGTTATCGCATGAAACATGGGATAATGGTTTTATTCAAGGGCATTCGGAATTCAAATGGTATCTTGAACATGTGATAGTGGTTTTATTTGAGGTCTCGGGTGCACCTTGAATATTCCTTTGAAAGGTTTGGGTATACAAGGCATTCTCTGGAATTGAATGCCACTTTGACCATGATTGAGTTTGGATTTCTATAATGTTATGGGCTAAACTGTCTATGCATATTTATTCTACCATACCATGTTGTCAATTATTGTAGTAATCATTCATTGCAAAAGATACTGCTGGCTTCTCTTGCAAGGTTTGTCTGTCTGTTAATTATTTGCTCTCCTTATTTAATTGGAAGTTAGTTGAACATGTGATCCATTTGTTGATGCAGAATGGATGAGATGATGCGTGGTCAGAGAGGATGGAGAGAATTAGCTGTTTTGGGAGACAAGATAAACAAGTTCACTGGTATGATTGAGGGTTTGATATGGTCTCCGAAAAGTGGTGAAGGAAGTGACCAACATGATGATTGGGCTTTTGAGGAGGTACTTGCTTATGCAAAGGGATAGCTGAAAGAATGAAATGATAATAATGGCTACCACTGTTCATTTTGTAGTATCCTATTTGACGATAGGTAGCCTTTTATTTGTCTCATTGGACTGCTGTATATCTAACTATCAGTGGTTCATATTATGAAAATTATTATGCATAATATAGTGATATCACAAGACAAAGATCATTCTTTGCTGGTTGATATTATGAAAATTACTATGTGTGACATTGTGATATCTCACAACAAAGATCGTTCTTTGCTTACTCACACATCAATAATAAATATTCATTTGATGATTGTTCATTGTCTTATTTTCTTTTAAATCTGATTCTCTATAAGTTTGTATTTCCATGCTTATCCATTCTCTGACAGATTCAAATCATATTAGCTTGAAGAAAATTTATGGAAAATCTTTGTAGTTTTATATTCCAAAACATATTAATATGTTCCCATTTTGGAACATATTAAATATTGTATCTTGAGTCTACTAGTTCTGCCAATTTAAGTTTGCTCTAAGCATCTTAGACTTGGTTAGTATTTTCTTTGATACAATAGTTATGTAACCTTAAATAGAAAAGCATTCCAGAATGCTCATGCTTCGGATTATAGTGTCAAATGATGGCGAAGACAAGATTCATGTGGTTTTCTAACTCATGTTTTAATGTGTGGAGATTTACAATAGCGTGAAGTAGGCAAACAATCGATAATTCCCTCCTTTTTCCTGGCAAATTAATTTATTAAATAAATAGTGTTATGTTACAAGTTAATTAACATTGTGTTGAAGTAAATGTTAGATGTTGTACACTTTTGATGGCTCTGTTGTGCCTTTAGACACGCTCCATATGATTGTTTTACTGTTCTTTGGCTGGGCCATGACTTGTTATGTGTTAATACCTCAATCAGGGGCCTCATTCTGATTTTTCTGGACCAACTTCTGGGAGCACAGCCTGTGTTGCAATTATTAGAGGCAACCAACTTGTTATTGCGAATGCAGGTGATTCTCGATGTGTCATATCTAGGAAGGGCCAGGTAATATACGAGTCAAGCTTATTCTTTTCCTATATATGATTTGTTTCAAAAGGCAAATGTACTCTTAAATAGATATTGTACATAGCTGAACAGGAGTCTTCACGCGTCATGGCGATTAACTGGATCACGTTTGTCTGGTTGATTGTTGGCTAAGTTTTGGCAAATCTTTGGATATAAAATATGTATTTGGGATCTATGCTATGCTGGACCTTATCATTTTCACATGAATTATTAATAGACAATGGTGTGGCACTCTATATGCAGGCATACAATCTCTCGAGGGACCACAAGCCTGAGCTTGAGGTTGAGAGGGAGAGGATTTTGAAAGCTGGTGGCTTTATCCATGCAGGACGTGTTAATGGCAGTCTAAATCTGGCCAGGGCTATAGGTACTAGACCTCTATGCATGTAGCACTTTGCTTTTCGCTCCTTGAGTGTTAATTGGGATTAAAGAGACTTAGTTTATGCTAGATATGGCTAGATCCAATTACACATGAGCACTTTGTCTGGTTTGGTGTGGCACACACATGGCTGAGGAAAATTGAGGAATAATATTGTGGTTTCTGATACTAAAACTAGCTTTAATGTTGCAGGTGATATGGAATTCAAGCAGAACAAGTTTTTGCCCGCTGAAAAACAAATTGTTACTGCAAATCCCGATATAAATGCGGTACATACCTTCCTTTTCTTTATGTCAGGTGTAATCAGAATCTTTGTTGAATTATGTCAATTACTGTGGTCCAAATGGAAAAACTAGTTGTGTAATAGAACCCTACTCGATCATTCTTATCTGAAATTGTCATCTGACTTCCTCATCTGCTCTATGAGGAGCACAGGGTCAATAACCGACTAAAGGACAACTTTCTTGGATAATGGGGTGCCGTTTTGTGACAGCACTTGGAGTGATGTGGGTTAGGAGGAAAGTGTCAAGGGTTCAAAAGGAAGTAGTTTGTGTGGCCGTTAGATCGGTTGTTTACATTAGGCAGCAGCAGAAGCTATGATATGGTATTAAACACTATGACATTGAGACTGACCATAGGCTATTGTGTGTTTATTGCTACTAGACATCATGATATTAAGATCTCTTGTTTACGTTAGGCATCAGCAGAAGCTATGATATGATATTAAACACAATGACATTGGAGACTGACCATAGGCTATTGTGTCCTTATTGCTACTAGACATCATCATATTAGGTTTGACAGATTATTCTTGTAAAGAGTAATCTGCCTATTAATGTTAGGTGTTGGCAGATGCAATAATATTACGCACTATCACTTGGGAGACTGACCTGGATTCTGGAATTATGTGTTAGATGCTATTGGAAAAAAGTTGAATGAATTTCTCTCTATTTTCTGTACCTGCTGGAGTTTTCAAACAAGATTTTTCTGGGAAAGTTGCTAATAGATTTCCTTTTCCTTTCCTTCTTTTTAAATGTTAAAAAAGTAATACCCTACCAAGTGCAGATTAGTGGATCTTGAAGCCTTGGATTGAACTATTTTTAGAAATGGATTTCTAGTGAATCTTTTTGAAAAACTGTTACGTCAACTTTGGATTCTAACAGTGTGTTGAAGCTATCCTATGCTTATGGTGCTTCATTTGGGGTCAAGAAATTAATAGATCATGAGGGAGGGAGGCAGGAAGGATACTTAGTACCAAAAGATTGATGAGGTAGGGAGGGAAGAAGGCAGCCAAATATTTCTCTCTCAGATGCTGTCAGCCTGCAAATAATGGACAGATTGGGCACATATATACATGTAGCAACTTTAGCTCAGATACCTATGAATGGAGAAGACAATAAACTGTGACCATACCATATAATACTACTCTCTACCAGTGAAAGCCCAACTAAAGGGCCAATGGCAAAAGTTGAAGTGGCGCAAGGTGCGATGAATGGTATCACTAAGCATCATGTGGTGATGGTTGTGAGAAACAGGATACTTTGGGGTGCAATTGTAGAGGCCAGTGAATAGGTATTTACTTTCTTGAGGAACTGGTTTTTTGGTGTGAGAGAGCATTTTGAAGAGCTGGGTCCATTGATCCACCTATTTAGTGCTCTTATAAAGTTACTATCTAGCTTTATGTACATGGGGTAGACTCGCTTTGTGTGTGTTACTTCTTAACATATTACACCATCTATCGGAAGAAAAAGAAAACAAAAGAAAAATCACCCAGTTACAGACTCCTTTTGTGCAAGAAAATTACCGGGGAGACGACCGTAAGATTATAAATGTGCCAGCGATAAGCCTATCAGTTATTTATATGGCGGCTAACAGTTGTACTGTTCTGCTGATTGTGCTGCAAGAATCTCGGTTATTGAATTCTTATATCTTTTTCCTTGGTCTTTTGAAATTTTAATTTAGTATATCAGTTATTCTTTTATTCCCCCTGTTCAGGTTGAGCTATGCGAGGATGATGATTTTATTGTCCTAGCTTGTGATGGCATTTGGTATGTATACACCCCTGATCCCTCTTTCTGGCTTCAATGTTTTGGATTCCATGACATTGAAATGAATCTCCATTAATCCATCAAGAAAAGAATTGAATCTTCATCAAAACCTTTAAGAGTTATGGGGAAGTGGACAGGAATGAAATTGAACTTTGCCTCAGTTTGGGTTGTGATGGCCCATATGAAACTAGATGGTCTTGAATTTGAAGTAATCTTTCGTGGTCATTGGTATCCTTGGTTTAGCTGAAGTACACTTTTGCAAGGTGAGGGATGGAAATGTAATTATTATAAATTACTTGTGCAAAATTAGTGTGATAAAATTTCAAGCATGAGGTACAACTCGTCTCGACTTCTAATTTGTTGCTTTTGTTATTTTGTTCCTGTTGATTGGTTCAGTGAGTTTTGTTTCTCTCTGTCTTTTTCCTTTTTAACCTTCCTCCGTACCTCCATAAGGTTCGAACTTGAGCCTCCTGACAGGCCTAAGTAGGTTCCTGACCTACTCAACTATTGTAGAGCCTCAGATTTGGTTCAGCCTGTTTCTATTAATGGTTCCAAGATCTTTGATAACTATCCTTAAGACTTTGTGGCAAAGTTTGAGTTACATGGTATCACCTTGCAGCATAGGATCTTTGGAGTAGGGCTGACAAGTTTCTGTGCATCAACTGGTTAAAATAGCCTGCACTTCATTGGCTACTTTCAACTGCATTGCTAATGTGGTTGCTGTGTTTTAATCGTTTGAAGAACTGAGCAACTATTAGCCATGCAGACTTCTATAGCTTACTTCTTATTTTTCAGTCGAGCTTCATGAACAATTGATCAATCAGTTAATCTGTACCCACCTATAGAACACATATATATTAACTTACACAGCTGTTATATGTTATGGCTATGCATCTTTGTGTGTTGTTGCTAGAAATTATGCTTGACTGCGAACAATTCTCTGTTTTGATTTTAAGTGTTATCTTATTACTAGAGTTGTTCAAATCTGTGGACAATCTCTGCATCATACTCTCTGATGTATGGGCATGTATAATTTGCTTTTGCGTGGGTGTTTGGTCAACCACATCATGGGTTCCTCACTGTCATGTACATCTATTTAGATTGATTCACATTTCAAAATAAGCATCTTTATATTGCTAAGAATCCTGAATCTGGAAATGAGACATTGTAACCTTTGACTTTCTCTCCACTGTGAATTATAGATCCAAAACTATGAGATGTGATAATAATGAACGACACGTCTTGAATTTTTTGCAGGGATTGCATGTCTAGCCAGCAGCTAGTAGATTTTATACATGAGCAGCTCAACTCGGTAAGTATGATATATCACAATGATCACTTTAGGGCCTTGACCTGCAAACTGCTAAAGAAAAAATATAAAGGTAGATTGTTAGATATAATTAAGAAAGCATGCCTACTCTTGTAAGGTATGCAAGCATTTTGATGCTTGGGCAGCATTGAAGCATATCATGGCTTAATGTTTCATTCTTTTTGTAAAAGTTTCACATTTTCTAATGCAGCATTTCATAATCTCTTCTTTGCTCCTCCTTCCCCGCCCACTTTTTGTTCCGAGGATAGGATATGCTCCATTCTGTGACTGCATGGTGCCATCCTTGCATAGTAATGACCTGATGAAGGGATTGGTGGACAGTGTCTGGTTCAAGTGGTTGAATCAGCAGAATATATAAATGATTGTATTTTAACTCGAGATTAAGGGCTTGTTTGGGTTGGCTTTTTTTCAGGAAAAAGCACTTTTTTTCTTGAAAAAGTTATATTAAATTTGCAATAACTAATTGATTTGGTTTCCAAAAAAGCTGAAACTCTGAAAAAAGCTTAAATACAGCTTTTTTTAGAAGCCAGAATTTTTAGCTTCTAAAAAAAAGTTGTTTTTAAAAGCTGTTAAAAAAGCGCTTTTAAAAAAAGCCAATCCAAATGAGCCCTAATATTCTTATGTAGTGAAACATAGTGTTGATAATGAGTAAGACAAGCCAATGTGATACTTCATGAGATCGATTGTTCATTGAGAAAGTAAAGATTATTGGAAATGAAAAAGCATGTCAGATCCAAGTAAAATAATCTGTAGACTAATCATTTCAGATCCAAGTAAAAGAACCAGCAGATTGTAAAAATGATTGTTATTTTTCTTGTGTTTAGTATTGTTATGCAATAGTATTAATAATGTTTGACATCATGATCCCAGAGACCCAGACAATGTGAGATCACTATCGTAAAATGATAGTAGTGATGATTGGAAATGTGAAAGCATTTAAGTGACTTAAGTGAGCACTTAAGCAAAGTCGAGTATATGATTGAAGGACTTGGCCAATCTAACAGCATGCTGAAGATGAAAAATTAATTAATCAGAATGTGCAGCTATCCATTGAAAAGTTCTGCTGGGGTAGATGCAGTTATATTCTCCAAGTCTTATTACATGAAATGATAGTTCTACAGATCTGCTTTACCAAAAACTTGCCATTTTAGCCGCGTTGACCAGCTTTGTCCTTGGTGATGCTGTAACACAAACTTTTGAACTTGGATTTAAAGGAGTCCTATTGGGGCTGGTCCAACTTGATAATACTTCTTGTTCCTTTTGTATGCCATTTGTTTTGCTTAAAAAGCTGTATTTTTGACTTTCTTAGCAGTAACTATATGATATTTTCATGGAATTGTCTGTTTAAACCACATGTATGCTCTTTTTGTGGATCACATCTCACTTGAGCCTTTTCAACGTGTCAAATTTCTTATGCAGGAGAGCAAGCTTTCTGTGGTGTGTGAAAGAGTCCTGGACAGGTGTCTTGCCCCATCTACTGCCGGAGGAGAGGGATGCGACAACATGACTATGATCTTGGTACAATTTAAGAAAAACATCGAGTCAGAGACATCAACCGATGAAAAGTCCTCTATAACTGAGGATGCAGGCACAGATTCGAAACCAGTGGAGAGCGGATCAAGCTAGTGCGGTGCTGCTGCAGTTACCTTACCTATATCTTCATTCAGAAGCATCAGTATGTAATCATACATGAATTACTGTGACATGTCATTCCCTCTCTGTTTCTTGCCATGTTAATGTTACAGGGTTGTAATATAGCCATTAAAGACTGTACAGATGATTTAACTTCAGGTTTGACATCGATGACAAACCGGCTAACATGATCATTGTTTATGTGTATACTTCAATGTAGTATTCTCTTTTCCATTTCCTCACTTTCTTAGCTTTCTCAGAGACATGAGCGTTCATGCGTTCATGCGCTCATGCACTTCCTTTTCTGCGTTCTGGTTTACACATTCGTTTCCAGCTACAATTATTAGGTGGTGGCCGCTGTACTCGTGGCCATGATGGATTGTGATTTGTCTTTGAGCATTGTTGATTATTGAATCACTTCGGGAAAGGTATTGCAGAAAGTTTATGTGCACAGTGCAGAAACCTTGG
Source organism: Cordia subcordata (assembly GCA_028554755.1). Classification (NCBI taxonomy): domain Eukaryota; kingdom Viridiplantae; phylum Streptophyta; class Magnoliopsida; order Boraginales; family Cordiaceae; genus Cordia; species Cordia subcordata. The sequence continues at coordinate 10,887,784 of JAPTOF010000001.1, read as the reverse complement.
GACGGAGTAGAAAAGATAGAAAGCGTATGGATAAAATCTTGAACAGGGGAAGAAGCAAAATGCTTCTTGTTAAGGGTGTGTTTGGATTGATTCTTTGTTTTCAATATGTTTTTCTCTAAATTTTTTTTAAAAAGTACTCTTTCGAGAAGCTAAGAGTTCTAACAAGTTGAGATTGAGCTTTTTTTTTAAGAGTTTCTTTTTTTTTTTTTTTTGAAATCTAATTTAAATACTTGTGCAAAAGAGAGAATTTTTTTTAGGGAAAGTGTTTTTCATTAAAAAAAAAAAACCAATTCAAATAGACACTAAATCTCGAACAACAAAAGGAGCAATATGTTTTTTGTCATTTTTTTTTTGGCTTTTCAATCATCAACTTTGTATGTATATGTTTAGTTAATATATTAATTTGAAAGGTTTTCTATTCTTTACTTTTTGGTATATCAAATAAATATATACGTAAGATGTGATAAATGAGAGATATTTAGTAACATACAGTACATAATATACGGTTTTCGCTTTTGTCTTCTCTCTTTTGAACAAGCCCATGCACATATGGTTATGCACCAATGCTGTCGACCGTAGAATTTTTGTTTAGTAAAGTTATAACTACATAGTTCAATACTTACATATACGGATAAATTTTTTTTTTGGATTAAATTAAATTGATACTACAAATAAATTTTATACATATTTTATAATAAATTTCGAAGTGCAGTCTCCACCCCCAATAACGAAGTAATCGGTAAAGAAGCAACAAAAGAGGAAGTTAAATTCAGCCTTGAACCCATAAAAAAGAACAAAGACACAAAGTAAAGCTTAAGTAAGGAATAATTTTAACAGAATGGTTACATGTAATGAATGGTAAGATAGGCACATGTAATGAAGAGCGTTAGAATGTCCTAATTCTCCGTGTTAGTCTTAAATCTTCGTAAACCTTGTGTTTTTATACCTCTTATTCTCTAGTATTCTTCACATGTGTTTAACGTGGTCGTAAATTTGATACAAAAAATGAAAAAATTATTAGTTTGGTATCCATGATAAGAGGCACCTATCAAGTATTACTTCAATCGAAATTTTCACTTTTCTCAAATAAAATCAGCTGCAGACAAAGAGAAAGCATTGAGATTCAAAATGGGTCGAGGACATAGAATCACTAAGAAGAAAAAGAGTATGTATGACTCTACAAAACACCAAGGTTTTCCATCCATCTAGATTGACATTAATTGACGGGTAAATTCTTTGCTATAGATTACTTGTAATCGTTCTACCAACTTTGGTAGCCCGTTCAAAAATTTAATAGTTTGACAACAAATTTGTTCAACAAATGGGGTGCATGAATTTTGTTTATGGACTATTTAAATAGTAAAGTAACAATGTGAACCTGTAGTGGAAAATTTGTACATTTAAAGGATTTAGACCTTCAGAGTGAGTTGATTGTGACATGGTGGTATCTTCTTCTTGCCTAATTGTTCATCCTCAATCAAGTAATTCTCAGGCATATTCGCTAGTCTCCGTTTCTTCCTAACAAACAGTGCTCCTCCTCTTTGTCTCTCTTCATTCCCCTGTAACTAACAAATCCATCAATTAAAATAAAAATCAAAACTGTCAGACCTAACACAACAAGTTTTAGAAAGACTAAACAATTTATTTTTTGAATACGGTAACGTCTCATCCTGCATTGGTTCTGTGCAAGACTTGTTTTCTCTTTACAATAACTTAGGCGCATTACTATTTGTCATAACGAGTTCAAGTGTTTAGGATCACTTAATTACCATATCTGAATCCGAGACAGAAACCGAACAGGAACCGTCGAATGCAGCTCGGGTGGGCTCATTACTTCTTTCTCCTTGTACCATACACCTTCTCTCTGCTTCTAAGTTTTGGCAATGTACGAAATCTTTTTCTGGTTCAGCCTCAAAAGAATGTTTTCTCAACAAATATTTATGCCTTCTCCTCAAGAATCTGAAAATTTTGACATGAAAAGGAGATCATGAAATGAAACTTACAGGTCAATTTGTTGTCAAATTGTTCTCGTTTATAAAAACTGCTTGGGATTATGGGCCTTTTTGGCTTTTTTTTTTTTAAGGAAAAAACACTTTTTTCTTAAAAAAGTTACATTAAATTTGTAATAACTATTTAATTGGCTTTCAAAAAAGCTAAAACTCTAAATACAATTTTTATCAAAAACCAAAATTTTTAACTACTCAAAAAAAGATGTTTTTCAAAAACTAATAAAAAAAAATTTGAAAAAAACCAATCCAAACGGGCTCTATCTGAATACTTAAATTATGGGATCATGGCATTAAAATTTCTGGATTAAGATGGTTCAAAAGCCTGCTGATCTTCGAACATCGATTAAATTTACTAGATTGGGTATAAACAGCAGTTAAAAATCCAAATCAATCTGAGCCTTATTTCGTATCAGAAAAATAGATAGCAAAGTTCTCGTACTATTTTTTTTTTTTTTTCATTTGAAAATCAAAACTTACTTGAGTTCAGCAAAAAGAATCTCTCTCTTTTGTTTTGCACTCTGTAGTTTTCTCTTCCTGGAAACAAACTCCTATACAGATACCCACATTATAATTTATAAATTAAACTCTAATAAAATTATACTTTTAAGACTACAAAACAAACGTATCATTATTTTCAAATCAATCATATAAAATAAATAATTCGAATAGAGTCCAATATAAGATTGGCGAAAATTTATCTAAACAGGTGGGATAATGTGTGCACGAAACTTCTACTATGCTATGCATTAGACATGGGAAACAAACAAATATTTGAAATTCTAGTTTCACAAAATACAATTAAGAAAACAAAACAAGAAAAGAATTCATCAATAAAAAGTTAAGAATAAAGTATTAAACTAACCTTTTGTAGCACCAAGAATTCTTCTAATAGAATTTGATATTGAAGCTTTGCTTGATTAGCTTCTACATTCGCAACAGCATTAGAACAATGACGAAAACCATTATCATAAACCCTTTTCATCTTATAATTTGATATCCTCCACCCACCAAGAAAAGTCAAATAAAAGAAGAAGAAGAAGAAAAAAGACTGCTTTGGTGAGGGAAAAAAAAGAAAAAAGAGAGAGAGAGGGAGAGAAGGATGAGAAACTATGGTGGATAAGGGTGCTTTTTATCCATGTTTCTTGAAAGCTTTGAATGTGAAAAAAAAGGAAAAAATGAAATACAACCCCATAGAGAAGAAGGGGTATTTGTGGGAAGTGAATTGTGACTTTGTGAGCGTGGTTGGAGGACATTAGAAGACATCTTTGTTTCCTTCTTGCTCTCTTCTATATATCTTTCCATATATATCTTTACTTTTTTTTTCCTTTTTTCTCTCTCTCTCTCTCTCTATATATATATATATATTTGTTTAATACAAAATCGATTTTAGCCCACCTGGGTCATTATCGAAACAGAAACTGTGAGAGGTAAGATTGGGGCAGCAACGGCTGGTGTTGGCTTGCGGGTTGCAGTTTGTAAGCAACTGTCTGAAACTTTGGACGTTTCTTGGCATGGTCATTGAGGGCGAGTTGGGCGTAAAAACTTGTTCGGCTCTGTTTATTTTGTAACTCATAAGCTTATAAAAAAAAATATTAGTTCACGTTCTTTTTTTTTATTTACTGTTTATAAGTCCCAGCCAAACGGACTCTTAAGATATAAATGTAAACAGCAGTGCCTAATTACTAGGCCACCCCTCTCCCACACTTGTTCGCTTTGGGATTTGGTCAAATTTGGCCTTGTAGTTTGCTTTAGTTCATTGTTAATTTTAAAGGGGTGTGGCCTTGTAGTTTGCTTTAGTTCATTGTTAATTTTAAAGGGGTGTGTGTGAGATGTGTGCGTTTAAGATTAGGGTTCACAAAGTATGCTAATTGAATAAAATTATTTTGTTTTAATGGAGTAATTACTTGAGTTCGAATTTTATAAAAAGTGAGAGTAAAAAGAATAACAAAAAAAAAATCTTAAAGGTGTAAAATTAATAATTAACGCCTTATACCGAAAAGGTACCAAACAAAACTAGTTTATGGGGTTAAGAACTCTGATATGAAGAGATTTATATGTTTATAATTTATTTCACGTGTTATCAAGTCACACAATTTTTTCTTCCAAAAAAATTTTAGTCTATTCATTTAATTCATATGAAAAAAAAAAGCTTTTTAATCAAATTTATTTCATATATGTGTTTTCTTCACCTTTCATATTATTCTATTTACTTTATTTTACTTTTTTCAAGATTATTTGATTTTACAAAAATATATAAACTATGATCAATATTCGAAACATGCTAAAAATATAATCTTACAAAGTATGACTTTTCTTTGCCGGTTAAAGAAGTTTTATTTCTTCGCAAATTGGTACAAACCATTTCAAACCCCTCAAACCAATGGTACAAAGATACAAAACAACTCTAGATTTGAGGGGTAAGGAATCAAAAATAAAGGAAAGATCCCAAAAACAACATTCATCCTAGCAAAAGAAACAAGGCTAGGAACCAAAGAAGAAACATCAAGTGACAAATTAAGGAGCCAAATCTCCTTGCTAGTCAGGGGGGAGGACATCATGAATCGGAACATCGGCCACATCCAACTTCCCGCCATTTTCCCCAACGCCATTAACCAAATTGTGCTCTACCAAACCTTCAATTTCATTTTGTGCATCCAGTTGGATATTTCCACTGGACACATTTTCTTGGGCTGCCCCAACATTCTCATTTGCTTCCATCAATTCAACATTATTTTCCCCACAATCATTGTTGTCAAGGGCATCAAGTGAAGCAAATCGATTACCTTCAAGGGAAGTTCCTCCATTCAATTCATTTGAGGACCGAGAGGCATTTGAAGTATGGACTTCCGTTTCTTGAAAATGTGTTGCATTTGTGGTCGACTTCTAAACCATTTTTTGTATGAATGTTTTTCCAATCGTTCCTACCTCTTTCTTGCTTCACTTCACTTTGTAGGTTGTGTTGGAACATTGCTTTGAGGCATGCATGGAAAAGAATTTGAAGTCCAGCCAACAAGTTTGCAAGAGGAGTAAAAAATCAGTTCCAAGCTTATTCGATATCCACTTTAGCCGAGTATCCATTCTTTAATTTCACATAAGTAGTTTCCTTTTACTTTTAATTTATCTTTTCTTCTCTTTTCTTTTCTTTTTTTTCGGTTGTTCATCTTCTTCCCCGATAATTCCTTACACCTCGTGAGCAGCTCGTAGTCCGACCCGAGCAAGTCGGACGATCCAACCATCCAATCTGCAAACGGTCTTCATCACCGTGCGGCGACTTCAATGACACGATTCGATTAGCGTGAAAACAAAGCTCCACTCTCCACCGTCAAGTGCCATGGCCGTCTCTCTCCTTCAAAAACTTTCCCGTCTTCCCCAGATTCTTACGATGCTTGCCAAAATGGGTTTCAAAAACCAAAAAAAATGATCCACCATTGTGTGTGTCCGAGAGAGAGGGAGATTAGCTTAATAGAATAGAGAGGTTTTGATCACTTGCATGGTCAGTTAGCGTGGATTTATTGGTCTTAACATCAACGCAGCTAACCACGGCGGAGGAGGAGGAGGAGGAGGAAAAAATAATAAAGAAGGAGAGCTTAAAAAGAAAATGTAAAATATAAAACTAAATACTCTTTGCCTTAAGAAGGTAATTACAACTCACGAGAAATTTGAATCTATCTTCCCATGCAATTAGGTTTAACGGCTCATTTGTATTAGTTTTTTTTTCTTTTTCTGAATATTTTTTTTTCCTAAAAATAGCTTTTTAAAAAGTATCTTTTTAAAAATTTTTAGAACATCCATCCATATCAAGTTTTACTGACTACTTGGTGCATTCCGGTACACCCACTCTTTGCGTTTTCCATGTGTAATCCTTTCCTTAATTTTCCATGCTTCTTTAATCTCCATTACATTCTTCTTAATGATGCTGGCTTTGTTCCTCGTAGCGTCTGGCGGTCGGCGTCTGAACGTTTTCTCCGCCAATTCCAAAGCCACCAAAGCATGACCGTAAACGAAATAAACCAGTTCGGAGTCCAGATATTCTCCTCTATCCACTCAATCCAACTTCTCTAGTTGAACACTCTATGGTTCTTGTTTGGTTGAATGGCTGACCAAACCTCTCTAATCTTCGGAGAGTGTGTTCCTCGTCTTCAGCCTCCACTCCACACTCAATGCATCTAGCCTCTTCCATAACCCCTCGTTTAACCGGGTTAGCCCGACAAGGAAGGCATTGGTGCACCAACTGCCAAAGAAAGCAGACAATATGTTGTGGACACTTGAGCTTCCACAGCTCCTTCCAGCAGAAGGTGGGTGTCATTTGAGCCGGTGACAGCAGCTTGTATGCGGAGGCATCAGAGAAACTTCCTTTTGCTTCGTGGTTCCAAGTAATAAAATCTTCTCTCTCACAATTTGGTATAAAACCGAATGCTGGAAATATGCAGTATGCATGCGCTTGGTAGCCTTCCTTGGAACAAGGCCCAATTCCAAGATCCATCTTCAAGGCCAGAGATCCATACTGGCCAATTAAGCTGATCTTCAGGAACAGTTGTTGGGGCCATGTCATTCAGGATTGCATCCCCGACCCACCAATCGAGCCAGAATTTGGTCCTTTTCCCGTTGCAAATCACCCATTTGACGCCTTGCCTGAGGATGTCCTTGCTTCTGATTATGTCCCCGCAAACAGACGAATCGGTAGATTTAGGAGTGTAATTGAACATGTTCTTATGAAAATACTTAGACTTTAATCTAAAGTGGATCATTTTCAGCTAAAATCTTCCAGCCAAGTTTGGACAGAAGGGCCCTGTTAGTGAGGTTAGTGGAGCGCAGTCCAAGGAAAAAATAAGTGCTTTTTCAGAAGAATTTAACACCCAAAAAAAAAAAAAAAAATTCTAAACAGAGCCTAAGCATAAGTCCAAGCCCACCAATGGAGGAGGAGCAACAAATAACAATTGAAAGCAACAAAATCCATTGAGTTTAACCTTGAAAACAAGCCATCTTAGACGACAGATGAGAAAGTAAGCGAGGGGTTGTGTTATATGTGGACTATGGATATATGTATTTCAAATAGGGAGAGGTGTTTGGGAAATAACTATATATTTGTAGGCATGTGTGCATGCATGACAGATGAACTTTTCATTCAACGTTTGCTGTCTTCAAAAACTTGTTAACTAGCCAAATGCTAACTCAGGAAGAATGTAATCTTCAAATCTGCCCAAAGATGAGCAACTCCATTGACATCCTAGTTATTTTACTTTCAAAAGGTAAGAAAAATGACCAAAATAATCTTGTCAACCTCTGAATGCTCAACAGTAAGCCAAAACTTCGGGGTTAAACACCTTCCCCTCCATTAATCAAAGTCTACAAATGCAGCGAAAAAAGGCCAAAAACCTGAGAGAAAAGGAGAGAGAAAATTTTCAGCCAAGAAGTCGGAAATTCAACCAATTGTAAGAGAAGAAAAGGTTTGGGGACTTCCTATCTCAAAGAATTAATTGCAGGCTCAAGCCATATCGCATGTACAACAGAAACAACACTATGAACTTCCTTCAACTATAAACATTTCTACAATAAAATAAGTAGACACACTTGTTTCAGGCAGCTTGCTACATTCAATAGGTTTTTCTTTTTGTTTTTTTAACTCCCAACCCACCCCCTGCCAAAATGGGATCTGAACCCAGGTTATCTCCTGCAAATGGGGGTTGATGCAAAGTACTGCTCTTCCATATCTGTTGAGTTTTCAGTTCTGCCTGTCAGAATTCCCTCCCTAAAACAAAGCTGGCCTTGAACATTAGTATGTAGCAAGGAGAGAGGATAGAGAAAGATGAAGAAAGTAATTAAAGAACAAAGGATCTGGGGACTGATCTCACAAGGACTAGAAGCAAAGAAGCTAGAACTAATGAGAATTTAACTACTGTAGATAAAGTATTTTCACATACTTCCACATTTTGGGTGTCATTCTTATGCAATTTAACAGCCTTAGGTTACCTCAGTATGCAGTCATTGCTGGAAGCTACTTTTACAAGATCCACCAGCAGAACAATCTACTTCTTGAAGCTGGCTTGATACTTTTACAGTTTAAGCGGTAAAATAGCAGCATCAGCCTCTTTATACGTGGAATTTTGTAACTTCCAATCAGTCCTGCACGGTATAAATCTCGTATTTGTTTCTCAAAACAAAATGAGTGCAGAGCCTTAATACATCCTATTTTTATTGTTATAGAAGCTAAACATATAAAGTTGTTGAGTATCTTGCATTTCAGTCTTGTGGCGATGACATTCCAAAAATGAAAGGACAATTATCACTTAAGCAGCATATAAGACAGCAGTAACTTTAGAGCATTGCATCCACCATCTCCATTACTTTCTCCCTCTTCCAGATAGGTCATTTCCAGGTTCAGTGACAACTTGAAAGAATGGGCTTAAGTATTTTTGTTCTGCACATGATTGTGGTTGTGAGTGAGTGAGAGAGAGAAAGCCAACAAACAGAGAAAGACCCAATGAGCATGAAAGCCAGAAGAATTCCCTATGATTTGTGTCTCCTATCGTAGGTGCTTTCAGTAACATTTCTTTCCATCACTCCCTTTCTAAATGAAGGCGAGGCACATTTGAAAACCAAAGTTTTTGAGGCACTGCAGATTTCAAGTAACAAACAATGGAGCTTGTTAAATGGGTAGAAAATGAGACATCAAAAAGATACTTTTCAAACACCATTGCCAAAGGTGTCTGAAGTACATGAACATAATGTCAAAAGCATAGTTTTCGCTTAATTACTACTCATGTCATGGCAGCAACCAGAACACTATTGACTGATAGTTAAATTCAAATCTCATGCACTATGACATAGCGATGCTTCTCACACAAAGCACACAGTATTACAAGAATAAGTATCCTACTATGTCCTCCAGATTGCTCAATCAGAACAAGAACTAGTTTCCAATAGGCTTTGTAGCATATATGATATTGTCATTAGATGTTCATTGACAAAATGTAAGGTAATAGTTGTGGTATCTTAGACATGCTTCACTAAAAAGGTGCAGCAGCTTCTCATTATTAAATAAGCACCAACACATTCACCAGGATGCCATTTTCAAAATCAAGTAATCCTCCATAAAATAATTAGTTCAAAAGAGCATAATGTTTCAAATGAGAGTTCTGAATGGTGTAGTATTTAAACATAGTGCAGCGCAAAGTAAGTTGTTTTATGTATTTCATTGCATATAATGTCGTAAGGGGGTGCGACCAAGCTTTTATCCACAGTAATAAGATATTACTTCCTAGAAAGTAAAGGATAGGTAAGTCATCATTTTTATGTCCAAAACATAGAATTTATGATATTCAATAGCACAAGGAAAGAGTGTTATTATCAACTTATATAAAGAAACAGACAGTTTGTACAATTTGCTGTCTAAACATCGAACTTGCAGATATTACATCGTGATTTAATCAAGCATTGAACTACAAGAACCCGCATGCATATAAATAGACAGATGCAGAAATGCAACTAGACACAATAAATAGAAAAAAGAGTGATTTATGTCAGCATGCTACACTTGTGCTGGAAAAAGAAAGGTGCATGAGGAGGCAAAAGCAAAAAAGTCTACCTCTACTATGTCAAAACTAAATGATTCTAGCAAAAAAATGATCTGAAAGAACTCCTTTCTTTGGGAGGAGACAGAACTGTCAGTACAGAAGGCTACTGGTAGAACTGCTTGCAAGTTATTGTTGAAGAATATTTTGGTTATTAATGTTATTTCCTTATTCTATGGTATTAAATTAGGCAATAGTTTAGATTAGGTAATTAATCAAGTTGGTTTCCTTATTATTCTAGTTTCCATAGAATTCTAGTTATCTTATTAGTCTAGCTTCTAGTCTTGCTCACCAAGTTATCATGCCTATAAATAGGCTCTTCTATTAAATTCGTGAAACATCAAGAATACACAATGTAGTCTTTATGAGTATTTCTCTTTAAGAGCCACCACCTTCAACCATCTTCAACACTTTCATATTTTCACTTCATATTTTATGTTTTATATATTTTCCACATAGTATCAGAGCCACCCTCCTGGTGGCTTGCTTCCCTTATTAACTTATTAAAAAAAAAAAAACCAAGTAGTCGTGTTAGCCTACGGGTCTCACATCCATCCAAGCTGTCGCATTAGCCTACGGGTCACATGACTATCCAAATCCACATCCGGATCGAAATCCAAGTCCAAGTCCAATCCAGTTTCCAGTTAGTATCTCAATCTAAGTTCCATCCAATGGTCGTAGGGATTCATCACACCAAAGTAGTGCACACGACCCCCAAATCAATCCTAATTCCATCCCTATTCAAGGTTAGACGAGCAGTAGTGACCGTGCTGAATTTCGAGTTAGACGAGCCATGGTGACCCATCCCTTCCATCAAGATCACGTTTTCTTTTGAAGACCTTTCAAACTCAAGGTCGCATATCTAATACCACCTTGAGTTTGAGAGGAGGTGTTGAAGAATATTTTGATTATTAATGTTATTTCCTTATAATATAGTATTAAATTAGGCAATAATTTCGATTAGGTAATTAATCAAGTTGGTTTCCTTATTATTCTAGTTGCCTTAGAATTCTAGTTACCTTATTAATCTAGTTTCTAGTCTTGCTCACTAAGTTATCATGCCTATAAATAGGCTCTTCTATTATATTCGTGAAACATCAAGAATACACAATGTAGTCTTTACGACTCTTTAAGAACCACCACCTTCAACCATCTTCAGCACTTTCACATTTTCTCTCCGTATTTTATGTTTTATATATTTTTCTCTCCATATTTTATGTTTTATATATTTTCCACAGTTATTAATTGGAACTCTTTGAATCAACTTAACAGAAACCTAAAAAAGCTACTTGCTCTCGACTTTGAACCTGGAAGCTTAGTCATCTGCAGAACTAGAAAGTATTTATCATATCATATGCAGAATTCAGGAATATTATCAATAAGGAGGAAAAGAGACATTAAAGGTGATGAATGCTCAATTGTTTAACAATTGGTCAAACTTGCAAAGGAAAAGAGTATTATCATTTACAATTTCAAGGGTTTCTAACTATTAAGAAGTTCAAATGAACAAAACATCCAAAGCAAGGTCAATTCTCACGATGATGAAGAAGATGCATGAAGCAAGATCAAACCTTTCTCAATATCCTAGAGTTGGAAACAATCATCATCATGAGATTAATTCGACCATAAAAAGATGTGGTGGATGCTAGGAACCAATGCACAGAAAGCACATGGCTGTTGTTAAGGCAGAGCAGCTTCCCCCAAAAAAAATAAGAGAAGGAAGAAAAAGGGCGGGCTGGCACTTCTTTGTCATCTTACCCATTTGGCTATAGTTACTAACCGCAAAAGCATACTCGTGCGTCAAATGAAGCGACCTGACACTCTTCGGAATTCATTGGTCTTAACAGAGATACAAGTTTCATGTGGAAATGGAGAGAGGTGATCTGATTGAAGTGATTACTCCCTCAGAGTTAGATCAAGACATCCTTCACATAAGACACTATGCTCGGTACAAGCACGAGAAAGAGAAAAGGGGTGTCTTCCTCAATGTAAGAAAAAGAAAGCTCAATCCTTTTGCATTTTTGGTATGATAGGAAGACATTGGACAACTTCTTTATCCATGTTTCATATGCACCCCTATACATTTACAATCACAATGACTAGATTTGGTCTGATAGGAAGAGAGTGGACAACTTCTTTATCCATGTTTCATATGAAGACCTATACTTGTACAATTACAACTGCATGGAATAGACGAAAATTTCAATAAACAGTAACTTCATCTTTGGCCTGTTACTCATCAAACCTGTGCCATTTCAGATTAATTGAATAGAAAGCAAGTGAAAATCCCACATTTATACTTCCCCTTTCCTCCGTTGCTTCTCATTGAACAAAGTAACTGACTTTTAGTCCATACACACCTCTCCTTTTCCAGTTCATCTCAACCAAGTAAAGTAGAAGAACCAAAAAGGAAAGGTTTCTTACTCCGATATTTTCATTTTGGGTCACATGGGGGGATTTTGAACACCCTAAATGTTAATTATTGTTTTTGTTTTTACATGCACATGCATTGTTAGTTCGCTATCATTTTCACATACATCTATTCCAGTCAAGTGTTTATAAGCATATGGAAGCTGCAACCAAACTTGAAAAGGTACATTTTCTTTAAAGGGAAGGCAAGTAAACTGTCAGCTCAAATAAAAAGAAATAATACAAATCTTAAAGCTGTTTTCAAGTGCATCTTAATGCAAACAATCTAGCCTTGGCGATCCTTTCTATAATTTTAGCAGTATTGAGGACTCTTTGGACTTGGTAAATATTTTTTCCTTCACATAATTTGCTCCAAGCTGAAGTGGTAAGATGAGAAGCCAATTTTGGGCTCATTTGGGTTGGACTGTTTTAGAAGGGTTTTTCTTTCTTTTTTAACTTTTGAAAGAAGCGCTTTTTTTTTGGGGGGGGGGGGGGGGAAGAGGAGGAAGTACTTATCTTGAAAATCTGAAATTTCTAGCTTCTAGAGCATTTTTCAGCTTCAACTTCTTCTTAAGTCAATCCAATTACTTATTGTAACAAGCCAATCCAAATGGGCTTACTATCTAAAGGGTCATGAAGACACATGAAGGAAAAAGATAATTTTGAATAATAAAAGAATCTGAACAGTAAAGAGTACATTCAAAGGAATATTCTTTTCCTTTGGGGAAAAAGAAAATTTTCTATACAGAAACCATTGTTGTATTGTGACTAATATAAAACTACAATTTCAACAACAAAGCAGACAGAACTGAATTTCCTAATTACTAATTACACCTTATATGTTATATCAAAGAACCCAAACTGCATAAGTCACAGAAATTAAATATGTACAGTCCTTCAACAAAGCAGTTGGGGACTCGGTATGTGCACCTTTACTTTAGGGACAGTATACAAATTCATTCAGGCACTGAAGCACCCAAACCAACATTGCAGCTGCATTATGGACTATGCTTTATCATTCAGCTTCCGCAATAATGAATTAAATGTACTCCGACGACAATCCAGTTCAATAAGCAAAACCTCCTGCATGAAAATTTTAATCATATATAAGTAGTTCACAAACTAAGGGAAGACGGAAATTCATAAGTGATCAACAATGAATACCTGTGCTACACAATTGAAGTGCTGAGAAGGGAATAAAGGAAGGAGGAAGGAGAATACAGTACAGTAAGGCCACTATGAACAATGGAAGAAAGCAAGCGGAAGCAATTATAATGCAAGAATGCAATGATAATCAATAAAGTTACAGCAAAAAACAGCAGCAGGGCTCAAGGAAATACCTTGGCGCCCTAGAGCACATATATATGTAGCTGGGGTCAATTCCAGCTTTCAGTATATACAGAACCCCGATGTCAATTAGGTAGCTGAGCGAATGTTCCAGTGTTGGGGCTACAGCCCCCAACCATCATCTTCTCATAGACTGCGTATGCAAGATCGGGATTCCCAGACATGCTATAGCCTTTTATGAGAGCATTATATGTGAAAACATTAGGTTCAAGACCAATTGATTGGAGTTCTTCATACACCTTTCGTGCTTCTTCCATTTTGCCAATAATCCCAAGATTGAGTATTAGAGAATTGTAAGTATAAAGATTGGGAGTTACCCCTCTGCTCCTCATCTCATCAAGAAGAGACAACGCCTCCCTGATTTTCCCTGATCTCCCCAGGCCATTGATCATGAGATTGTAAGATATCAAGTCAGGATCAAGGCCAGCTGACTGTAATTCCTTGAAGAAGTACACGGCATCCTCCACCTTCCCCGCCATACAGAGACAATCTACAAGAATGGTGTAGGACTTCAAATCTGGCCGTATCCCCTCTTCCACCATTCTGTCAAACAACTCACATGCAGTTTCCACATCACCTGCTTTTCCAAATCCGTTAATAAAGATATTGTAAATAGCACAGTTAGGTCTGCATCCATAATCTATCATCTCCTCAAAGAAACTCTTTGCTTCATCAAATTTGCCAAGCTTCAGAAGACCATCCATAAGGGGACCATATGTACAAGGAGTGGGAGAAAAGCCTCCACTTATAAGATCATAATACAAATCTATGGCTTTCTCTACCCTACTAGATTTTACAAGACCAGAGATAAGTATGTTGTGAGTAATTGTGTCAGGCTTACATCCTCTATGCAGCATTTCCTTGTAAAGGTTAAAGAGTTCCTCTACCTTTCCCGATCTTCCAAGATCATCAAGAAACAAATTATAGGTTGATACATCTGGAGTGCAGCCAGAACTTTTCATCTCTTTGAAATGATACCAAGCCAATTCCGTAAGTTGAACATCAAGAAGCCCACTAATCAAGGGATAATATGCCTGGAGAGTCGGTCGAATTCCAAGAGATTTCGTGAATTTTTCAAAAAGTTCATGAGCGTGAAGGGCTTTCTTCTGCTTACTCAAAAATTTAATGAGAGGCACTAATATTGATTCATTTCTACAAAGTCCATCTGATGCTAGTCTCTCCATAAATGAAATGGAGTTATGTAATTCTGCTTCATGCACAATTCCTTCCATCAAATTTGCCCAGAAGGATCTGTCTGACAATCTTCTGGACTGATAAACAAAATGCTGAAGAATTTTCAAAGCATCATCAATCAAACCACTTTTAACAACGGCCGGGACAAGAGTATAGAAAGTTATGCAGTCAGGACTGAGTACTTTTCTCATCTGATGGAAGAACCAGAATGCTTCAGAAACTCTGTCTTCTTTAGCCAATCCATAAATGACAGTGTTATATGTGAAAACATCAGGAAAGCAATTCAGGTCTGTCATTTCATAAAGAATTTTCAATGCTGAATTGACCTCGTCATTCTTGCAAAGACAATCCAAGATCGTATTAAAAGTAATTGTGTTCGGGGGACACCCTTCTATAGTCATGCGCCCAAATAGTTCCAATGCCTCAACAAATTGGCCCTCCTTGCCTAATCCAGCCAATAATGTGTTGTAAGTCACTACTGTGGGAGACAGTTTCATGTCCTTCATTCTATAGAACATTTCCCATGCCTCATCTGCTCGACCACCTTTGTAAAGTGCATCGATCAGAGAATTGACAACTATCACATCAGGATCACAGCCATCCCCTATCATTTGCCAGAGTAACTTGATGGCTTCATCAATTTTACCGGCATTACTGTAGCACTTCATCATCATGTTATATGTAATGGAATCTGGTGCAAGTCCACTCTTTTTAAGTCCATAAAAAATATCTTTAGCCTCAGCAAGCCTACCCCACTCTGCAAGACTATATAGAGATGCATTATAAGCAACAACATCAGGGACAACTCCTAGAGCGTTCATCTTCTCAAACATTTCAAGGGCCTTATCAGGTTCTCCTACTTTTCCATAGTAGTCAATAAACAGGACGTATGTGAATGCAGTACGCTTTACACCAAAAGATTCCATACTTCCAAATAATTTTAATGCTTCGTCCAATCTTTTTTCTCTCAAAAGGCCACATATCAATGTATTGTAAGTATGAAGATTTGGTGAGACTCCTTTATCCCTCATGGAATCTAACGTTGCAAAGGCTTCGTCAACCTTCCCAACTTTGCATAAAGCATTCACAAGAATGCTAAAAGTTACAACATCTGCTGTGTAACCATCTGCCTCCATGTTGTCCCAAAATTCCTTCACAGATTCCAAGTCCCCAAGGTCACTGAATTTATCCAATAAAGTCACATAAGTAACTCGATCAGGTTTATGGCTTCCAGTTTTCATCTTTGAAAACACTTCTTTGGCAGTATCAAGTTTGCCAGCATTACAGAGAGCATCAATAAGAACTGTATAAGTTACCACATCAGGTGCACAACCTTCATTTTCCATTCTTTTCAACAATGTACAAGCCTCCTCAATCTCACCTGCCCTTCCAAGCACTCTAATGCAAATCGTAAAGGTATAAACATTCGGCCTCAATCCCAAACCTTCCATCTCTTTCAACAATCCCAACACTGTCGCAGTATCCCTCCTCTTACCGGATGCCACCATTAGTGCAGAGTAAGTTTTAAGACTGGGCTTTATCTCTTCAGACACCATTCTTCTATAAACCTCCAAGGCCTCCCTACAAAACCCTGCTTGAAGAAGTAAGTGTATCAACCCATTATATGAATACGCGTTCAAGACAAAGCCTGCTTTACTCATCCTTTCAAGAGCGAGTGGCGCTTGTCGAATCCCACCCTTAATGTGGAGCCCTTTGAATATTGTCAAGTAGGTATCCAAACTCCTATATATGATCTGCTTTTGCATTATATCAAACACAACAGCCATATCACCGATCAGACCATGAATTCTCAACACATCAAGCATATAATTACACGTTTCTGTAGTGTGAACAACATTAGACTGCTGAGCAACAGACTTAAAGTAAGAAAAAGCTTGGGTTGGGTCTGAAATTGACTTCAAAACCCCAATAACTTCATCTGAGGACATCCCCTTTTTCAGCTTCCCATCTATCATCAGAACCCCATTCGAGCTTTTCATCAAAAACCCACAAATACCCACATGTCTTTTCTTGATTTTCTTCGTAAAGAACACAGACCCAAATGGCAAGACATTCAAAGTTCCAAACTTTCTCCTTCTAGTAGACTCATTGTGACTCACAACAGATGGTTTACTACAAGATGGTCTGCTATCATTTACAGATATACAGTTGAAATTACTACAGCAAATTCTTGGAGAGCTAAGTATAATCACAGCCATACGAGAACTATCAGAAGCTATTCAATGAGCAATGCAAAGAAAAATCAAAGAAACGTGCCGCTTTCGCAGAAGATGTGGAGAAAAGAGAAAGAGTAAACGGTGAGCATTGATCTACTTACAGAAGCATAGCATAGAGGAAGCGAGTGAAGAGTTTATAAGTTGACTGTGGACTGAGACCAGTGCCTTATGTTATCTCATCGAGCAAGATTACGAAAAATAGCTTCTCTGTCGTTGTTCTTGAGATTTTTTTCTTCTCTTTTGTCTTTATTTGTAGTTTTTCAGTTTTTAATAAATTCCACTTTTTGATAAATTCCACTTTGCATCCTTTAGAGTTTATAGCAATCTTTTGTATTCGTGCCCCCAACGAATAAATTTATTCTAATAATAACGATAAATTTAATTGGATTTATTTTGTTAATAATAAATGATGAATCTAATTATAAATCTTTTAAATTTCAGAAATGAATATCTTTTAGCATGTTTTGCATTCACAATAATTTCTCCAATGAAAATAATAATATATTGATAAATGATAATAAATAAAAATAACAAAATATAAGACAAATAATAAATTAATTTACAAACTAATAATAGAATCAGCGAATTTGGTGGATTAGCACATAGAGTCAAGTTGATGTGCCATGCCTGGCTTTCAAATGGAAGAGCTTTAATAAAGATAATTATGGTTCGTTTGATATGATAGAATGGTTTGGAAATAATAGTTAATTAAGGCAAAATGGTCATAGAATTTTTTTTTTTTTATATTTGATTAAAATTATTAAAAAGCTATAATGGAGTGACTATCTTATTTGATATATTTGGTAAAATTATTTTAAAACAAAAATAGAACAGGATAAAAATCAATTCAATTAACAAAAATACACTTATTCTTTAATTTGGCATAAATTTAGACTTATACGTGACAATTATTTTTATACAATATTAACATAAATTAAAATACTTTGTCTTTTGATCAATGATAAAACAAAGCTATTTGTTCAATCATTTTTTATTTTTATCACCATATTTTAATTTATTTACTTTTTCTAAGATAATTGAGAGAAAAGTTAATCATCCAATAAAACTACACATATTTTTTGGGTAAAAAAGAGTTAAAAATGAAAAAAAAACATGTGTACTCTTAATTTTTTACTTTTTGCTTTTTAAATTTTTATTTTTTATTTATTTAATAATAATTGAAGATTTAAATGAGGAATAATAATTTTATTTTATTTTATTTTATTTTATGTGATTTCAACTTAAGTTGCAATACTCATTCATTAGGTTTGGCTAAGGAATGGGTTTTCCTATTTTTTTCTGGAAAGGTCATTCCATGGAAATGGTCTTTTCGACTTCAATTAATTCCACTAAAAAAAAAAAAAGAATGAGAAACTGAAATGACGATTTCATTCTATGTCATTATTGCATACCAAACATAACCTTAGTGGAAATTTCTTCCAAACAGCGGCAATGACGGCAATAACATGACATACACTTGGCATATGATTGTTGGCAGAGAGAAAGCATGGATTAGGGCTCATTTGGATTAGTTTTTTTTTTTTTTTGTTTTTTCGCTGAGCCTTTTTTAAAGAGCTTTAAGCAGTAACAAAAGTTATTTTGTATGGATCCACCCTGTAAAAAGTATTTTTTAAACTAAACTAGTCATTTGGATAAAAAAGGGTAAAAATCACTTTTTTCAAATAAATTACCAAAACGGACGTACAGAAGCACTTTTAATAATTAACATTTGAATAGGAAAGCAATTATCATTTATCATTAAAAAAATACATGAATTGCCACTTTTTTTTTTAATTTTCTTTATCTTATTACATATCTTTGATATTTAATTTTGAAAAAAACAATTCTTATTATAAATTTGAATGTTTTGCTTAAAAAATGGACTTAAGTAGGAAGACACAAAAAAAAATCATGTTCTTGAATTGATATTGGCAAAAACTGTTAGATTTCTTACAAAGTACAAAATATCTTTAAATTATTTTAATTTTAAGACAAGAAGAAGAAAGAGAAAAAAAGCAAAAGATAAAAAAGAAAAAAAAAATATCAATAACATCAGCAGGCCCCTTTTTTCTTAATCAAAAACTATCTTCATTAAACACAGATTATACAAACAACTTTCGTAAGATTTACACAAATATTAACCAACACCAACAATTGGTTTGGATACACACAAACATTAGCGAACATTAACCCTCTTTATTGTCTCTTTTTTTGCTGCAATGAGGTGTCCTTCCAGTTTTGCGCAATTGCTACAACACCAATTTTGGATTTCTCCCTATTAAATGCTGCATCAAGATTAATTTTTAAAGTATCTTGTTGTGGCACTATCAACCTATCCATTTATCCCTTTCTCCATTTTCTTTGCTTTCTTCTGATCATGAAACAAAGCATGGAAAAATATTGAATAAGAATGTCTCTTGTAACCCACCAATTTACAAATTCACAAATTTTGCAACCCACTAAGAACAAGATCTACTGTATATTCCCTAGACACATCTTATTAGTTAAAGAATGATAAACACGTCAAGAATATAGTGTGTAATAAAATATTTCAAGAAATATGTATGGCCTTAAAAATATTAAACCATTTTTTTAAAGCTCGCTTTTGAACTTCTAATGGGTCAAATAGTTAATTGAAATGGCTCCAAGGGAAGCAACCCATCTTGAAATTATGGAATCAAACTTCTGTAAACACTCTGCCAATGACAACTTAGAACCTGATTCAATATCAACTGCAATAACATGCAATCAATGAAGAAACAATTGATGTTGATATTAACATTTAGTCCAGAAATAATTTACATCAAGTTTTGTCACTCGAAGCTTTTCTTGAAACCTGTCAAGAAAATAATCAAACTAAATTCCCACAAATCCTTTAGGTTGATCAATTTTTCTCACCCGTACACCAATACACTAAAAACAAAACCACCCACATATCCTCAAGACTTATGCACCATTCTCCACAAATGAAGGCACTAGCATACACCCCCTTCACTCATATATACATATATATATATATATATATATATATATATATCAGAAAATAATATATGAAATCTACAAAAAATAATTAATAGATGAATCTTGAAGCTGCGATGGAGTTCTGCTTTAGAGAA
Organism: Cordia subcordata; assembly: GCA_028554755.1. Lineage (NCBI taxonomy): Eukaryota > Viridiplantae > Streptophyta > Magnoliopsida > Boraginales > Cordiaceae > Cordia > Cordia subcordata. The sequence continues at coordinate 10,867,901 of JAPTOF010000001.1, read as the reverse complement.
CAAGTAGAAAGAGAATATATATATATATAGATATATATCAGAAAATAATATATGAAATCTACAAAAAATAATTAATAGATGAATCTTGAAGCCGCGAGGGATTTCTGCTTTAGAGAACAATTAGAAAGAGAAAAAGAAGAGAAAGCCGATGGAGGTGAATGAGCAGAGAGATATGTTTTGTTTTGGGGATAAAAAAGTAAGTAGATGTTGTCAGCGCATTTTTAAAGATCTTTCCTCTTATCTACTGCAACAACTTAATTTAAAAATCTCAAATTTTTAGCTTCTATCAAAAGCACTAAATCGACTTTTTTGTAGCTTTAGCTTTTGGGCTCGTTTGAATTGGTTTTTTTTAAAAGTATTTTTTTTTACAGATCTTTTTTTGAAGAGCTTTAAGCAAAAGCAAAAGTATTTTTGTATTTGGATTCATCCAGGGAGAAGTGCTTTTTGAACTGTAACAGTCATTTGAATAGAAAACTGTAAAAGTACTTTTTTTAGTTAAATTACCAAAAAAGACATGCAGAAGCACTTTTTAATTATTGTCATTTGGGTAAAAAAGTAGTTACCAAAAATAAATTGTTATCTTTAAACAAAAACACATGAATTGTTAGTTTTTTAATTTTCTTTTTTATTTCATCACACATGTGATGTTTAATTTTGAGAAAATAATTTTATTACAAATTTAAATATTTTGCTTAGAAAAACTTAAATAAATCATGTCTATTATTTTATTTTCTTTTTTCATGGTAAAGAAAAATATATATAAGGAAAAAGATACCTTCAATTTATTTGTCTAATTTTAGTAGATCATCAATTCAAACTCATATACATTTGAAACATCAAAATGTTGTCCAAATAGATGTCAAATTTGAGACTCCAAAGGGAAAGAAGAACATAAATTTAACTACATGTTACAAAATATGATAATGTTCATTAACACCGCCTACTAATGACGCACTCGTCCTGGCAATTGATCTCTAATAGCATCTCTTGTTTCCTTCATCACTTCAATATCTTCTGAAGTTGACTCTTCCCATTCTTGAGTTGGCACTTCTTCATTATTTGTAGATGCTCTCTCTCTAGCCTGTAACTTAGATAAATTCTCTAAACTTTCTAGAATATTTATATCAGGTGAGTCCTCTCTTCTTATATAATTATGAAGCGCAAAACATGCCCATATAATAGCAAATTGCATTTGAAGTTCAAAATTAGTCAAATTTTGCAAGATTCTCCACCTTCCTTTACAAACTCCAAAAGGTCTTTCAATAATACTTCTCAAGCTTGAGTGATGATAGTTAAACAATTCATTCTGTGATCTGAAAGCTGGAGCCAACCTAAATTGCGGAAGATGATACCTTGTGTTCTTATATGGCCCTAAATATCCCTTGAAAGTAGGATATCCAGAATCAATAAGGTAATATTTACCTAGAAACAAATTAAAGTATATTAAACATAATGTCATATATCAAAATCCATAAAATAAATACAAATCATTTTAGATATGTCTAACCTTCAGGCGGATGAGGAAATTGTAGTTCTGAATTTTGAAGAGTATCCAAGAAAATTCTAGTATCATGCGCTAAACCCTCCCAACCTATCAATGCAAATGTGAAGCACATATTGAAGTCACATACAACTAAAACATTTGTACTAGTATATCCCTTTCTACCAGTGAATGGTATCTTTTTATCATTATTAACATGGATAGCAATATGAGTGCCATCTATAGCTCCTATGCAATCCTTAAACCATGGCCAATATCTTGAATCACCCTTGAGCATCTCTAAACATATGATCAGTTGGCCTAATATATTCATTTCCTAACTTTTTCACAGCTTTTAACACCCTATGAACTTGCCTCCATACAGTCTCTTCAGAACGTTGAAATCTCTCTTCGAGATCTCTATAAGAAGCTCCATGCCCAATCATGTATAAAAACATAGCTACCGCCTCATCTAGCCCAACTTGTTTTGTTGGTTCCAAGCCAAACTTTTGAGTCAAGTCCTCTACTAATTTGGTGAACACATGTTTTCTCATTCGAAATTGCTCAAAAAAACGCATCTCATGCCCCTTCTTCAATTCTCTACCCATTTTTGTCCTATAAGAGGTGATGTTCTTTTTCCCTCCTTGATTACATATTGCAAATAATAATTTGTCACTGCTGCTGCAGCCACGCTACTTCCTATTTGAAGTCGACGTTTATTCATACTTGCCACCTGGTTTCCATTTTCAGAACTGTCAGAATCTGTGTCTGAAGTATTAGTCATCCTGTGTAAATAAAAATAAACAAATATTTTAACTATAAAATACTTATACCAACAAGACACATGATAAAAGACAAATATTTCATTCACGTAGTCAAATAAAAAATAATATGTCATATAATCCAACAAGAAAATATTATGTCATACAATCCACGTTTGATAGCTAAAATAAACGAAAACATACACATAAAACAAAATATAAAGTAAATCAACATCGATCAACATCTTCATCCTTGAAGGTGTTCAACCACCCAAGGGTTAGCTCAGGATCATTTTCCATAAAGTGGACAAATGCTTCCCTATTGTGTTTCCAGGCCAAGATTTTAGAAGCCAAGAAGTACCGAGAGCTGCCTTTTACTAGACCAGGGACATCATTCAACAAGCTCAAACATCTATCGATACTGTAACGATCATTAGGTACTGGTCCAGTCACGGTGGTTTGAGACATTTGGTCTATCCCAACAAGGAGTCAATTAAGAGAATCTTGAAGTTTTTCTGCCACTGCGCCCCTTTTCTCTCCTTTCTTCCCCCCCCCCCCCTCTTTTCCTCTTGTTTTGAGCACTTGAGTTGCTTACATTAGGGGCATCGTTAGGGGCATCATTAAGGGCATCATCAGTATCCCCATCACCTTCTAATGCTGGGCCATTAGCATCACCATCATACACTGGTGGATCTTGATATGGTATGAACACAGCATAACTAGTTGCCACCACATCCTTGAAACAAGTTTCTAACAAATCTAAAAACTTTGGCCCTTCATCTTTCCACTTTAGATATTCTGTATTTTCCTGTAATTAAAATAGAAAAGTAAATAAACAAAAAGCTTATAACACGTAAAGAATTAACTTGAACAATATAAATTGAGATACTTACTTTTCCCTTAGCAATCCAAAACTCCTCAGGGGCTTTTATGGTTCTCTTCACTGGATCCCAACCAAGACCGGTTTGATTTTGGACAAGTTTTGCCCACAAGGAGAACTCCTTTTTCAAAGCATCCCACCTATTCTTTAGTTGTTTGTAAACATAATTATTTCCTGTCCTTTCATTAAACTTTTTTATCAAGTTCTTCCACCCCTCTTTGGTGAAATGTGAGTGAGGTATATTCCCAGCATGCACCTCCTCAATACATGCCTTTAAGAATGCCTCTGTGTTACTATCATTCCATTTTGCCTTCTTTGTTCCCTCAACTTCACTCGAATTTGGATCCTCAGTAGTTTTTTTAGAAGCATACTTTGATGTCATTCTAATTAAACAAACCTTAACATAGTTACTATCATTCTAAAAAGCACTACAAGTTTCCAATATGAATGTGAATATTTGCCAACCCATTAGCAAATGAAAAAATTTTCCGTTTGTTCAACAACTGAGCAGCAGCAGCTTATGCTATCATGAACATCATTCCATTGAGAATATTATAAATATGTTGAGTCCAACTACAAATGTAAAATGTCAAACAATAATTGCCCACTGAAGTGGTACTTTCGATTGAAAATTTTAAGGAAAAGAGACTTCGTTGAACCAGTTAATATCAATTAATTTTGGCTGACAAAATAGAAATAAAACATTCCTCAAAGCAATTTTTTTTTGTGATCACATATGGTTTTTATAAGTCAATCACCCGAGTTTGTGACTCTATATGTGTTGAGTTTGTATTCCCTATGGAATACGAAAATCATGAGCAAAGATGACAAATTTGTTGAAACAACTCAAAATTTTATTGCATACAAAACCCAATTTAGCAGAAACTTCCAATTGCCAGCAGAAAGAATAGTTCAACATGCAAAGAAATAAAAAGACAAAGAATCATAACAGTAAGAATACTTAATAAAATGGAGAGCCAAACTATTTAAAATCTTTGCCCCTCAAACTTGTAGCACAGAACATTTCTTTCTCGGATGCAAATAAAATGTAAACCATGATTATTGCTTATTAGATTGACTTGCAGCATTCAAGGGGCACTGCAAAAACCCCCAATATCAAGGGTACTTCCTATGTTTTAAAGTAGCTTAGAACTCCCTATATCTTCTATAATATTAAACACGTCGCTCAACTATTATTTTTGCTAATTGTGTTAACAAGAAATGTCATATTTAAGGGTTTTGTGAAATATTTTTTCAATCACAAGGGACACTCGTACAATTTTTAATAAACCACAGAGGATGTGGTACATTTTTTTTCAAATAATTTATAATAAAAATACAAAATAATGGTATTTTTTGTTCAAATAATTTATGAGAGAAATAGAATAATCACATAAAAATCAAATGCACACAATTACAATTATATTTGATGGTTTTCCTAATAGCACGGCTGATATGATACATCATAAAAAAATACAAACAGTTTTAATTGTTTTAAAAAACACAGGAAGTACCACTATATTTTAAGCAAATCACAGTGGGTACTAGTGCATTTAATCATATAAGTTAAACGGATTTGATGTTTATTTTATCTTTTTATTGTTTTTTGTGGCAGTTTTGCTTAAATGTTCTCATTATTTCTTTTTCGCTTTTTTGTCTTTGGGAAAAGTTAACACACGCGGAAATAACTAATAAAAAAAAAGAGCTTACACCATAAGCATCTATAATCTAGTGTTTTGTTTTCTGTAGTCTCATTTTGGCCTTTTTCTTCTTCATAAAAAAATAATAATAATAATCTAGTGTTTTGTTTTCTGTAGTCTCACTTCGGCCTTTTTCTTCTTCATCAAAAAAAAAAAAAAAGGTAAACTCTCCTAAAAATATCCTCTTGACCTTGGCAAGCCTTTTATGACTCAAAAGCACCTAACGTGAGAAATTATTTTCAAAACATCCAAAAAAAATATCAATACACAGATTTGGGGATGATAGAGTGGAAAAAAAAAATAGAACTTACTTGTGAAATCAATATTTGGAGAGCTGCAACAAGAGGGAAGGGGAGAGAGAGTGTGTGTTTTTTAACGATGGAGGTGAGTGAAAAGTGAGAAGGGAAAGTTTTTTTTTTTTATTGGGTCAGACGGTGTCAGCGTGTTTTTTTTAACGTTCTCTCTCATCTACCGCAAAAGCTTTTTCTCAAAGCTCAAATTTTGAGCTTCTATAAAAAGCTCATTTTGAGCTTCTATAAAAAGCTCATTTTGAGCTTTTTTTTCAGCTTCAGCTTTTAGATAAAAAGCCAATCCAAATGAGTATTCACACGTAAGAAGTGCTTTTTTTTGTCAAAAAAAGTGCTCTTTGGCTAAAAATGCTTTTTTTTTTTTTTTTTCAAGATGAATCAATCCAAACGCAACCTTAATCAACAAAATGTCCTTGATGTATCTCGATAAGTATTAAAATAGTTTTTTTTTTAAAAAGGACTGTAGTATTTTTTTGGTGATGCTTAATACGATGCACGCGCTACAGTGAAAAGATTTAATTTCACACGCGTTCATATAGGCGTTATTCATTTTCATTGATAAGGAACAGTGTGTCCAACATTAAACCATTAGGCGTTCTATATATTCTAAACATGTTACACATCTTGCCGAACAGTATCACTTCATTTAAAATGGGAATGAATGCTTGTCACATTGCATTTGTTGTGTTCGTCGGATGTTCAAGTGTTCTATATATTCTAAACATGGTGTTCGTTGTAGTCAATATTAGTGTTAAATTTTACGTTGTCTCATTTATTTATAATTGGAAAGATTAATATAAATTTAAATATTAGTGTTAAATCTTATGTTGTCTCATTTATTTATAAATGGAAAGGTTAATATAAATATATAAATTTATGAACACTATGTTTAGAATATACATAACACCTACATATACGATGTATTGAATATTAACTTCCACTTTAAATGAAGTAATACTATTGATGTATTGAATATTAACTTCCACTTTAAATGAAGTAATACTATTCAACAAGCACAAAATTGAATACCAATATTGACTACAGTTCATAAGCACAAAATTGAATACCAATATTGACTACAGTTCACACCAAGTTTAGAATATAAAGAATACTTGAACATCTTACGAACACGACATATGCGATGTATCAAGTATTAATTTCCACTTTAAATGAATTGATACTATCCAGCAAGCATAAAATTTAACACTAATACTGACTATGCTAAACATCATGTTTAGAATATAGAGAACACGTGAACATCCAATGAACATAACATATGTGATGTATCAAGTATTAATTTCCATTTTAAATGAATTGATATTGTTCAATAAACGTAAAATTTAACATCAATATTGATTATGATGAACACCATATTTAGAATATAGAAAGCACTTAAGCATCCTACCAACAAGACATATGCAATATACTGAGTATTATTTTTCATTTTAAATGAAGTGATATAATTCAACATCAAATAATTAGGTGTTCTCTATATTCTAAACATATTACTCACCTCGCTGAATAGTATTGCTTCATTTAAAATGGAGATTAATACTCGATGCATTGTATATGCCGTGTTTGTAGGATGTTCAGGTGGGCTCTATAGTCTAAACAATGTGTTTATTGTAGTCAATATTGGTGTTAAGTGTTATGTTTTCTCATTTATTTAGCAATAAAAAGGTGAACCCAAATAGATAAACCGGTGAACATAAGACACATGGCCCATATGGAATTCTATTCGTATTGTGTCCATCAATTTATAATAGGTTTTCAATATTAGTTGTCATTAGGCACATTTTGCTGCTTTTAATGGATCCCTTATCCTAGGAGTTTTTAGACAATGTTTAAGGAATCATGATAAGGTTCTCAATAATCAACCTAAACATACGAGACGAGGCGTTTAAGAAGGACCCTTCTGTCAAAAGTCATAATTATTAGAATCAATGTAGAAAATGACACATTTGGACTTGATCTTTCCACTGAAAACACTCACATGTTTAAAAAATTGGATATTTGGGACATAAAATTCAAGTTAAAGGGTTTCCAGCCAAAAAAATGCAAGTTCAAGGGTTTAATCAAAATTAAATCTTTTGGGAGACTTTTTAAAGACTTGAGACAATACTCCAGGGTGGCCAATATAAGGGCCTGTTTGTTTGGACATGGATCCATTTCTGATTCTCTTTTTTATATATGAGGGATGATTTAAATTATTTAAATAGAATTAAATTCATTTGAATCCTCATAAATAATTTGGATTCTGAAATAAAGAGTTTGGATGAGTTTAATCTCATTTAGATAAACGATTCAGATCATCCCTTATATATATACACACACGTATACATAGGAGAGAGCCAAAAATAAGAGAAATACAAACCCTGTTTTGCATTGATTTTTTAGGGAAAAAATATTTTTTTTGAAAAAATAATATTATTTTTGTTATAATTATTTGATTTGACTTAAAAAAATTAAAACTCTAAAAAATTCCAAATATAATTTTTTTAAAAGCCAAAATTTTTAAATTTTTAAAAAATTATTTTTTAAAAAACTGTTCAAAAACAATTTTGAAGAAAAGTCCAATCCAAACCCGCCCTAAACATCAAATTACATAAAAAAATCAGTGCTGGATTACCGACATCCACATAGGATTTCCACAGCAACAAAACAAAACAACACAAAACCTCAGCAGTCAGCACCAACAAACCTCCTTTCACCCTTTACGCTGTTGTGGCTGTACAAGAATTTGTTACTTCATTGTAACCCACACACTGACACACACATAGAGAAACAAAGGTTGAGAGTTTGAAAGAGAAAAAAAAAAAAAAATGGAAGGTGGCAGTAGTCATGAGAAAGGGAAGAGTGTTGGTATTGGTAGCAGTGAGAAGAGTATTATTCCAGAATCAGTGATACAAGCTGTGAATAGAACTTCTGAAAACATGGAGGAATTTAAAGCTCATTTTGATGAGTTCATGTCTCTTTGTTCTGACCCTGATGTTCTTTCCCAATTGCAACCTCTTCAGAGGGCTCAGTCTTTGCTTTTACTTGCCAAGGCCACCACTACGCTTTTCACTTGTATGTTTCCCTTGTTCCAACAAAAGAAAAAAAAACCAAAAAAAAAATAATACCCTTTTTGCGTACAAGCAAAAAAAAAAAAAAAATTGAATCTTTTTATCCCTTCGAATATAATTGTGGAATTATTTATTTATTTTTTGATTTTGTTAACCTTCATGTTTTTTTTTTCCTTTCTTTTTCCTCCTTTCTGGGGGTTTTTCTGCAGTGAGGCTGAGATGCAGAGGAGTCAACCCAGAAGACCATCCTGTTAAATCAGAGATAGTATGTAATCTTTTGCTTGTTTGACTGTATTAACTTAATTTCATGAATGTATATTGTCGTGTGACCTCTGGTTCAAGTCGTGAAAATATCCATGAATTTTATGATCTTGAAAGTATCATTTTGCAATAAACAATATATAGGTTGCATACAATTAACTTAAAAGACCCTAAATTTGCCTGAGCCTTCCACAGATGCAGCTGACATCAGAAGGCAGTCTGCTCCCTTTAATGTATGTCTTTTTGTGGCTCTACATTTTATGTTAGGGTCTGAATTTTGAGGTGTTAGTTGGGGGTGTTTTGAAGAAACAATTTTCTTTCTTTTTCCAGAATGAAGGTCCTGCTTAATGTAGGGTATTTTTTTTTTTTTTTATGTTGTATATATTAAGTACTTGTGCTCCATGGTTCGCAAATTAATAATTTTTTAGTTTTGTATTTCTATTGTGTTCATGATGGCTGTTTATATCATGTGCCTTCATACTATAACAGACTCTGTCTTTGTTGATATCCTCTGTTGCCTCAGTTCGTAATGTTGTCGATCTTTAGAGGTTTTGTTACTGGTTCTTGTCTTGGATGGTTCTTCTTGCCTAAATTATGTATTTTGATTATACAACCAGTTGAGCATTTTTATTCTGATATTAAGATTTATTAATTCATCCCCAACTTTTGCGATGCACTTTTATTTTATGATTGTCTTTAGGAGAGGTTGAGGTTGTATGACGAGAAGTTGCAGCGTGCTATGGATTTGAGTAAAGGTATGGCCTTGAACCTACTTGTGATGAATTTCCCTGTAATCTACACAAGTTAGCTAATTTTATTTTTAAGTTGTATAATCCGAGATAAGTATTTTGAGACATGATTGTTTGGTCATTAATGTTCAGGATAAGTAAATTCATTCAGTGCTGAGTTTGTCATTTACTAACTAAATGTTTGCTTCTCTTTTTGAAGCTCCATTGCGACCTTCTGCTACCATCAATGCCCAGGCAGCAAACCGTTTTATAGAGCATTCTTTGCCTGACCTTACCCTGGGTAGGTCTTCAGTTTCTTTTCTAGCACTATTCTCCTTTCCCTGTAGATGTCTTTTGAAATGTAGATTAATTCTGCAGAGCAGAGGAAAAGCATGAGGGAAATTAGTAAAGGAGAAGGCACAAATATCAACTATCTGGAGAAAAGTGTGAATAAGAAGAGAAAGTATCAGACAACCGAGAAACAAAATGTTCAAACTGCTGCCCAGGAATTTCTTGAGAAAGCGGCCAAGGAGCTACTTGGTGACAATAAAAGTGGTTTTAAGGGACCTATACTAATTGATGATTCAGATGAAGATGCCCAAACAATGGATTGATCCTGCGGTAGATTCCAAATTATCTTCTAACTTAATTTAACTTCTATGGTTTTATTTTTATTTTCTGAGTATGCTGTTGCATAATTGGTTTCATATTTGAGGTTCTGAAACACTTTTAATTTTTTATTTGTTGGGGGATCATACTCAGGGATCCATATATTGATCAGAGGATCTGTTAATATGGGTGCTTATCCAGAAAAAAAGAAAAAGAAAAAAAATTGAGTCTGTTGATACTGGACCTAGATTGGTAGGTCCTTCTCATATCTGGATGATATTTTTCAAGTGGGTCTACCTTGTTGTATAACATAGTCTTAGTCAAACAACCTGTCAGAGGTGATTAATAATATCAAACAATTTCTGTTGGAATACTTGAATAACAACAAGACAAACTGGTTGTGAAAGGCTTGGCAAAGATAATGTTGAAGCAAGCATGGCATAACTATCATCCTTGTCAATTATGAACGTAGATGAAAATTGCAGGGGCCATATGTCTTCACAAGTATGGTGAAATTTGGAATGTATCCAACCTTAGTTTGAATCTAATGTGAGGCTGCAATCTGTCTTATGCAATAGCGGGGAGTATAAACTCTTTCAGTTCTTTTGTTTGTAATCTCATACTCAGGCTGAAAAGAAAGAAAGTTCTTTTTGGGTCAGAAGAAAAAACAAAATTAAGGTTGACCAAACCATTCAGCATTTTCAAAATGAGACCAAAACAAACCAAGCCTTCTAGTGACTTGAAAAATCTCTTTTCTTTTTGATAGTCACCATATTCCGATGTCAATCACATTGTTGATGTATAAAATCAACAATTATTTGTCAAACATGTAAGACTGTTGTTCTTCTCTTTTAGGATGCATGCGCATCTCCTTCTTTCTTCCCTCACCCAAAAGAAATAATTTGGCATATGTTGTACTGCTGATAGTGCAACTACTAATGCAGTTCAGAGTTTGTTTCTTGGGACTCATATCTTTTTGCACATATTTTATTTGGGTGTGTTTCTTTTCCTTTTGTGTTGTCGTTAGAGTGTCTTTCTAGTAGTAAGTAAAATTTGCCCTTTAACATTGTCTTGATGGATGATAAAATCTATGTCTAAACCAATTCCTTGTATGCAATTTGTAGTATTTCAAGATACATAACTGACTCAATTTTAACAGTTCTATGTCTACGTCCTTTATTTTTCTTCACCTCCTCCAGATCTCTTTTATTCACGTAATATTTCTGCCATCTTCCAGATGTTTGGTATCCTGCTTACATTTTGCTATTTTTTTATGCTTTTGCTAAAACCTTCTGCATGAGCTATAAAAAAATGGGGGATGTGGAGCTTTTTTAATTTCTTCCTTGCTGATAACGGGTTACACTAGGTGAAGTTGGTAACCATTTTTTCCATAAACCGAACTAGTCAAGAAGCTTGAGGTAAATTAACTCATGGATGCAAAAATCACTTTAAGAAACAAGTTCTTTGTGGTGCTATAGTATATAGGGAGTTTGCTACCTTTTGACTTCAGGAAAAAATATCTATGTGAAGAGTGGTGCTTGCAGTGTGTTGCAAGGAGAGGGATGAGGCAATGCCTTTATTTTGAATGAGGTCTAACTGGCTTAGGGCGCCTTGCAGTGTATTGCAAGGGAGGAATAAAGTGGTGCTTTGTTTGAATGGGATCTAACTCGCAGGCTATGAAGCCCAAATTTATGAGCTGTAAAACTTTTCCCATTAGAATTAAAAGTTGGTTACACAACAGAAAAAGAGGAAAATAAAAGAAAACAGAAATGATACAATTAATGAAGGCTTTAAACTGAAAGTCTGCCTTTTACAGCTGGGGGCTTTACTTTGCTTATCAAGGCTTAAATATCAATGTTTTACTTTACCTGACTTTCACTTTGAGTCTTTTCTGATTATTTGCATCCCTGATTGCCACATTAGGGCATACTCCTGACTCGTGGAGCTTAGAGATTTTCGGCTTCGTGGTTTACCTCAAAAGGGCCCTGAAAGATTTTTGGTGACCACCCTGTTCCTAATACAGTGAGTTTGAGTGTCAAGCCTTGATTGGAAAGTAGGAGTTTTGATGGCCTTAAAATCATTGTCCTCTGTTAAAGTTTCTAATTGTTATCCAATAGGAATTTAAGTTTTAGAAAAATGAATGACCATTATTTTCTTTTCTAATTTTGTGGTTGGGTGGTAAGGGTGGAATTATATGCTTCTGTATGTGGAACAGATGAATTTATCGAGAGATGCTATTAAAACATATGTCATAATATCAAAAGAACCATGTAGGACACGAATATCCTTGACGGCAGAATAATTAATGCCAACTTTGTTGTTTCAGATTTGTCCCCTTCTTCAAGTGCATTCTTGTTGCTCTCTTCCATATATATGCCAAGGCATGCAAAGAGATGTTATATTCCAGATGCTTTTGTTTCATTAATGATCCAATAATTTTTTGTGCAACTTCCTGGACAGCTCTAATTGAATCAAGCATCATTCAGCCTATTTCAAGTAATAGTGAGAAAGTTCATTTTACTCACGCTGACCTTGGAATGAAATGAATATTGGCTAACGATATCCTTCCCCTTGCGTGAATCTCTTATTCTTCTTATCTAGTCTACATGGAAATCCTTGGTGCTAACTCAGCTGAAAGGATTTTTCCTTTCAATTTATTTATCCTCCATACTGTCGCCAACAATTATCTCTCTCCTTTCCTCAACTAGGAGACTGTTAGAATTTTCAGCTTTTTCAGCGCTATTATTGGCCCATGCTTTCTTTCAGTGTCACTAGCGGAGATTATTCATCCTACATCTTTCCTGACCTATAATTCATTTAATAACTTCCAGTTGCTCTGTCCAAGCTATTATAATTCATTTTCAGTCTTTTTTTGTCTGTCAGCATGGGGGACCAGGGGGACGGGTATGGAGGTCTGAGTTTGCTACATTTTATTATCTGCTGAATTCTTCCTTCCTGTCAAAATCTGGTAATATCTCAAGTCTAAATTGGGAAACATTTCCCCTACTTGAGGCATCTATCATAGTAAAGCATTAAACATTCACATAGGAAGCTGAAATGTCATTGTTTCCTTTATTTTAATTGTCAGAAATAGTCTATAGACTTGGCAGTTTTAGTTTACACTTCAACATATATTTCATTGTGGGGTCTCTATCATTTTGCATATGACTACTGACTTCTGATGTGAGATGGTATGCTTGGGATTGGAATCTTTCCCTAGCGGTGTCTCTGAGCGAGTAGGAGGTAAAATCCTATATATTCATATTATAAATGAATCAATCTCAACCATTTATTTTAAAATTTCAATTTCTATCCTCTTTCCTTTCATCTTAATGTAACCTTTCACTTTCTTTATTTTCTCTCAATCTCAATCATCCACTTTCATACGGGTAAATAGGAATTCATCTCTTAGTCACTTGGAGGCACCAATGATGGGAGAGAATCCAAATCCAGTATGCTTAAAATATGCAATTTTTAAATAAAAAAATAGGAGCAACTCTTGGAGAAAAGGTTTTGCTATTATAATATTCTAGACAGTATGGGCCGATCAGATTCATTAGAGTATGTAGTCAGTCTTAAGTATAATGGGGACTGCTGCATTAGGACGTCTTATTTCTATACTTCTATAAAAATAGCATACGTAATTACTGCTGTTCTAGGATGTCTTAATGCTGAGTCAAATCATTAACAAAAATATAATATTCGTGAAATAATTGTGTCATACGCGTTACCAGAAGCTACTAGATTTGTTATATTTCTGTCTGTAGTTGATTGCTGTATGATCTGTCTTGATAGATGTGTAGTGCATTTACTTGATAACTAATAGTGCATATGCTTCCTTAATCATCGTACATTTCTGGCTGTATTGCTTTAGGGGTTTGATAGATCCTAGGTATAGATTATGTCTTTTTACTTATACAGCATGTTGAATTATGTGGTGGTTCTCTCTGCATCTGATATTTTGCTCCAATTCATAAGCTTTTCCAAACATAACATTGGTCGGAGAGTAAGAAAGAATATTGTTTTACTTGATTGATAAATGTTTACGTTAGAGAAGTTATTATCATCTCTCAAACTTCATCTGTTGACTAGAATAGAAGAAATATATTGGAAACCCCAACTCGGTCATGAACAATATGTAATTCATAAATTGTCTACTATGGATTGCAAAGGGGTGCAGGAATGTCTGACATATAGTTTTATATGATAAACTGGAAGTTACTATATAGTTTATATATGGTACATAAAAGTTACCTTCTCTGGGATACTTGGCTGATGAATTCTGGAGGATTATCGTAAATACCAAAGATTTTCAAATATATCATAAATAGAACCAAATATAACATGTCTTTTAGGATAACAAAGTCATCGCCTAAATATTGTTAGCACCCGCTCATACTTGAGCTATTTTTGTAAGAAACATATCAAAGAGCGCTGAAGGAAATGGATGCTATTAATGTTCATCTCAAATTTCTCCCCGCTTAACCATTTAATTTTTCTCACTAAAACAAAAGTTAGGGACAATCTACAATAGTTAGGATCCAATATATGGTATCGAAAGGGCAAGCTTATCTGAAACTGGGTAAGCTTAACCTGTTCTGATATTTCCAACCCAATTTGTGGAAACCTTGTTTTGGTTCCTTCAAGAGCAACATCTTAATATACTTAGTAAGTTGAGGGGCCACCTTTCCCCACACTAGGTCGGGGTTTGACTCCCAACCGCTAGGGCTACAGGGCTTAGTATGACTATTTTTGGATGCTAAAAGAAAAAAAGAGAAATACTGTTGGTTTACAGTCAATTGCTATGGATTTTAAGAGAAGAATGGAGATGTGACTTTACTAGTATAGAGACTGCACACAACAATGAATTTCTTTGTTATGCCATAATTCATGAATTTGGAAGAACTAAAAATTAGGTTATAATGTTCTTTGATACAAATGGAACTGTAGGTGGTGTGTTTTAGATGAGGTCATAGCATGAATATTGTCCGCATTCACTCTTAGCTTGAGCCGCTCTAAGAAAAACCTACCAAAGTTGGTGCGTGAAATGGATATTAATAATAACTTAGTTGAAAGCTCTCCAGAACTTTTGTCTTGTGTTTTTCCCCCTCTCATTTGAACATTATTTCCTGACAACTAAAGTCTGCAAAATCTACGAAACAGTAAGAGTTACCATATTTAGTGTTCAACAGCGCAAGTGTATCGGAGGATGACTATGAGGTCTAGGGGGCCAGCATTTCCATGTTACTTTTAGATGTCAATCAACTGTTTGTTGATAGACGAATAATTTTTGTTGTTATTACATAGTTCTTTCTTTGTCACAGAACATTAATTATACAAATCTTAGTTTCTTAGGCTTTTAGTTCTATGTCCCACTGCTATGGTCAGCAGTCTTAAATTTGCAAATAGTACTTAGATTCTATATCTTTACAGCTAATACATAAAGAGAAATATCAATAAGTTCAATGTCATTTATTTATGATCTATTGGAAGATTTTGAAGCATAGTATCAACCCTGTGTCTGATCTGAGTTCTGATCTTAGGATGACATTGTAGTGCTTCCTCATGGCATTAAGAGGGGTATGCCTTATGGGAGGTCTGTGAGACTTGGTGAATTCAAGTTCTCACAGTTTCCTGCGTTTGATGGATCAGATAAAAAATTAGCACTTCATTGTCTAACCTTTTCTTTTCCTTTAATTGTATGATAAGTCAAGTCACTTACACAGAAATGGTTACTCATGATTTTATTAGTTGTTTAAGGCACCTATATGGGAAATGGTGACTCATGATTAACATTGGTACTCTTCCGGCTTAAGCTTTTCTACTATATTTGTCTGTCTTCGATGATGCTTTCTTCAGTGGATGCTCTTTATTCTTGTACAAATAATGAAGTCTTGAATTCAGAAGGAATAACCTCAAGACTATTGCTTGGGTCCTTGTTTGTGCAGAAACAGATTTGACTGGCAACTCAGTTTTCTGAAATATCTGCACAAGCAGTCACATTGACATAATGTCTTTTTTAGTGTCTCGACGCGGCGGTGTACATGTAATTGCATGCAGCCAGATAGATATATAGAAAGTGTACAGTGAGGGAACAAGCAAGGGGCTAAAAGCGGTTGCGCTAACGCGCGTCTATTTTCTTGGTGGATACAAGATCGAAAAGAATGCATTGCGTTCCAAGGCCCAAAGGACCAAGGAGGATGAAGGAGGAGAAGGGGAAGAAGAGGACATATTGTCTTTTTTAGTGCCTCTTTGATACCTCCAGTAGCCTATAGATTTCACTTTTAGTTGATATAAATGCATTCTCTTTGCCAGATTTCATAAACTCATCCATTCCTTGATTGGGAACTATTAATTTAGTGGCTGGTAGAAATTGAATGTCGTAAAAGAACATAAAAGGAAGTGCCATTTCACTTGTTCTAAGTGCATCTTTGTGCTCCAAATTCTTGCAGGATTTGGTTATATGATGTACTTGTGAAACCTTTATAGCTTTTTCTTTTACTATCTATATGCTGTTCTTTTTCATCATATTCTGCTTGTAATAGTGATGAATCAGTATTCTTCTTATTGAGTTTCTTACTCAAGGATGCTAACTACTCTGTGTGTGATTAATTGGGTGATCCTAAGTGGCTTCTGGTACTTGATCATGTAAATTGCTCCTTAGTTTGTATTATTTGTCATATAGATGAGAATTTACGTTATTTTTGAGAGTTGACATCTGCCAGCCTCCTGTCGTATATATTGCTTGAAATTTGAACTCTTTCTTATCTTCTGTCTTGTTTGATCATGTATAAGAGATGATCTGCTTATGAAACCAGCGAATATGATCGTATTTTGCTTTCTCACAAATATCTCCTCAATGTTGTCCTGCAGGATCACATGGATATTATATGCCATAGTCTGCAACGGAGATTTTGGTGAACCGGCAATATTCATCTGAGTTTGATATTTTGCAGTTTGTCACCGGATTCGCCAAGTGGAGGAGTATACGGTTAATGCAAGTTCTCCTATCTTTTGATGTTCAGTTTATCGAAGATGTATGGTTCATATTAGTCATCTGCCAGATGAGTCTCATTTTGCCGTTTCATTTATGTCATGTCATGTGATATAAAGATTTTGGTAAATGTTTTAGGCGCTTTACTAGTTTGTCAGCCGAAAAATTTGACATACTCTTAAACGTCTCTTTCTGCTGTACATTACAAATTTTGCTGTTTTATCTCTTTTCCATTTATGCCTGGCTCAAACCTGAACAGTTATTGAAGATTTCTTGGTATCGGCTTAAATCCAGTTAGTCTCCTGACCTGCAATATTTGGACACTGTTTCCTTCTTTTTTTTTTTTTTTCTGGCTTTGTGAGCAAGTACTTGTATTGATTCCAAAAATATATACAATCGTTCTAAGCAAAACAACAATGCTCAACAGGACTGCTCCTACGGTAGCTGACACCCTTCTATCAATGTTTCATCTATGACAAATGGTTCTGTTGATGTTGTTGTAGTGCTTATCATAAGCATGTACTGTAGAATGGATTTAATGTGCTTGTAGCATGATTCTTGGAATGTTGAAATGAATATGTAGTAAAACTAGAGATATGAGAAAAATGGGGCAGCCTTCATCAAGAATAGGAGTCCACTTGGGCTTGTTTACTTTGAACAGTTTACAAGTAAATTAGTAGTTGTTTAGATAAATTTGTGTTTACAAGTTATTTATTTATTTGGTAAATAGGTGCTTATAAATAGTAGGAATGTTTGTTAAAATCCATGAATTGAGGTTTCACTGAATAGCTTTACTACAACTGGACCTTACCGTTTTATTGGGGCGAGGGGAAAACAGTGAAAGAGTTGATTGATATGAAGATCATGAAAACATTTTTCCTTTGCAAAGTCTCTTATGTAAAAACTTACTCAAAATCTGACTTGCTACATTCTATTATCTTGACACATGTATTTGTATTTTATTATTCAAAAGTTATTTGTCTCTATGTTGCAAACTTTCTAAGTCATCTTGCCATATCAAACGAAAAATATAAAAACAAATGATTACTCTACAAGTTGCTTTCTATGTACTTTAAGTAATATGTTTAATTTATTAGATGCTATTAGTAAATTATGCACCTTATATGTCAATTCATTTGCAATTTATCCACTTTACTATTGGAAGATACTTTTATTCAGTAGCAACGATTATTTCTAATCTTTGTTTAATTAGAATGACATCAAAGTATGCTTTTCAAAGAGATACAAAAGAAAAGATCATTGAGAACTCAAATTTGGTGAAGTTGAAGGAGCAGAGAAGGCAAAATGGAATGATAACATAGAGACATTTATTCAGGAGAGTGGAAGAACTTGATAAAAAAAAGCTCAACAAAGAGAAGAAATAATTATACTTACAAACAACTAAAACATGGGTAGGACGTTTTGAAATTTGAGTTTTTCTTATGAAGAAATTTACTATGCATAGTTGTTCATCATCACCCTCAAACACACACGAACACATAACCCACACAAACCCATAGCCCATTACATCAATCTACTTGACCCGAACAAGCAACACAACCCATGACCCTGTGTGTGCACGTTAGTGTGTGTTTTTGTGTGCGTGCGTGCGTAAGCGTGTGTGTGTTTTGCGATGAGGGAGCATAATGCACCTAGGATCACGATGCAGCATATAATTTGCGCAATTCTTTTAATTTTATAAAAAGAATGAATTTTTCTAACAAAAAAAGTATATTTTTTACAAAATAAAACCAATCTAAATGGCGCTTAACAAAAACGAAAAGACCTAATTTTTTTTTTTTTTTGGTTAAGAAAAAATTATCTTTTTGACAAATTTTTAATTTTCCATAAAGAAGGTGGTCAACCCAGTGTTGCACCCATCTGAACGGCAAGAGATTTTTTTTTTTAAAAAAAAAAAATTAATTCTTTGGGGAAAATAGTAGCAGCAGCGCCATAATCTATCCATCCCTCCCAACTTGCTCAACTCCAACAACCACACTCTCTCTCCTCTCTGTCTCTCTCTCTCTCTCTCTGTCTCACACACACAAACACACACAGAACACACGCAGAAAGACTCCTTTGAGATATTATTATACACGGCGATGTCTGCAACTGCAAGTGCAAGTGCTTCTTCCCTCACAAGAGCTCATTTCTACCCTTGTCCCACATCTTCTTCTTCTTCTTCCTCTTCTTCATTCTCCTTTTGTAAGTTCCAACATTTTCCTTCTCTTTCTTCATTTTTTCCTTTTTTTTTTTGTTCTTTTCAAATTAAAGCAGTTACCATTGATGAATTATGTACACTATGAATACTTGTCTCGCTTAAATAGCAAAACAATTATTTGGTTGTATGATTGGTATGGGTCCGAAATTGAATGAGTTGTTCATTTCGCGATATGGGTTGTTATTACTATTTAATACCTGTTGAGGTTTATGCAGATGGTAGTGAAACAATTCACTGTTCAAGTTTTTGATCCGTTTTGTGAGTAGGAGAAGTAGCAATATGATAATCTTGTCTAGGTTGAACAACGCCTTGAGCACTTTGGCTTGCCAAAGATGCGTATTATTCGCTCTTTTTTGCCCTAAAGAAGTTGCATATCACCACCCGCGGAAATGTGAAAGGAGGTTATTGTGAAAATCTTTTTAGAATGCTTAGGGATTACAGCTGTTGTTATGGAAACACAAGGGGTAATATGCACTTTCGATGATAACTATAGGGTTATGGTGCAGGTTACCCCTTTTATGTTTTGTTGTTGTTCGTTTAATGCTGTTTTGGCCCATTGATCTATACAAGCAACCGTCAAGAATTGACATGGTTGATTGCATATACTTGCAAGAATTTGCAATTTTGTGGTCAGTAAATTGTCTTGTTTAGGACAAAAATTTAGGTACACTAAACTAATTCGGTAGGGAGATGTAATTTGTTGTTTTCATTGTTCTGGTTGGTTACTGTGATGTGGTGAAATGGTGATAGAGTATGTCAGAGTGGCGTATAAATTCGTGTTGTAGGTTTAAGTTGTGACTCAGTGTGACTTTTTTAGGCCACGGTGTTGACATTTTTTCTCAAATTATGACACTTGGCTCACTTGCAGGCTTAAATCTGGGCCTAGGGTATGGTATGTTCTGAAATATTTGTATATCAGGGTTTTTGGGAAATCAATGTTGACTCCTTTCAGTTGGGTGCTAAGGTGGCTACTGTCAATGAACATTTGGGATTTTGTTTCCTACTTCTTGGGCTTGATGTTGTATTAAAATGAGTGATGTAGGTTATGTGGTTATTGACAAGGATGAGCTGCTGTGTACTAGCAGTATTAAATAAAAAATGAAAAATGTGATGTATGGAAATTTGAATACACTGAATCTTAGGATGCTATAAATGAATGTGTTAATTTTTGTGGGTGAAACAATTTTGAACACAAGAGTCAATTGAGCAATGCTGCCTCTTCAAAGACAAGGGCCAAAGTAATTTGGTGCCTTCAATATCATGTGCAAGGGAACCAGAGTAGAGTAAGTTTCTTGGTTCTTTGGGGTTTCTCAATCAAAAAATCCACCTTTCGCTCATAAAGAAGCCTATCATCTGTGCGTCCTTAGATTTGGTTCTGATTCTTATTTCTGGCAAAGTAGAATCTTGGTGTTTGAAATGCATATCTGCTTGTTGATTTGTCCAAAAGCTTTACAAGAGTTTAAATCAGCAGCAGAAAGTTAATCAGTTGATCGGAGATATATCTTAATACCTGTGATATATAGTCTCATTTCTAAAGCCTAAAAGTACCAGCTTGGATACATGTTTTCATCTACTTTGCCTCACTGATTGGTCCGTCATCTATGGCTGTAGTCCATTTGTTTGCTTGAGGAATTCATTGTTTCTTCAATCTCTTTAAATATGTTCTTCTACCCTAATTATTCTCTAGTTTCCATTCAGGATATGCTTATTCACCTAAAGCTATCAGCAACATGTTTGATTATTAAGTCTGTTACATACATGTTACTTTTTTTCTTAACATTGTTCTTCTTTGTTTCTAGGTAAATTTAGACCAAATGCCTATCCAGTTGGCCCACTGATCTTGTCCTGGCAGGAAGGTCAGCTTGGGAAGACCAGGCGATCTTTCCGCATATATAGTTTGTTTGGTGGAAAGAAGGACAATAATGATAAGAATGAGGATGCTTCCTCAAAGGTTGCGTATATTGTCTCTCTGAATTGAAATATACATATTTTCGTGTGAAAAGCCAAGTTCTGTTATGAAATTTTACCAGTGATAATTATGCAGTCATAAATACTTGAAGACCATTAATTTAGCGCTGTCTCCTTGTGAAGCTATACACGTGTTGACTCTGATAAATGAATGCCCAGAGTGCCATTCTTCACTTATCAATATATTCTATTTCGTGGCTTCTTTTGCTAAAGAAAAGTTCACTCTTTGCTGCAGAACACTGTGTGCTTTTTTTTTTGTGTGTGTGTGTGTCTGAGTGAGAGTGAGAGAGAGAGAGAGAGAGAGAGAGAGAGAGGGAGGTAGACTAGGTGTCCATTCCCTCATGATGTCAGCAAGCTTGAATACTTGTGGAGTTGGTGATACATGATTGTGCACGTACATGAGTAAGAATGAAGTATTAGTGTAAGTAGCTTTGAGTATTATGGTAGAACCAAAAATAGTTATTGCTCAATAATCTGTTCTCGCTTTTTTTTTTGGGGGTTTCTTCTTCCTTATCATATGCATCTTTCTAGTTTGTATCACTTAGTTTAGTTGGTAATCTTTTGGCTGTACATTCATCAAAAGAGAAGAGAAGCCTTTGCTCCCTAGGCTCGTCTGGAGTGGCATTTTTCAGAAAAACGTACTTTTTTGTTCCTTTTTCCTTATTCATGAAAAAATCATCACTTTTTTACAATAAGCATTTAGATTGAGTTTCTAGAGAAGTTGAAACTCTGGAAAAAGTTCAAACCAGAAGTCAGATATTTGAGTTTCAAAAAAGGATCTTTTTTAAAAATTATACAAAAAGCCCTTTTTTTTTGAAAAAGCCAATCCAAATGAGCCCTAGTTATGCTCTTGCATTTTATCAATTCTGAAACTTGTTTAAGGTGCTCTTTTTTTTTCAATTGATCTTTAAATTTTGATTTAACTGCATTTTGTCATACTTTTTTTCTCTTATGATTGACTTGTACTCGACTCAGTCGTAATGTCGATCTGGCATCATTCACTGTCATGCCTCTGCTGCTTGTTAGTAGGCTGGAATACTTGGGAACATGCAAAATCTATATGAGACTGTAAAGAAGGCACAAATGGTCGTCCAAGTTGAGGCAGTTCGCGTGCAAAAAGAACTAGCTGCGTATGTTTTGTTGATCGAATTAAATCATAACTGTTGCTCAATCTGTTGTATGGTGTTATTCAACAATCTATTTGATTAATTTGGTTTCGGTACTTGCCTCAATTACAGAGCAGAGTTTGATGGTTATTGTGAAGGTGAGCTTATAAAGGTATAATTGTTGTTTCTTCCTTCTAGAATTGTTTTATCCATTTATATTTTGTCTTAATATGGACGTGGAACAAGAAACAATGTTAAACTGAACCTCAGTAGAGAATTTTTGTTGGCCTCAAAATTTTGAAGTGCTTGAGAGTATCACTTTAGCTCATTATGTAGATGGCAGATAAATCAACATATATTGTGGCATGCAGATCTTTTGACTGCTTTTTCTGGCAACTCAAGTGGACTCTTGATCTTTTAGCTATTATGTGAAAGAGTTCTGGACTACTTATAATATTTCATTGTATTATCAAAGCATGATATAAGGAGATTACTTTCCCAAAAACAATCATCTCATGCATTTTCAGCATAATAATCTGGATATAGTTCCAAGTTTTCTTTGTGGACTAGCCCTTTAGATTTAGAGGGTGTTTGGCTTGCTTATAACTGGTCAAACGCTTATAAGCAGAAAATTTTCACGTTTGGCAAGTTGTACTCATTATCAAGTAAATATGGATTACACGTAAATATGGATTATAAACAACCAAAAAAAGGGAAAAAAAGTCCCTCCCCCCTTTAATTTTTTTAGCTGCTAATAAGCAATGGAGTTGACCAAATAAAAGGATATTTTTATCCCTTAAAATCTACTTGTGTTTCACAACTTATTAATGAAATATCCTTTTTAGTCATTTTAATAAATACTATTGCTTATAAGCGCATATTTAGCAGATGTCAACAGCTTATAAGTGTACATTTTATCCTGATGCTTCTTTGCTTATTCATTATTTACTTATAAGCGTCAAAAGTTGCCTATAAGAAGCTAAAAAAAGTAAGCCTAACAGGCTCTTAGTATATCCAAGTATGCCTTTGTGTATACTTGTTGAGACTGTTAACCTCTAACTTATCTGCTTCTTATCCTATCTTTAAAGAATCAACTACCTATTTCCAAAATTCAATTGATTATAATGGACAGATCCAAAGTCTTTATAAAGCTTTCTGAATTCCTTGTGCAAATATTTAATGAAATAACTGATTCTCAATTCAAGAGTTTTTCTGGTTTCCCTTTTGTTCCCCCGAGAACGATGATAGAATGGATGAGTGGCATGAAATTGAACCCACTGTTCTAAAGGTTTAAGATCTGGTATATTGGATTCACATTTACTCACATCTGATTATATGCAGTGGAAGTTTTATAATTCTTGCTGTAGTGGGATATACTGCTGATTAATTTTGGCCTTTTAATGCAGGCTACTCTTTCTGGTAACCAACAGCCTGTCCGGATTGAGATAACTGAGGCTGCAATGGAGTTGGGACCTGATGTAAGTTTTCGTTATTAGCTAAGATACTTTCATGTCCATCTCTTAATGCTTATCTGTTGTTTCAACCATACCATCTCATAGACTTCCATGATATGTCTTATCTTCTTATAGCATGCATGAGATATGAATACTTCCTTGTAACTCTTACGTAAGTAATGCCGAGTTCTGGAATCTCTAATCACTTGGAATCACTAGAACATGAGTTGAGGCATTTACCTCTTTCAGTGAAAGAAATGTTGTAACTGTGCCCCATTCACATCTGGTGTTAATGCAAGTGATTCCATTGTTGGCAAAAAGTGCTATATGGACTTCAGTTAATGGAGACAAGGAGCAGCATGTCAGCTGGATTGGAGTCTATGTTGCAGATTCAACCTTCACCCCCACCCTCCTAATGTCTAGACTCTAGCCTGGAAAGGATAAATGGCACACGTAAAAGACAGTTAAACACTAACAAAATCATAAGTGAATTCTGGCAAAAATCTGCATACTAGTACCGAACGTCAAAAATAACCAGTGATGAAATCCCTTGTTATAATTTTTGTCAAGGTTGAAATCTTCAGTGATCAATGATATTATATTAACCTATAATTTACTAATTCCAGGTTTTAACACAATCTAGTTGTTGCTGAATCCCTATTGAGCTTTGTGAATTGCACTGGATTTCTATTTAGACATTGACTTTTAATTGATGCAGAAACTCTCTGATTTGGTGACCGAGGCATACAAGGATGCACACCAAAAAAGCGTTCAGGTGAGGAATTTCCACTTTAGTGTTATCCCACCTGGTTTTGTTCCTCTGTTAGTTCACTCAAGGGAAGAATATCTTTTGAGTTGTCAGGCCATGAAAGAGAGGATGAGCAATCTTGCTCAAAGCTTGGGAATGCCTCAAGGGTTAAGTGAGGGGATGAAGTGATTCTGTACGAGAATGACGGGCTTCAATTTGTAATGAGCCATTTATGATCTCATTACTAACTGCCTATTCTGCCATACAAGTTAACTGGTTGGCCCCTCTGCTTGAAGGGGCGTTGCAATTTTCTTTCCTAGATCTCTGTTAGATTCCAGGTCCGGAACATTTTCCTTCCATATGCCATTTTCTACATTAATCTGGTTCGCCTCGACGAGTCGATTTTTCGAATGTAGAATCGGGTCACTGTTTGGGATCGATGTATCATCTACACATCAATGAGCAATCTCCCCACATCCCATCTCAAGTTGAGCTGGTCTCTTCCAGTTAATAAGTTCTATATGTCCATGTGAGTTGGCCCTTAGTTTGCCGGTCAAAGGTTTGAATGGTAAAGTTCAAAAGGGTTTGGATGGAGAGGTTAGCAAATTAGTTTATATGAGTTTGTATTTGTGGCTTTCGTAAAGAATGTTTCTTGCTCTTTTGATTTAAAGTATACGTTAGAGTATGTCGCTATATCATGGGATATGCAACTTTAAAATGGATCTAAATATCTAATACTAAATTTCTTGTCATATTAAAAAAAAAAAAACTATAAATAAGTTTGAATTAGTGGAGGGATGGTCAAGATAGGAGTAATGAGAAAGTAGTTTCATTTCTTATGAGGAGATGTATTTTGGAATCTAAGAAGTATGTTGCAGAGTACCATTAAACATAACAGTGAACAGGCGAAAAGGGGGTCTGAGGACAGGCCTAAGAAAATGTTACCTATTTTTTACTTGTCTAATGTCCGCGGACTGATTTTCCACCGTAAGAGTTTAAGAAAATATAAGCAAAAGATTTAGGAAATTTTGATAGATATTTATGCAGAGTATCAGCACATGCTTTGTTTAAAGAAGAGTATCTTAAAAGGTGAGTTGTCACTAAACAAGTGAGAGAGAGAGAGAGAGAGAGAGAATGAATTAGATTTACCAAATGTTTTATTTATATATGTCATATAGTTTAAATTATTTTATATACATAGTATATCTTATAATACATGTTTTTAACTATTGAATTATAGCAGTCAATTCAGCCTTTTTTGATGAAAATCGAACTGAATTGGATAGACTAAATTTTTTGAAAAATATAATTGAACCGAATGAAATAAACCAAATGACAGAACTGAATAAATTGAAATCAATTTGGTTCGTTTGTCACCCCTAGTTATAATTTACCTTTGTGCAATTCTTGTTGAAGCATATATTTGAGGGTGGGAACAGGTCAAACAATTTTAAAGCGGACTTTCCATTTATTGTCCGAAGCAAAACTTATTCCAATTTCAAGAGCTTGTATCAGTTTTTTTTTTTTTTTTTTGTGTTTGTGTGTATATTTCTTAAGATCAAAATTCAACAGCTGGTTTCAAAAGTATATGATCCCCTTTAATTTTCCAACTTTCAAGAAATTAAACTATTTCAATAAAACCATAAATTCCGTAAAATAAGAATATATAATTATGTAACTCAAAACGAGAATAAGAAAATACCGTGATGGAGGTAGGAAAATTCATAAAAAAGAAGTTCCAATCGACGCAAAAGGATGAGGCCACTTGGCACCAAAGCTAAAAAGCTCACAAGTGAATGATAACAGCGGATGATTATCCAAGAACAAGAGAAGAAAAACAAGAATAGGGTAGGAGAAAAAGATTACAACGCTAAAAGAATATCTGAAACATTAATTTTGTTAGCATCAAACATTAAATGCTAATAAGAAAAGCTTTTTAACCGAACAACTAAAACTCCTGGTAAGGCTAGTTGAGAAACTCATTTTTTGTGTTGCCCCAACAAGGCCTTAAGCACAAAAATGTTATTTGTGCCATTAGCCCTTTTACAATCTACTAGATGGCAAGGAAAGACTCCTGGTATTTCCTATCTGGTTAATCTCATCATGTCAAAAATAGCACAAATTTTACAAATAGCGCTTTCATGTTCAAAAGATACCATCATAAACGGCTGCTGTCAGATTAATTTTTACAAGATGGTATAAAAGTACGCTATCTCTCTTGACTTGATAAACAAATTCACAAACCATAGAAAAGCTTTGACCATCTCTCAATTACATATACATCAGGATGCATCTCGACCTGCAGGTATGGGCATCTTATAATGACGTGCCAACTGATCGACAATTCCATCAGCAATCACGTTCTCTATCATCTCATACTTCTTATAATGCGCCTTCAAAGTGTCGGCCAGCTCATTTGCAAGATCCTTTTCCTCATCCAATTGTTTCTACATTGTTTTGATGGACATTGAGTTATGACACTTTCACAATAATGAAAATCATAAGTAGGACAAAGAATAGAAATTTTAGGAGAATGGGAACTACCTTGAGCACAAGGGAAGCTTCTGCATCATGTCTTCTTACTAGATTCTTAATCTTCTTCGCAACCTGAAAATCAGGATCCTTAGGATCAAGCCAGCGGAATTGAATTGTCCTGTCAGGTTTTCTTGGACGATCATCAAACATCTGGGGTTCAGCAGGACGTGCCCTGACAGGCCTGGGCATGCCACACACCATGAAGGGGGAATTAGACATCCCTAATATAATTTGCTCAGCCTGCTTAGAATTTTCCATCTCAACTAAAGCAGCTAGTGGCATATCCTTGGGATCCAAATAGTTGGGGATAAAGCAAATGGTCTTCACATTCCCAAACTGATCAAATGCAGACCTCAGAACAGGCATGGTAACAAGAGGGGAGAGGTTGTCAACATACACAGTTCTCTTCACTTTATCTTCAAATGCAGCATAATCTTCAGCTGCAGATTCCATTTTACAACTTAACCAAATTCCCTATAAACATTATGAGAAGAGATTATTAGAAAGAAAAGTCAACTTACACAGATTATCCAAAAACACCCCAGTTACATTTACGCTAAGGTTTTGCACAGAACTATGAGAATGACTGACTCTATAATTAAAATGCCATATGATGAGAAAGACATGATAGGAAAAGCATATGACAAACTGTTAATCAACAATGCGTATGAATAAACAAGAACAGTTGATGCAGTTCTCAGCAGTCTTTCCCTTTACTCTTTTCTTCAATCAGAGAGCAAGCCTACCTATTCTGAAAGGGTATTGCCGCCACACAATAACATGAATCATTAAGCACTATCATTAGCATAGAAGTATGGTGCATTGTAACTAGTTGACTTTAGAAAAAAGCCAGTGAATTAAGATACGCAAATTTAGGGAACTCTTAGTTCATCTGAGTACATAAAAGAACTGCAACCTCAGACATAAATTGAAAATTTTATTTGCTGATCAAAACTAAGATTTATTCCAAAGGTGAAATATCTATAATTCTTCTCATTTTGAAGCATGCAAGCTTTTCTAACGTCTTCACAAACAGAACATCTTACCTATTCACTTTATGTTAGTTTCTTTAAGTATATCCCTTTCTTTAGCACAATGATTCGCAAATATTCCAGTCCATTGAACTTCCCATTCTTCTTAAGTTTTCCACACATAAAAAAGCAGAAGAATTTCAATGACTATTGACCAATGCACATCAAAAGCCAAAAGAAAAAAAAAAAAAAAGGGAATAAAACAGACTAACTAAAGACTTCAACTCCAAAATTCAGCTGTAGCACATAGAGCTAAGCAAGACCATTTTCCAAAAAAAGAAAACTGATCTTCTCTTAGTTCTCAAATGATTACTATTTAAGTGCGACAACTTTAGACACCAATTCAGATTTAAGACTCCAATATATCAGAGTAGCATATCTGTTTTCAGATAAGTCTTAGGAAAGCTTTGACCCTCCTGGCATCACTTCAGATGTTACCTCTGTGTCAATGTTCAATTAAGACCTCTCCATTCCATTCATGAGAGCAATGTTGGATACAAGAAAACCAACAGAAAGAAAGAAAGAAAGAAAGAAAGAAAGAACAAGAAGAAGATCCTGTTCAGGAAGCTTTTCCTCATTATTCCAGTTTTGAAGCACAAAACTGAGCCAAGGTGAAAAGGAAAAATTTCAGGATGTTTAAACTCAAATATTCATGATATATCCCAATTTTTCAAAAAAGAGATAAACGGACCTGCCTTCTAATGCTAGTTAATTGTCTATGCTTTTGCCAAAGAAGAGAATAGTTTGGTGCAGTAGGGGCACAATGAACCTATTATAAATGTAAAGGATTAGAAATTAAGAGAGAGAAAATCACGAAATAAATCAAATCAATAATTATCTTTACATTAGCAAACACTCAAATTTCATATGGCATGATTAATAAATGGATAAACGCTAAATCAAGCTTCAAATAGAAAAAGCAAGCTATCTAAGCATACATTACTACTGAGTCCAGCAGATAACAAAAGTAATTGACGGATGTTGATGAATATTATACAAAGCTTGATGCTCTCAAGGAAATGTCATCACTGTGGTAAGGTGAGAGACTATTACAAAGGCTACTTTCTAAGATAAGTTATAAATCAATCAAAATGCTTTAATCACCCAAACCATCTAATACTTAAGAAGAGAATCCATGACCAGGATAGTTTTGATTTTCCTGAAGTTGAACATAACCTTGATGATTACTTTGCTAATGCTAAAGAACTTCTACCCAAACATAAATGAAAAAGAAGTGCCTTTCTAGACGCTATGCGATGTCTCACTTTTTCATTAAACTCATATACTGAACTTCTTTTCCAAATGCCAACAAGCAGTGCACACACCCTTATCTCATATACATATATATATATATACATATATATATATATATACATATATATATATATACATATATATATATATATACATATATATATATATATAAAATACCCAAAAATCTGAGTAAAGCAAAACATAACAATTATCTAAACAACAATTTCATGATAATACGCAAAATTATCGAGTTTGCGAAACTAAAAATCGAGAAAGGAAACATGAGTTGTGAAATTTAGAAGCAAATTTGAAGGTACAGATAGCCCTAAGTCTTTTCGTAATGAATTTAAAATTAGAAGTTTGGTTACCACAACACACTGCCTTGGCTTCTTCGTAATTGGACAAAATGTTTTCGGCAGGGATGCTTTAAGCCCGGAATGTAAGCTTCGAGAGAGGTTCGTTAATGGAGGTGGCGAAATTTACAAATCCTTGTGCGTCGTAGCTGTTTGTGAAATAAGGAATGAGGGTAGTGAGGGTAAAAAAGTATTTTAAGAGCCCCGAAAATAAAAAAATTGTGCGTAGAAAAGTGAAATGAAAAAGTAGGAATGGGCAAATTGATAATGGTGTTCCACCTGGCTCTGCTAGCTAGGGTTGGGACCGGGCGTAGGTTTTTTTTTTTTTTTTAAATAAATTTTATTCCAATAATATCTCTATTTTAAAGATTTTTTTTTATCTTAATCTAAGACTTCGTAGGTAAAAAAAAAAAAAAAAAAGCTCCTTATTTTTAATTTACTTCATAATTCAACGATTAAATTAAAAACTAACCCATAATTTGAACACAAAGTTATAAAATTTTAATTAAGTTAGTTTTAGAGTTGTAATAAAAGAATTATTAGAATAAAAATATAATTTAAGATTGAATCGGAAAATCACTAATGGTTAGATTGCAATGCAAGATAAACAACAGGATAAGAAAAGCAAAATAAATAAAATGATATATAAAAAGAAAAGTTCAATTGCATAAGATTGATAAGAATCCCAAAATTAATAAATCAAAGAATAGCCACCCCGCCAAAAAAAAAAAAAAAAAAAAAAGACAGATCCTCAAAGAATAATCATAATAAAATATATCTCGCTCATCTCGACGCTCTCTCACAGCATCTAAGCTACTATTTGTAGCAACTTAATAAATCTGATCAGCTTAACTTGTAAGCCTCACATCAGAAGAAAGCCAATAACAAGACCAAAAATGCCAAAGCCAGACTGCCCCATTAAGCTTGCAGCACCACTAGTGGGAGCCATGGCTGGACCTTGGAGCTCTGCTGGAGCAGGTGCTGGTGAAATACCCATGAATCTTCTGTGCTTTTCGGACAAGACCACCACAATCAGCTTCTGACCTTTCTCGCAATGTCCCTGGGCCCCACTGATAAAGTAGTATGGTCCTGAATGCTCAAGCTTCACTATGGTGTTACCATCGTTGTGAGATTCAATGGGGGCTCGAGGTGTTGCAGGCCACGTAGTCTTTCTTGGTCACTTGCAGAACTGAGTCTTTTGCAGCATCATACTTCCACACTGCACGAGCAAAAAACACAAATGCGTAAATGGATTTGAGAAGAAACTCTTAGAAGAAACAGATGGTATCGTTAGATTCATATAACGTATAACGTACCCAGAGAATCTCCGATGAGGAAACGCGAGTTTTCTGCCCAGCGATTGAGGGAATCTGATTCAGAAGAAGGGATCTTCCATGCATTTGTTTTGCCACCAACCAAGTGGTCTCCAGCTTCACAGAAGCTCGAGAAGAGCAGCAGACTGAGGAGTATCATTGAAGTGTTTGCTGCAGCTCTTGTGAAACCAGCCATTTGATGATCTCTTTCCTTGGAAATACTTAGAAGAAGGATTTTAGAAGCTATGATATTTTGAGACCAGATGCTTCTTCTGATTGTTTTTCTTGGTCAGAAGATGCTTCTTGTGGTATATTACATATGGCCAAAAAGCCAAAGCTAGCCGTTAGAAAATGTCGGGGTGGGGTCAATTACTTCATCATTTTCGCTATAATAATCATTTATTGGTTAAATGCTTCCCATAAATACGAGAAGATTTCTTAAGCAAGATTTTTTCTTTTTCTTTTCTTTTTTTTAAACCCACACCCCCTTCTTAAGCAAGATTTATACATAGAGAAAATGTCATTTCAGCTTTTAATTTTATTCATATTTTCTCATGACTGCAAACTTTATCAAACAACATCTTACAAATATTTTTAGGTTTTTCTTTTTAAGAAAAAAATTAATAGGAAATAAAAAATTTAATGAAATTATTCAATACATTGAGTATACTATCAAATAAAAAAATAAAAAATAATTAATTTTATGATATGAAGAAAAAGATCAAAGAACAACTTAGTATACAAAATTATTGTTACACACAGTACTAGAGAAAATAAATTCACTTGTGTGTGAAGCTCATAATGGGGGATTTTTAGGTCACTTTGGCATAACAAAGGCCTTAGACAAGTTGCATGAACATCTCTTTTGGCTACGAATGAGTTGGAATGTAGAGAGAATTTGCAATAAATGCATTGCATGTAGACAAGCTAAGTCTAAGGTTAATCCTCATTGATTGTATACTGCTTTATATGTGCTTATAGAACCATGGGTTGATCTCTCTATGGACTCTATTTTAGGTTTACCTAAGACAAAGAGGGGTCAAGATAGTGTATTTGTGGTTGTATACAGGTTTAGTAAGATAGCACATTTTATCACATGTATTATTACTAATGATGCCATTAACATTGCAAACTTGTTTTTTAAAGGTGTTACATTGCATGGTATTCCTAGGACTATTGTTTTTGGTAGGGATGTGAAGTTTTTGAGCCATTTCTAGAAAGTGTTGTGGGGCAAGTTGGGTACCAAGTTATTATAGTCCACTACTTGTCATCCTTAAACTAATGGTCAAACTGTTGGAAATATATGCTTTGTTTGTTATAGTCTTATTTTAAGATACTTATCCTATTAAAATGAGGGTAAATCTTATAAGATTTAATAAATCTTATCATGCATCCTATGAAAATTTAAAACAAAATCATACTTTTTATCTTATAAGAAATAAGCAATCCTTTCTATCTTATTTTTTGCAACTATAAAATGCATGGTGTATATGATAAGATATATTAAATCTTATAAGATATCTCCAAATTTCAATAGGATAAGCATCTTAAAATAAGATCATTCCAAACACACTAGTAGTCCAAAAATATATAGTAAAAATAACGCAACAATAATTTTAAATAGCAGCAAAATAAAATAATAGCTTGAAGCGTGTTATGAACACTGTCCTTAAGGATATTTTGCCTAACTCGTAAGCATATCCCATAGGATTCAACAAGCTTTTCTAGTTTTGAATTAGGTGCAGGAACATCAATAAATTAAAATGTTTGAACCCAGCAAATATGAAAGAAAAAAGAGAGAATTCAATACTTTAAAGCAGCAGAGGAGAAGAGAAAGTTTTTCAGAATGTTGTATTTGGAATGAGGAATTGAAAGGCTATTTATAGGCTTAAGCTCAACAAGTTATCTCAAAAATGTGCAGCTGAATGTGAGAAATATCAGCTCAGCTCTTCAACAGTAAAAAAAATAGAGAAAGACCAGGTAGCAATTTTTACCTGTTCAAATAAATTGATTTTTTGGTGCAGAAATAGACCAAGTCTAAATATTTCAGAAAAAGAAAATAATAATTTCAAAAATATGGCTAGGATCGGGCCTCATGTATATCCCACGCACAGGGAGGACAAATCTAACCATTTGAACTTTCGGCCCAAGTCTCATGCGCGCGAGCCATTCCCTTTTTCCATCTTTCACAAGCCCAATAATATGTGAACTAATATAAGGTGATAAAAGATTTATCATTTTTTCAATGTGGGAAGTAAAATATTCTTTTGATATACAATCTAAACAACCAACAATCCCCCACATATCTCAAAAGGATTAGAAGAAAGAAGAAAACGACTTTGCTGGGTTTATATCATTGAGTATAATGCGTCGTCTCTGGTGTCTCTTAAACTATGAACCAGACCTCAATAGAATAAGATATAACTTATAGAATAATTGGTGAAGCCTTTAGCTTCTATGAACCAAGAATTCTTGTTATAAGTTAAGATTCTTATCTATCACATTATACCCCCACAATTTGCTGTTCATCGTGGTTTTGTGCTAATAGGCCATGTGCGTGCCTGGTTATTCATGAATGCTCTAGAAATTTTGCCATAAATTTCATAGGAGCGGCCCCACTCTATACTCATATAGGTCAATCTATCAAGTGTATTCTGCAATTAATACACCATCTATAAAGGATATGGATTTGATTAAGAGCATAACTCAACCTCACTTTATTTGCAGTTCTGTACTATTCACATCATAGGAGGGACAAAAATTTAATAGTGCTTAATATATCAACAAATGACTTTTTATTACCCATATGAACCTAATTCATGGGATCACCAATCACATAGGTTGGGTTACCATCATTGTTGATATCTCAAATTGGCAGTAGTCCCTTTCTCCTCGATGTTTCATTAATTAGTTTTCTTCCCAAAGGTTTAGTTAGAGGATCAGCCAAATTCATCTCTGACTTCACATAATCTATGGAAATAATTCCATCTCTAAGCAGTTGCTTTATCACATTATGTCTCAAACATATGTGTCTATTTTTTCCATTAAAGGTTTTGTTTTTCGCAATAGCTATTGCGGCTTGACAATCACAATGCATAGACACAGAAGGTGTTGGTTTTATTCCCAGTGGAATACTTGCCAAGAAATTTCTCAGCCACTCGGCCTCATTACCAGCCAACTCTAATGCACAAACTCAGATTCCATAGTTGACCTTGCAATTATGGTTTGTTTGGCTGATTTCCAAGATATTACACCCCCACCAAAGGTGAACACATAGCCACTAGTGGATTTTGTCTCATCTGAATCAGCGATCTAGTTAGCATCGCTGTATCCTTCTAACACAGCGGGAAATCCACTATATTTAATACCATGGTTCATGGTACCTCTAAAAAATTTCAATACTCTTACTAATGCATTCCAATGATCATGATTTGGATTATGAGTATACCTACTCAATCTACACACAGCATAAGCTATATTAGGTCTAGTAAAGTTCATTAAATGCATTAGACTCCCAATAATTTGAGCATATGTATTTTGAAAGATAGCATCTCCTTTATTCTTTTTCAATTGGCTATTAGCATCATAAGAAGTGCTCACAGGTACCACATCATAATTATTAAACCTTTTAAGAACTTTCTCCATATAATGCCCTTGATTTAACATTATACCACTATCATCTCGTATGATTTTTATACCTAAGATGACACTAGCCTCTCCCATATCTTTCATATCAAAATTAGAAGACAAAAAGCTTTTAGTGCTTTATATTATACCAAGGCTAGAACCAAAGATAAGCATGTCATCCATATAAAGGCATATAATCACACAATCACTATTATCAAGTTTTGTATAAACACATTTATCTACCTCAACAGATGAAAAGCCATTACATAACAAAACTTGATCAAATTTTTCATGCCACAGTTTAGGTGCTTGCTTTAGACCATATAATGACTTTAGTAGTTTACAAACTTTATTTTCTTGTCCGGCAACCACACAACCTTCAGGTTGCTCCATATAAATTTCTTCTTCTAAGTCACCATTTAAAAATGCAGTTTTAACATCCATTTGATGGATAAAAAGATTGTGGATAGAAGCCAAAGCAATTAAAATTCGTATAGAGGAAATTCTAGTTACAGGAGCATATGTATCAAAGTAATCAATGTTTTGTTTTTGAGTGAAGCATTTTGCAACAAGTCTAGTTTTATGTCTATCAATAGAACTATTAGGATTTAATTTCCTTTTAAAAATTCATTTGCAACCAATAGGTTTAGCTCCTGGAGGTAAATCCACTAATTTCTAAGTATTATTTCGTAATATTGAATCTATTTCAATTTTTATAGCTTCTTTCCAAAATGGTGCACTAGAAGAAAAAATTGCATCAGAAAAAGTTATAGGATCATCCTCTACAAGAAAAGTATAAAAGTCGTTACCAAAAGAATTTTCTTTTCTTGGTCTCTTGCTCCTTCTCAAATTGTCATTTTCAAAATCATTTTGAATAATAAGTGCACGAGAAATATTATTAGTTTTCAAAGGAAAGATGTTCTCAAAGAATTCAGCATTTTTTGTTTCAACAATAGTATTGCATTCAATCACATCACTTTTGATTACAAGAAATCTGTAAGCAGCACTATTGTTAGCATACCCAATGAACATACAATCAGATGTTTTAGATCCTATATTTCTTTTCTTAGGATCAGGTAACATAACTTTAGCAAGACACCCCCACACTTTCAAATATTTTAAATTGGGAGCATAACCTTTCCACAACTCATATGGGGTTATTCCAGTTTTCTTATATGGTATTCTATTTTGTAAATGACATACAGACAAAATAGCTTCTTCCCAAAGATTATCAGGTGCATTAGAACTAACAAGCATGCAGTTCATCAATTCTTTTAGGGTTCTACTTTTCCTTTCAGCTATGCCATTTGACTTAGGTGAGTAGGGAGGTGTGATCTCATGAATTAATCCTTCCTTTTTCACAATATTCATTTAGCAACACATATTCACCACCTCTATCTGATCTAACTCTTTTTATCTTTTTATTCAATTGATTTTCTACTTCAGATTTATATGTCAGAAACATGTCAAAGGCTTCATATTTATTTCTCAACAAATATACTTTTGTATGTCTAGAGAAGTCATCTATAAAAGTTACATAATATCTTTTGCCTCCTCTAGTCATAGTTTGTTTTAAGTTTCCTAGATCAGTGTGAATAAGACTTAGTAACTCAGATTCCCTAAAAATAGAAGCACAAGTTTTTTAAGTTTGTTTAGATTCAGCACATATTTCACATTTATTCATGCTAGAATAATTGATATTAGAAATAAGACCAATAGATTGCATTTTCTTAATATAAGACAAACTAATATGTCCTAATCTAGCATGCCATAAATCACAAAAATCAATCAACTAAGCAGAAGAACCAATATTTTCATTCATCACTTGGGAGACATTGAGTACAAATAAACCATGATTACAATATCCCTTGCCCACAAAAACATTATTTTTGGTCAACACGACCTTATCAGATTCAAAAGAAACCTTCATTCCAACCTTTCCTAATAATCCCACAGAGATCAAATTGGTTCGAATATTAGGAACATGTAACACCTTACTCAATGCTAGAGTTTTACCAGATGTGAGTTTGAGAAGAACTTTTCCTTTTCCAAGAACTGGAGTAGTTCTTGAGTCACCAAGATAAACAGATTCTTCTCCCTCGTTTAGTTGGGTGTAAGATACAAAATCATTTGTATTGGCACAAATGTGCCTAGTAGCACCAGAGTCCACCATCTAATCTCTCACACTAGCCACAACATTTACCTGGGAAATGACCGCAGCAATAATATCATCTGCTTCAACCAAATTTGCATTTGGTTTAGCAGGATTGTCATTTCTCCCCTTTCTTTGTCTACATTGAGGTGCATGGTGTTCAGGTTTGCCACAAACATAGCAGTGACCTTTTTTCTTTTTGAAGGTTTCATTATTGGTTTTGGGCTTGTAATCATTTTTCTTTTCGTACCTTTTATTTGGCTTTCCATGTGGCTTGTTGTCTTGCACGAGATTGGCTTTTGTGGCAATCTCCTTCCCTTTTGCAGCAATGGACTCCTTCCGGTTGGTATCTTCTATGATGATGTAAGTCACCAAGTCAGCAAGGGACAGTTGCTTGTGTTTGTGCTTGAGATTTTGTTTGTAGTCATTCTAGGATTGAGGCAACTTTTCTATGAGGATATTAGCTACAAATTCTTCTGGCAGAATGATCTATTCTAACTTGAGATTCTCTATCAATTTGTGGTATTCATTGATTTGGATCTTGATGTCTTTGTCTTCGGTCATTTGCCATTTGTAATACTTACCAATGACAAACTTTTGTTTTCCAACATCTTCGGCTGTGTACTTGGTTATTAAAGATTGCCATATTTCCTTTGCTTCCTTATAGAAACGGTAGACATCGAACAATTCATTAGAAAGAGTGCTAATTATTGTATGTCTACATACCTTATTTGCATGAGCCTAAAGCTCTAATTGTTTGGATGACGATTCATCGGGCTTTGGATTAGTAAGGGCGAAGGCTACTCCATGCATGTCAAGGACAGTGTACATGCGTTCTTGCCATCTTCTGAAATTAGCTCCAGCAAATACTTCTATTTTAGATATATCGGGAAATGGCTTAGCAAAAGTAGTTGTTGCCATGTTAGGAAATGTAGTAATAGAAGGTTGCACTTGTTCAACTTGTGTTTGTGTTGGAACAGTAGTGATTGAGGGTGTTCCAATTGGACTACTAAATTCCATTAGTATAGTGCGAGTAATATCCTTAAGATTGTTAGAAATGTAGTCCAAAAATATATAGCAAAAATAACGCAACAATAATTTTAAATAGTAGAAAAATAAAATAATAGCTTGAGGCGTGTTATGAACACTATCCTTAAGGATATTTTGCCTAACTCGTAAGCGTATCCCCCAAAATTCAACAAGCTCTTCTAGTTTTGAACTAGGTGCAGGAACAGCAACAAATTAAAATGTTTGAACCTAGCAAATTTGAAAGGAAAAATAGAGAATTCAATACTTTAAAGCAGCAGAGGAGAAGAGAAAGTTTTTCAGAATGTTGTATTTGGAATGAGGAATTGAAAGGCTATTTATAGGCTTAAGCTCAACAAGTTATCTCGAAAAATGTGCAGCTGAATGTGAGAGAAATATCAGCTCAGCTTTTCAACAGTCAAAAAAATAGAGAAAGACCAAGTAGCCATTTTTACCTGTTCAAATAAATTGATTTTCTGGTGCAAAAATAGACCAAGTCCAAATATTTCCGAAAAAGAAAATAATAATTTAAAAAATGTGGCTAGGACCGGGCCTTACGTATATCCCACGCGCAGGGGGGGCAAATCCAACAATTTGAACTTTAGGCCCAAGTCTCATGCGCGCGAGCCTATTCCTTTTTTCCATCTTTCACAAGCCCAATAATGAGTGAACTAATATAAGGTGATAAAAGGTTTATCATTTTTTCAATGTGAGAAGTAAAGTATTCTTTTGAGATACAATCTAAACAATCAACACAAACTGAGGTTGTTAATAGAACCGTAGAAACTTTATTGCGTGTCATTATAGGGAAGAACTTGAAGACTTGGGAAGAATGTTTACCCTTTGTTGAATTTGCATATAATACATGTATGCATTCTTCTACAGGTTCTTCACCTTTCGAATTTGTGTATGGATTGAATGAACTCGCTAGTCTTAATGGCAAAAGGAAGGCTGAATTGGTTAAGTCCATCCATGAGAAGGCACAAGCGCATATTGAGAGGAAGAATAAGGTGTATGCACAACTAGCCAACAAAGGGAGAAAACAGATTATATTTGAAGTAGGGGATTAGATTTGGGTGCATATGAGGAAGGAACAATTTCCTAATCAAAGAAAGTCTAAATTGGAACTGAAGGGAGTGGACCATTTCAAGTATTGGAGTAGATTAATGATAACGCATATTGAATCAACTTGCCAGGTGAGTATAATGTGCTAGCTACTTTTAACGTCTCTGATTTATCTCCTTTTGATATGGTTTTAGATTTAAGGATTAATCTTTCGGCAAAAAGGGGGGCTTAATATGAGCACGGCACCATGGTGATGGAATTGGAGAGGGACCATGTCTGGATGAGGACCTTCCGTTTTCGGTTGGGCAAGTTAAGAAGTGGCAAGCCAAAAGACTTAAATTGGCATCGCAATGCTATGTGGACCGCTTGATAAAGGAGAACTTGTGTAGGCCCTTATTTGAAGACGAGGCTGGAACGTCCATGGGAGATAAAGTGTCGATTGGCCTTGTTTCTTTATGCCAAGCAAGTGGGTCATATTCGGAGGTTCATCATGGGTTTGGGTTTTATGTGCATTTTGCAAGTGATATGGGGAGTACTCACTCTTTTGCTAGAAAACATAGTTTTTGTTTGTGTTATCTGAAAAACTGAATAGTTTTTAGTCTTTGATAGATTAGGGTTCAGTGGGGAGGGAGAATTTGTTTGACTTAATTTCTAAGCTTAATGTGTGTGTTAGAATTTCAGGATCAATCTATATATCCTTAGGATTTCATATCACATTGTGTTATGTTGTCAAGGGAGGCGCAGAACTTAGAAATCTTTTTTACCCACGCGCATACATATTTTCAAAATTGAAAATGCACATCAGTGATGAAAATCTTTGTGGCCAAAATCTAACTTCGTTCTTTTTCTCTTTTCAAAAAAATTGATATGCAGTTTGAATAAGCATTGATCTTCCTGCAAGATTTCGCCTGGAAACATAAAATAAGAATTTATAACGGAAAAAAGGAAAATATTATTGAAGATCTTTTTAACCAGCAGCAGATTGAATTGCAAAATCATTATAGACTGCAAAGCAAGATAAAAATATAGGTGCAAAGCAAATAAATAAAACAATATATAATAAAAAAAAGAAGTTCAATAGTGAATAAAAGAATAACCACCCCCCCAAAAAAAATTGACGATCAAAGAATAATCAAAATAAAATTTATCTTTCTCATCTCTAAGCTCTCATAGCATCTAAGCTACTATTCGTAGCACCTTAATGAATCTGATCAGCTTAAATTGTGAGCCTCACATCAGAAGAAAGCCAACAACAAGACCAAAAATGCCAAAGCTAGACTGCCCTTTAAGCTTGCAGCAGCACTAGTGGGAGCCATGGCTGGACCTTGGAGCTCTGCTGGAGCAGGTGCTGGTGAAATACCCATGAATCTTCTGTGCTTTTCGGACAAGACCACCACAAT
Organism: Cordia subcordata; assembly: GCA_028554755.1. Taxonomy (NCBI): domain Eukaryota; kingdom Viridiplantae; phylum Streptophyta; class Magnoliopsida; order Boraginales; family Cordiaceae; genus Cordia; species Cordia subcordata. The sequence goes on along the minus strand of JAPTOF010000001.1, from coordinate 10,827,862 downwards.
CAGCTTCTGACCTTTCTCGCAATGTCCCTGGGCCCCACTAATAAAGTAGTATGGTCCTGAATGCTCAAGCTTCACTATGGTGTTACCATCGTTGTGAGATTCAATGGGGCTCGAGGTGTTGCAGGCCACGTAGTCTTTCTTGGTCACTTGCAGAACTGAGTCTTTTGCAGCATCATACTTCCACACTGCACGAGCAAAAACACAAATGAGTAAATGGATTTGAGAAGAAACTCTTAGAAGAAATAGATGGTATTGTTAGATTCATATAACGTATAACGTACCCAGAGAATCTCCGATGAGGAAACGCGAGTTTTCTGCCCAGCGATTGAGGGAATCTGATTCAGAAGAAGGGATCTTCCATGCATTTGTTTTGCCACCAACCAAGTGGTCTCGAGCTTCTGTGAAGCTCGAGAAGAGCAGCAAACTAAGGAGGACCATTGAAGTGTTTGCTGCAGCTCTTGTGAAACCAGCCATTTGATGATAAATTTTAATCTTCTTTCTAAGAAATTGAGAAAAGAAAAAAGGGTTTATGATACTTAAAGCGAAAGGGCTTTTGGAATCTCTATGAGAGAATTTTGAGAGAAGAGATGGCTTGTGTTGTGGCTTGTGGTTGATGACTAGGTAAAATATATATGGCAGAGAAAGCAAAAACTAGCCGTTATAAAATTAAGTGTCTCAGCTAGTCTTCGTTGGACTTCGAGAAATGCGATGTTTTGTCCGTTGCCGTAACGGATAAAAAAAACAAAATCACATTTATAATTTATTTATTTACTATATATTCAACGGTCAAAATCATCAAAATTCTTGTATACTATTTTATCAGTATGCCTAGGAAAAAGTACGAATTAAGCCCGGCACTTACGCTGCAGGGACCAAAGCGGATTGCAGCATACTCATCACAAGTCTAAGCACAGTGGTCCTCATTAACATGAACTATGCAACCATGAAGATCTGGTACGATTTTCAGTGCCAAATATTCGGTTTTTGGTTTTAATTTTGGGTATGAATAATAATTATCAATTTCAAATAATTAACCAAAGAATCGAACTATTAAGAATCAGTTTATTGTTTTTCCTTTGCGCGTGTGAAATTTTATTTTAGTAAATTTAATTATTTAAATTCTTTTAGAAGTTTGGTTGCGTTTTTACTAATCTATGACTTTCCTTTTATATCGGAAGTAATTTGGGAAATGGGTTCTCCAAATTATTACATGTTTTTATTTGTATGGTTGCTGATCAAAATTATACCAAAAAAATTCGGTTAACAAAAATTATCAAAGTAATTTGGTTTAATTTTGCTTTACTTTTACAAATTCAAAAATTTTGGTTAGGTGCAATTCTAATCAATTAGGCAAATGAATAACTGAATTATTACCCTTATTGCGAGGATGAAATGATGATGAAATACTTTAAATACCTGGCATTTGTCAAATATTCTTTTTATTTTAATCGTATCAAATCTTCTTAATAAGATTATAACATTACATAAAAAAAGACTATTGAACATGAATCTACGTCACTTGTTAGTACACCAATTGACTCTAAATTTAGTGAATAGTAAGAATGTTATTTTTAATTAATGAAACTTGGTTTTATAAATTTTCAAATATTCAATATGTTAATACTTTCAGGCTCAAAATTGTTTCTAAATTGCATGATGAAATTATTAATGATGTATAAACATTCACACAAAATCATTACCCGGTCAATGAAATTTTGGAACTCAAAGAAACCCGTCAGCTTTGCAAATTGCAACCTAAGATCAACCTTAAGCGGCACCCAATATTTTCTAGGGGAGCCCAATGCACGTGCACCACGTCTCGTCTCGGCCCAGGTGTGATTTTGGGCTTGAAATGTTGCTTATATCTTTTCTGAGAAATGTCCACAATTGATATTTTCTTTATTTATTTATTTTATTTTTGCAGCAGCTAACCACGGCCTCGACATAGGGGAATTTTTTCTGAGTATAAACAGTTTAATGTGTGACCAAAGATCTAATATTCAAGTGGTATGTCTTTCATCTTTTAGTATAAGTAGGCCTAAAGATCAATTTCCGTTAGATACATGTAGTAATCAGCATTTCGTCTCTCTTGAAAAGAAAAAAAGAAAACAGTTTAACGAGTGAATAGATAGGATTCTGATCACAAAAAAGAAGAAAAAGAGAAAAAGAAAAAAGAAAAGGGAGAAAAGTAAAAAAGAGGGGAGGATAATATGGGTTACAGGTTTAATGGCCTTGCGGCCATTACTGTAGATCTAGAACATTGTTGAGTCCATTACAAAGATTTTGAAGTGCCATTTGAATTGTCGCACCTGTCGAAGATTATTAATAAATAATGTTAATAATTTACAGCTCTCAATTTTCCCTCGTAACAAATTAATGGGTTAGGTCTTATTTTCCAATTCTGTCTTCTACATAGATGAACTTGATTATGTTAGCCTTCTCTTTTAAAAAGAGAAAGAGTTTTGTCTTGGACTTAAGTAAATACATATAGCATCTGATTACCTTTTTTTTTTTTAGTCCAAACTTCTACCAATCATCTTTTTGGATTAAATAAAATATTTATTCTATATTACATGTTCTGTTTGTGTACGACTTTTAGAAAAATACTCGACACATAACTAAAACAAACGAACATACCAATTTCCTTTGTCATAAAAAAGGTGAATTTCACAAATAGTCTCTATTATTTTAAAAAAGTATCAGCCTAATCTTCATTATTTCAAAAGTGATCTGTTTGATCCTCAATGTTTGAAAAAAGCCAATTTAGTCCATATTATTTCAAAAGTAATCCATTTAGTCTTTAATATTTGCAAACAATATCAATTTTTGCGAAAAATATCAATTTTCAATCCCATTAATTGGTTATGTAACTATTACATGACTATTTTTTTAGCTAAAATTAGGTCATATGACAAAATTTAAGACTAAAAAGAGATTAATTAGGTCACTTTTTACAAATATTGAGGATCAAATTTGTCACTTTTGATACAATAGGAACCAAAATGATATTTTTTGAATATATTAAGGATTAAATAGGTCATTTTTTAAATAATAAGAACTAAATTAACACTTTTTATAAATAATAAGGACTATTTGTTAAACTTATCCTCATAAAATATATTAATTTAAATTTTATGATCACTGAATATATAGCACGGGTGTGACATTAGTTTTTTTTTTTTTTTGGGGGGTCAAAAGTGTGACATTATTTCAAAGACAAACTGGCAACCGAAGGAAACATCCGCCAAAAAAAAAAAAAAAAAAAAATACCACATGTCTACAGGTGCAGGAAATGGACACATGTTTACTTCTCATGTATGCTTCTTTACAACAACACGAACGTGTCAACCGTTCACCACTCCAGCAAGCCCACTAAGCAAACCCAACACTCCCACGACATCAAACAAGGCAGCTTCTTTCTTTCTTCAATCCGCCCTGCCCAAATGCAATGGTTTGCTATACTCACAAAAGATGTCTTTCCCTGTTTGATTGAGAAGAGACGGAAAAGAAAAATTTTCATTGCTAGGTATTGACGATTCCACAGAAGTCGAGACTAGAAAAATGGCAGCAGGAGACAAAGAAGAATGGAGGAAGATGGCGGACACCCACAAGATGAGCCCGGAGGAGGTGGAAAAGGCAGGGGTTGAGGCTTCGAGGAGGCCACCGGGCCATAATCCTGGCGGAGTTCTACACCAAAGGCGTAGCTTACCCTTCAGCCTCACCACCATCACCGTTGCCGGGTTTATCATCTCCGGCGCCGTATTCTACTTCGCCTTATATGTCAAGAAGAAGCCTGAAGCTACTGCCTTAGATGTTGCCAAAGTTGCCGCTGGTGTTGGGACACCGGAGGATACTCATCCTCGCAAGTAGAGATCGTAATAAGAAGTTGATATTTATAGCGCGGTGTACGTAGACTAGACTAGCCTTTGGTTGTTAACTTCCAATAACTTAATGTATTTCCTTAATTATATTCTCTCATTGGATTAAGTTTTTTTCTATTGTACAACTACCAAAACTTTAGAAAATAGCGTATTCAATGAGTAGCTTCTCAGCTTAACCTAGAAAATAAATAAATAAATAAATATATATATATATATACACAAAATGTACTTTTAAAATTATCTTCAGTCATTGTGAATCGTCGATACGTATTAGTTCGGAGATTGATGACAACTTGATGGTTGTTTCATTAAGCTGTAGTAATCATGTTTGTTTCTCTTTTCGTAAGTTGTAGTGCTAAGTTCCGGTCTAAAAGTATGAAATATGAATACTTTCTTATTTCGTTGGAAATATTTATGTGACATCGCAGAATTGTTAAAGAAAGGATGGCACTTCAAAATGGCTCAATAAGGAGATGCAAAAGCTTATAGTTGCACAAAATAAGAGCATAAAGAATTGAAATGTTGTATCAGACAAGGGCTAAAATTTGTCGAAAACAAAGAAAATAAGAAACTACCAATGCGATAATTTCTTAATTAAAACTCTCATGTCTACGTCACCTTGTGTGTTCTATTGCTTGTTTGTAATTCAAAAAATATGAGTAGCTAATGACCTATTTGTTCCAAGTGAATGCTCTCTCTGCTACCCTAAACTAACTCTAATCTAACTTAAAAAAGTTCCAAAGGAAAAAAAATGAAAAATTTCATCAGAAAGTACAGCAGTCCATTCTATGCCCCAACTTATTGTATATTGGACTATCATCTCAAATGAAGGCAACAATAATTGGTAAAGTTAGACGTATACATATGTGTAAAATTGAATTCAGTACTTCAAACCCCAAAAAAATAAAGTTACTGACTCGCTTATTGAAAACGTTAGACAGAGTTTACTCCCCTTTAGTTGGTTTGAGACCCGCCTATGGGCCTCTACGATGTAATAAACAATGTTTACCATGTTGTTGGATTTATTTACTTTTTACAAACTCCTAACCCTCTGTGTCCTACGGATTTTTAATGCAGGACCTTATTTTTAGAGGACATGTCTCATCACTTTGAATTACTCCCAAATCTAGGATTAATTGTACTGTTCGTCTTGATTTAGTAAACATATATTACCTTCTGTGTTCGAAAAGAAGCCAACAGAGTAAAATAAAATAAAATAACTACTTTCTTATGAAGCTAATGTAAAACGTTTCTAAGATGTTGTGTGTACATTATGTGAAAAGTTTTTCTTTTCTCAACAATATAATTTTATATCTTTGAATACCATATATTATTTTCAAAATAATTGAATCCTTGACGCATAAAACATAATTAAATACAAAGAAATGATAGGAAAAAACTATAAAAAACAGTCAATTAGAGACTTTTATTTTTATTTTTCCCTATATATAGTGTTTAATTTTAACCAAAGATCTTATATTACATAGCAATTAAAAGTTCATAGGTAGACTAAAGAGAGCACTAACGTTTATGTGAAGTCAAATACCAAAAACCAAAAAAAGATATAGTGAGTGGCTATACAAACTTTTTGTTTCGTTTTCTTTTCTCTTCTTTCCTTTTTGGTCGCAACTACAGAAATTTAACGTTTTATTGAAAAAGAAGGAAAAGAAATAGAAAAGCTCCACGAGTAAATACACTTGTATCCCTAAGATGAAACAGATGTAAGTACAAGGTGAAACAACTTGACACATGTTATCTCCATGCACCTATAACTGAACTAAGGTGTCCTTTACCATAGCCAGCAAGGATAGACCAGGCCGCTCAAACCTTTCGTATTAGTGAAGAGAGAACTCTTGCGATATTTCTTTGCAAGCTTTTGAGTTCATTTTTTGAGATATTTTGCCTTTTGGCTTATGGATTCTGTTATATATATGTAGATAGAGTGAAGCGCATAATTAACAAATATATATCAAATAAATGGCAGGTAATGAAGATTGGAGGAAGACAGCAGACACCCACAAGATGAGCCCAGAGGAAGTGAAAAAAGCAGGAGTTGAGGGTTCCAAGAGGCCACCGGGTCACAACCCTGGTGGGGTTTTGCACCAAAGGCGAAGCTTGCCTTTCAGCCCTTACACGATGGCTCTTGGCGGAGTCCTCATGGTTGGAGCCATATGGTACTTCACCTTGTACGCTAAGAAGAAGCCCGAGGCCAGTGCCCGCGATGTCGCTCGAGTTGCTTCCGGTGTCGGTGAACCGGAGGATACACGTCCTCGCAAATAGAAAGCCTTTGTTGGTGGTTATAATCAGATAAATCACTGAAATTACTCTTCTTGTGCGGTTATCGCTCTTGTACAAAATCACGTTGGTAGTTCGCTGTTTAATTTCTTGCCTGTCTTCTTTTTTCATAGCAATGTGAAACATGTAATTTCTTCATGAAATTCGTTTCCTTAAACATTTACAAATTATTTAGTAGGGTAGAATGTATTTTGCACTTTGTATTTCGTAAAAGTCGCACATAATCTTTTTGTAGTTTTGAAACTCATTCATTCTGATGTCAGATACAATTTTTTTATAGTTGTTGTTAGTTTTGGTGTTAAACCTAATGTTGTGTGATTAAAATGCAAATATAGATGTAAAATTTTTAAGAATTTATCATAAAAATCAATTTTTCGATATGAAAAGGGGCTTAGAACCTCATATATGGTGGATTAGAATTTTGAAATATTTTTATGTTGGCCATTTGTATATTTAGACGCCCCTCATGTGTGACAGGATAGTGCATCACTACTTAGACAATGGATATATAGAATGAACTTGGATGGTCGTGTAATTCGGAAGAGTTTGCACTACTTGGACAGTTGAGATGTAGTGTTGGTGGGTTGTTTGTAGGGATAGGGCACCACAACCCAGCACAATATGGTATAATTTTGGTGGGTTGTTTGTGGGGATGGTAATCAAGTGAACGGATATGTACGATAAACAAGTTTAGATGGGTTACATGTGAATGAATGCCTAAAGGACTGGGACAACTGTTTAATTCTTATATTATGTTAAGAATGGTCTGATATTATATTAAGAATGGTTAGGGTTATACCATTAAAATCAATTATTAATACGAGGGGCGGCTAAAGATGTTAATTATATACGGTGGATTTGAATATTGGTTAAAGTACGTATTTGTTCTGAAATATTTTATTTCAACAATCAATTTTACTTTCCCCCCTAAATATTTGATGGGAATGATAGTTTAAGGTTATATTTGGTTTGAAAAATGTCATTTAATTCTCATTAGAGTTTTTATTTTTCATTTTGTAAAAATACAGAATGTGTTTAGTGATAAAAATGAAAGTTATTCTCCAGCAATCAAAACTAGGAAAACTATGGAAACACGCCAAGAAACACACTTCAAATTTGACCCTTTACATTTAAAAATTTAATAGCTCAATAGATTGATCAGTATCAATATACTCGCTACAAATTGTTCCCAGAGATACGTCACAAACCCTTCGCATAGAGACCGGAGGTCTGATCGCAACTTCTTTTCGGTGGTTATTTGAGACTTCTGGCTATTGCAAGCAGAATAGATTTAAACTAAATTTATATCAAGTTATGCATGTAGCGTGTAACACGTGTAGTGTGTTGCGTGTGTAACGTGTGTAGTGCATGTAATAATGTATATAATGTGTAATGTGTGCAGTGTGTGTACAGTCTAGTGTGTATAGTGTATGCATAGTATGCACTGTGTGAAGTTTGTGTATGTAGGTCGTTGTGTATGGAGTTGGAGTTGGTAAACTTTAATTAGGAAAATGACTTCTTCTTTTGAAAAATAGAAGACATTTTGTTTGGAAAAGAAGCTATTTTCCGTTGACTACTAAATATTTTCTGTTAGATTTTTTCTTTTAAGTAACCAAACAGAGGAAAATGTGAAAATTTTTCTCTAGGAATATGTTTTCTATGAAACAAACGGAACCTAACATAGTGTTTGGTTACGCTTGTTCCATGGAATTAATTTCATTTATAAATAAATTACATTTCGAGATAAATTCTGTTATTTAGAATTGTAAAATAAATTTAAGTCAACTATATCATTTTTAAATCTAAATTGTGTTTGGAACACACATAGAATTAGTATTAATTTGTATACTTTACTTAAATATCCTTTAGTTATTCAAGTGGCATTAAATGTGTCATATATTATTTTTTGTTTATTTTTAATTAAATTTGTCATATCTATATTTGTGTAGTAATAATAAATTCTTGAAATCATGCAATTACTAGAAAATTCATGTGCGGAGCACAAGAGATTATAGTGTCAAAAAAGAAAACAAATGTTCACATCGAATCCTATTTCTATATATCAGGCCTTATCTCATATAGAAAAATAGTCCCCAATACTTGTTCATTATGAACTACACAAAAATGATAGGCAACAAGAACAAAGCCTGTTGACTTCGTTTCGATGCTTGAACGACCCACATGTCTATGGTGAATGATCCTTCCAATTTCATATATCCAAGAAAAAAAAGTGTTGTTAGATATTATCGTATTTTTTTAATCATTGATTACCTGTTAGTTATATATCTAGTTACAATTTGAAAATAATGAATTTTTTAACTTCTCTTACTAACTAAATTTACACGCAATAGATGATGGATAGTAATAAAAATAAAATAGTACCAACTATTTTTGCCCTGAATATGCAATAAAATAAACATAAAATCCAAATTTTCCGCTCGAGATGGAGGAGACTCGTGGGGGGTGGTGGAGTCGGTGCCGGCTTGATTTCCCTTAGATAAGACACCAGTGTTGATTAAACAATGCAAAAGACTACATTAAATTATTCCCCTACATGGGACACGATATTACATTTTCCATCCCTACCGAAATAGTCCATGTTTCTTTCAATTTCAAAGCCCATTACATCCCAAAGTCAATCATTAGTTACTAAAGACTTCTTAGTTTAGTAGCATATATCTCATTTTTAATGTGAATAATTCTGAAATTCATTACCACTAATTGTATGTTGTAATTAGTCTTTAGTCTCTTTTGAATTAAAAAAATTGAAAAAATCAAATAGTCTAGTGATATGACTCTCACATTTAGTATGAGTACTGTAGAAATCAATTCTTATTAAATATATGTTGTAATCGATTTTTTAATTTTTTTTGATGAAAAAAAAAAAAAGTACATCATTAGTTTACTTCTATCATTTCGAAGCCAATCAGAAAGCAGTTGACTTCATCTCCTTTCTATATAAAGGGGAAGTCTTCTTCTTCTTCTTCCATTCCATCTACGCTTAGAAAGTTTTCTTATAGCATTAATTCGTACGCGAACAGAAAAGTCTAAATCCATTGATAAAATGATCTGTCTACTGTGTAATACACAATCACATTTAAGTACCATCTGTCTCGTCTTCTACACATGTGTATGGATTCCGTTCTTCCAAATGAAGCAGGCTCTTTCAAAGACGCTTAGCTTCATCTTATACTCATCATGTCATCGTCTTCCTCTAGAAAAACTGCACCGTGAAGAGCCAGCGTGGATGGTTAATCTTCCGGCCGTCCGGTTAGAGGATCTGGTGGCCGGGCGGGATGGTCACGGAGATGGTGGGTGGTGCAGAGCAGAGGAAATCTGCTCAATTTGCCTGGTGGAGTTCAAGGAAGAAGATGTGGTGAGCCAATTGGAAAGATGCAGGCACGTTTTCCACTTGGACTGCATTGATCGATGGCTACACCGAGACCAATTCACCTGCCCTCTTTGCAGGTCTTCGCTTTTGCATGCCACTAATGCTTTGCCATGCAAGATTTGATGCCCATGTGTGTAACCATTTCTAGGGTATAGGTCATCTTCTTTGCTAGCTAGATAAATGAATAAATTCCCCCATATATATATATATATTTAGTTTGCATAGTTTTTTTCCCTTCTTTTTCTTTTTCTTTTTGTTTGGACTTAATTTACCAGACGGTTTCTGCTTCGTATCCTGTTAGAGATGATATATAGTATTTCTTTTTTTTTTTTTCCTTTAACTTGAGCAAGTGTGACTTGACAATAGAAAATTTTGTACTAGTGTGAGGTTTCAGACTTTACACGTTAACTGCAGGACAAAAGACAAAATCACCTGTACAAGTATGCCATCTGTCAATGTTTTTTTTTTTTTTTTTTTCATTTCTCCAGTCACTACCTCGGACGGTTGTCCCAATCCTTGCCAAAATATCACCCGCGTGAACCAACGATGTCGTCTTTAGTGTTAATATGATAAATAAATATAAAAATATATTTTTTTATAAATTTAAAATTTTAAATAAATTTGTAACACCAATATAATGTTGGAGTTTAAAAATTGATTCAATAAATAAATACTCTAATTCCATTTCTACAAATTTAAATTTTTAAATAAAGTCTATATAACTCTAACACTTAGACGGTGTCATTTTGCTTAATGTAAGTGTACTCTCTTAAAAGCACTTGTTTTGGTCCGTTATGCCTAGAAATTCAATTTCCTCTATTTTCTTTATTTTTTTTTTATGATTGGACAATATATAGACGATGGTGTACTAAGTCAACCATTATTCGTATTATTTGAGATCTAATTAAATTTAAATGGTCCACTGTTGACATTTTGCTTTATGAATTAGCTGTACGTATTTATTAGTTTCATTTTCTTTCTTTCTTTTTTCCCTAGTTCATTACATTAAGGTATTTTTTATGTTAAAGTCAAAACCTTAACAAGATGTGGGATGCATTCAACTTGAAAATATATTCAGGAGCCTTAAATTTTATAAGTCAACAAACAAATTAAGGGCCTGTTTGGATTGGCTTTTTTTCAGGAAAAAATACTTTTTTCCTTGAACAAGTTACATTAAATTTACAATAACTATTTAATTTAGTTTCTAAAAGAGCTGAAATTCTGAAAAAAACTCAAATATAGCTTTTTTAGAAGTCAGAATTTTCAGTTTCTAAAAAAAATTATTTTTCAAAAGCTGTTAAAAAAAGTGCTTTTGAAAAAAATCAATCCAAACGAGCCCAAAATAGCAAAAGCTTTAGTCTCAGAGTAGAAAGTCAAACTTCTAGAGAACCATAATGCGTTAGTGTGACCCAAATTAAGGACTTTTTTGACAATGTGGTACCAATAATATTGTTATCACCTAAACTTATAACTGTCTTATTTATTTTCCAATTTTCTTTTTTTTGATTTAATGTTCTTAAGCACATTTTGTTTGAGAATGAGCCAAGTTGAATATTTTATTTTCCTTCTTCGGCACATCTGGTGCGAAAATGAAATATGAGCTCCAAGTCTTTATTTTTAGGCTCTTTGGGGTTGGTTTTACTTTAGGCTCATTTAAATCTTTTATTATCTAAAATTAATTTCAATTTGGTTTGATTAAAACGGAATAAAAAATATCCCATATATATGCTCCACTAGAAGTGGTATGAACCTATACATGGATCTTTGCAGGCACTCAAGTCAACAAATATAACAAGAAGGAAGAATAAAAGATTTTTATTCAACAAAGAGTTAGGATCAGAGTGCGAAAAATATTTACATGCATGTGAAATAGTATTATCCTATCCCCTTAAATTTATACAAAATCTAATAGACAAAACCAGTAATTTTCTGTACATTTTAGACCTGAGAAAGAACAAACCATAGTTGATTAAGCAAGCTTGAAGGACCATAAGAGTTGACCACTACAGGGGCTGGTTTCAGAGTCAACATGTTTGAAGAATTTGAAATAGACGTAGATGCGATACATTTTGTAGTCCATTTATTCCCAGAAGATTACACACTCAAAAACACACTCATACCTCACTCATGCCTTGGTAGACACGAGAGAGCTAAACTAGTGTTGCAACCCCATAAAGGTGCTTTTTTGCATCTTTAGAAGAAGCTTCCTCCATCAAGAAGGACATCAGGAGATTGATCAATCAATCAGTCAAGTCAATATGGAGACACTTCAAAGAGTATGAATTCAGATACAAAAAGAACAAGGCAAGGAAAAGCAGTTCATGAGTGATACAAGCTTTCTGGAAATTTCTATGACAAAAAAGTACATCAGTTTTAATGTTCTTTTGCAAAGAATTGTATGTGAATATAAAGATAGTTCCGCTTCCAAAAATGGCAAACATAGAATGCTATTCCTAGGAGAAGATACAAATAGTCTGTGATATTGAATTAATTATTTCCTTGAGCTGAAAAGTTTACCCTCTCTCCATTCTGGGATTCATCAATCAATCTTCACAGAAGAGTAAATGAGCCTTGTAAACCAGAAGCAAGCGTAGAAGCCGATTGTGCCAGTTAGCACAAAGAATGCATAGGATGCAATTAACATGTACCCGAAATACAACATTCCAGATACGGGCTTCGTGATATCAAGCTTAGTGAAGAAGTAGAAAGCAGCATAGAGAAACAGGTATAAGGCCGAGGAACCTGATGTCAAGTATGACCTCCACCACCAGAGATAGTCCTCACCGCATAACTGGAAGTAGCAGAGCACTATTGATATTTCAGCACAAGTAATGATGAGGATGATGAAGACTATGAACAAGAAACCGAATATGTAGTAGAATTGATTCAGCCAGATGGAAGTCAGAACGAAGAATAGCTCGATGAAAACAGCTCCAAAAGGGAGAATGCCTCCAATCAGAATTGAGAAAATGGGGTTCATGTACCATGCCTGCCCTGGGATTTGTCGGGGTATTTTGTTTGTCTTCACCGGGTCCTCAATCGCTGGCTTTCTAAATCCAACATAACTGCCCACAAAGACAAGTGGAACTGAAATTCCAAACCATAGGAAGACCAAAGCAAACATTGTCCCAAAAGGCACCGCTCCAGATGATTTCTGCCCCCAGATAAGTGCATTTAAGACAAAGAAGACAGCAAAGACAGTGGCTGGAAACAAAAATGCCGTCCTCAAAGCAATTCTTTTCCATTCTGTTCCTTTGAACATCTTATACAGGCGAGCAGAGGAATACCCAGCGAACAGTCCCATAAAAACCCAGAGCAATAGCATGGCTGTCATTAGCCCACCACGGTTTGAAGGAGAGAGGAATCCAAGGACGGCAAAGATCATAGTGACAAGCACCATGAAAAAGAACTGTACACCTGTTCCAACATAGACGCAAAGCAAATCTGAGTTATTTGGGGGTCTGAAGACATCTGCATGGACTAGCTTCCATCCAGTTTCTTCCTGGGCCTCCTCCTGTGTCTCAAGCTCATTATACTTGGAAATGTCACGATAAAGTGTCCGCAACATTATCATTGCGACCATTCCAGATAGGAAGAGGACAATCATTAAAGAATTGACTATCGAGAACCAGTGGATTTGATCATCACTCATTAAGAGATACGTATCCCATCTTGATGCCCACTTCACATCACTCTCCTGCAATGCAGGATAGAAAATAAGCCATGTTTTATCATGTTACAAGCTTGTTCAGATGCAAGCAGAAATGGTTCTTAGTGAAATTAGTAATCACAAGTGGGTGATGCAAGTAGAAGAAAAAGGCTAAGGTACATGTCATTTTAAGAAAGTGATAGAGAGCATGACAATATAACGAATAGATGAATAAACCACCTGGTATTCAACATCATAAGTGAATATTATCTCTTGCTTATCTTCGACTTCTTGTGGAGAATTTGAATTGGAAACTGTCTGCTTTGCATGGGGATTACAGGTTGTTAGTTGAGTATTCTCACTCCATTGTCCGTCATACTCGTGCTTAACACTAGACAAATGAGAAACCACCCAGACATGAGTATGTCATGTCTTATCAGATGAGATAAATAATGAAACCTCAAGTTCTACAAGGTAAGACTGGATCTTTCAAGTAGAAAAGAAGAGGTCACCCAAGAACCTACCTATATGGCTTGAGCTCAAAACCAACAATCCTTGCTGTGTCAGTCTGCAAATCTTTATGATACTTGACAGTAAAACTTAAATGGTTGTGGATGAAATATTTTTCATCCTTGCTCTGCATGTAATAATACAAGTGAGTAATGGGGGAATATTGCTGATTTATAAAAGAGACAATTTTTAAGTGCACTTACTCCAGCATATTGTCCTTTAAGCCCAACATGATAGCCTAACTGATAAACAGGAGGAGCATCTTGATCTAACCTTCGGATGGGAACAACTAAAGGAAGATTGTCTAGGATCCTGCAATGTGAAAGAAAACAGTTAATGAATGCAAAATTTTTGTTGGCTGTTTACTCTGAAAGGAAAAAAAAAAAGGCTTCGTGCAACGCTACACATGGACCTACATGTTGACTCTATACTCATCTTCGATCTTCTCCTTGAATTCCTTGGCAGATTTGGCGTCAAGGGTCACCCGGCATACAATAGAACACATGCGTGGTTCCCTCATTTTAAACTGCAAGATAGTCATTTAGCTAGGACAAGTAAAAAAGTGTACATAACACCGTTTGTGAACCACAATTCATCAAAGTTATGAAACTGACCACATACGGAGAGTTCTCAATGCGGTCACCACGAAGTACTTCTCCAAGATTCTCTCTACTATCAACTATGGATTTTGGACGGCAAAAAGGAAGAGAATAGTAGGAATATGGAAGTTGAGTCTTTGTAGAAGTCAGCTTGTTAACTTTAACATTGAGATCATCCCCCTGCACCAAACAACCATTTAATATATATATATATATATATATATATATATATTGTCTTAAATCTAATTCCATAAAATATTCAAAGGAAAAAGCAGTCTTGAGTAACATAGTCAGTGTTTCAAACAAAATAAACAACTCCAAGTACTACATCATCTTTATCTGCAGTAGAGGTCATTAACTAAGATGCACTAAACCTCCACGAAAATTCAGATTCAATGATAGCTATTCTGTGGAGTCATAAGTAAATGCTAAATGATTTTATCTACATAGTTCTTGTTGTAAAGTTCAAGAAGTAGTTTCTCATTCTTCACTGATAAAAGTCTTGGGCACTGAGATCACAAAAGATCCCCAGGTAACTTTCTCAACAGCATTAACCTGAAGAAGAACTATCGTTCTACCAAATTTACTTGAAGCTGTTTATACAACATTCCATAAGAACATGCAACAATGCATGATTTCGGAAACAACTACTAAAAAAATGGCCATCAAGTTCAAATTGAAACCTAAAGATAAGTCAAACCTGGGGTACTTAACTAACAAAAGCTAGAGCATGACACAACCAGTGTAGCACAACACAACTATAATCAGTTGCACTTTAAGCTTCAGATCTTATACACTTACTTTGGGTTTCTCATTTTCTTATTCGAACATTAAATCATTCAGCAAAGAACACCCCTAGTTTTACCACACAGATAATGTAATAGCCCCAAATGGTGATATGTGGGTTCATAATTTGGGCCAAGACATTTATTCTTAGGTCTATGCACTAATATCCTTTGCGGATTTGGGCGCCGGCCATGATCAATAATGTAGAATTATGGTACATTTAAGATTTGACAGCAACACAGATAGCTAAAGGAAACAAAATCCACAATCCCAAACCAAGCCCTATTCCTCCGCTAGTTGTTCACCACCCAAATTGTAATATAAATTTGACGACACCACCCGGATCAAGCAGTACCCGAATCAAAGACTTATTTAACTAATATGGATCCGCTGGACAGATTTGATTAACACCACCCCAAATCGAAAGCATATAGAGAAATGGGTAATATTCATACAATGCACTACATTAAAATGAAGATATAAAGCTTAAAAAATTGAATACATGTATGTGTGGCCTCTGAAAGAGACCAAGAGAGATGATACAGAGAGAGAGAGAGAAATGACCTTTCGGAAGTCTTCGGGGGCGACACCAGGGAGGTAAAAGGAGTGGGCAATGTTGAAGAAGAGAAGAAGAGCAGCCAAGGATGAGATCCACCAAGATCCACGAGCTCTTCCCATGGCGTTTGCGTGTGTGTGTTGAGTGTTTTCAGATCCGACTCTGTTCTTAAAGACAGAGAACTGAAAATGAATAGAGATTTGCTTCTCCTTTTGTATATATACATATATAAGTGTTGTGTGTGTGTTTATGAAGGTGTCGGTTACAAAATTGGTTGGATCGGAAAAAATGGGTGCGTGTCGGTTGGGTCGTGGATAGGGTGTTGGGTTCTTCATCCGGGTCCGGGCTGAAAATAACAATTAGGGCCGTTTAAATTGATTTTTTTTAATAGCGCTTTTTCTAACAACTTTTCAAAAACAGTTTTTTTAGAAGCTAAAAATCCTGACTTCTAAAAAGATCAGTTTTTGAGCTTTTTTTTTAAAATTTTAATTTTTTTGGAAGTCTAATTAGTTATTATAAATTTAATGTAATTTTTTTAATATATATATATATATATATTTAAAAAAAACCAATTCAAACAAGCCCTTAGCGTTATCCATAGCTGATAGAGCCAAGCCAGCTTCAAGTGGGCTGACATTAATCATGGGATCATTTACGTTGACTTTTTTTTTAGAAGTGTTTTTAAGTATAATTCTTGAAAAAGACAAATTTTTAAGAAGTTGAATTTTTTTTTTGTTTATAAAAGAAATGAATTTGAGTTTTTTAGAGTTTAAGTATTTTTTGAAAGTTAATTTAAATACTTATTGCAAAAGTTTGTATTTTAGAAATTTTTTTTTAAAAAAAAGTCAATGCAAACCGCCTTTAAGAGTCTCGATTTATACTGGTTGGCTTTCACCAGGATTTGTTGTAAAGATTTGTCATACAACTCATACCACTTTTCACCCAAAAAAAAAAAAAGAAAAAGAAGAAGAAGTAAAAGAACTGTTAAAAATTGAAAAAAAAAAACTCTTACCAATTTTTTTTTTGTTTTTTATTTTTAAACAAAAAAATTAATTTTAAAAATAGTTTCCAGACAGGCCTAAAATTTCTAAACCTGTTATAAAATTCATACGCGTATAAAAAAAAAATTTCCCCAAGTGATTGTTGTCGATTACATTATTAGGTGGGGACTGCTATGAAATGGATGCAATACCATGATACTAAGAAGTATACTGCAATAATGGCTATTTATAAGACACAAGAATTTGAGCCACCTATTATATACTATTTTATGATTTTTTTATTTTTGTTCTTTAAATTTTTATTTTTTTTTAAATTTTGGATCTTTTGATTTTATTATTTTTTATATTTTTTATTTTGTCTTTTGGATTTTGACTTTTGATTTCTTTTGATTTTAGATCTTTTGATTTTGTCATACTTTTATTCTTTGATTTTTTTATTTTCCATTTGTTTTTAAAGAGAAATGAGAAAGGCATTATATATAAATTTCGGAAGAAATAGTTTTGATTGATTTAAAATTAATGATCAGGATAAGTGCCAATTTGTAGTTATCAAGCAATAATACAAATATTGGCATTCTCTATTTCCACACTAATATTTCATATCTACTTATATATTTACACTATATACTAAAGCAAAACTTGCTACACCATATTCATTCTCGTCAATTTTTACTTTTCATGTACGATTGCCACGTGTTATTCAATAAAATTAAATTTATAATTCATTATAAATTTACCATATATAAATCTGTAAAAGATTACCAAAGTCAAATTTATAATTCATCATAATTAGTATTAATTAAATTTATATATGGTAAAAAATCAACAAAATCAAATTTATAATACATTGTAATTAGTATTGATTAAATTCATATATGGTAAAAGATCAATAAATTTAATATAACATGAATTTTTTAATTAAAATAGTACTTAATTTATTTTTGGAAATTATATTTATTAGTTGAGAAAAAGATTTATTAATGGAAGAAATATTTTTAGGTGGTAAAAGATCAAGAAGGCATGGGTGTTTTTACACAGTGTAAGTTTTAGAGGGTGTTTGGTTTGGCTTTTTTTTTTTTTATCAAATCTACTTAAAGCTTAATTTAAGCTAATAGAAGTGTTTGTTTTAATTAAAAATGTGCTTTTTTTTAAGTGACTTTAAGTAGAAAATAAAAAGCTTCCCAACCTTAGCTTTTACTTTTTATAGCTTTAAGCACGGTGAAAAAAAAACAAGTTTGACCAAATCATTTACTATCTTATCCTTACATTTTTATTTTTATTACTAAAATATCTTTACTCTTTTATGTTATACTTACCTTTTTAAATTCTATTTTAATATCCTTAATAGTTATTTTAACTATATAACTTACTTTTCAACCCACTTTAATCAAACATGTAAATACTTATTTTTATAACTACAACTTTTATTCAAACACGTAACTACTTAAAGTTGACAATAAAAAAAGGCCACTTAAAGCCAAAAGTGCTTTATGTAGCTTTTTTATAAGCCAATCCAAACACTCTCGTATAATAATCTTAAAAAGAAGATTAATTGTTGTTTAACAACAATAAACATTAACAATTATAAATTGAAAAAGAAAAGAAATTACAATTGGCGACAAAGTGAAGTGATAGGTTAATTGGAAAAGAAAAGATATATTAGTATATATATATATATATATATATATATATATATTATATAAATATTAAAACCCGTGCATCGCAGGGGAAGACATTTCAATTTATTTATTTATTGATCATCACCATCTATATATACTTTAAATTTGTATAATTTGTAGATAAAAACAACATGCTACATCGGTTCTTATTTGTTTGTCAACTCAGCTAAAATTTGTTATTAATATTACAGCTCGGAATCGGGTTGGAGGCCCTTTTGGAAGGTAGCGATAGTGAGCTCAACAGCATGGTTGCTTTTTCATTGTTGAATCTCTTAATATAACCTTCAAGCATTTCACTAGAGCATTGTCTAATGGCGTAAAAGTCGCATGCTTGTTTTCGAGGGCACTTGTGCATGGAGAAGTATGCAATAAATTCGCTGATTAGTAGTGCCAAAGTTTATACTCCCTATAAGAAGGTCTACAGACCAATTTAACGTTGCGTCAGGCATGCTAGAACTGAAACTTTTATATATGCAAGCTTCATTTTGAAGAAGTTTAAGATTGACCATCATCATGACCCATTGGAAATGGGCGACATGCACCATGAGTCTGTCTTGCAATTGTAATTCTTTAGCCTCAAGATTTAGAAGTTCGCCAAAAGAAGTTTGCTGACATTTCGGCAACTCTTGTCTCCAAGAATGGTATTCCTTTGAAGCAAAAGTCAAGTGTTCCAAGATTCGAAGGTTGTTTACCCTTTCCGCTTCTCTCCACCACTGTCTGAACTCTTTTATTGCTTTGTTGCAGTCATGATGGCAACTGGGCCTGGCTTGACCTAGCCTAGCCTAAGCCCGTGAAGCTTGCATGTTGATGGGCCGGGCCAAGCTGGGCCTAAGCTTCAACTGGGTGGAGTTGGGCTGGAAATCAAAGGGTCCTAGGGCCAACTTGTATAAGGGGCCCAGCGCACATATAGTTGGGTTGGGTTGGGCTAGGCTTGAGTTGGGTCGGTCTAGATCATGTCCTGTTTATGGGCTGGGCTGGGATGAGCTAGCTTATGTGTTTGTGCTTTACTTAGAAAATCAAATAAGCAAGTGAAAAGGTCTAAACCCATGACTTTTTATTTTAAGGTTTAAGCCTTAAACCACTAGACTACAAAGTCTACTTGTGTATTGATATTACAATTATAATCATTTTGTCATTTATTTAATAAATAATTTTAAAAATATCAAATATGTAAAAGACAAGGTTTGAACTCATGGCCTCTTAACTCTTGCTTTGATTGTAAAGCTTAAATTACTAACTCACAAATTCTTTCATGCAATAATTTTACAAATATAATCATTTTAGATATAAAGGTTGCAACTATTATAATGTAACTTGATCATTGCTTTGTGGGCTAGGTCGTGGGCCGTGCCAATGGGCTAAATATCCTTAACCCAAGCCCATTTATACACTAAACCTAAGCTAGCCAAGGCTCGCAACTGTAGCAGGCAGGCCAAGTTGGGCTAGGCTCACGGGAGCTGGGTCGGGCTAGGTTGGGCCAGCCAAGGCCCGCTTGCCATCTTGAGGTTGCAGCTTCTTTTTTGGCATGCCTACAACTTCTAGGGATTGCATGGTCAGAATGTTGTCAAACACGCTGGTGGAGCGAGTGATTGTGTACGTAGCTAAAGAGGCTGTGGGTTGTCCATCAAACTATCAATCTTTGTCTAAAGCTCCTCATTCCTAGATTTAAGATCATTGTTTTCCTTCATAATCACGGCTCATTTCTCTGCCATCTATGACTGTCAATCTTTGTCTGGAGCTTCTCATTCTTAGATCTGAGATCATAGTTTTCCCTCAGAACTGCAACCCATTGTTCCTCCGCCATCTGTGATTCTTACGCTAACTTGTGCTGAAACTTGACCAACCTAGATCCAATGCCCTAGCCATGGCTTGCTGATGCCATTATTGCAAGCTTTCTACCACATGATTACAGATTCTTGTTGCTAATCTGTCACTAGCTTGGCTAATAGTGAGCGTCAAATTGTAAAGGGTTTAAGTCCACAATTAAGATTCAAACTTGCCTTCTAGGGTATATCACAAATCCCTTAGATGAAACCGAGGATGATCAATATCAAGAGCTAAAATCCATTCATGAGAAGAATGTAATTTTGCCCCTAGTTGCTGAAAACTTCAATCACATTTTGATTGTGGAAAAGAAAAAGAGGTGGATTAGCCTAGTGAGAGCCGTACTTTGAAGATAATCCGACCACATGTTAAGTCACGGTCATTAGATCATCAAGAATAATACTTAACCCAAAAAATTTGAAAGCTTTACTTTTTCAGTTGATAGAGGCTTTTATATAAGTTTTTATTATTCAATTTTGCAAGAGTAATTTGTATTATAATTATCACCAGCGGGTGACTATTTCTTCTTCTGTTTTTCCTTATCAAAAACCATTATTAATCACTTTATACAAAGTTACGAAATTCTCGAAACTCAAAACAGATTTGGTCTCCCGATACAAGAACAAATATTTAAAAGGGAAATAAATGCACCAAGACCGCTGGCTATAAATATCCAGAGGAGTCTGGTTGACTTCTGAAGATAGCCATACGAGGTCGCAAGTAGCTGCGATCAATATATACAATTATATGTATTACTGTAATTTACCCCCTTTAATTTATTCATTTTGTTCTGGTTTTTCATTTTCTTTGGTCACATAAAAAAATTCGCTCCATTTTGTTCTGGTTTTTCATTTTCTTTGGTCACATAAAAAAATTCGCCAACTTTCTATATTAATTAACTATTATAAACAAGTTCGCTAAATTGGCCTCATTGACTAGAGCCAACCCTTTTTTTGGTCTTTAAAAATTTTAGTGGAGTTAAGAGACACATTTCGTGAAGTTCCTTTAATTATTTTGTTTTTGGTCAAAGTACCCTTAATTAGTTGGAAACTAAGAAATGACAAGAAATTGGTGAGTATGTAGTATAAATTGGATTTAGATCCTCTTATATCAATTTATCTCTTACAAGGATGATATAATTTATAAGAGTGAAATTTCAATTACATATTTTTTTAATCGCTCTAATTACCCATCTTCTTTGAAATTTAAATTTAATTAATGACGAAGATGATATTATTTATGTGTGAGAATAGTTGAAATTTCTGTCTTATATGACTTGAGATAACAGTTGATATCATAAAACTATAGATCATTGATTATTTATTTATTTTAGTATTTTTGGTTGAGAATGTAGTTGTATTAAGCAAAAGTAAATAGGCCTGCCAATTTTGGTTTAACCCCTTCTATTTGAAGAGCCACCCAGATTCAATAATTAAGATCCTCTAAGGAGATAATATTTAAGGGATATTATTTCTGAGAATGAATTAATTAGGCGAAGCTTCCTTTTCAAAATATTATATAGGAAAGACTTTATAAAGGATATACTATTAAGCAAAATGTCGTAGCTGTTTCTATCCAAACAAGAGGAATAGAGTCTAGCTCTATATATGAATGAATGTATTACTCACAATTACATGCTGAATACGTCAACTAACATCTGATCTAACACATTAGAAAATTCTCCAGCTCACGATGAGGCATGTCCAGAAGTCTTCTAAACTTTGAAGTTTCACCAAATTATTCCAGCATGATATCACATAATTGTGGATTAAATAAAAAATGCAATTTTTTACTCTTTAATTAATCTCTTCTGCCCAGATTAGCAAATTAATATCATATATTATTACTTAGTTATGTGCCTGCACGACTGTAGTATTATTTGTCAACTAACTGAAGATTAGAAGCAATTTCAACGATGCTCAAGCACAGATAGAATAATCCTGCAGAAACCAATCATTTTGAAAGCAAATTGTACATTAATTCGAATCAATTATTCTACAAGAACTAAAAAGATCTTCAAAAACACTTCATTTCTAGATATCTCATCTAGCTGTATATAATCATCATATCAGGTAATTATCACAGGGTTGACATTTTATTGTAACAAACTAATGGAGAAAGCAGCACTATTATCATCTTCTGTCAAGAACCAACCTCCAGCTTCCGGGGAACTAATTACAATTCTCAGCATTGATGGGGGTGGTATTAGAGGCATCATTCCTGCCACAATTCTTGCTTTTCTGGAATCCCAACTTCAGGTATAAGATCATCTCGTATTAATGTAACGTTATGAATGAGGTTTAATAATAGTGACTTTGCATGATGCGTAAAACCATAACACACACTCTCTCTATATATATATAGTATTCTTTAACAGGGTACATAAACTCGTAATTAATGATCAGGAGCTGGATGGTGAAGATGCAAGAATTGCAGACTACTTCGATGTGGTTGCAGGAACAAGTACAGGAGGTCTTATGGCTTCCATGTTAACGGCTCCCAATGACAACAACCGTCCTCTTTTTGCCGCGAAAGAGATCAGGCCATTTTACGTTGAGCACGGTCCAAAGATTTTCCCACAGCAAAGGTAACATATCCCCTCGTCAAAAATCAAACTTTCTCCCCCTCACCCCGAGAGTAGCTAACTGTCTAGGAGTTATAGTACGCCTATCACTCTTCTCCTCACCCAAGGTTCAGAACAACAGGCGCAAAATACACACACAAAATTATTAGTCCCATGCGTGAAGACTTGGCATGGGTGATTTTCATGCACATTTTGTAGTCTATTTGATTGCAGTGGTATACTTGGAGCAATTGGAAGCACATTCAACGCACTGATGGGCCCTAAATATGATGGACAATACCTTCATAACCTCTCAAGGCAATATATGGGGGAGACTCGATTGCACCAGACCTTGACCAACGTTGTCATTCCAACATTTGATGTCAAATATTTACAGCCAGTTGTCTTCTCCTCTTATGAGGTCTCTCTCTTCCCCCATATGCATTTTTCTACTTTATTATTATTATTATTATTTTTTCCATTTGTTGCTTTTACGTAATCATCTATGTCGTGCAATTTATATTAATGTGTGTGTTCAAGCTTATGAATGCACGAAATACCCCAGTTTTGTCAAGACTCTCACCATTATGTCTGTGTGTATTATATTCTCTATGAAAGGAAATAATTTGTTCTTGACCAAAGATTGCTCAATTTAGAGTAGAAAATAATTCTACACGCATATTATTCTAGATTAGTATCAATTACTTGACAAAAAAAGTAATGCTCAAATTATGATATAGAATAAATTTAGGGCGTACAAAATTATTACATATGTCATTCATTCTACTCTGTATAATGTATAAATACAGGTTATGTATAAAAGAACCAATTTCCAAACATTAATCAATTTTTTTTCCACAAAACATGCATGCGCTTAATCTACATTCTTTGATGTTATTTTAAAATGAAATAATAATAGACAAAATATGGAGCAATATTATTTTTTGATCAACAAAAAAATTTAGATTACAAAATAATTGTACATAATAGAAGCGTGGACTACATGATGTTTTGGAGGAAAAAAGTTATAGAATAAGGACATGCGGCATATACAGAAAAGGAATATATAAGTATCTATATATTATATAAAATAGAGTTCGGGCTTTTTTTTTTTTTAAAGTCTAATGCAACATGTCTTAATTTTATCAATTCTTTTCCTTCAAAAAATTAGTTAAATGTCTTAATTTTATCAATTCTTTTCCTTCAAAAAATTAGTTAAACTCTAATAGATATACTATTCATCTTCTATTATTTTTGTTTTTATAAATCAATTCATTTTTTCATTTTACATTCTCAATTTAAACATTTTATTGAATTACTACATATCTTGTATAAAAAAATATGGTTGCTTTCCAAAATGTAACAAAAGTTAAATTTTACAGAATATATCTGTATAAAAGTAAAGTTAATTTTATCTTTTAATATCACATCTCTTAGTTCTATGAATTTTTCCCTCCAAAAAAGAGTGAAACCTCAAAAAAATGTATTATTCATTTTTTATCATTTTCTTTTCATATCAAATCCTTGACTTGTTTTACTTTCCAAAATGAAGATCTCTATCATAAAAGGCATGATTAGTATAGAAAACTTACTAAGAGTGAAATTTACAAGATACATTTGTATTGCATCTTTATGTGGAATGTAAAAGTGGCCATCAATAATAAATCAAGATATTAAGAATACACTTTTGTCTGGTCCATCACATGGATTATACTCTAGTCTATACTTCTTTATCATTACTTCTCTTCTTCTCCATTATATTACATACAAAGAGGTACTTATTCCTACTGTACTATTCGTTGGGTGTTTCTCATGGCAAAATAGTAATTGTAGTATTTGTTTTGGTAAAATTGTAATTTTTACATTATGTTTTTCTCTTTTTCCCTCTCCATCCAAAATGGCATGCTTTTCTTTCTTTCTTCCCTCCCCCCCCCCCCCCTCCAGCAGTCACATCTTTTGACTTTCACTTAGGGGTGAAAATTAGTTTGGATATTTGGATTTTTGAGATTCATGAATAAAAAAAGGTCTTAAAAACCGGAAAACCAAATTGAGATTTGGATATTAAAAAATTATAACACCTAATTAGGATTTGGATATTCAGGTTTGCGCTTTCCCGCTTTGAGTTTCTGGTTTTTTAGTTTTTATTCATTTTGCTATTTGTTAAATTGCACAATGCTAATCTATTTGATAATAGATATGAAAAATTTAATAAAAAATGAATATAAAAATTTTAAATTCACCTAAATCATAATTCTGTAAAGTCAAATAAGTGCTAAAGAACCCCAAAATACATTAAAGTATTTGTGCAAAAATTAATAAGTTGGGTTCTTGATTTAAATTTTTACAGCTGAAATTCGAAACTAACCGGATCTGGTAAAAAAAAAAAAAGATATTCCCACCCATATTTTCTTCCAATCCTTTGTGCATAACTCTTTCCCACTTTACAAAGAGATAAATCTAGTACCTTCTTGGACATTAAATTTTTATAAAAAGACGTGTAACTGTAATTACAGCTTCATTAACTATTTGCAAGAATATTGTATTCTTTTCCAATAAATATTTGATATATAAGATAAGTACTTTATGGTAATAAGATTTGATAATATTGGGCAACTAGTATATACATAGAAAAAGGCTTGATGTCACAACAACTATCTACAGGAGTGTTTATAAGGGCATCTTTGTAATTTCATTTAGCATATCAATGGTCAAAACTTATTACTCATAGAAGTTCTGTTAAGGTATCTTTAAAATTTTACATCTGTCTACTATTTAATTCCTTAATTTTCCTTTTGCTTTTAAAAAAAAAAAGGATGTGTTATCTCTTTTCACAGTACTTTTTAGTTAATTGCGCCTTTTATCGAGGGCTTAGAAATATGTTCGAATTTTTAGGTTCAAATTTTTTATTTTAAGAGCGAAAAAACATTTGGCCGGATAATAAAATTTTAAACTTGAATGAGTTTTGAATATTCAGGTTATGGGTTTTACATTTTTTACATATTAATGTTTTTCCCATCTTTCACGCAAGGGCTAGAATTGGTTTGGATTTTCAAGTTTAGATTTTTTAAATTTGAAATGGGTATTAAAAATCATAAAACCCAAAACAGTTAAAATTTTTTTTTTCAAATTTTATGTTTTTTGCGCCTTTCATGTAGGAATTAGAATTGATCTAGATTTTCAAGTTAGATTTTTAGAGAACAAAAGAACGATTTGATTGGGATCTTTACCTTTTTACGTACTAAGAAAGAAGCATCAAGTCAATGAAACTATTATTGAGTATTTGCCATTACAAACTGTAATTTTAGTGTTTGCTATGACAAAATTATAATTTTACATTATTATTATTATTATTATTTATTTTTTTTCTTTCCAAAAAAAGAAATGATGTGTTCTATCTTTTTCTACTTCGCTATTAACCATACCTTTCGGCTTTCATTTTGGTGTATAGTTGATTCAGATATTTATTTTGGTTTTCTGAGTTGGAATTAGGTCTAAATTTTGCATTTAAAATTTGGAATCCAATCGGATATATAAAGTAAAAAAGCAAAGAATTGAAGGGTACATGCATGATGATAAAAGTCGCAGCCTGGCAATGAATTGAATTAAAACATGAACCAAGGAAAAGATTTGATCCATTTTAAGTAACTAATTCCTTGTCGAAGATAAACTAAGTATAAAAATACGCAAAAAATGTCTTTCAATATATAAATTCTAATGATATAAAAGAAAATTGAAACAATTAGCTAAAAGTACTATTACCACTACATTGTGGTGCAGGTGAAAGATTCACCATTGCTGGATGCTCGGTTGGCCGACATATGCATCGGCACTTCTGCTGCTCCAACTTTTCTTCCCGCTTATAAATTTACGAATACTGACGATCAAGGGAATCCATGGGAATTCAATCTCATCGATGGTGGTGTGGCTGCCAATAATCCGGTAAATTAAAATATAATTGCGACAAATGACGCTTGCAATATCTTATCTTCGTGCTCTATTTTGCCGTTTACATCCTTCATTTTTAAAATGGTCATAACGCTTTGATCTATTGTTTTTGTGATGTGGGCAGTTTTCAAATTAAAAAAACATCCAAAATAGACGAAATTAAACACGTGCAAAGTGAAGATCATAAATGTCATTCACCCTGTATAATTTAATTCCGCTACCTAATTTTTAATTTGTATTTGAAGTAATTATAAATTTGTTATTTCTTGCATGCGTCTGTCTAGGCTTTGGTTGCTCTCAGCCAAGTGACGAAGCAGGTTTTCAAGAAAAATCCAGATTTCAGCTCTATTAAGCCAATGGATTATGCTCGGTTTTTAGTAATCTCAATTGGGTCTGGATCTGCTAAGACTGAAAAGAAATACAGTGCAGATATCGTAAACAAATGGGGTGTTTTGGGTTGGTTGATTCAAGGAACTAGTGCGCCTTTGGTGGACATGTTTGCTCAAGCAAGTGGAGACATGGTTGATTTCCATATTTCAGTAATTTTCCAAGCTCTTCAATCAGAAACCAACTACCTTCGCATTCAAGTATGTGTGCTAATTTCTTAATTGCTGACATTCAAGTATGCATCAAAGTTTTCTCAACTGTTAAATAAAATTGCCCGGGTTTATTATCCCGACAGTTCCTTATTTTTTCCATTTTTGATAAATTAGTTTGTTAACTTTATAAATGACACATTCTAGTTCTTTATATATATTTTTATTCTGTGTCCATCGTTTAGTCTTCTCGTCTATATCTGTTAGAAATTGGACAGACATATCAAGTGACTGGCATATAACTTTTGCCAAAACGTTGAAATTGGACAGAAACTTTTGACTAATTTCTGATGAATATTAACAGGAAGACTAATGGTAGCACAAAGTAAAAATATATAGGACTATAAAGTATTACTCATAAAGAAAGAACTAGAGAATAGTACTGTCATGGTGATAAACTCAAATCGTTATAAAAGGTTTTAGTTTATAGAATGGTTAATATATATAATAACGGTTTCTTAATGATTAAATTTGAATGTTACAAAAACAGCTAAAATGTACAGTGTGATTAACCTAAACATTACGCCGTTTGTTCGGTTGTAACGCCAGGATGATACTCTTGAAGGGACAACCTCTTCAGTTGACGTTACTACAAAAGAGAACATGCAAAAGCTGGTGGAAATTGGCGACAATTTGTTGAAGAACCCTGTTTCTCGAGTGGATTTGATAACTGGACAAGCTCAGCCTATTCAAAATGGTGGAACCAATGAGGATGCTTTGAAAAGGTATAGAGATGCATCATTATTTCATTAGATTAGTCAATAATCTTGATTGTGAAACTTAATTTTGATATTCACGTTTTACAGGTTTGCAAAACTGCTGTCCGATGAAAGAAAATTGCGACTTTCTCAAAATGGGAAATAAAATAGTATGGGCCACAAATTTAGTAGTCTAGTAATATATTCTTCGGTTTGATTATGGGCGATTCTTAATTGTGTGACACTTTCTTTTTGTGTTTGTTCAGTAACCTTGATTGACTAATAAGAAGCCTGAAAGATTTCTGAACTCAAGTTTGGATTTCAAGGGGCAAGATCTTCAGTTCTTGCCGTTTGGTGCTGGAAGAAGAATGTGCCCTGGATTACCCTTTGCTACGAAGCTTGTGCATTTGATTTTAGCGTCTTTGGTTAGACACTTTGAGTGGTCTCTTCCAGATGACATTGGTCCTTCCCGTTCAGACATGAATGAAAAATATGCTGTACCTCTGCAGAAGGAACAGCCTTTACTACTTGTTTGTAGAGAGAAATGCTAACATTATTATATGTTTCAGCTTCTTTTGTCAAGAACTGTAGACTAGTGTGTTGGCGCTGCATGCAGAAGAGATGTGCATAATTGCAAAGCAGAAAACAGAGGTGAAAAACTCTGAAATGAATGAGATATGCTGTAGTCCTTGAGTGTACTTTATGCTAATTTGGAGATATGAATTGGTAAATTAAAGCTTGGTGTTATACAGTAGACACAGACCGATATTGCTGCAGTAAGATAGATGTTTTTACACATTGGATTGCAGTAATTCCCAACTCCAGGACACTACATCATTAGCTGCATATAATGACACATTTTCTGCTCTAGGTCAATATGCAATGTTATGTTTAGGGTAAATAGCACTTTACCCTTGCGATGCTTTGTCATAACTCATGAGGTTATGTTACTGCTTCTAATGGCAAAATAGAATGGTGTTGAAGTTTTAACCAAATAAATTTTGATGTGTTCTACATCTCAAAACAAGTAGGACAATGCATATTTGGAATTTTCGTAGACGGTCGTAGTATATTTACTTGTCTAAACTAATAAGTATTGAATGAGACAATTGGATCTAAAGTTGGAGAATTAAGAGGAATTTTAACTTATTGAGAACGAAGTTTTTTCAGTTAGAAAAACTCGAGTCATCTTAAATTATTTATATACCTAATTTGTGAGATCTAGATTTGGGCCCCAAGAGGCATCAACATCTCAAGTTATTTATATACCTAATTCTGAAATTAATTACTACACGTGCGCCACTTGCTCTTCCGGCCGGCAAGACACATATAAAATTGGAGTAGGGCCTTGGTTCAGATGACTTTATTATTATATACGCGATGTTTAAAAACTTTGAAAAAATCAAACTAAAGTTATGGTATCAGGATGATTACTACTCGTGATATTACTGTATCTACATATAATACAAAAGAAGTTATCTCATCATCTCAAGCTTTCTTTCCATTTAACAAAGCACTTAGTCTATTTTTCATATATATACAATTATTATTTAATTTAAATCTATTTAATTATAAATTAATACTATTATTTTTCCATCTAAATGTAGTATTTAAAAATCTTTTATTGTTTTATATCAAATCATTTTTTCTTTTTACTTTCTAGAATTTAAATATTTTATTGAATTACTGAATATCAAATCTCATAAAAATATGATTAATATTAATAATTAAAACTTACCAATAATTAAATTTTATATTTGCAATTCATGCTCACATAAAACATAAAAAATTGACATCAATAATAAAGAAAGAAATTAAAAATACATATTTCTCTTGTGTATTATACTGGACATTCTCTTAGTTGTAACAAAATTCAAAGACTACTTAGATATCACTTAATCCAAAACTTTAAACCATTATCAGAGAATATGTTAAGTTGTGATTTAACATGATGTCATGACCACACAATCACACATTAGATCTACCATTCTTATCATAGGAAACGTGCTGAAAAATAATTGGTAGATGAACCATCACCTCAGAAAATAGAGAAAACGAGGTACATATGGGCAGTTTACTGTCTAATAATAATTCTTCAAAAGCGTAAACGACACAAAATTAGCGTTAATTGATTTCTATACACACACACAAAATATATATATACACACACACGCGTAAATAAAAGCCTTGAAATCGGTTATCAAACTGGATCCAAACGAGAATGTGAACATTGCTATAAATCAGTGTTAATTCCTGTTGATTTATCAAATTATGAACCTAGAGAAAACATTGGTCTCTGCTGTTATTTTTATGTAGAGATGATAAGCAATTACGAAATCAGAAATAATATTTAATATCATGTGAAGATTAATGGTAAAATTTTCATCCTATTTATTGGAAAAATAAATAAGGTTTTTGTTGCTGCTTCGTTATCAATTTAGACAATAGTCTAGTGGGTTGACAAATGAAATAAACTTGGCAAAAAAGAAAAGATGCTTGAACACTGTAGTAATGACGATAGGAGTGCGTGCATTGATTTTAAATCTTATTTGATAAAAACTTTTGCATAAAATTTCTATTGATCTTTTTTTTATTTTTTAAAGTGCATGTGGTCTTCTATATAATAAAAAAATCCCTTTGTATTCCCTTATAGTTATTGAAAATAATCACAAGCTCCTCCCTTCAAAACTCATCATTTTTAAAATATTATTAACTAAAATAATAAATTGTCCTTAGTATTATAATAGAGTCTGACACATGTTTTGAAGACCTTAGAGAGTAGTGTATGCTTATTTTCAACTAACAATCTACTAAACATGACGTTTTTAAATGGAGTGGATGGTATGCTTATTTTCAATAATTATGGAGAGATTATGAGATGATTTTTGTATCACCAGAGCGTCCAATAACTTTCAAAAACTCATGGGGGTCTCTAGTATAAATATATAATCCTTTACACCATTTGCTGTTTCATAAAAAAATACATGGATGGTCCAGCGTGACATAGTGTTTTGTCAAGATTCTAGGTAGAGGTTAATAATCAATAGTAATTAAACGTTGACTAATATGCCGATACAGGAGAAAAGAACAAAATCCTTTCTATATAAATTCCATAATCTGAACACTTTGCAATTAAATACGGTTGGTTTGCTTTTCTGAAGCATCATATCAACAATTGTTTTAATACGTGATGGCTTATCTACAATGAACTTTAATTTGAACAAACAAATGCAAGTGGCTTCATTATTGGTATAGTTAAACAATATATATCATCATATCACACTGTCACTAAATGAGCAGCTGATTATTATTTTCATCTAAAATACAGGCCAACTTTTTTGTCAAGAAAAGCCTTTCACGTTAAAATCAGTAATATAATTAAAATTAAATTAAGTTATTTATTATTCAATTAAATTAGTAACTAATTAATATGATAAAAAATTAAGATAGCTGTGATTACTTTGGAGATTAGGAAGTTATAAAATAAATAAAATTATTAATAACTAGAATTAATAAAGTAATATAACTAGCTAGAATCAATTAACTGCTATTAGTATAAATTAGCAGGGAATTAAGTTAGTGATGTCACAATAATTAGAATTAACTAATATATATATGTATATGTATGTATGTATATATAATCAGAGTCCTATACAAGATAGAGCTATATGGATTACAAGCAAAAGCAGTACGTTTTGAAATTCAAAACTTTGTAACGACCGTTATATAGGATCGACCGAGGCAAGAAATCTTTTATATAATAAAAGCTCGATACCATTTGCTCAAGTTGAGGATGACGCATACTCGTGATACTTGTACTGTATAGATGTTTAATTCTTTACGCCGTTTGCTGTTTTCTATATGTATATAGGGTCTGTTTAGAAATTTGAGATTTGAAATATGAGAATTATAATTTCTGACTTTAAGGTCTATAATAATATCACTTTTTTAAATAATATTTCGCCCCAACCATGCACTAGAGTTATTGCAAAGTCTCTTTAAGATACATGAAGTTATGCTAATCTTTGTGTTTCACTTGACAGAAATTAATCTCGAGAGATTTTGTGTATTGTCAGAAATGTCTGTAGAAAAGAACAAAAAAGATCCATTAAGGTTGTTTTTTCCGTAATGAAAGCCTCTATATATAGAACTAAAACCTACAATAGGATTCGGATCCTCTCCGAGTAGAGTTGTTTCCGAGTAACTAGGATGTGAATTCTCGTCCCTTGGATTTAAATAGAAAAATCTTGGCCATTCAATTAAAAATATAATTAGTGCATTTAAAAAAATAATTAATGTTTCCTTTTTTATATTTTTCCTAATCATAATCTAAACAAAATCTGTCAAGACATTCACTTTTCCTTTTTTATTTATTTTTTCCTAAACACAATATAATCAAAATATGGCATATTTCTTACACTTTGTAAAATTACGTCATCTTCTCTTTTT
The DNA here is from genome assembly GCA_028554755.1 of Cordia subcordata. Taxonomy (NCBI): domain Eukaryota; kingdom Viridiplantae; phylum Streptophyta; class Magnoliopsida; order Boraginales; family Cordiaceae; genus Cordia; species Cordia subcordata. The sequence continues at coordinate 10,795,440 of JAPTOF010000001.1, read as the reverse complement.
TTATCGATTTTATTTAAGTATTCAGATTGATGAGCAAAACACACTTCCACTACATCTCTTTGTCGTTTCTAATGATTCCATTGAAGTTCATTTAGTTCACCTTATCCATCTGCATACTGAAAAGTAGGCAATTTTACCTATTAAACTTAAAGAATAATCTTCAGATAAGTGCATCTAGAGCGGGAAATCTTTTGCCTTCTAGCGCTTTATCTCCTATGCTATAGACCTTTGGAATATTTTGATGACCTGAACTTGCAGTACACCTCCTATGAGGCGTAGAATGGTTCAGCATTGTATCCATTCCATTGTTGTTTTGAACACAAATGGCAGTTAACAAGACTATGGATTATGTCTACAGAACCTCTCGATTCTTCAATTGCTATATTATTTGACATGTACACGACGAGACATCCATTAGGCATACTAATTTTAGTTACAAATCTGGATGACTTGTCTTTGAAGTTTCGTAATATATATTCTAGTGCAGTTGACTAGCTCCCAAGTAGAAAAAATATAAGAACGGCAAATTTTCCAAACTAAATCGCTCTTCCAGGCAAAATGCTAAAAATGTTTGAAAGTGCTCAGAAGTATTTCATGATTAGATAATCATTTCTAGGTTGTGGTTATGGAAGAAGTCAAATGTCTTTGGGAGGACTGATCTCTTTGCAACGACGTAGCCTGGCTTTATCAACTGGCACAAGGTGTTAACTCAAAATTATGATTTGGGAGAAGAATGTATAAACACAAATTACTATGGGACGAAAAGTATGATTGAAGCGTCTATTTCCCTCTTCTAGTCATCTGATTCGGCAAGAATTTTCAGTCTTGCTTCATGTTTTTTTTTTTTTTTTCCAGAGAGGAGAATCAATGAAAAAAGAGAAGATGACGTAATTTTACAAAGTGTAAGAAATACGCCATATTTTGATTATATTGTGTTTAGGAAAAAAAATAAAAAAGGAAAAGTGAATGTCTTGACAGATTTTGGTTAAATTATGATTAGGAAAAATATAAAAAAGGAAACATTAATTATTTTTTTAAATGCACTAATTATATTTTTAATTGAACGGCCAAGATTTTCCTATTTAAATCTAAGGGACTAGAATTTACCTCCTAGTCACTCGGAGACAACTCTATTCAGAGAGGATCCAGATCCAAATAGTTATGTCTTTTTCTATGAATAGGCACTTTTATACTGAATAGTTATGTTTTTTTTTATGAATAGATATCTATAAATGTGCTTTTCTATGAATAGGTCTTTTTTCTAGATGAAAAGACACATTTCTATAACGATTCAAACTTTTATTGAATAAACACTTTTTCATATATATGAACAGGTGCAAAGACAACAATATTATTTGTTTTGAAAATGTTCCAACAGGGTCCAACGTGACATAGTGTTTAGTTAAGATTCCCTGAAGAGGGTAATAATCAATTGAAATTCACGTTACTAAAGTGCGATACAGGAGAAAATAACAAAATCCTTCCCATACAAATTGCATAATCTGATCATGTACTACCCAATTAAAATACTTCCTAATTATGGACTTTGGCAAATTCGACAAATGTATTCTTGTAGAAATAATAAAATCTAGCTAGTACGACAGATTAGCTTTTCCTAGCATCAGATAAAAAATTGTTTTAAATAACGTGATGGTTCATCTGCAATGAACTTGAACAAACAAATGCAAGTGGCTTGATCAGTATTACTATATATGTGAGCAACTGAATATCATTTTCATCTAATTAAAACATACCCCACTTTTCACGAAAAGTTTTTCGCGTTAGAAAGAGTCATGGATCTTACATCTTTGACAGAAGATACGAGTGGTTCAATCCTGCTTGTGCTGCTTGTTGTGTTACCTTTAGTTTATCTCATCAAATCTGCAGCATCCAGAGGTCAAAATCTTCCACCAGGGCCAAGGCCATGGCCAATCACAGGAAACATACCCCATGTTATTGTTGAGGAAAACCCCAGGAAATAGTAACCCGACTGGCCAAAGTCTATGGTCCCCTACTCACTGAGACTGGGATCTCGGCTTGTCGTGTTAGGATCCTCACCAGAAGTAGCACACCAGATCCTCAAGACTCATGACCGTGAACTATCGGCACGTTATATCGCGAAAGCAACGCCCGATAAAGGAGTCTGAGCTCAAGCAGTTCTCACTTCTTTGGTCGGCAGAGCGCTGGCACCAGTGGAAGGCCATAAGGGACATGTGGACAGATCTGTTTTCCAGCAAAGCAGTGGACTCGCAAGCCTTCATGAGGGAGAAAAAGGTGGCTGAAATGGTGGAATTCTTGGGTACAAAGAATGGACAAGTAGTAAACATTAGAGATGTTGTGTTTACTACTGTTTATAACATAATAGGCAACATTTGTTTCTCAAAGGATATGATAGATTTTGAGAATGAAAAGGGTGCAAGTGAGTCAAAGAAAACCATTTGGGGTTTAATGGAATCAGGGACTACTCCAATTTTAGCTGACTTCTGGCCAATATTTGATGCCTTTGACATTGAGGGTCAAAGGAGAAAGACTAAGGCATGTATTGATAAATTGTTCAAGTTATGGGATGATATAATTAAGGCGACAAGAGACCAAGATGGTGGCCCTGACGGCTCCAAACAAAAAGATTTCTTGCATTCTATGCTAGCAAATGGATGTTCTGATCTTCAGATCAAGCATATGTTTCTGGTAAGTAAAGTAGAATTAAGATTTTCTCATATCATGCTCCTTCTTTTTCATATCTCAGGAAGGAATAGGTTTGACTTCAAACTATTTGTGGGGTATTGATAATAACCCTAAATTATGCATCTGATCTAGTTTTGGTCATTGGAAAGGGGAAAGTAATAATAGAGGACGGCAATCTTTTATATGGCTAGATGATCTAGATTTTATTCGATCAGTTTCTCTTAACTCCTGATGGAGTCTTTTTAGAATCCCACTTAGTTGGCACCCTGGGTTTGGGTTTTCAAAATTCGAAGATAGCTTGTGTGATATTTTAGGGTCTGTTTGGTAAAATTAATTATAAAAATAGTTAATAGCTATTTGAGTAGTTGATAACGGTTTTGGTAGCTAATAGCAGTTGAATTTTAACTATTAATAGATAGCTGTTTAGTTAACTGATTGAATATAATGTATTCGACAAAATTAGCCATCAAACGTAAAATAACGTAAAAAGACATTGGTATCGCATTATTACTATTATTTTAATAACTATAATTGTTATTACTATTAATGAAATAAGATAATTTATTTTATAATAAATATATATTTATTCCAATAATATTTTATTATTAATTATTTTTTGACAAATTAGTTTTATTCATATTATAAAAAAATATTTTTTTATTATAGAAATATTTTTTAATTAATTGAAATTTTATTTTGTAAAATATAACACATGGACAAATAAGACTTGTACTTTTTTTTGGTATATTTTTAACTTGAATAGAAATTGAAATTGATATTTTTGTTATTTAGATTTATATTTGTGAAAGAAAATATAAAAATGTAAAGATAGATTAGGTTTATGGTAAAATTGCCAAAATCATTGAAGCAATGGTAGGATTGCCAAAAGAAACGAGTTGAAACACCAAACGCTATTCTAAAATGTTAATAATATTAGCCTTTCAGAAATATTACTTCAAACACTATTTCAAATATAAACACTATTTTATCTAACAAAAAAAGTTGGATAGAAATAGTAAAAATTATTTTAAACACTGTTACCTAACATGGCCCTAGTTATTAGTTTCAAAAGCATGACATTTTTTTTTTCAAAGAAGGAGGGCAATTAACTCTTTTTCTCTAAAATAAATAATTAAATATTTGTATATGAATATATTTTTTAGGCTGGGGACTAAAATACTAGTCTTTAAATTGAAAATATCTTAAGCATAAAAAAATACGTAATCTCAACAAAAATTTGGAATGAATAGGGCTGCATCTCCGGATGGATTCACCCACCCATTGGGAGTTATGACTAACCAAATAGAAGTAAATCTTACATAAACTATTATGGTGAATAAATTAAGCTAACATTTTACCAAGTCTATACCTATGAGTGCATACATCTTTGGAACCAGAGGGAACCCTAGTAAAGCAATGGAAGAAAAAGTATGAAGGTTTTTATTAATAAACTAATTCAACTTTAACGTTGCTTTCTGGTTTGTAGGAAGTATTTCCAGCGGCCTCAGGAAACATACCCACAGTTGAGTGGGCAATGGCTGAGTTGATTAAGAATAAGGAGGCCGTGAAGAAAGTCCGTGAAGAGGTTCAAAGTATACACAATTCCAACTCCATTAAAGAATCAGATGTTCTTCAACTCCCCTTCTTGAATGCTTGTATCAAAGAAACTTTAAGATTGCACCCGCCTATAGCTTTTCTACCACACTGTGCACATGAAACATGTGAAGTTATGAACTACACGATCCCGAAGAATTCTCTTGTGCTTGTCAATGTTTGGGGAATGGGACGCGACCCCATGATCTGGGAAGATCCGTTAACATTCAAGCTTGAAAGGTTTCTGAACTCGAAATTGGATTTTAAAGGGCAAGATTTCGAGTATCTACCATTTGGTTCTGGAAGAAGAATGTGCCCTGGGCTACCCTTTGCTACGAAGCAAGTGCACTTGATTTTAGCTTCTTTGATCGGTTGCTTTGAATGGCGTCTTGCAAATGGTGGTGATCCTTCGCAACTTGACATGAATGAGAAATACGCAGTACTAATCCGGAAGGAACAAGCTTTACTTCTGGTTCCTGCTAGGAAATAGTAGTCTGGCAATTCTCGAATATGATGTCTTGTCTCGATATGTTGGATATGTTGGCAAGTTAGTAGTTAGTCCTAAGTCGTTCCGTCAGCATGCATGCATGTTTTCATTGATTGCAAACATGTTAGTTTCTTTTGTGTGAATCTGAACTCGCAAATAAAGCTGTCAAGATCAATAAGATCGAATGTCATTAAGTTCTTCAAATCGTTTGCCAAGCGTGCCTGTCGCGGTAATATGATTGCACAAATTAAAGTAATTAACATTAAGAAAGTCACGTGTTTTGCTTAATAAAGTTTCTTCATGCAATCTTCTTTATTAATCAGTTCTGCCATTCCCCACTCGATTGTTGGACTTTAAGGTTCCCGTGCCCGCTGGAAATATATATATATTTTTTTGAAATGCATTACATACAAATACAAGCCAAGAGAATATTAGTGGTAATTATTCTTTACATCACTCCCCTCATTTAATGGGGTATGGGGTTTAAAATCTGAAAAGGTCAGGACTACGGAGCCAAATGTAATTGTAGCTGGAATCTTATACAGTGAACTAGGGGTTCGTGATTTTTTCCTACGGCACAAAAATATATTATTGTAACATAATCTAAATAATTTATGGCTATGGAGCACAGGCACAATACTCACGCCAATACGTGTGTTTTTTTAAATATCGGAGAGTGTTAGTGTTTCGTAAATTCATGGCAAAGAGACAAGGAAGAAGGAGATCGAGGGATATTTCCCTTACCAGAAGCATGTATTTAATTTGAATATCGGAGAATCCATTGGCTAGCATAAAATCCAAGAAGTCCCTTCGGTTCACAGCATCAGAGCCACCTTCATCACAGCTTTCTGATCTTCTCAGCGTAATTATATCATCCCATGTGTTAAACAATTCCTGGCACATTTCTTTCTCTGGCCCTGAATGTCAAACCCATCAAAAACAGGGGAAAAAAAAAAAGGGCTAAAATCGGAGTAGTCCCTGACTCCACGAACCTCCAGATTATTCTTTTCATTTGACTTTCAGCCTCCTCATCTTCCATGCTAATCATGTCCCTTGAGAAACAAGCCTTTCCCAACATGTTTCCCAGCATAGTGCACGGTCATGAGTCTTGAGAATCTCAGACGCTGCTGCTGGTGAAAGATCCTATCACAACAAGCTGTGTTCGGAGCCTCAGTGAGATGAGTGCCCCATAAATTTTTGGCCAGGTTTGTAACTATCACATCAGGGTTCTTCCCTATAACATGGGGTATGTTGCCTACGATCGGCCATGGAAGTGGTGCTGGAGGTATTTTTTCGTGCTTCAATGAAGTATATTTCATGACACAAATTAAGGGTAGTATAAAAAGCATCAGTATGCAGCTAACCATGGTAATATCTTCTGCAAGATCCATGAAATTAAACTGATGGAGCTTTTCTGAATTTTTATCAACTTTTCTGCTCTAGTTGTGGAGGGGGAGCTCTATAGAAATTAAAGTATTGAAGAAAAAGATGATGAATGTGTATAGTGCAACCTTGTCTTGATGACATGATCGCTTGAGTATGTATCAGGGCTAAAATATCTGCATTACACGTGTAATTTGCACGAAGCTTATCAAAGAATAAAGTAAAGGGGTTACGTTTTGCCGAATGTAGAGCATGCAGAGCGGTGCATAGGTGAGTAGGCAACTTTTTTTTTTGGTCAAAGGTGAGGAGGCTACTAGTCACGTAAAACTTTAGTTAACCCCGTGCTTTTTTTTTTTTTCCTTTTTTTTTGCCTGGGCAAGTAACCTGTGGTATTTTTCTCTGGCTAAAATTTTTTTATTAAATAAAATATATCTTCAGGTATAATAAATCGGTTTAACTCTTTAAAGCTTCCTTGATCCTTTAATTTTAATTTTAGCATCTGTCAATATTCTTTGTTTTCACTTTGCAAAAATATATATATATAAATAAATATATATATATATATATATATATATATTCTTTGTTTTCTTTTAATGATTCCCTTTTTCGTGTTTCTGGTTTCTTTCTTATGGTAAGAGAGTGTCCCATGTCATTTTAAAAAAAAATTGCTTTGTCTTTTTATTTTTATCTTATTTTTTATAATAGAGTAACAAGTCTAATTTTCTAAAATAATCTTTTAGTACTATTTTTTTATGTTAAAAAATTAAGAGGTTGAATTCATAAACATGACTTTGCCATTATTTGAACGTGACTTCAAATATCTAAAATATTGATTCTCTTCTATCTTTCAACTATGACCACATCTTTTTATTCAACAAGTTTATTGTGCAAATGGGAGCTAAGATATGAACACTTGCCAATTTTTTGGTTGTATAACCTCAGTAAAGAATGATTTTGAGACCTTAGGGATAAATCGATGCAACTTTTTCTTTATATATACAAGTTCTCAACCAAAAAAGAAAAAAAAAGAAAAAAGGAAAGAAAGAGAAAAGAGCGGGTCAATCATTTGAGTGACCTTAAGCAAAGGTCATTCAGAATTACAAGCATTAGAACAATTTAGATGAGTTGGTTTTTTAAGTATTTTTTTATAATTTTTATAAATTATTTTTTCTAAGAAGATAATATTTTTAATTTTTTTAAAAAAGTTAAAATTAATAAATATTTTTTAAATCAAGCTAAAAACTTATTACAAAAAATATTTTTATTTAAAATAAACAAAAAAAGGAGGTACTTTTTTCATGGAAAATGTCAATTTCAATAATTGCGTAGCCAGAGAATCTCAATTTTTATGTGATGGTAAGTTAATAACTGATATGTATAATGTAACACTCTCTTCTCTTCTAGGTTTGTAATGTGGATAGTTTTTAAACTAAAAATCGTCTAAAATAAGCGAAATTAAACACATGACGAGTGCAACCAACTTTTTCCTCTCTCCAGACTTCCTCCCAAATCATCTACCTGGTGGCTCTGGTTTTCTTTTTTCTTTTTATTATTCTTATCTTTTTCTTTCTTCTTTGTTGCCTCTGTTTTTTGTTTTTGTGTTATTTTGTTGTATGGCTTTTTGTTTGTCTTAAATCTTGTCTATGGGAGTTGTCTCGCCAGATTTGAAATAAGGACTGTGTATTCCAGCGTCTTGGTTATTTGCATGCTTTTCATAAACAAATCTATTTTCTCCCTACTTGGATATTCGTCTTCATAACTAAAGGTTTAGCCACTTATTTTGTCCTCTAGTTTGGATAATAACAAGGTTATTGTTTGCTTTGGGGCTCGGTTCAACTAGCTTTCCTAAGTTCTTTCTGTTAAGGATGGTGACTCTTATATCACCTGTTGACTATGGCTTTGATTTGCCACTTTCGTTGGTTTTCTAGAGGATTCGCGAAGGGCGAGTGCCATGCTAGGTGGAGAGTATGTATAGTTTGGTTGTTGAATGAAAAACTAATTTCTTGTGACCAAAAAAAAAAAAAAAAGATAGATATAATGTAACCTAGATTTGGACTTGTTAGGCTTGGCCCATGCTCATGATAAATGGGCATTAAACCCAACATAATTATCTCAATTCTTTATGGTCATCAGCTAGAAAATTAGATGATTACATTAAATCAAAGATAATTCTTGTTTCCAGCCTATTAATAAGTACATTATAGTCTCATAAGATATCTTTCACAAACTCATAAGAGAGTCAAAGACGCATATCTCTAAAGCTAACTCCAATAGCCTCCTTATTTATTTTTTTATACATTTAGCAAGTCAAACTCATCTCTCTATATATAAGGGCTTCTTATATCTGTTAATCCAATAACCTCTCTACTTTTTTTTTTTTTGGGTATTCCCAATCTAATTTACTCCAATAGTCTCTCTAATTCTATATTTCCTATTTACTTTTATCTTTTACATTTCTTATTATTCCCAATACATGCTATTTTATAATTCTTTAGAAAAAAATTAAAGAGGATATTAAAAATTAGTATCAATATTAATTTTTTGGAAAAATATTAATTTTTTGATAACAAATTTAATAAGTTAAAATCAATATTAAAAAGATATTAATTAAGTGTATTAATGTTTAAACTAGTATAATTTATAAATAAACTAAAAGATATTTTTATTATTTTTAATAGTCAACAACAATTAATAACGATCAAATTAATCATTGGTTTGAAAGAGAAAGGGAGATAGAGAGGATGTTTGGCTTGCCAAATTTGACAAGCCAAAAAAAGAATTTGGGACTTCTTACAATTGTAGGGAGGATAATGAGGGTTTATTGAAGCTATTCCTCCTTATATACCTCCCTACAATAGTAATTTTTGCCAATGAAGGGAGGCTTTTAGAGTTGGTCTAAGCTCTTTATGGTTATAAAATTATGACATTATCCAAAAGTTTAAAATGGTACATTAAAATTTGTGATATTTATTTATTATTTCTGCACAATAAATAATTCTTAGTCAAGCCATATACATGGACATAAATAAATAAATAGTGACGAAACGTCAACTCATAACTTGATGTCTACCACCATATGAATTGCCACTAAAGGAAATCAGAAAGAATACGAGCCAGGCCAATTAAAGAAATAGATTAAATTACACATTACCTTCTTATACTCTGACTTATGTACATCATATCTCTCTGTAGTATCAAAACTAGCTGATGACTCTCTTGAAATTTTTAAAAGTGTACAGAATGCCCCTGTCATTAATTTTCCGTCAATTTTGATGGAAATTAGTGTACTCGGGGGAGTAAATTGCATACCATTCCTTGTACTCTGACCTATGTGCACCATACCCTCTGTAATATCAAAACTAACTGATTACCCTCTTAAAAATCTTAAAAGTGGGCAAACTCGCTAAAAATTAACGGAGACATTAAAAGCTTAACGTCTTTCAAGAAATGGCTATCTTACCCCTAAATAAAACACCCATTTTCTACCTGAAATGCCCATACCTGATTTATGCCCCAAATTCCAAACCAAAGCTTTGAAATCCCTAAATTCAAACCCCCACTCCCCAAATCCCCTAATTTGTACCTGAAATCAAACCCCAAACCCCAATTCCCAATTGAACCCCTTCACTTTTATGTGAAAAAGCTTCGCGATGAGATTGAGCCCATGACTTTTCAAGCTTTTACAGCCATGGTGGTTCTCTGCTTTTTTTATCTTTTTTTTTACGATGAGTTGGATTGCTGCTTGTATTGGTGGCTGTTGTAGTAGGTGTTGGAGTGTTTAATTGTTGATAGTGCTTAGAAAAAGAAGAAGAAAAGAAGCCACCTTTATCCATCAAAAAATTTGAAAATTGGGAGGCAAACCATGCATTGCAGTTGAGAAATATTTTTGTTGATATTGTTGTTGTAGACAGGCAAACGATGCAGCAAAATGAAATATCAGATAATGCATGAGATTGATATTATTGATAGTATTTGAAGTTTTATGAATGAATGGTGTTTTGTGATTTTGACCGAAAAGGAAAAACAAAATGAAGAGGGAAGGGTTAAATTGGTCCAAAAAAATTATGAGATTGATTTTGCAATTAAAAATTCAACCATAGTGCGTGTAAGTTAATTCTCATCAAAACTCACGGAAAATTAGCGCAAAGGGTGTTCTGCACACTTTTAAAAACTTCAGAGAGGTAATTAACTAGTTTTGATACTATAAGAAGGTATAGTACACATAGATAAGAATATAGGGGTAATATGCAATTTACTCGCATGGTGTATGCTAATTCCCATCAAATCTAATAGAAAATTGACAACATGTAAAACTTCTAGGATTAATTAGCTAATTTTAATACTAAAAGAAATATGATGCACACAAATCAAAGCACATAGAAGTAATATGCAATTTATTCAAAGAAATAAAAACTTGCAACAATAGGACGGGCTTGAAGCCTGACCTCAAACAATTGTTAATGGGCCAAGAATAAGAAAACATAGAAGGACGAAAGTCCAAAAACACAGAGCCCCAAAAATTAACAGATCGAGACTTGATTCGAAACAATTAACAGAACATATTATTGAGAAGTCTCAAACATTTGATCCCACAATCAGTTTAGAGCTTCTTATTAGTCAATCGGGACTACTAAACAAACACAAAAGAAAGTGTCACACGATTAATAATCGCCAATAAGCAAACTTAAAAATATATCACGAAACCACTCAACTCGTGATTCATGCTATTTTATTTGTTAAATTGAGAACGAAATTTTCTTTCATCGGATAATAGTTTTGCAAACCTGTAAAACGTGGATATTAAAATTCAGTTTCACAATCAAGATTATTGACTAATCTTCTGAAATAATTATGCATCTTTATACCTTTTCAAGGCATCCTCATTGGTTCCACCATTTTCAATAGGCTGAGTTTGTCCAGTCATCAAATCCACTCGTGAAGCAGGTTTCTTCAACAAATTGACGCCAATTTTTACCAGCTTTCGCAGGTTCTCTTCTGTAGTAATGTCAGCTGAAGAAGTTGTCCCTTCAAGGGTGTCATCCTGGCATTCCAATCGAACAAATGAATTAATATCGAAGTTAATCACACTACACATTTTAGCTGTTTTTTTTTTTTTTTTGTAACGTTCAAATTTAACCATTATGAAACTGTTACTATATATATTAACCATTCTATAAACTAGAACTTTTATGACGATTTGGATTTATCACCATGGCAGCATTCTCTAGTTCTTGCTTTCTGAGTAATATTCTTAAATCCTTTATATTTTTATTTTCTTCTATGTTAATATTCGTCAGAAACTAATCGAAAGTTTCCGTCTAGTTTCAATGTTTTGGCAAAAGTCACGTGCCAATCACGTGAGATTTCTGTTCAATTTTTAACCGATATTGACGAGAAGACTAAAGAGTGGCAGAGAATAAAAAAAAAATATATATATATATAAAGAACTACAAAGTGTCACTTATGAAGTTAACGGACTAATTAATAAAAATGGAAAAGATAAAGAACCTGTCTGGAATCGGGATAACAAACCCTGACAATTTATTTAGCAGTCGAGAAAACTTTGATCATGCGTAAGAAGCTAGGATACATACTTGAATGCGAAGGTAGTTGGCTTCTGATTGAAGAGCTTGGAAAATTACTGAGACATGGAAATCAACCATGTCTCCACTTGCTTGAGCAAACATTTCCACCAAAGGAGCACCAGTTCCTTCAATCAACCAACCCAAAACACTCCATTCATTTACGATATCTGCACTGTATTTCTTTTCAGTCTTAGCAGATCCAGATCCAACTGAGAGTAATAAAACCCGAGCACAATCCATTGGCGATATAGAGTTGAAATCTGGATTTTTCTTGAAAACCTGTTTCTGCACTTGGCTTAGAGCAACCAAAGCCTAGACAGACGCATTTAACAAGTAACAAAATTTACAATTACTTAGAATACAAATTAAATTAAGTAGCGGAATTAAATTATACAGGGTAAATGACATTTATGATCTTCACTTTACACGTGTTTAATGACGTCTCTTTAATTTGGAAACTACTCGCGTCACAAAAACAAAAGATAAAAAAGTTATGTCATATTTTAAAAAATAAAGGACGTAAATATCAAAGTAGACAAAGATAAGGTATTGCAAGTGCCATTTGTCCGCAATTAATTTACCGGATTATTGGCAGCCAAACCACCATCGATGAGATTGAACTCCCATGGATTCCCTTGATCATCAGTATTCGTGAATTTATAAGCGGGAAGAAAAGTTGGAGCAGCAGAAGTGCCGATACATATGTCGGCCAACCGAGCATCCAAAAATGGTGAATCTTTCACCTGCACCACAATGTATTAGTATTTTACAAGGTAGTAATTGATTAAAGTGGCAGAAATTGAACGACCATTATATATGCAGAAACATATGTTGCAGCAGTTACTCAGATCCCGGGGACGACTAACTACAAGTCACTGATTAATTCGAAGAACATGAAACACTTAAAAGGCATGGTGGTAGCAAATAAAGGATTAATAGTATTTTTATTTTATTGTTTCATCTTTCTTTTATATCATTAGAATTTGTATATTTAATGACAAATTTGTCGTCTAGTTAGAATTCATATTTTTCTTAAGTTTACGAGTGGACATAAGTTGGTTAAACAGAATAAATCAATCCAAATCATCTTAAAATTTCAGGTTGATATGATTTGTTTATTTTATGTGATTAAAAATCATGTGGTCATTAGTTTCAAATGCAAAACTAATGGGTTTGGTTTGGTTTGAAATAAATCCTCAAATTTCAAACCAAACCTAGCTATATTCATTTCTAATTTTATGTGTATATTAGTTAAACTTGTACGAAATATATTCTTTCCTAATTTTATGTATATATTAGTTAAACTTATAATATAGGTCGTAAATCAAAGTCAATCTAATGGTTAATGTCTTTTTCCTTGAAATTATTGCATACATATTTATTTTCTTTGTTTTTCTAAATTTTTTGATAAGATTTAAAATTTTTCTATAAAAATCAAAACTAAATCAATCCTAACGAACTTTAGAGAGATTATTCCAAAACAAACCAATCTAAAACAATTTATTAGTTTTTAATAAAAACTAGTGCATTACCCGTGCGATACATGGATTTTAATATTCGTTAGATATTATCAAAATTTATGATTAGCAATGTTATAAATTATATACCATTAAAAGCAATAAAATAAATATTTGTGTACTCGTGCCATGTATAGAATGATATATTGATGTTATCTTTTCAGTTCAATTGTATAAATATAAAATTGAATTTTGAAAGCTTCATCACATATATAATTTTAATTTGCTTTATATAATATTAAAAAAGGTAAATACAACTTTGAACAAAAAATTATTTATATTATATTGAAAAAGGTAAATACAACCTTGAACAAAAAATTATGTAAAAAATAAATAAAATCTTCTTAATGAACATTAAAAAAAATATTTATTCTTTTTTTTGTAAATGTTCAAAACTAAAGTTGATTTATTCAACATTAATTAGCTAATTGTAATCTAACATATCCACTCTAGTTTTACATAAAATTAAAAAAATAAATACAAATAATGTAAAATAAAAATTATGTAAAAAAATTCTTACTAAACATAGTAAAACAACAAAATACTAAAAGATAAAGATAATGATTAGTGGCTAGAAAACTTTACAAAAAAAATATAAGAATTTATGTTAATAAATTAGTATTAACATATTAATTATATATGTTTAAAATTTTCTCCTAATGACACATGTCTCTCCAGGGATTCTGCTTTAGTAATAGTAATGATTAATCAATTTAGCATGACTTAAAATAAGTTCAAAATCAAACCAAACCGAATCATGTATACTCCTACTTATTTTTATATTTGGTTTATGTCCGACAAATGAAATAATTAAACAGGATCAAATCTTCTACGTGGTTCATGTTTTAATTCATTGTCTTTATTCATTTGGTAGGCTGCCACTTTTATCACCATGCATGTACCCGGCCCTTCTTTGCTTGTCTTTACGGTAGAATCGGAGGGATTAGGTGAAATATATTGGGCACAAAAGTAGGGATCGGAGTATCTGTTTTTTTTAAAAAAAAAAATACTTTATATATTTGATTGGATTCCAAATTTCAAATGCAAAATTTACACCTAAGTTCAACTCAGAAACCCAAAAATTTAAAAATCCGATTCAGCTCCGACCCCCTCCATGAAATTCAGAATGCATGGTTAATAATGAAGTAAAAAATAAAAAAAAAAGATAGAGCACGTTAATGAAGTTAAAAAAGATAGAGCACGTAATTTTTTTGAAAGGAAAACAAAAAATAATAATATAGTAAATGTAAAATTATAATTTTGTCACGACAAATACTCAATAATAGTTTCATTGACTTGATGCTTCTTTCTGTACGAGTAGAAAAGCAAAGATTCTGATCAAAATAGCTTTTTGCTCTGGAAAGTTCAAAACCTCAAAATCTGGTCGATTCTTATTCCTACATGAAAGGCACCCAAAAATAAAATAAAATAAAATAAAAAATAAAAAATAAGAACATAAAATTTGAAAACCCAAACATCAGAAAATGGTTTCGCTCTTATGATTTTTAAGACCTCTTTCAATTGAAAAATCTAAACTTGAAAATCCAAACCGATTCTACCCCTACGTGAAAGATGAGGAAAACATTAATATGTAAAAAATGTAAAACCCAAAATCTGAATATTCAAAATTCATTCAAGTTTAAAATTTTTAATACCTAATCAAATAGTTTTTCACTCTCGAAATAAAAAAAATTGAAGCTAAAAGTCCGAACAAATTTCTAACCCTAGATAAAAGGCGTGATTAACCGAGAAGTACTAAAAAAAGAGATAACACATTTTTTTGGTTTGGAAGATAAAGGAAAAAGAATTAAATAATAGATAGATGAAAAATTTTAAAGATACCCTTACAAAAGCTTCTACGAATAATAGTTTTGGCTTTCCATATGATGCTTAATTAAATTACAAAGATGCCTTATAAACACTCATATGAATATTTCTTTTGACATCCAGCCTTTTCTATATGCTAATAAAATAATGTCGTGTAAATTACGGTTATATTGCTCAATATTATTGCTATACAAACTTATAATATATAATAATCATTTATTGAGAAATTCAATAATATTATAAGGAGTTAAAAGAAACTATATTTATGTTTACATTTTTCTTTGTAAAAATTGAAACCTAAAAATGTATTAATTTTATCTTTTTGTTGTTTTGACAAATTTAGAATGATATTGATTAGAGAGTGAAAAAGAACTTGTATAATCATGAGTGGGGTGAATATAGGGGTGAGAAAATCTAAATTTTCTTTTGGATCTCACCAATATAGTTGGATTTTCAAATGTAAAATTTATACATGAGCTTGACTTTTTTATTTTTATAATTACTTTAATTGTAATTTGAGATAATTTCATGATTATTTAAACTTAATATTTGGATGAATTTAATTTTTTTAAATTTATTTCTTGTTCATATCTATTGTTAAATTTAATCTCAATTAGCACAAAATGATTTAAAAATAAAAAATCGATAAAAGTACGAAAGGTGGACTCGAAAACCCCAAACTCTATCTAAATTTTGGTCGAGTTTTATAATTTTCAATATTCAATTGAATATTTTTTTGCTTTCAAATTTAAAAAAATTTAAACCAAAAGTTCCAAAATCCAAACCAATTTCTAGTCTTAAGTAAAGGTCAAAAGATATAATTAATAGAGAAACGGGAAAAAAAGAAAAAGAAAAAAGGTAGATCTGAATGGCCCCAAGAAAACTATTTTTCATTCTTTTTTTATATGTATCTTTATTGGAATGATCTAATAGTTATTTGAATTTAGATAATTGTAATATATGTGAATTTTAATCTTTACATTTATTATTGTTCAACAGTTCATATCTAGTTTCAAATTTAGTATCAATTAGCACAAAGCGTTTTAACAAATCCATCTATCTTTTAATTAATCTAAATTAGCATAGTATATTTAACAAATAAAAAAAAGTAAATTTAAAACAATTGAACTCGAGAAAACTTGAAACCCAATTATTCAAAAATCAATCAGCCTTTGTGATTTTAAATATTGAATTTAATAGTTTTTTAGATCTAGAAAGTCAAAATTTTGAACTCAAAATGCCAAAGAATTCCAATCCTAACTAATTGAATAGTTTTTTTTTTTTTTCCCAATAGAAAATTTTAAAAGACCAAAAGCAAAAAAAAAAAAAACGTGATTAATAGAGAAGTGAAAAAGAGAGAGTAAACAATTTTGGTCGGGAAGGGAAAGGGGAAAAAATAAAGTATATATAAAATTATCCAATGGAATTTTTTTTTTCTTGTTCTAGAAATTTAAAAACCTAAACTTGAAATTTTAAACTAATTCCTTTAACCAGATTGGATTTTATAACTTTTAATATCTGATTGAAAAGTTCTTTTGGCTCTAAAAACTCAAAATATTAAAATCTTGTACTAATTTCCACAATTGAAAAACATGATTAATAGAAAAATAGAAAAAGATGAAGCAAATAATTGTGCTATGGAAGGGGAAAAAAGTAGACAGTAATTTTTTTTTTTTTTCATGCTAAACATAAAATTATAACTTTGTGATAAGTACTATATAAATAGCAATAATTGTGTCTCCTTTTGAAAGTTATTACAATATTGCCATTACAATCTATATAATGAATAATAACATGAGAAAAGTTAATCTTTTTTATTATAGCCGAGACTAGTTGAGTAATGGTTATATTGCCCAATATTGTCTAATATCACCATCATAAAGTACTTGTCATATATAATAAATATTGAAAAAAAATACAATATTCTTGTAGGGAGTTAGAGAAGTTGTTCTTATATTTACACGTTTCTTTACAGAAATTTAATACCCAAGAAAGTATTAGATTTATCTCTTTATAAAGTAGAAAAGAGTTATAGCTTAAACGGTGGGGGAGAAAGTACAGGTGGGAATATCTGATTTTCTTTTTGGATTTTAATGGATTCAATCAGTTTCATATTTTAGGTGTAAAAGATTTTTATCCGAATCGGATTCAAAAACCCAATTTTTCAACTTTGCACAAGTACTTTAGTTTACCTTGGGATGATTTAGCACTTATTTGAAATTATAAAATTATGATTTAAGTGAATTTAAAATTTCTATATTCATGTTTGTTTAAGTTTTCATATTTATTACCAAATTTAGTCTAAATTAGCTGTACGTAATCTAACAAATGGCAAAATAAATAAACAAAAATTTAAAGAAAAAACAAAGATACTCGAAGCGGGAAAACCTAAAACCTAGATATCCAAATCCCGATTAGATGTTAAAATTTTTAGTACCCAAATCTTGATTAGGTTTTCTAATTTTTGGGTCCATTTTTAAGAGGGTGTTTGGATTGGCTTATAAAAAAATTACTTAAAGTACTTATAGTTTTAAGTTTTTTTTTTATTGTCAACTTTAAGTAGTTATGTGTTTGAATAAAAGTTGTAGTTATAAAAATAAGTATTTACATATTTGATTAAAGTAGGTTGAAAAATAAGTTATATAGTTAAAATAATTATTAAAGACATTAAAATAGAATTTAAAAAGATAGGTATAAGATAAAAGAGTAAGATATTTTAGTAATAAAAATAAAAAGGTAAGAATAGTTAAATTTGACAATTAATGAAAAAGATAAAACATAAATATATTTTGTCACATTAAATTTCTAACATTAAATACAACCTTATATTTTTGTAAAATCAAATAATTTTAGAAAAAATCATAAATGATATAAATTAATATATTTTCACCATTTATTGGACATATTTTTAAGGTAATAGATTTGTCTTTTTTAAAATAATGCTTAATCTTTTTAAAAATATATATATGCAAAAAAACATGACACATGACAAAAGAATAGCAAAATTGATATTAGCATGACACTTGACAGTCATATAGGGTAGTAGACTTTTGTTTATTATATGGTATAGATATCGTTTTTTATTGTTTATGCAATGATAGATTATAAATATAATCTGTAAAATTTAATTTTGATAAGTTTTGGGTGGCAATCATATTTTTTAAAAAAAAAATATGTAGTAATTGAGTAGTACATTTAATTGAGGATGTAAAGTAAAAAAATAAACCGATTTATGAAAAGGAAAAATAATAAAAGAAGAATAAAATATTTATTTGACTTTAACTCATTTCTTGTTTGTGCGTGTATATCTATTTCTCTCAATTTAAAAATTAATGAGATTAAAAATAAAAATTTTAGAAGTCAAAGACTAATTTATCTTTTGAAAATATTATCAGTTAATTAATAGTAAAAGATTGAGATAGATTATTAGAAATATATATATAAGTCGAACAAAAAATCATGGGTGTACTGACAGTTCACAAGTATTAAACCAAAAAAAAAAAGTGAAAGAAAAATGTTGGTACCACAGAATGTCCTAACTATTATAATTTATGTTTAGGTTCCCTGTCATGGGAATATAATGCATATACTAGCAATTTTTATCTCGTACTTGTATGAGTTAATTTATTTTTAACAATAAACGTTAAATTTTATTGAATTTATTTATTTTTAATTAGAGAGAATAGACCTAATTATAAATCTTTGAAATTTACAAATTGTTATTATTTTAGGTACTAATTAATCAACAATAAAATTGTCAAACTAAAAATAATAATGTATACAATAATAGAAATAAAATAAATAATAAATTAAATCCATAAACTAATAACAAAATAAGAGTTGTTATATAAGTGCCAATGTGCCACTCTTTCAGTATATTTTGAAATTCATAAATGATATTACAAGTTTTTGAGAAGGCCCAAATAATTTTTCACATTAATTAATATGATTTTTTTTTAGTTGATAAGTTCTAAAACAAAATAAACTAAATTAATGAAGAGAGCAAATAGAACATATAAGGTTTTTTTTTTTTAAAAAAAAAAGGGAAGTAAATGAAGTGAGAGAGAAGCACAATTTTAGCATGATGATGTGTCATGTCCCTTTGAATTCTAAAAAAAATTTAAATATATAATACATATATTAGTCTTCTCCTCGTGCGATGTACAGGAAAATTAAATATAATTTTTTGTACATATAATATATAAAATAATTAAAATAAGTATCATTAGATTAATAATAAGTAATATAAGTACTCAATAATATAAAAAAAAGACAATTACACAATACATTAATTGAATTTACAATATATAATTTAAATAATTTTATACCTTTATGATGCATGAAAAAAATGAATATTTCTATATGTTTATTATTGTCAATAGTCAGTTTTAACAACTAATGTGAGGGGTAAAACATATATATTTGTCATATTAAATTTTTAACATAGATTACAGCTTTTATATTTTTGTAAAATCTAAAAGTTTTAGAAAGAAAAATCATGAATGATGTAAATTGATATATTTTCATCATTTATTGAGCATCTTTTTAATATAATAAACTAGTCTTTCCATTTTAATGTACATAATAATCTTTTCCTTTTTGAAGACTATCACGCCTCCAAACCCAGACCCCTAAGCCTACAAGCAAGACTAATATTATAGGTATAAGTCCACCCAACTCCTTTATTATTCATGGGGTAGGCCAACAAATGACAAAGGACTCAGACCATGGGTGGGCCATGGTCTAAGTCCACCCAAGGATTTTCCGTTAGTTTCGCCTTTGGTTTTTGAGTTTGTCTAGTTCTGTTTTCTTTTTATTATGAGAATTTCTTTGTTTTTATTTATTGTCCTCTATTATTAGGTTGACTTTGAAACTTGGGTTTGTATTTCTGCTTAAATATTTGACTATTTTTTTGTGAGTAATTTGTCATGTAAGCGTAGTATTGGTGCAAGGATAGCAGGCAATAATGTTATGGCCATTGAGTCGTCGAATCATTTTCGATATAGAAGTGAAAATTAGTTCCTATCTGTGTGCTCCCCACATAACGATATGTTCGAATTCTGTGCACATGATAGTTTGTATTTCTATTGAGAAAAAATTGGCAGATTTATTTTCTGGTTCTTGACTTTTAGATCCATATATGTGTTCTATATATACTTGGTCATTTTCTAAGCATATATGTCTATATTCCTATAATTGTTATATATATTCTATATATTTGGTCATACATGTATTCTATGTATTTGGATCGAGACTCCACGTATATATATACACATATATATATACACCCACCCATGCGAAAATTTTGGATTCAAAAATGGAGTCGGGTAACCCCATAATAAATCTTTATACCAAAATGGAAGAACTAGAGTCTAGCTTAATCTCTCAAGCGAAAGAGGCTGGAAAAGGGGCAAAAAGGAAAGCGGGAAAAAAAAAGGAAATACACCCAAGCCTGTAGCGTCTGTGACCTAAGAATTGGATTTAGATAGCATTCAGCAAGCCTCGGCATATTTTACCCAAGCACACTATGTCTGCAACCCAAGAATTGGGTCCAGATAACATCTAGCAAGTCCTAGCATATTTTATCCAGACACACTACGTCTGTGACCCAAAAATCGGGTCCAGATAACATCAAGTAAGTCCTGACATATTTTATCTAGGCACACTACATATGTGACCTAAGAATCGGGTCCAAATAGCATTTAGTAGGCCTTGGCATATTTCATTTAGGCCCACTACATTTGCTACCCAAGAATCGGGTCCAGATAACATTTAGCAAGTCCTGACATATTTTACCCAGGCCTACTTCTGCAACTTAAGAATCGGGTCAAAATAACACTCAACAAACCTTGGCATATTTTTTCCAGGGCATTATGTATGTGACCCAAAAATCTAGTCTAGACAATTAGAACAAGGTGTATTTTATTAAGCTCATCACATCTACGATCCAAAAATTGAGTCCCGATACGTTTCATCCAAGCACACGACATATGTGACTCAATCATCAGGTCCAAGTAAATATAACAAGTCCTTATATACTTTCGAGACCTAATATGACCCTTCAATCTTTATCAATCAAAGATTTACTCTGGGCTTTCGATTTTCATCTAATACCCAATATGCGATTTCAATTTTTATTAGGTCCTAAACTTAAATGGCCCATTCCATAATCAAGGGTTTATTAAACAAGGCAAGATTAGCCCTAATTAGGGAATTTTTATTTTTCCGCTAAGGAGAGATTTTAGCCAAGGATGGAGACCATCATCCTTTAAAGGGCGGATGGAATAGCTTGCAAACCAGACACAATTCCATACCTCTACTTTAACTCAAAGAATCTTCTCTTTGACATCTAGGCTCTAGTGTCCCTCATATTCAAAGAGGCTTTGGCCAAACTATGATCAAAACCTTGATTGTAGATTTAGAGCTCTACAATAATTACGTAAAAGCAACAAATGGAAAAAATAAATAAATAAATTAGAAAAATGCATATGGGGGGGGAGAGAGAGAGAGAGAGACAGAGAGAGAGAGAGAGAGAGAGAGAGAGAGAGACCTCATAAGAGGAGAAGACAACTGGCTGTAAATATTTGACGTCAAATGTTGGAATGACAACGTTGGTCAAGGTCTGGTGCAATCGAGTATCTCCCAGAAATTGCCGTAAGAGGTTATGAAGGTATTCTCCATCATATTTAGGGCTCCTCAATGGATAAATTTTGCTTTGGATCGCTTCAAGTATACCACTGCGATCAAATAGACTACATAATATGCATGACAATCTCCCATCCTAAGTCTTCAGCGGACTAATAATTTTGTGCGTGTGGGTGTATTTTGCGAGTGGCGGGCGTGCTTTTACTATGATTCATACTTAATATTCATCATTGACATGCGTATATATTACCTTGGTTGTGGGAAAATTTTTGGACCATGCTTAACGTAAAATTGCCTGATCTCTTTCGCGGCAAAAAGAGGACGGTTTTTGTCATTGGGAGCCGCTAACATGGTAGCAATAAGACCTCCTGTACTTGTTCCTGCAACCACATCGAAGTAGTCTGCAATTCTCGCATCTTCACCATCCCGCTTCTGATCATTAATTACACATACCTTGTTAAAGAATGCTATATGTATAGAGTGTTACAGTTTTACGCAACAAGCAAATAAAATATCACTATTATTAAATTTCATTCGCAACGTTACGATAATACGAGAAGATCTTTCTACCTGAAGTTGGGATTCCAGAAAAGCAAGACTTGTGGCAGGAATGATACCTCTAATACCACCACCATCAATGCTGAGAACTGTGATTAGTTTTCTGGAAGCTGGAGGTGGGTTCATGACAAAAGATGATAATACTGCTGCTGTCGCCATTAATTAGTTACAATAAAATGTCAACCCCGTGTAATAACCTGATATGGTGATTATATTTTAGCTACATGAAATATCTACAGACGAAGTGTTTTTGAAGATCTTTTTGATTCTTGTTGAATAATTGATTCGAACTAATAATGTACAGTTTGCTTTCAAAATGATTGGTTACGAGGCATACTACGATGTGATAGGCATGCTATTCCCAATATTATAAAATAGTTCTGATTGTAAGTTGACTTTTTCAGATCATTTTGTACTGGTGATTTTATCATTTAATAAAATATGTAGGCTGCTTGCCTTCTAAAAGAAAAACTTTTATAAATATTATAAAAAATCTATTATGCGAGAAAACAAAAATGATTGTTTACTGCAGAATTATTCTACCTGTGCTTGAGCATCATGGAAATTGCTTCTAAATCATTAGTTAGTTGAGAAATAATACAATGAGGACCACATTTACGAGGCTACTTGCTATAGTCGTGCAGGCATGCACATTATTAAGTAAAAATGTATGATATTAATTTGCTATCCTGAATAGAAGAGATTAATTAAAGATTAAAAAATCGCATTTTTTATTTAATCCCCAATTGTGCGTTATCTTGCAGGAATAATTTGGTGAAACTTCAGTTTCGAAGACTTCTGGACATACCTCATCGTGAGCTAAAAAATTTTCTGATGTGTTAAATCAGATTAGTTGACGGGTTAAATCAGATGATTAGTTGACGTGTTAAGTAATTATAGGTAGTACATTTTTATATAAACTCTATTCCTCTTGCTTGGATAGAAACATCCACGACACTTTGTTTATATATCCTTTATAAAGTCTTCCCTTAAATAGGTGTAGGCCGACATATGTGTGTGTGTGTCGGCCTACACCTATTTAGGAGTGTGTGTATATATATATATATATAAGAAAGGGAGGTTACGTCGGATTAATTAGTGATCATTTTCAAGAATGAGATTCTTTGAATATCATCCCCTATTAGGCTCTTATTGAATTGGGGGATCTTCAAATAAGTGTATTCTTGACATAAGGGTTAAACTAAAATTGGCAGGCCTATATACTTTTGTGTAATGAAACTACATTCTCAACCAAAAACAGTAAAAAAATAAAATTCAATGATCTATAATTTTCTAATATCAACTGTTATCTCATAGGAATTTCAACTAATCTCATACATAAATTATATCATCTTCATCGTTCATTAAATATAAATTTCAAAAAAAGTGGGTAATAAAAAGATTTAGAAAAATATGTTAGGAAACTTTACATATTTAAGGATTTAAATATCATACTTACCTGGACAGGGTCGATGGGTGATCAAGAAGGACCATGGCCTAGGTTAGTAACTTCAATTGCACTTGGGATGGGTGTCCGCCTAAGGTCAGCCCGAGGGGCTGAGTTTATGTCATAATTTGTGGCAACGGAGGCCTACGTTTTTTAAGAAAAGGATTTAAATTTCATAAATAATTAAAATAATATTTTATATATATACACAAATATAAGTTATGTCATCTTTTTAAGAGATAAACTGATACAAGAAGATCTAAATCCAATTTGTACTACCTATGCACCAATTTCTTGTCATTTCTTAGTTTCCAACTAATTAAGGGTAATTTGACAAAAGAAACAATAATAATTAAGGGAACTTCATGAAGTGTGTCTGATCTTAACTCCACTAAAATTTTTAAAGACCAAAAGGTTGGCTCTAGTCAATGAGGGCAATTTAGGTAACTTGTTTATAATAGTCAATTAATTGTAGAAACTTGGCAAAAACCAGAACATGTGAAATGGACAAAGGGAGTTTACTATTGTGCATATAGATAGCAGCTATTCGTGACCTCGAATGACTATCTTCAGAAGTCAACCAAACTCCCCAGGATATTTAGAGCATGCGGTCTTGGTGCATTTATTTCTTTTTTAAATAGGGAACTGTTCCACCTAATAATCTTTTCTTTAGAAGTCAACCAAACTCCTTTAATACTTAAAGTTTCTTTCCTCTCAAAAAGTACATAATTGATGAAGCAAGCAAGTAAGGTCTCAATAAAATGTTTGATGAAGCACGCAATTGAGAAATTGATAACGACAAAAAAAGGGCAAAAAATTAGATAGCAAAAAAATGGCACAAAAAAAGAAATTAATATTTAGAAATAAACAAAAGAAAAAGAAAAGTTTATTTGTATCGTAGATCGTGGGATAGAAGAGTAAGAAATGAGAGACAAAGTTATTTTGGTTGGAGGTAAGATATTTTATTATAATCAATGGTTAAGGTTTATTGATATTTTAAGAAAATTTTCTTTATATTGTGTATGGCAGGATAGAAGAGTTATTTTTGTACTTTTAAAAATTTAAAAGACAAAATTCAAAACTGAGTTATTTTTGTATCATGTAAGTTATTTTTGGTTGGAGGTAAGATATTTTATTATAATTAATGGTTAAGGTTTATTAATATTTTAAGAAATTTTTCTTGGTATCATGTATGACAGAATAGAAGATTTATTTTTGTACTTTTAAAAATTTAAAAGACAAAATTTAAAAAAGGGAAATTTAATAAATACTTTACTTTTATCAACATAAATATAACTTTATTATAGTTGACCTAAGTTAAGGGTTAATAAATGGCTAAAACCAAATATAAGAGTTAATAAGTGTCACCCCATATAAAAATTAGGGTTATTAAATGGAATTAGCCCTTTTAAGTATTTGTTCTTCTATCAGGAGATCAAATTTGTTTTGAGTTTAGAGAATTTTGATAATTTTATATAAAGTTATTAATTACTGTTGAATGTGGCCCATATTATATAATTAATATGTGTCCTTTTCCTTGTAGTATACTGTTTACTTTTCCTAGTAGTATACTGTTTCCTTATCCTTGTAGAATAAGGATTAGGATACTTGTGTACTATAAATAGGGGCTAGGACATTGTATTTGGTGCCTTAGGGTCGCACCCCATGGGGGTGTAGAGTGAGAGAGAAACCAAAGTGAGAGCCTTGTAGCATTCGTGATCAGTAATAGAATTATTCTCTGCTGCCCGTGGACGTAGGCTTCAAAGCCGAACCACGTAATTTCTTGTGTCCGTTATTTCTTCTCGTATTCTTCGTGTTTGCATGTTTTTCCCCAACAAACTGGTATCAGAGCTTAGATATATTCCGCTGCTTGAGGAAAAAAGGAAAAATCAAAACTCACTGTGAAACCAAAATTTTTCAAACCAAACGGTGCCTAACTAAACAAAGGTCTTTATTCGGCGAGGAGTGCTCCGGTGCTGTTTACGTTGAGCGTTGGTGGTTGGAGTGGAAGCTTGCGTCGGTGGGTCCTGGTTCGTGTTTGGGTTTGAAGAACAAGCGAAGAAGATAGAGTTCGCGTGCTCTTGAGGTTAGTTTTTGATATTTAGGTATTATTTTTTGGAAATTAGTTCAAGTTTGTAAAGCAAGTTTAGGGTTTGTAGGCTTTGGGTCTTTGGGTTTATTTGGATAGGGCCTGGGTAGTGGCCTTGTCCAATTTTGGCTAGGCCTTGGGTCTTGGGTTAATTAATTTTTTGTTGGGCTTGGGTTCTAGGCCAGAAAAATAATAAATTTCTTTTTTTGGGTTTGGGTTTAGTTTAGGCCAAAAGAATAAAAAAGAAATTTTTATTTGGGCTTAGATTTAGTCCTGAAACAAAAAAAAAAAAAACTGTTTTGACCTTTGACCGGCGTTGACCAGCGTTGACCGTGGTTTGGTAGGGGTTGACTTTGACCGTTGAACTATGACCAATGGTTGACCGAGTTTGACCATCCCTTACCCCAAGTTTTTCGACGTTATGATTCCGTTTTTGGGCTCTGTTTTTTCAGATTCTGCTCCGAAGTGCGTGTTTAGGGACAGTGTTGACTTTGACCAACAGTTTGACTTTGACCGGTGTTGACCAAAGTTGACCGGGGTGTTCCTAAGGTTTTTCGACGTGCTGAATCCGTTTTTGCGATCCATTGAGCCAAATTCAATCCCGAAGTGTGAGTTTTGAGCAAACGAAAATGTCTTCCACAGGTGGAAAGTTTGAAATCGAGAAGTTTGACGGGAGAATGAGTTTCAGTCTTTGGAGGATCAGATTCAAGGCATTTATGACAATGCAGGGACTTTGGAAAGTCATTGAAGGAGTGATCCTAAAAGATAGAACCAAAGAGAGAGAAGAACTCGGCGAAAACCTTGAGTGCAATATATATGTCCGTGACAATTGAAGTATTGCGGGTGATTGATGAGAAGACGACAGCAGTTGAGGCTTGGAATACTTTGGTGGAATTGTATGCATCTAAATCTCTCACCAATCGCCTCTACTTGAAGAAGCGATTGTATCATCTTAGAATGAAAGAAGGTACGTCACTAAAACAACACCTTGACGAGTTTACCTCTTGTTTTATTGCTTTGAAGGATGTGGGTGTTAAAATTGATGACAAAGATCAAGCTATGATCGTGTTATGCTCCTTACCGCCTTCATATATGAACTTTGTGGACACTATGTTGTACGGGAGGGATAAAATTACTTTTGAAGATGTGATTACTTCATTAAAATCGAAGGATCTTCAAACACATATTCCGGGACATAGGGAAGAAGTTCATGGGGAAGGTTTAGTGAGTAGAGGGAGATCGGAGAATCGAGGTGGATCTTCGGATAGAAAGAAAAGCAAGTCAAGGTCAAAATCAAGAGCAAGGAAGCTACGCTGTTTCGAGTGTGGCGAAAAGGGTCACATTAAGAAAGAATGTCCAAGACTGAGAAAAGGAAAGAAAAAGGTGGAGAATTCAGCTAATGTGGTGGAGAGTGCTGACAGTGATGGAGATAACTCGAGTAGTACCGGGGAAGTTTTGACTGTGAGTGGATCACAGTGGCAAAATCAATGGATTCTTGATACTGGTGCAACGTTCCATATGTGTCCTAGGGGCGACTGGTTCTCTTCTTATTCCAAAAGAGAAGGGAAAGTCTTTCTAGGTAATGATCTTTCGTTAAAGGTGGAGGGAATGGGCATCATAAATATCAAGATGTTTGATGGTATTACAAGATCTCTCGAGTGTTGGCATGTACCGGAGCTGAAGAAAAACTTGATTTCTCTTGGGCGTTTGGATTCTCATGGATACAAATTCCGAAGTAAGAATGGTGTCTTAAAGGTGACCAAAGGTGCAATTGTGCTCTTGAAAGGGAACTTGACTGGCGGCCTATATGTCCTTCAAGGTAGTACGATTCACAGTGTTGCAGCTGTTACATCCAAGGAGAGTGATAATGACACTACGCAGTTATGGCACAAAAGGTTGGGCCATATGAGCGAGAGGGGGCTAACCGAGCTGAGCAAGAGGGATTTGCTTTGTGGACAAAGAACTGAAAAGCTTGAATTCTGCAAACATTGTGTCTTTGGAAAGCAAACCAGGGTGAAGTTCAGTAAGGGGTAGGAGAACACCAAAGGCACACTTGATTATATTCATTCTGATCTTTGGGGTCCTAATAAAGTTCCTTCCAAGAAAGGTGCAGTATTACATCACTTTCATTTATGCATACTCTCGGATGGTGTGGGTATACTTCTTAAAAACTAAAGATGAGGCGTTTCCAACATTTGTCGAGTGGAAGACGTTGATTGAGAAGCAGACTGGTAAACAAATTATGCGTCTTAGGACTGACAATGGGTTGGAATATTGCAACAAAGAGTTTGATGAGTTCTGCAAGAAACATGGCATTGTGAGACACCGCACATGTGTAGGGACACCACAACAGAATGGAGTTGCGTAACGCATGAATAGAACTCGGTGGAGAGAGCTCGTTGTATGCTCTCCCAATCTGGTTTGAGTCAAGACTTTTGGGAAGCCGTCAATACGGCATGCTACTTGGTGAATAGGTCTCCATCTAAAGCTATTGAATTGAAAACTCCTTTTGAGTTATGGTGCAGTAAGCTGTGACTACTCGATTGAGGGTGTTAGGTTGCCCTGTATACGCTCACGTGAAGGATGGCAAGTTGGAGCCGAGGACAAAGAAATGCATATTTCTAGGCTATGCGTCCGAGAGGAAATGTTACAGGTTGTGGTGCACAGATCCAAAATCTCCAGGTTTCCTCATCAGCAGGGATGTCACGTTCAATGAGTCTGCTTTATTAGACCAAGAAAAGGAGAAAGCGGTAGCTGATTTAGACCACGGTGTCAAAGAGCGGTGGAGGTATTTTACGATGTACCAAATGTTCCATCTAGCAATAGTAGCATCAAATTCAGCCGACTTAACCAACTGAGTCACATGATAAAAATATGCCTGAACAACAGAAGTACAGCATTGCCACTGGGCGAGAAAGGAGACATATCAGAGAGCCTCAAAGGTATGGATACGCTGATCTTGTTGCTTATGCTTTGATATTGCGAAACAATTGAAGGACATGAGCCGAATTCATACAAAGAGGCCATATCTGGGAAAGGTTCTGCTCAGTGGGTGGGTGCCATGAGTAAGGAGATTGAGTCTCTTCATAGGAATCAAACATGGGAGCTTGTTGAATTGCCTAAAGGACAGTGAGTTGTCGGTTGCAAATGGGTTTACAAGAAAAAGGAAAGTACTCCAGGGGTTGAAGGTCCTCGATACAAGGCACGGTTGGTGGCAAAAGGCTATACACAAAGGGAGGGTGTTGACTTCAACGAAGTGTTCTCTCCGATTGTGAAGCATACTTCCATCAGGGTTTTACTTGCCTTGGTTACTCTTCATGACTTAGAGCTTGAGCAGCTAGATGTAAAAACGGCGTTTTTGCATGGTGATCTTGAAGAGAAAATTTACATGAGTCAGCTGGAGGGGTATGTAGTTCCTGGTAAGGAGAACCATGTTTGCAAACTGAAGAAATCCTTGTATGGGTTAAAGCAGTCACCTCGGCAATGGTACAAGAGATTTGACACATTCATGGTAAGTCTTTGGATACACAAGGAGTGCTTACGACAGCTGTGTATATCTCAAGAAGCTTCCAGATGGTTCGTTTGTGTATTTGCTATTGTATGTCGATGATATGCTTATTGCTGCTAAAAGCATGTCTGCAATCGACAAATTAAAGAAGCAGCTAGGTGATGAGTTTGAGATGAAGGATCTTGGAGCAGCGAAGAAGATTCTTGGCATGGAGATTCACAGATATAGAAACGCTGGGAAGCTATTCTTGTCTCAACAAAGTTATATTGAGAAGGTCTTTGGAGCGTTTCGGGATGCTTAAAGTTAAGCCTGTGAGTGTGCCACTTGCTCACTTCAAATTGTCTGCAGATTTGTCACCTAAAACTGAGGAGGAGGTGGAGCATATGTCTCATGTTCCATACTCGAGTGCTGTTGGTAGCTTGATGTATGCTATGGTGTGCACTCGTCCTGATATTTCACATGCAGTTAGTGTTGTGGCGGTATATGGCATTACAGGAAAACACCTTTGGGAAGCGGTGAAATGGATAATGAGATATTTGCGTGGCACTGCGAATATAGGATTGCTATTTAGCAAGATGAATGGAGATTGCGCGAGGTTGGTGGGTTATTGTGATTCAGACTTTTGTGGGTGACCTTGATAAGAGAAGATCTCTAACGGGTTACGTGTTTACTCTCTCTGGATGTGCTATCAGTTGGAAAGCGACATTACGCCATCGTGGCATTGTCGATCATCAAGCGGAGTACATGGCAATTGCGAAGCCGTGAAGGAGGCCATGTGGTTACAAGGCCTAGTTCGTGATCTTGGACTGCAGCAAGATACAAGTACAGTCTTTTGTGATAGCCAGAGTGCAATCCATCTGACGAAGAATCAGATGTATCATGAGAGAACTAAACACATTGATATCAGATATCATTTTATCAAAGATATTATATCACAAGAAATCATATCGGTGCAGAAGATTTCTACCCATGAGAATCCAGCAGATATGATGACTAAGGTGGTTCCAGTCAGCAAGTTCAAGCATTGTTTGGATTTGGTTGCTATTTGCGGTGTGGAGCAGTGAGCCCTTAGGGGTAGTTGGCAGCAGGGATGATGGTATGTTGATTAGAGCGAACACGTGCCAAGGTGGAGATTTGTTGAATGTGGCCCGTATTATATAATTAATATGTGTCCTTTTCCTTGTAGTATACTGTTTACTTTTCCTAGTAGTATACTGTTTCCTTATCCTTGTAGAATAAGGATTAGGATACTTGTGTACTATAAATAGGGGCTAGGACATTGTATTTGGTGCCTTAGGGTCGCACCCCATGGGGGTGTAGAGTGAGAGAGAAACCAAAGTGAGAGCCTTGTAGCATTCGTGATCAGTAATAGAATTATTCTCTGCTGCCCGTGGACGTAGGCTTCAAAGCCGAACCACGTAATTTCTTGTGTCCGTTATTTCTTCTCGTATTCTTCGTGTTTGCATGTTTTTCCCCAACAATTACAATACAAATTACTCTTACAAAATTGAATAAAGACTAATATAAAGGCGTCTACTAACTGAAAAAATGAAGCTTTCAAATTTTTTGGGTTAGGTATTGTTCTTGATGACTTAATTACCGTAACTTAACATGTGGCTTTGATTACTTTCAAAGTACGGCTCATATTGGGCTAATCCACCTCTTTTCTTTTTCCACAATCCAAATGTGATAGAAGTTTTCAGCAACTAGAGGCAAAATTAAATTCTTACTCATGAATGGATTTTTGCCCTTGCTATAAATCACCATCGGTTATGTTGTTTGGATTTCATAAACTGCTCGATAATATGCTACTGTTATAAAATTATCAAATTATGAATATTTATTTTCGGGGTGAGTAATTTATTAACATCTAAATACTAGATGTGATTTGTGATTATCTAAACTCTCACGTGATCAAATTGAATTATTTTGCGTATTCTAAATTCAAGCAAATTCTTGTTTTATACAACTACTGTATTACCGTTATAAATAAGACTATTTACTAAGTAAAAGTAGCATTAAAGATGAGAGAGTAGCTCAAGTAGTTAAAGTTACTTCCTTTAGGAGTGAGGTCTTAGATTCTAATCCAATGAAAGATAGGGGTAAGAGGCAAACAAAATTTATAAAAAAAAAGAAGTAAAAGTGGTATCAATGGCATTAACAAAATACTCCCTTTGTTTTATTTTCAGAATGAATTCAAAAGTATATATATATATTTGGTCTTGTTGAATATTTCATTAAACGCCTGATAGAATATTCCCAAATTATAAAGTTACTTCGTTTTTTTTTTTTTTGGGAACATATTATGTAATATGTTATAGCAAATTTTACTGTGCATCTCACCCTTGGTGCACCACTTGAGCATGGCACTCCTCATTAAGTGTGTTTCATGAGTGCTTATATTTTTTTTTTTTTAAAAAAAAAAGGAGGAAAAACTGAATCTCAATATCTAGTCGCACAATGTTCTTGGCTCTGTTGCCTATCTGTTTCCCTTTTGTCTCTCTATATGTACCATAACGCATTAACACGATTTATAAAAAAAAAAAAAAAGAAATAGAAATAGAAATTCATGTTAAATTTGAACCAATCTAGAGATTGGACATTATTTAGATAGAATATATGCATCTATTATTTTAGAGAAAGAAATTTAGAGCCAAAAACCTTATATTTTGAGTGTCTCAATAGTTTAGAATGTATCAAGTTTCTCATTTTAACCATTGAACAAGCCGTGGGGGAAGGTGGAGACAAAATCAAACATAAAGAAAGAGTAAAAGGTCCAAAAAATAAATAAATAAATAAACGTTAATTGGGGCCAGGTGAGCTAGCACATCCCACGCAACATGCTTGGGCGGGGCCCACAAGTGGGCCCAATCAATTTGCTATGCTAATGTTGAGTCCATTGTTGTGCTATCAGGATCTCGACGTTTTGCTACTGATCCAGTGCGCTGCCGAAAGAGAATCCATCTCAAACTTTCTGCATTGAGAACACTCTCCTCACCTAAACATGCATAAAAAGGCAGGAATCATATTAGCTTGAGCATTTCCATATAGACACGAGCATGTTAGGAGAGCAACCATCATTTGATAAATTTTTTTCAATGGTCTGATCCCCTACCAAATGTCGTCATGCCAAAAAAAAGGAAAATTTTCCGTCTGAATAAACAGTTCCAACTGATGAAGAGACGCGAGCCAATCTCTTCCACATGAGGGATCGGAGTCTTGACTTCTGATGACACGTAGGTTTTGAACTTGGGGCCACTCTCTAAATATTTCTCCTTCATGCACCCGAGCCTGTAAACAATTTGATGTGCGAAAAGAGCCACCAAAGCTTAAGACTCATGGCCTCATTAACATCTTGCAATCTCTGAAACCCAAGGCCTCCCTCATCCACAGGAGAACACAATGCTTGCCACCAGGCCCAGTGAACCTTTTTTCTGAGTGTAGAGATGGCTGCCCCATAAAAAAATTTGTCAAAAAATATGCTCAACCCTTTCAGTTACCGAATTTCAGAGCTTTGACAACCTTCAGAAGGTCAACAGGGATGGCAGTGAGAGTGCTTTCGAGGAGGGTTATTCCACCACGGGGACATAGTGTCTTCTTTTTCCATCTACTAATTCTTTGTTTCAGTAATTTTGTCAGACAAAGCAGCTTTACATCTCCCCTTAAAGGTAGGGGCATTGAGATAAGAGTTAAGGGAAGCTGCTGAGGAGGAAAACCCCATCACATTGGCAATCACTTTGAGACCTAATGGATGTAACTCTTTTCTGGAGAAAAAAAAAACCACTTTTATTGTTGTTGACTCGCTGGCCAAGACACTTTTCATTGTGATTCAAGAACTTTGCTATGCAATTGATCACCGACTTGCTTCCATTAGCGAAGATATATAACAATGTCGTCTGCAAAAGCCTGGTGTGAAATGTGAGTAGAGCAACCAGATTGATAGTGCAGGCTAGGCTTTTCGTCAAACAACCGGTTAAGACCACGAGAAAAATATTCAGCTGTGATAATGAAATGCAGCAGCAGAAGCGGGTCTCCTTGTCTTAAGGCCTCTGGATGACTTGAAATATCCTGAGCTTTTGCCATTGAGAATGATAGAGAACCAGCAGCTCGACACAAATTTTTCAATGAGGCTGATGAAGGAATTGTTGAAGCCAAAGCCCTCTAGCTAGGACCTTGAGGAGAAATTTCCAATTGGCCTTTTTTGTCAATGCTTTGAACAAGTTCTTAAGTGAGAAGAATGTTATCACTAATCAGGCACCCAGTCACATGGCCTCCTTGGTTGGGTGAAATGATTTTATTAAGCACACCTTTCAGACGATTTGCCACGATTTTGGTGAGGATTTTATGATGTGCCAACGTTGTTTATAAAAAGCCAAAGAAAACCCATCAGGACTTGCTGCACTTTGATCATCAAAGTTGAAAATTGCTTCTTTTATTTCTCCTACAGATGGGATGCCGGTTAGCACCTCATTGTCTTCATGCGACACTTCTTTTTGGGGAATGAGAGAATTATTTGTCTGGATTTTCTTTATTCGATATCTTAAATGGACAAGCAGGCACCACATGAAAGATATTTAGTCTATACGGAATATTTGGGTGTTCTTATCCCAAATGTATCCTCCTTATCTAAAAAGTTTAAAAAAGGGTATTATAGTCAATATATAATATTCCTAGAACCTTATCCTTTTTAGAGTTGTTTGACTCTATATATAATATTAGATAAGCAAGACCCAATTGTTGAGCCTCTTTAAATGTTATCTCATCCTTCTGTATATAGTATTAGATAAGCAAGACCCAATTCTTGAGCCTCTTTCAATATTATCTCATGCTAACAAGACCCAATTCTTGAGCCTCTTTGAATATTATCTCATCCTCTTAGATAAGCAAGACCCAATTCTTGAGCCTCTTTGAATATTATCTCTTGATAAGCGTGTAAGAATTTTTACACGCTAACACCAAGAACACACACTAAATAAAATATCTTCAATTTAGCCTATAATCTAGCTTGCCTACTACATAGCTAAGTGTATCCAAGCTACAGAGTAAAAGATATAGTGGATAAAACCACCAAAGGCTATTTTGAGAAGGATTAAATGCAAAGAGGCCACAAGCTATTGATTCACGTTATGAGGGTAATGGTTTCTTACTTTGATCTTGTTTATTTATGTGTGATGTTTTGATTTCCATGTGTATAACATGCTTTTAATGCTATTCTTCCGCTACCATGTGCTATTTATGGATTTAGAATTTAAAATCCGGAATGACCTAATCATATGGTAATAGCTATCAAATCCAACACTCCTTCAGTTACCAATTTCTAGTAGTCTAGCGGTATTACTTTTGTTTGGTGATCTCAAGTATATATCTCTAAATATTTCCACAATCATTTTAACGAATTTTTTCAAAGTCTCAATAGTTGTAGATTCTCCTATTCTCACATAATCATCAACTGAATCTGCAATTCTCCATATCCAAACATCTGTAATACAACTGTGAACTTTTGTAATGACGATAAACCTAAATGCCTTGTAGAGTTTTGTTTATGAATGAAATATGGATCATATGCTTCAACTATTGATTAAATTTGACAACATAAGGGCTTGCTCATTCAGAACCTTTTTTCTAAAAATATTTGGAGAATAAATGGGGCTTTTGGCGAAATAGTAATTATATAGCCTTTCATGGCCTTGTAGTCTATCTTGCCAAATATATGTATGACCAGGAATAGAACTACGACATACATTTTGATAACTCTTAGCATGCTTATCTTAACTAGCAATTTGATGATCAATAACTCTTCATCTGAGTTAGAATTATCAAGAATTTGCCCATTGATAGTTTGAAGCCATATCTAAAAGAATAGAATTATGATAGAAAAAGTTTCAATAATTTATGTGTTTGCAAGAGTTGTATTTACATTTAAACTTGGAATATGACTATTTATAAACTTGAAGTCTTACAATCATAACTATTGATAGACATAAAGTGAACATCAATGGAACATAAAAAAGCGGTCGATTGATGAATATAAAGTAAATAGCGATGATACATGCAAAAGTGACCAATTGATAGACATAAAGTGAATGGTGAATGAATGTGAAAAAAGTAACCGATTGATAGACGTAATTTGAACGGCGATAAAACATAAAAAAAGAAAGCAATTAATTTGACAAAAATAAGATTGACGGGAAGAAAATAAATTAAAAGATAATTGTAAAAATTAAATATTAATAATTAAAATTTTTAATATGATCGCTAATATTTTTTACAAAAAAAAATTATAATAGGATAATATGTATTAAAGATTATAAAGAGATGTTAACAGGGTTTTTTTATTTTTCAAGGAAGTGGAGGGATTTCGCCTCAAAATTTTATTGCCACATAAAAAACAAAGTACACGTAAAGGGAGGACCATATCTTACTCTATATTCTACTCCTTTATATGAATGGCTGACAGGCCAACCATTATACAAATCATGCAATGCAAAATGTAAATGTGGTATAAACTAAAAAAATTTAAACAAGGTATTACTTATTACCCTTACAATTATCACCTAATTAATACAAATGTCTGGCAGACCAAGCTGATCGGCTCTAAAGGAAATCTTTCGTCCGTGAAAGGTTTTGAGAACCGGCATCCCCTGATTGGCCATCGCATGCCTTTACCAATCGACCATATCTTTTGTTTAAGAAATATTAAAATTGAAATTTGATAGGGCGTGAAAAAGTAAGGAGATTAGAGGAGTAAATTGAGATAGAAAGTCACTAGAGAAAGGAAAAAAATAAAGAAGCTCTTGGAGTAAAATTGATATAAAAAGTCTCTAAATATAAAAAGATGAGTTTGACTTACAATATGTAGAAAAAAAAATAAAGAGATTGTTAGAATTAACCTAACAAAGGCATAACTGTTAGGCATTTTGTTAAGACTATATATATATACACACACATATATATATATGACTATTTCAATCTAGTTCAACTTACATTGTCTTTGGTTAGAGCTTATTTTAAGATATTTATCTTAATTGATAATTTATGTAGAAAAGGATTGTTAGTTATCAACTTAATCCAAAAGATGTCTTATTTGTAAGTTGTAACTATAAAGAAATAAGATGGATCTAGGATACTTATATCTTATACGTTAGAGTTTGAACATGTTAGCTATTTTGAAATTTCATGATACCCTCAATTAAAAAAAAATGAAAATTCAAAAACTAAAAATAATTAATTAAATAATTTTAAAATCAAAAAATAAAAAATTTAAAAATTTAGAATTTTAAGAATTAGAAAATGACAAACTAAAATTTTAATTTTTCTTTATATTGATATATTTATAAGATCGTTCAATCATAAAATTACAATATACTAATATTTCATGACTTAAAAGCTAAGGGTATTACAGTCAAATTAACTTTTATTCGTATTTTCGTTTTGACTAATGATAATCACACATTGAACAATCTTATTATATCAGACACATTTTTTATACATGTATCAGATAAAATCCTAAGATTTCAAATTTATGATAAATTTATACTGAATAGACCATTAATATCATCCAGCATAGTTTTAATCTAAGATGAAGAGCGGTATGAAATTCTTTTTTTTTTTTTTGGTTTATTTCTAATCAAAAAGTCAACAGAATTACTTCCGGTATAATTCAATGTGGTTTTTCATTCAGTTTGAAGAATCCAAGATCCCTCCTTATCCCTACTCATGGATTCTGAGGACCAAGTTAGTGCCACCATGAAAGGGCATTCTAAAAGTCATATTTTAACCTACTTATTGGAAACAGAATGTGGGCACTCAAACGCAAACTAGGCACAAAGAGATCAGCCAGTCTAGCTCTAAGGCCATATTTTAACAAGTAGATCAGTAGTTGAAAAAACAATAAGAGATGCAACAAAGATCACTATTTCTGTGAATCCCCTTTTCCACATGATTAATGGATCTCTTTAGCATCTTGTTCACAAAGAGGCTAACAATTGAAATTCACTTCATACCTGCCAATTTTTTCTTGAAGCATTATTCTAATCTGAAGCATCAATGATTAACAAATAAGAAGCTTCACTCCAACAAGTTACATATACCGAAAAGGGCCGGAAGTTGGGTTGTGGGTGGGGGGTGAAAAAGAAAAACTGCGTCCATCACATCTCCCACTTGTATCACCTGTGCGTTCTTAGAGTAAAACTTCGATAATCTATGGAAGACGAAACACATACAAACATGTATCAGCTTGAAAATGGATAACCTTCCTCCAGCGGTACCACAGGCACAGTATATGGTGAATCCCAATCAGCATCAAAGATTTCTTGGAGTTGCGCAACAATGGAAGGATTGTATGTGCCAAAGCTGACGCCTGCTGTAGCATAAAAATAGTCCCATACCAAATTACTTGTCCCAATATGCGCTCGTACATCACTAACTGCATATTTTCCATGGTTAACTCTTGTATAGGCAGGATAAATATTTCCAGTGGGAGTTCCATTGCTGATGGCAGGTCCAGTGAAATTGTATCCCGGAACAATGTAGTATTTGATCTCAACTTTGCCAGAGCATTTGTTGTACTTGGATGAAGAGCAGAGATTATTCGAGTAGAGGAGATGTTTTAGATACTTATCAGTGTTGTCTATAAAATGTGCCCAGTATGCCACCAGTATTCTGACCTTTGCTTGCTTGGAAAATATGACCTGTAGAAATCTGGTTAGGTGTAATTGTTTTAAAGATGTACTACAAGAGGAAATGTGGGTGGCAGGATCAATACCTCATTATTCAAGAGAAATAAACAAAACCTATTCCAAGGGTATAGTAAAATTATCTTTGCATAGTATTCAGGAAACACGTCTATATGCATGAGTCACAGCTTTTGGCTTGGAGCTTGCGCAAGAATCTCTGAGAATAATTTCGGGCCTATTCGGCAAAGTTAGCTGTTAGGTTTTTTGGATAAAATATTTACATCAATATCATAAAAAATTATTTTAATAGATTTAAAAATTATTTTGTCAAAATAAAAAGGACTAATAAAACTTATATTTTTTAGTATACGTTGATTAGATAGAATTTGAATTCATTTTTATATTGTTTTTATTTATATTTGTGAAAGAAAAGGTAAAGATATAGAGAGATTGGAGAAAAAATAAAATTGCAAAAATAATGAAGAAAGGGTAAAATTACCAAAAAAAGAATAAAAAGCTACCTAAAAAGCTTGAGAAAAGTTATTTGAAACACTAAAAAGCTACTTGAAAATCTAATTTTAACAGCAATAATTTAAAAGGATAGTGTTTAGACTAAAGCTACCTCAAAAGCTATTTTTTTGGTGTTACTGAACACACACTTCATATTTCATCTGATACTGCTGATAGGATGCTATTGCCACATTTGTAGGTTAAATCTTCTTCTTCTTAAGCGAAGTAGGACCTTACATTTGTATCTAGGGAATTTAGGGAATATGCATACCAATAACATACCTAGCTATCATGTTAAAGTTAGTAGTTTAGCCACCAGAATAAGAACCTAGGTAAGAAATGGTTATACATAGCCATTTTTCACAGAATGGAACAAGAATTAACTAAAGTTAGGCAGACAACACCAACAATATGCTGCCCAGTTTAAGATATTTGAAATAAATCATAGTTTTTCATTTTCATTCAGCAACATAGATTTTCATTTAATCGGTGGACAAAAAAGAATATTAAGATAATAACAGAACTGATTTGATAATTGAGTTGCTGCTCCAATTGAATAAGTAGGACAAGAGACGAAAACTTCAAAATAATATTAAGAGAAGTGATCAGATTCAGGTGCAACTTT
Organism: Cordia subcordata; assembly: GCA_028554755.1. Classification (NCBI taxonomy): domain Eukaryota; kingdom Viridiplantae; phylum Streptophyta; class Magnoliopsida; order Boraginales; family Cordiaceae; genus Cordia; species Cordia subcordata. Next base: position 10,756,306 of record JAPTOF010000001.1, on the reverse strand, counting down.
TGCTATTATTAAAGAAAAGATTCAGGTGGACTAGAGTTTATTACTTCAAGATGATAAATTTCAGCTCCTGTCGTCAAAACAAAAATTCCAGCAATGCAACTGCATTTTAAAGTCTATTGCCGAAAAGTTCCTTTTCAATGGAAAACACCGTTGAATAATTAGGATGCATGAGTGTCAAATAAGCAAAGGTAGAAGAAACCATATATCCTAAAGACATTATCTATGTAGAACGGCCTAGAGATACCTGGCACAGGAAGAAACAAAAGCACCCTAGATAAAATTCAAGCTTGAAAAAGTTTACTAGTTACCTCTGAAATAGCTGAAGAAAGGGTCGGCCAGTAAACTGTTTGTTTTGCATACTCAGATTGACCAAGCCAATCCATAGTACTAATTCTGACAGTCGCCCCAAAACCTACTGATTTGATTGTTTCCACCCAGGCCTGTTCATCTGCCTGGTATTTGCCAAACAAAAGCTGCAGTTGTGAAATTACATCAGGATCTTATCCAAGGCATAACATGTTGAATACATTACAAGCAAACAAATGCTTAATATGTGTCAAGGTTTCATGACTGTTTTATTGTACATGAACTCAAAATATTTGATTCATTTCTGCAAATAGGAGCTTAACTTCAATTTTTGAGTCAGATTAATTTGGAGGAAGCTTAATAGCTTGGAAGAAAATCAAAAACCTTAATGTCCCATCGGTGAACACAAAGAGAGGAGGTAAGAAGACACTCAAAAGATGAAAACATGGGAAAGCCATTGGAGCTAATGGGATTCCTGTTGAGGTTCGGAGATGCATGGATGTGGAAGGTATATGGAGTAAGATCTCTGACGCATGATGGAGGACTACTCTTTTACCCATTTACAAGAAGAAAGATAACATTCAGAACTCTGTCAAATATCATGGAATCAATAAATGATTAGAAAATGAAATTATCAAAAATGATTACTGAAAGGAGGTTTAAAAGGTACAAATATCTCAGATAATCAGTTGGTTTCTGTCCACAGGAACACTAATGGATGCTATCTATACAATAATGAGGCTATGAAGCAATATTGAGAGAATTAAAATGACTTACACATGATATCTATTACTTGGAAAAGACATATGACCAAGTCCTCTCAGTGGTCCTTAAGAGAACGTTGAGGAAGAGGGGCATTTGTATGACATATATTGAAGTATTCAGAGAAACACAATGATGGAGCTACAATTTGTACAAGGCCAAATGGGTAAAAGACCAATGCTTTTCTGATCATAACCAGTCCATACCAGAAAACATCTTGGAGTCCAATATCGTTTTGCTTTAAAGTTCCACGAGCTCACTAGACACATCAAGGACGAGGTGCCAAGGGGCGTGCTATTTACTGATATTTATGACATTGTTTTGGTAGATGAGCACAAAGAAAGTGTGGATGCCATGTGAAATGGAGGCAGACTTTGCAGGCGAAGTACTCTAAGCTAAGTAGATCCAAAACTGATTATATGAAATACAATCTGAACAAGAGTAAGACAAGGAATGAGGTGCAAGTATAACCACACAACAAAGTACAGGAAAAGGAAAATTTTGGATGTCCAAGGTCTATCCCAGTAGGATAGTGAGATCAATTTGATCATATAAACAAGGTAAAATGGACGAAATGGAAAAAAAACATCAAGAGTATCATGTGATTAGAAAAGACCCGTTAAGTTAAAGTCAAGGGGTATAAGATAACCATAAGAGGAGTTCTGCTCTATAGACCAAAGCTCTGAACATGAAATACCAACATATTCAAAAAATATTCCTGCCACAGACAGAATACTGAGATGTATATGTGGCATTATCAGAAAGGATAGTATTGCAACTGACGTGGAGAAAAAGTGGGAGCAACTCTAGTTGAGAAAAGATGAATCTGAGATTTTTTAGGTACACTAAAATGACCTATTGGAAGCAACATGCCAAAAGGGGTGAAGGTCCAGAGGAACTTGGTTTATTAAATGGTAAACCATGCTTATAAGTTATAAGCAAACAAATGCTTGGTAATGCATAAAAAACTGCTTACTTTTTGGTGCTTCTAAATACTGATTTCATTTATCTTCATAATACCTTTCCCTTTGATTGTCTTTTAACTACTTAAAGGACCTTCCTTCTGAGATAATTTAACCAGCATATTTTACAACGCTATTATCAAATAAGCACTTCCAATTAACAACCAGTGTACCTAGCTTACAATCACCAAGTACTAATAACACTTCTAATTACGAGAAAAGGATTGAAGGCAGGTGGACTTTCTTCTGATATGTCCAAAATTAGAGAACTTTTCCTGGAAAGAATATTTACCCTTTATTGAAATACTATATGATCAATAAAACATCATGATGTGGGACTGATTTAACAACTTTTGGATGTCTAAAATGAGGATAGTAACTTGTGGCCTTCACTAATACTCCACTTATCTCTGAATGTACATGCGAAAGAGTAAATTTTCACTCTTCAAACACACACTCCCACCCCCCACTTGTTCCTGGAAAAAGTAAAGGAAAGTAAATCTACAAAGTTTTATGCCTAGCAAAATTAGGAAGTACAGATATTGGCAAAAAGAGTTTACGTTGAGAACAGACCTCTGGTGGAGCAAAGGACAGATAGCTGAGATAAGGCTGCGAGGTTGTGTAGTTTCCTCCAGGTGTGTCAATTGGCATTTTAAACATATAAGGATCACGCAATACAGGATATCCTGAGACATGAGGAATCTCCACATAGCGAGGAAGAGGGGATCTAAAAAAGACATAATGCAAACAAAAATTGATTAACTGAAAAGCAGCATGAAATTTTCCCTACACATTATTCAGTAACATAAGATTCTTTACATTGTACAAGGAAAACTTCAGTAGTAGTATCAAATCTGAAGAAGACATTTGAAATACCACAACAGACAATTATAGAGGATTACAGAACACTTAGGAAATGGAAAAGTATAATGTGCAAAACTTGATGGTTATTGTTGGCTCAATTTATTTTCTTAAAAAGATAAAAAAATGCTTAATGTAAATCTGCAGTTTGCCAAAGAGATGAGCTTATTTTCACTCATTACCAGAATCAGAGATGGACAAGATTTAATTTGTAAATTACCATAGACAAAGGAAATATACAATGTAATGCAAAATTTTCAACATATTATTCTGGATTGTGATTGTAACAAGAATCTCAGAAGCAGCCACAAGAATTTGGAAAGTGGAATTTCCTGTATCATATCTGTGGAATATAAGTAATCTATTATAGCATAACAACATTTCTCATTAACTTCTGAGTGAAAGTTTTCTTGTTGAGACCATAAGCCTACTTATTTGTTGTTCATTGTGGTTGATTACTTGCAAGCAGCGAAAAGGCCAGCTTACTGGTCCAAATTAACTGTGATACAGTAATAAAAGGCAACATTGCTAGTATTATGGTTATATTTTTGTTTGTGAATGTACAATAATCTATTCTAAGCATATAAAGGTTTTCCACTAACTTCTGAGCCCAAGTGTTCCTCTTGAGACCGTAAGACTACTTAGTTGTTGGTCATTGTGGATGATTACTTACAGACAGTAAAAAGGCCAAGTTATTGATTCAAATTGAGTGCAATATAATACTGGTACAAGAAGTATAATTTTTTGTATTAAGTCACCACTTCAGAAGGATTTGTTATATTTATTCATTGTCTTTAACATGCCTTGTACTCGGCCGAAACCCATTAACCCCATCAGTATGATAGTAAAGGACCAGAGCCGCAATAGGGAGTATGAACGGAAGTCAACGGCCCTAGATATGAAAGGCAAGAATCCCTTACCTGCATAAACGGTGCCAATAAACGAAATCCCCATGTTTTTTGGGGGATGAGTGGGCCATAACATGGGGTTGAAGCCCTTTAAGAAAGGGAGGCTCGAATCCGTGAAAGATATGGACACATTCATCCCTAGCACTGCTACTCAACCCCTTATAGCCTTGCTGGTTTCCACATCTTCAAAAGGGATCTTGAGTCATTCACGAAAGGCTCAAGGTCTTAATTGTAGATTCGAGAGTCTACACGCCACCTCACGTGTAGGCGAGATTTTTTTTTTTAATTATTCTTTTGAGCTTTAAACGTGGAAACTTTTAATATTTTAAATGGGTGGCCGAGAGAGTTGAACCCATAACTTGCTCTAGTACCATATTAAGTGACTAACCTCATGTACAAGCTTAAGCTATTAGAAAGGGATTTGTTATATTTTAGTGTCTTCAAAAATTGGGTATCATCTCCAAAAGATATAAGCAAGACTCCCGTAATGACAGAAGCCTACCATCTACATAGTCAATCCACCATCCACCTCCAGAAGATAAATAAACATAAAATCAAGAAAAGGAAAAGGTCAATGTGATGGCATTCTCTGGTATACCTGCAGCTTCTGGTCGGGTGGAGGAAATGTGACCAACAAGGCACCTCTCTTCTAATTTGCCATTGTTCATCCCATACTGATTTTGTGTAAGCTGAAGCATTTAGATGGGCAAGCTGCCAGAGGTTGTTATAGTAGGTCTCAACCATTTTAGCTATTCTCGGACAACCGACAAGATAAATTCCAACTTCCTTCACCTAGAAAATTTTGACATCAGGATTTAAGAAAATATTAAAACAAAGAGGGTTGTTGCTTATACATGTATCATGTAGAATTTTCCCAAGTATCTATACAGATCAAATTGTCCTAGTAAATCACTGATGTCAGTGGTGATAGAAACAGGAAATATGAACAGAAGAGCGTTCTAGGGAAGTAAGAGAAGTTTATTCCCCCCCCGATTCATCCAAGTAGAACAATATGCAAAAAACTCAAACCACCAGAAAGAACTCTGTCAAATAACTGATAGATTACTTTCACAACAGCATGCCATATCAGGACTCTATTACTCTTGTTCTATGAAGCCATACAGTTAAAAACCTGTTCACTCTTTACTAGGAAAGTTCTGCCAGTCTAGCCATATTTTGTGAGATTGATTTCAGCTAAAGTGATCCGTCTCCTTTAGGTTTCAAATATACAACAATCCAAAAAAAAACAAACAGTGGCTTGAAGATGGATTCTTATGCCATCACAACATTCAAATTGTGGGTGCATGTAGAGTACCTGAGTCAGAGATTTCCAGTCATTGTTTGCAGATCCAATATAAACATCTTGGTTATCTGATATCCAAACCTTTGCATGGACAATGCCTGAACCCGTCCAGTCACCAAGCAGCAAGGTGACACTTTTCACATTTGGCCTTCCCGATGCGAGTTCTGATGGTTCTTCAGTGTAGTCAGGATATACACCTGAGTGCTGCAGAAGTCTAAAGAAACTTTAGATTTAAAAGAAATTAAGAAAATGTTATTTTATCAGCAAACACTGGAAAAAGGTGTACTAATTTCCCTCAGTACAATATGATATGTTAAGCAGTCAAAGATGCAGAAATAGTAAATAGCTACAGATCCAATGTCTTTACCTGGAAGATATAGTAAGTATACTATGTTTAATAAAGTTATTGACATGCCTATATTAAAAGTTTGAACTGCAGTAATCCTAAAGCAACCTAGAGCAAAGTTACAATCTCCATCTTCCTTCCCCCCTCCCAGTGTGGATGCATGCATCATGCATTTGTTTTGTGATTAGTGAGCATAATTGGCACTATAAATCTTTCAGCTAAAATTTACTATATATATACAACAATATATGACCAAAGATAAAGGTCTGTAGTTACGGATTTTCTCATATCAATTTCAAATTGTGGAATAGGTTAGACAACCATCTCCATTTTCCGCAATCAAAGGCATGTACTAGTCAAGCAAACTATTCTGCCTGCCAAAAGTTAACAAGAAGACACAACATTGAGTTGACTGCTTTCTAACAATACGGGTGCCCCTTTACCTAATACTGATGTTGCGATCTGCAGCATCTTCTAATTTCCTGTAGACTTCAAAACCTTCATTGGCACCAAATTTCTTTATATCATCTTGAGAAAATCCATAATCCCCAGAACGAGGATCATGAGGATGTGCAATCAATTGCCAATATTGTGCAATTATGTCTAAACTCTCTGAAGAGTTCCCAGCCAGCCACCGGAATACATCAGCTGATAGTTATCATGAAAATGAAACTTATGAGAGAAAAATTTATTCGAAAGAAACAATCAGTGAGAACGATAGAAGCAGACAGACAGAGACGAAGACAAACAAATGGAAAATGTTCGTCGTGAGTGGTCTCTCAAAGATGCACTCTCCCAATACATTATATACCACTACATCATTGTACTGGAAAAGTGACAGAGAAAAGAAGTTATTAAGAATGTTCACGAATCTCTTGTGAGACATAGTCAAATAGGTAAGCAAGACCCGCCTCACGAGCTAGGTAGTAGCCAAAATATGATTTTTCCATATGGATCAAGCTACTTAAAGAAGTAAAACTGCATTAAATGCGGCATCAGTTGATGATCATGCAGAAAGCCAAAAATTTCGAAACTTCCTGTTCTACTACTGCATGACATGACTGGGAAACTCTGGTGATGGTTGCTGTGAAGCTAAACAAAACCTCCTCCAATCATCCATACCTCCTTTATCAGAAATCTATCCTCAACTTCAGGTCTCTTGACACCTCCAGCCTAATAAATGTGCTCTTTTTCTGTTTGCAAACTTAATAGTTGTTCAGAATTCATATAGGGCTGCTCTCAAGAACACAGACCAGGCAAAATGGTAATTGTTAATAAGCAATTTAGCCAATAAAATCTTCCAACTCTCCCACAAAACTCAAACTATAACACCACGTATACACACATCATAGTAACAATTAAGGGAATATAACATCTCAATTAAGTCAAATTTCTCCTACTCGACTTATTTTCCTTGAAACAAAGGAAGAACTAAGAAGACAGGAACATTTCCATATTCGAGACATGATGTGTGTTTTTGCTGCATAAAGTAAAATGTTTGTCCATGAACAATTTCCATAGTCCATATTGCAAGCAGACAGTTTGATCTGTTGCCCGGAATGCTAGTCAATCAACACAAACCCAGTGTCCCTAATTTGTGATGCACCACATAGGTAGGAGAATAATATAAACGTCTTGAATATAATCTAAAGGTAAGTTGCATTTTCCCCTATGGTTTATCATAACTACACGTTAATGCCGCTGTAGTTTCAAAATAGATGCAAAACCCCTATAGTCTTAAAAGATACAGTACACTTGCTCCAAAAAGTAAGCACAAGGCCTCCCTGTAGTCGTGTGCCCCTAGAAGGGGTGTTCGTATCTATTATAAAACTACACGGGATAACGTGCATTTATGATATACCATAAGAGACTCGGTACAATTAACCTTAATCTAAATAATAATTCGAGCTAACCATTTTGATACTTGTGGTCTGAAATTTTAGGCCTAGAGTGTGAGACGAGACTCAATTTGCATCCAGTTCCTTTTGTTTTTTAATAAATTTCTTTTTTTAAACAAGAAAAGAGGCTGCAAAAAACGAGAATAGTTTCCAACTCCGAGCAGAATATTCTGTATCGCCTACGAAAGAGAGAGAGAGAGAGAGAGAAACAGGAAAACAAATGGAAAACCAGTATGATAAACAGACATAATAACCAAAATACTACTAGGAAGTTAAACAATGTGTCAATATCTCATTTACACGTAAAGGACCATTTAAAACAATAAATAGATGCTTAAAATTTTAGAGGAACCTGTTAGTTAATCAATATCTTATTATTCTACAGGGGATAGTTCAAGTGCGATTGAGACTATCACTTCCACGCGTGAAATCCTGAGTGAAATCGCACGAGTGGGAGATTTTAAAAAAAAAAAAATCTTACTTCTACGTAAAAGATGGTTAAAAATAATTTAAAAAATTATTTAAAAACTTTCAAATGAATGGGGGTTACGGGAAAAGGAGTGAATACCAGAAGACAAGACGCCAGGCACGAGGGAGAGATGGGGCATGTCCGTTGGAATGGATTGGACCAGCCATGCTTTGCATGTCTTGTCGCCATTATCACTGCCGTGATTGTTGGCACTACCATCGTTTTGAGCTGCTGCACTTTGCCATAATAACGACATGATGAAGAAGAAGAAGAGGGTGTATGTTAGTTTCATTGTTTCTGCCAATCTTGATTTGGTTGTTGGTGTGGATGTGTGAGCACAGGCAGTCTCCTGCAAGATACTCACGTTGGCTTGGGTTGACTTTTTTTCCCTCGAAAATTGGGTCACTGCCCTTCTCGTTTCCCTTGAGTGGGATTACACATCCATTTATTGGACTAACTTCAATATAAACTATTCAATTATTGATTTTGCAAACATTAATTTTCAACCGTTAATTTTTTAAATATTAATTTTGTTTTATTAGAAATCAATAGCTCACCCCCGTCGTCCACTGTAAGAAGCTTATACTAAACAAAGCATAAGCTCACTCAAATTTGGCCCAAGTGTATTATACACTGTCTACTATTGTAGACCTACTTACGAATAAATGAAACGAGGCGAACAATTTGCTATTACACATTGTTGCCTATTTCGCCATCCAACTAAAATTTGATTGGCCTAAGCCCATTACATAACTGGTCCTGTGGAGCTTATAAATAAAGAGACTAGAAAAAGTGACTGCTAAAATTTACGCCTACGAAGAGATAAGTCGAACTTTTGTGTTCATTCATAGATGTGTTACTGCTAGTAGAGACAGGAGCTTATAAATAAATAGACTAGAAAAAGTGACAATGCTGAAATTTACGCATACTAAGAGATAAATCGAACTCTTGCGTTCATTCCAGAATAAATAGGCAATAGTTAGGAGAGGTGCAGAACTACTAGAATTCCTATAGCCCTTACCCCTAGCTACTAGAACTACTGGAACTACTAGAACAACTACTACTAGAGACAAGGAACATACAAACGACAAAGAGGGAAGGAAGCAGTCCCTCCCTTATTCAATTCCTTACAAGAATTACGGGAGGGAAAGAAAGAAGCAATACGTTGCCCCCTATGTCCCCCTCGGGGGGAGTTAAAACTGTAACTATAAAACTGCTACAGCTACCTTGTTGGTTCAAAAGTTGTAGGTTGCTAAACTCCAACAGTCAAAGGAAAGGGAAGGTCCTGATTCCGGGATGGAGCCGTATAACGCGAGAGTGTCACGTACAGTTCCTTTGAGAAGGGTGTGATACCACTACCTATTAGGCTTGACGAGTGATCCACGGAGTTGTATCCTTACTCACTTGGTCTATGCACATCACTCTCTCCAGGAGGTTGGCCTTAAGGGGATAAGATAAGAATGCCTTTAAGATGTTCCAGCAACCTCAGTTAAAGGTCTTGTTTCAAGAAAGGCTTGAGTTCGCGAGAGGTATAGGACTCAATGGTTAAGGAGAGTCTGATAGGAGTAACTCGAGTGAAACATTTGGAAGGGGTTTGATCCTTTCTTAAGCCGATTAGAGAAAGTAGTGGAAACACCAATAGGCGTGTTCCTATATTGTCCACAAGGTACAGTTTAAGCCAATAACTAAGGCGCAGAAACCTTGGTTGGTACCATCAAGAATAGGTAGAATTGCACAGTAACCATCTCCCACGCCTGTAAATAGTGGCCACCCCCCATCCCCTACCCCTTTCCCCTCTATCATGACGACTATTCTTTTCCACACATTTCACTAATGTTTCGCTTTTAGTTTGTTCAAATTTCTGACATCTTTTTTTGAGATTTTGGTATAAGTTATTAAAAGGGTTTAGTGTTTTGGGATTATGAATATTGTAGTTTGTAGACCTAGGATTATGACTATTGTAGGGGTATGTGAACCCTGCCCCTTATGCGCTCCATTGCCATCTCTATTTATGCATGTTACATGTTAAAGCATAAAGTTTTGTTATGAAAGCAAGAAGTTTGAACCAAAACCCAAAAAAATTCAACAACTATCATCAATTTATAGCCCAAAATAACCATCAAAATTGTGAAAATTGTAATCTTTTAGAGCCAAAATCAATTTTGCCCAAACAAAATTTTGATTTTTACCCTTTGAATAGCAAAAGAGACCTATTAACAAATTGGTTTTACCATATAAGGAATTTTATCTTACAAAAGAACCCAAAAGAAGCTATATTGATATATACTCCAATTCGTAGTAATGGAAACTTAATATATGGTGCTTTGCCATTAGTACTTAAAGCTTGTGCTTCAATTTCAATGCTTAGCCTGGGAAATGCTTTGCATATTGAAGCTATTAAAGGAGGTGTAGAAGTTAATATAATGGTGGGGACTGGACTGGTAGACATGTATTGAAAATGTGGCGATGCGAAGAATTCGCGTAAGGTGTTTGATTTTTTGTATGAAAGAAATGTGGTAACATGGAACGCAATGATAGCTGGGAATATGAGGAATGGTGATATAAAGTCTACATCTATGTTGTTTGAAAAGATATTGACACAAACATCTATGACTTCGAACGAAATGATTAACGGGTACGCGAAAAATGGTGATCTATTCATCACTAGGCATTTTTTTTATAAAGTGCCAGAAGAGATAAGGAATGTAGTGACTTGGACTGTCATGGTTGATGGGTATGTAAGTAATGAGGATATAGACGGGAAAATGGAAGTGTTTGAGGCTATGAGAGAGATGAACTTTTATATATGGTCATCAATGATATCTAGGTATTTTAAAAAGAAAGATATCGAACAAGCTAAGAAGATTTTTTATCGGATGGAGTGTAGAAATTTGGTGAATTGGAATTCATTGATTTCTTGGTATACACAAAATGGTTACTGCAAGAAGGCATTGGATGCATTTAGGAGAATGTAGCTTGAAGGGTTTAAGTCGGATGAGGTTACGTTGGTGAGCATTTTATCAACTTGTACTCAATTAGGTTTGTTAGATGTTGGAAAGAAAGTACATGACTTGATAACTCAAAAAGGGATGGAATTGAATCAATATATTCTATACCCGTTGGTCAACATATATGCAAAATGTAGGGATTTGGACTACACAAGATTGATCTTTGAAGTGATGAAGGATAAGAATTGTACTACTTGGAATGCTTTGATCTCAGGGTTTCCCACACAGAGTCAATATGCGGAGGCACTGGAGTTCCTTAACAGAATGGAGATTGCAGGTAAGAAGCCAGATGACATAACCTTTCTATCTGTTCTGTCTTCTAGTGCACATAGTGGACTAGTAAAGGAAAGATTATAAACTTTCTCTAAGATAACGAAATATGGATTAACAGCCAGCGTCAAGCACTATGACTGTTTGGTAGATCTTTTGGGACATGCTGAAAGATTACAAAAAGCTTGTGATTTAGTCAAGGGGATGCCAATGAGACCGAACAACATAGTTCTAAGGGCTCTACTTGGAACTTGTCAAATACATAGTGACACCGCTTTGGCAGACCAAGTATTGCAAGAGGTTGACAAGTTAAACTGGTAAAGTGTTCTCCATGATGGTAAATATAGTGTACTTGTGTCGAATATTTATGCAACTTCAAATAGATGGGAGAAGGCTAAAGGAATGAGGCTTGCCTTGTTAAATGAAAGATCTCGTAAATCTCCTAGTTGCAGTGTAGTTATTCCTTGAAGCATCGAGACAGACTATTTGCAAGCAGTAGATGCTATCAGACCAATACAAGAAGAGAGAAATTTTGCAGTTTCCACGCGAACAAAGAAATATTACAGTCCAATGAAGGAATAAGACGGGTGTTGTAACAGATGATCTCAAAACTAGATGTACACAAAATAGATGTCCAATGCAAAATAACATTTATGAATACTATCACTCAGAAAATTTGTTTATTGTGAAAATTGTTTGTGGTCACAAGAGTTGCTAAGCCTTTCATGATGCGGAGGAGTTGAAGTTAATGTTGCGTTTAGGTTAGTGGTGCTCTGCATATGAATCTAAAATATTTGAAGTTTCAAGTGTGAAATAGATCCGATATGCATTGAGATTACATTAACTATTGTTCATTTTGCTCTCTTGTTTGTTGCCCTATTTATTGGCTTCATATGGTAATTTTATGTAGCAGTTCACGGCAATTAGATACATACTATTGCATCTGAAAGATGTAGACTCGAGCCACATGTGTATTGAGTTACTTGGGAGTATTAAATGTTGACTGGGTGATGAATTGGTGTAATCATTTGCAGTGAGTGATGAATTGGCGCAATTATTTGCATAACCTAGATATATAAAATGGCTTTTCCTCCATGTTTATGTCCTACATTTGCTAAGCATTTGCTATGTTAATGAGTCATAGCCCCATCTCAAGTGTCCGTCCATGCCCTTTAACCTTTTGAAAATGTGTTACATTTGTATACCAAAATATGTGAACTGAGATAGGGTCTATCTTACCATGGTCATTAGGATATATGGAGCTCAATTACTTGTCTAATTATTGTGCAACTTTACTTTTCCAGTATGTCAGACCAAATTCCGGGGACTATAACTAAACTTTTGCTTTATATATAAAGATACATACCTATCATTTGTAAGTTAATACATAGGCTGGTGTTTAGATGATAAGGATAGGGGTGTTCATTGGAATCATCCGGTCCAAAATAGAGTATTACTGTTTCCCCAAAATAATTTTTGAGAAAAAAAATTTCACCAATTTTTGCACAATTCCCCAATAGGGAATACAATTTGGATAATGGGGAAATTGGACAAAACTCCTTGGAGAATGGAGATCTCCAATTTAAAAAAATACATTAAAGGTAAACACATATTAAAAATACACATCCTTGCAAAAAAAATAAATTGTTTATATTTTTTCTGGAAATTTTTTTTCATAATTTGGCTGTCACACCATAAATCCGAGCTCCGGTGCCCCGGGACCTGGGCTGGGTTACAGCTCCTAGACTTGGCTTCTCGAGACCCTGCTCCTGGCCCTTGGCGCCACGCCTCATGCCCGAGCCTCCAGTGCCCCTGGCGTGGTATGTGGGCCCTTGGGACCAAGGACGCAACGAGCGCCCAGGCCCCCGGTGCCCGAGACCCAGCTCTTAGCCCCCGGCCCCCTACACCCTAAGACCTAACTCAGGACTCAGGACTCAAGACTCGGCCCGGGCTCGATATAGAAGGCGCCGGGGACCTGTGGCAGGGGTCGGGGCGGGGAAGAGGCCTGGGCCGGGACTCCGGGGACCCGTGGACGGGGTCGGGGCCGGGTGGTTAGAGACCCGTGTGCCGGGGACCCGTGGTCGGGGCCGGGGGCTCCGGCGCTAAGGACCCGGGGGCGAGGGAGGGCCAGGGACCCCGGGGCTGCAGTGTGTTTAGTGTGCATAGCGTGTTAAATGTGTGTAGTGCACGTAGTGTGGGAAATATGCGTAATGTGTGTAATGTTTGTAATAGGTGAAGTGTGTGTAGTGTTTGCAATAAGCGGGGGTCAGGGCCAGGGATTCGGGGGCCACAGTTTGTTTAGTGTGTGTAATGTGTGTAATGCTAGTAATGTGTGTAATGTGTAGTGTGTGAATGTTTGTAATGTGTGTAGTGTTTGTAATGGGTGGAGTGTTTGTAATGGTTGGAGTGTTTGTAGTGTGTATATTTGGCCCTTTAAAAAGTTGGTCTACTTAATTTTGGATAAATTGGATAATCTCTAAAATTTAAAATTTTATCAAATCTGCAATTTTTTTCTCAAAAAATTCTCCATATCCAATATTTTTTCTCCAATTGACTATTCTCCAAATTCATTTTGGTCCTAGCAAAAATATGCAGATGGTCAAATTCATTCTACTAATTAATAAGAATCACATTTAGAATGACCTACAGTTTTGAGGATAAGAAGTTTGGTTAATTGAAACATATTAGCTTTTCTTCAATCGTCTCGCATTGTGTTTGCTATCAGATTAACTGCTGTGGTGGCCAATAGGCACAAGAAGATGGAGGCATGTGTAAATCCATATCCTCCTGAGACTTCCAGTCCAGATGAAGTCACTGGCGGGGAATAGTAGTAATAGTAATAGTAGAATAAATTATTAGTGTTTCATGCTTATCTATCTATAATGTATGTATCTATCCGACTATCTTCTATTTATATATATCTATATACAAATGAATCATATGCATGCACATTGGTCCTGGAACACGAGAAACACACATTCCTTCAATATTTTGTATAATGATGAATGAGCTAAAATGAAAGTATAAAAAAAAAAAAAAGGTATTGGAAAGCATATTCAGCACTAATTCTGACGCATACATAGCACAGGCAACATTAATAGTGTAATTACTATAAATCAATTCTTAACTTTTTGCTACGTTATAATTAAAATTTTAAATTCCAGGTTTTCTAACAAAATGCAACATCTGAGGAAGTGAGTATAGGAGATGCTGCTTTAAGTTAGATGCCTAGCAGATACCAGAGGTTAAGAAAAATGACACTAATACACTGAACTACTTGTCTACTTGTGAACATAATGCATTAAACAATAACAAGTACAGCCAAGAGAAAATACATCCACAAGCGAATAGCAACTTCTGCAGCAGTATCCTACTAACCTCTGTGCAAAAATCAAATGCTCTATCCACTAAAACATAATCCTACCACTTTTTACACTTCCAAGATTGAGTTTCCTTCACTGGAGCAACTCTATGAGATAGAATGCCTCCTGTGTCTTGAAGATGAACCAAAGGGCTTGATCTCTCCCTGAATCATTGAAGGTGGGCTCTGAGAACTGCCCGAGGTCTCCGATCTCCTATTCTCATTGTTTCCGTTCCCTTTACCAACACTCAACAGCTTATCGAAAATTCTCCTTGAACGCGAAGGCAGCAACTGCGCTCCGTTGCTTTTATGTTTGCCGGCATTTTTCATCAACTTCCCATTATTCTGCTGTTGCTGCCCATCTTTTAACTTCATTTCACTCGCTTGAGTCTGAACGGATATGCGGCTTTGTGAGACTCGCTTGTCCCACTCATTTTCAGTAGTAGCTTCTGTGGAGTACGATGCATCACGGGTGCTGTTAGTTAGGCCTTGGATACCAGCTGCTGCCCTAACCTGCTCAAAAAACAAAACTTGAACCACGACACGTAGTGGCAGTTTTTCATTTTGTGCTGCATGCATAGACGCATCTGTTGTCAACTTCTTGACATCCATTAACCCACATAACTTTTTCCTCTCAGCTTTTGACAAGCTTGGATGCTCCTGCACAAATACAGTTAATAATTATACAGCCCAATAATGATAGATGCCACATCAGAAATGCTCCCAAACAGGCACGGGTCAATACCAGCCACCTTTTTAATATAGCAAAATTATCGCTCATGCAATCATGAACCCATCAACTGATACAGGAAAGGATTTTACATACTGCAAAATGCAGAAGGACATACCTTCAGATAGTTATCAATTGCACCATATAATCCATCATGAATTGGCCTTGCAGACTCCGGGATTGACTGTGCTAACTCGGTGAAACTAGAAAGGGTGAGATTTGGATCCTGGGCAATTTCAGCAAGATAACCATCAATAAGTTTTCCAACATTTATCCACGAAGCACGCCCTAGGACATAATCGCCATTACTCTTTTCACTCTTCTTGGTGGCATTTGAATTTTGAATACTTTTTTCATGAGTCACAAAACGATTCACAATGCACATTACTAGTTCAAGATCATACACTGTGGTTTGGGGTGATCTTGCAGGTATCAACAGATCATTAACAGATGCCTCATCCAATTTTAGACCTATGTCGTTTATCAAATCTTCCCTGGATGATTGATCTGCACTGACCAGAGTGGCAACCTTAAGTAACTTGAGCAAGAAACTACAACAGCATGCACGCTTGTCAGAAGGCAGTAAGCATATAATGGCCTCTACCAAAGACTTGTTCCTTCTGATATGAACTTCAGATGCCAAAGTATCAACTGAATCAGGCAACCATCTAACTGCATAAGTCTTCAATGCTTCACCAATTACACTCCCACCCATTCGTCCTTTTGATTTCACTGCAATCATAACTCGCTTGTAAAGATCAATATCCAATTCACAGATGTCTTCAACCCACCAATCCTTTGGTACTGATTCTCTTTTCTCTGGGAATTTGACTCCATTTTCAACTCTCTTGTCTGATAATGCTAACTTCTTATTATAAGTATAAGACCAAGTAATGTTTAAGGGATCCACAGAGGTCTTAGATGCAATGGAGTCTATGCATCTCCCTACCACCTTTAGATCTTCAGACCATGGTAAGAGAGACTTGGTGGTCTGTAAAACAATAATAGAGTCTTTCCAGCTTTGGAAAATACTAGAATTTAGAAACACCTCAATTTTAAATATCAGGTTTCCTCGGTCAACATCCTCAGTCATTTCCAGATATTCTGCTGCACAGCGAGCAGCAACAACATTGTAAGGATTAAGTGTGACTGTCATCCCATAGCAGAATTTGGCACATATTTCAAATGCTTTTGGTCCACCAGGAAAATCAACCATCTGAATTTGATCACAGTCTTCCTCGCTGCTTTTCAACACAAGTTTTTGTAGTCGATTGCTCTTGGAGAGGAGGGGAAACTGCCAATGCAATGGAAACATAATGTTATCAACTTGACTAGCATACACCCAAAGAGCTGAAGAAAAGGGGTAAAAGATAAGGAAACATTGCAGCAAGCTATGCAACTGACAACACACAAATCTTGAAGTTCCTACATTTAGACAAAATCAGCTTGCCAATTCTCATATTATTTTTAATTTTACTTGTAGTTTTTACATAAGAAGTTGGGAAGAGAGGTCAAGTTTAAAATGAAGTTCTTGTTTTCTTTTCCATGGACAGATATTTTACTTTAAGGAATTACTTACAGGGTCTCACTCATCAGTAGATTGTATAAAGTAAACAGTTTAGTAATCATAATTTTGTAGACCAATATCTGATGCCTTGGTTGAAGTCCATCTCAAAACCAAAGGAGACAATGAAGTGATATGGAGATAGACTTTGATGGTTTTTCAGTAAACTAATTATCCAAGTTTAACTTAAAAAAGACTTGCGTTGAGCCATCTGAGATAAGTCATAACAGAAACCGAGCAAAGTGGAAATCACTTCAGAGTTCAGATAAATAGGACTAATGATTGACTAAAGTTACTATTCTAAAGCTTTAGTTCAATCACACCATCTTATTTTAGTAAAGTATAATAATAATAATAATCTAAAAGCACTTAAAAGGTTATTCAAGCATTGCTAAGGCATATCAGCAGATCAACTGTAGCAGAGACTTGCTTCACTTAGACATTTCCAGCTTTCAAGAGAAGTTACCTTGTGAAGATAGAATTTCACATCACCAATGTTTATGATAATATCTGTTGCTAGGTCAGAAGATACATATCTGCATGAATCCACAAACGACTCATTAGTCTGTGTTGACGAGTTGTATGGGCTCACATTGCAGGGCTTCAAAACCTAATATGGATAGTGAAGAATATGAAGGAAAAAGAGAATAACAGTATTGCAGAAACTAACACAACATAAAATGTAAGACAAAGAAAACACAACCAAACAAATTATTGGATTCAATAGAAAGCCAAATTGACCAGGGCAATACAGTCTGAAATGTATATGGAAGAAAAATCTGATAGTGTAGTGCATTATGCGATCATACTTTGAGAAGGAGCAAACGCATCCCCAGATGGAACCATATAATTGAAACAGCTCACATTTCAAGAACAAGCAATTTAGTATCAGTGTTGACAAGAATCATTTTAATCTGCAAACAGACACAAGCTCAAGCTTCTCCTCACTTATCATCACACGAAACTAACTGAAGCTAGCAGGAAAATGTTGCAAAATATTCCATCTCAAATGACTAAATTGCAAAAGCTGTTTGACATAGACGCTAGCCAAATCATTGCATCAAGAAATTAAATGGTCCACCAACTCTGGCGATTAATATACAGTTAATAAGAATTGGTCCCCATCCTGGATGGCCCGGGATAGGATACTGCACTTTACAGAGGATCCACTCATGGAACTATTATACAGGATTGGGTCATTGCCCAACAAATTAATATGTTAAAACATATTGGAAAATAAGAGCTCAATAGTCATTCATCAGTTAGATATCCTGGTTATAGACAGCGAAAAAGGGACTTTTGCAGTTTTCTTGCAAGGGCCAATGCAAGTCACTCGATATTGTATATCATTCTATCCAGATTCAAATGTCCAGCTTGGGTAAAACAACATGTCCAATTATCACATACATATCTCATTTACAGCACCAGCTCCATAAAATTTTGCATATGTTATCATGGTAGTTCTGAAAACTCATGTCTTGCATAGTCAGTTTTCTTACAAACAAATGTATATTGTATTCCCATAGGCAGCATCCAGAGATTCTTCATCAGGAATCCTGTTTTTCTTAAATACATATAATCACCTTTCTAGCTCATTATTTGAGCCAAAGCCGAAAGCAAGAAAACTATCAAACAAGATCATGAGCCAGCAAAGGAGGGGACCACAATAACATATTTACACAAATTAACAAAGTTAAGCGGGTAATCATCAGAAACATGAGTAACATTAGTTCGATAGTTTCATGATGATGACACGTTCAAATTCAACATTGTTTATGGCTCTGTAATCACCAATCGCCATTATTAGCCGGTTATCTATAATTCAACGTTAGGTGGAAGAAACTAAGTTATTAAATTCAAGAAAGAAATTGATGAAATCATCATAGAAGTAAAAGATGTAGCCCAACGGGGCCTATCCTATATGACTTTATTAAGTATGGACCACCAATTGATTTTAATTAAACAGTTGAATGTTGGACCACAAAGTTTCCAGTTTTCCTCGTGCTAGCAAACCAAAAAGTCGTTAAAAGCAAAAGCAGAAGTCAAGCAAAATAACCACACAATTAAAAAATAAAATAAAAAGGAAAAAAATTGATATTCCTCCAAGTGAGACTTCAATCATTAGCGTGCTAGAGGCTTGAATCAACTATTTGAAACGTGTCCTTCCAATGAAAAGCAATTTCTTGACATTTCTTATCGCATATAACAGTAGTTTCGTGCACGAGCTACTCTTTCAATATTAGGGCACATTTGGATTGGATTTTTTTAAAAACACTTTTTTAAACACTTTTGAAATACAGCTTAGCTTTTTTTTTTTTTTTTGAGAAGCTGAAAAATCTGACTTTTAAAAAAACTTGTATTTGAGCTTTTTTTCAGAATTTCAGCTTTTTTTTTAAGCCATATCAAATAGCTATTGTAAATTTAATATAACTTTTCAGGAAAAAAATACTTTTTCTTGAAAAAAAAAAAAAGCCAATCCAAACTGGCCCTTGATCATCGTTCCGAGAGGAAATTAAAAGTGAAAAATACCATACTGTGGTAAGAAAAGTAAGCATAAGATAAGCAGGCAAAAGCAGCACATGTTGCTACCATGATAAGGTAAAAATATGTATTTTCCACTACCACGACACTGAAATTTTGTGATTCTAAAGAAAATTAATCAAAAAGCTGATTCTGCATTCAACTGAAATTATAAGACCCCAATGCAATAAAAAAAGAGAAAAAAAAAAAACTTCAACCCAGTGCACACACAAGACTAAGAGACAGCAAAGATGGAGGGGGGGGGGGAGAAATCTGGAAACCATTTACCTTGTACAGTTGCCATCAGATTGGAATGCATCAGGCTTTGACCCCAACTTCATAAACTTCATCTTTCTTTCCTTCTTCTCAGATTACAGAAACCACCAAAAAACGAAGCTTTTTATTTTTTTTTTGGGGAAAAAAAAAGAAAGAAAAAAAACGAAGCTCACTATGCCAAATAATGAACACCACTTTTGGCTTCGCAAAACAACTCCTTCTAGAACCACCCTTCAACTAAACACTCTCTCACCAATAACTGTAAACAAGAAACTTACAGAAATTCTCTGGAGAACAAGAAAAGCACCAAACTTTTTTTTTTTTTTAATCCCTTCTCTTTATCCTTTGTTACACACTTCCTATACATATACAGTATATGTATATATCTGACAGAAGCATATTCTACACTTCCAGACAATCACAAGCAAACAAGCCACAAGCCATATTACAAGAAAGAAACAACAACCCAACCAAAAAAAAAGACCGGTGCCCAACAGTGTCACACAACCCACCTCGGCCTTTGTGCTAGCCACCCCAAAAGAAACTTCGCTTTCCCAACATTTTCATGCAATTTTTTTTTTTTTGGATTTTTGCTTTTTTCTTTTTTCTTTTTTCTTTTCTAAGATTGATGATGCCATTTATTTCTAGTACCAGACATTACACATAGAGATAAAAGCGCGTTTGGTGTGTGTCTTAAATTTTGCAGCCGCCTTTGTATTAACTCGGTTTCTGATTCTAAAAGATCTCGAATCTCAAAGATCTCTTTCTCTTTCTTTCTCTACGTGTGTGTTGTGTTTGTGTGTGGTGATATGATGACTGAGGAATACTGATGGAGCTGTCTGCTCTCACTGCAGCAGAGAAAAGAGAAAAAAGAAAAAGTAAAAAAAAAAAAGATGCTGATAATGAAGCTGTCAGAGTGGTACGTGTATTGAGAGTGGAGTGGTGTGTGTTGTGTGTGTAAATGGAGGGGGGTGGTAGTAATGTGGTTATAGTGGTAGACCGGTAGGGGACTGTGTGAGGTGTCTAGTGTGTGTGTGAAAAGGAAGGATCGAAGGAGGGAAGTTCTTGCTTTTTCTTCTGCAGAGTGGAGTGGCAGAAGCTTTATATGCTGTTAATGCACGCCAGCCGGATTCGAAGAGACAAATATACCCCTAGTGATTCTCTTCATTTACGGGTTTGAACACGTGAATATTAAAGTTCTCACGTATGCTGTTAGCAGGTGTTTGGCTACGTTTATAAGCTGGTCAAATCAGTCTGTAAATCAAAAAGGATAACAAAGGCAGGTTAGTTTAAATAGCTTTTAAGTACTCTTTTAGCTTATCAGTTGAAAAAAAAAAAAAGCCCTAGTTATCAACTTAGTTTTTGATAGTTTATAAGTACTTTGATCAAAATAATAAAAAGACAAATTACCCTTAAAAAGTTTATTTTTTTATAATTTATAATTAATGACATTTTATTTTTAGTTATTATAATTACTACTACTTATAAGTACTTATTTATCAAATATATTAACATGTTATAAGCACATGTTATCCAAATGCATTTCTATTTATCTATCACTTGCTTATAAGCACCTTTTTGTTCATAAACACAAGTTGCTTATAGGGCCTATTTGGATTGATTTTTTTTCAAGAAAAAATATTTTTTTTTCCTAAAAAAATTACATTAAATTTTTAATAACTATTTGATTTGGTTTCTAAAAAAGTTGAAACTCTGAAGAAAAAAAATCAAATACAGCTTTTTTTAGAAGCTATAATTTTCAACTTCTCAAAAAAAAATTATTTTTCAAAAGCTATTGAAAAAATACTTTTGAAAAAAGCCAATCCAAACGGACCC
Organism: Cordia subcordata; assembly: GCA_028554755.1. NCBI lineage: Eukaryota > Viridiplantae > Streptophyta > Magnoliopsida > Boraginales > Cordiaceae > Cordia > Cordia subcordata. The sequence continues at coordinate 10,734,926 of JAPTOF010000001.1, read as the reverse complement.
ATAAGCACTTAAAAATAAACCCCTAGGGCCTATTTGGCTTTATTTATTTTGTAACTTATAAGCTCCTAGAAAAAAATATCCTCTTACATACATTTTACTATTTGTAACTTATAAGCCCCAGATAAACGTAGCCAAACAAGTTAGAAATAAGCTTAGGCAAACGACCCTTGAATTTTTGAAAAAGAAAATTTTACTCTATTAAAATTAGAAAAAAGGTTCTTAAAATAAAAGATGACACTCCTTCACACTCATTATTATCACACTGTAAATTATGTGAGGGGTGCCAAATTTAAGTCTCCAGTTTAAAAAAAAAAATTTTGATCTAGAATCTTTTCTAATAATTAATGACTTCCTCTGCTAATTTTGTTTTACATATTTTCTCAAAACAAAATTAAATATTGAGCCAAGGACACTCCGCCTTATCTATAAAAGCAATCAACTGAGTTGTAAATAAATTAGCTCCTCCTCCTTTTTCTATTTTTCCTTTACCTTCCATGTTTTTATTGTCTAAGTATATTTTATCAAAGCACCAATAAAGTTGAAGTCAGGTGATGATTTTTTTATATATATTTTTCAATTCTTCGATTATTAATTCTTAAAATGATAGTTACCTTATAGTAATATTAATCCAAAGCTATCCATTTTTTTTTATAAATTAATATTTTAATTAATATATTATGTTCAAATCTATTTTTTAATTTGAATTGTATTTATAAGTTGTTACTTTCTTAAATATGGAATTAATGTGATTGATAATTTTCTATAAAGAAAATAGATTTTTAAGGAATAATTTTTTCTACATCTAATGCAACAAATATTCAAGGAATATACAAAGTTACTCAAACAACCCGATGCGGAGACCAATTTAGAAGATCTACTAGTAAATCTAGGTTATGCCTTAAAATTAATTTATAATGACTATAATTATTTATTTATCTATTATTTGTATGATAAAATAATATTACTATATTGATATCATATATTTTTAATATTAAATTTTCATAATTTATATAAAAAAATTATACTTAAATAAGTGCCCTCGTTAACCTAGGGTCCTCGCTTCGCCACTGGATTGGGGTGTTTGTTGGATTGATTTTTTTTAAAGTGTTTTTCTAAAGTCTTTGAAATTTTTATTTTTTATAAGTTATTTTTTTTAGATAAAAAGTAAAATTGAGTTTTTTTTAGAATTTTAACTTTTTTTCCAATTTCAATTCAAATACTTATTCCAAAAGATATGATATAATTTCAAGAAAAGAAGTGTTTTTTCAATTAAAAAAAAAAAAAAACCAAACACGCCTAGATTACCTTGCGATTCAGTTAGGGATAAACATGGTTTGATTAGACCAACCAAACCAATCCAAATCAATCCAAAGTTTTGGTTGGGTTTGATGTGGTATTTTTTCCAAAAGAAAAAATAATTTCGAGTCACTTTTTTTAATCAAAATAGACTAGTTGATTCAATGTGATTAAGGTAGGGCTTGGTTTTAGTTAACCAAGCAATTCATGTATAGCTTTTTTCATATTTTAGCTTTTCAAAAATTCAATACAAGTACGCATTGTCAAAAAATTGTGGGCTTCTCTCAAGAAAAATTTTTTTTTTTCATTAAAAAAAACTCAATCCAAACCAAGATTACCTTGCAATCAAGTTATTGGTAAACAGGGTCTGATCACACCAACCAAACCAATCCTAATCAATCCAAAGTTTTGGTTTCGTTTGAATTTTTTCCAAAAGAAAAAAATAATTTCGGATGATCTGTTTTATCAAATTAAACCAATTGGTTCGATCTAATTAAGGCAGGGTTGGTTTCAGTCAACTGAGGCGATTCATCTATGTATGTGTGTACTATTTAAGGCCTGTTTTGATTGACTTTTTTTTTTCAGAAAAAAAACACTTTTTTCTCTAAAATTGTTACATTAAATTTGCAATAACTATTTGATTTGGCTTCCAGAAAAGCTGAAACTCTGAAAAAAGTTCAAATATAGCTTTTTTCAGAAGCCAGAATTTTCAGTTCATCAAAAAAAGCTATTTATCAAAAGTTGTTAAAAAAATACTTTTAAAAAAAGCCAATCCAAACGAGCCCTTATTCATTGAGAAAAATGCTGCAAGACTCCGACTTTAGACTTCGCATTTTACTTCTATACTTCAACCGGTTTTTTTTTTTTTACCCCTTTTTAGATATTGCATGAAAAAATGACACATTTTTATATGGGATTTCAAAAGTAACACAATATCGCTCTCAAAATGCGTCAGGTACGCTCTCAAAATGCGTCCTTCGTTCTCAGAAGGAGACTCTCGCTCCTACAACGTGTTTCTCTCTCCCACAACGTGACCGCGCTCCGAGAACGAATTCCTTTCCCTATAAAATTTACCCAATACAAACAAGAATTAATTATATCATACCCCAAGAAACCCACTTTCAGATTTCCTGAACCTGTTTTTTCTAAAAGTTTACTGCATCATGCCCCTATAAACTTTACAAAAATCAATGCCCGGAGACATCAAAATCGTATTTTTAATACCAACAAATTGAATTCGACTTACCAATTATAGCTACAAGTTATGATTAGTAAGATTCAACGCAACAATGCTTAATCTAAACAATTCATTTTTTTATTGAGTATTTTTTCTTTCTTTGAAGATGATTTGTGAATTTCTATTTTATTAGCCCAAATCATTTGAGTTTCTATTTATTATTGCCCAAATCATTTTATTACTCTACAAAATCAGTTGCGAATCTCGATAAGTTTGAGGGCAAATTTAAAATTTTGTATTGTTTCTTAAGTTTGAGAAATGATATATTTTGATTAAAAAATTTTTAAGAAGAAAATATTACGAGCAAGTTCAGAATACAAGTAATAATGTTAATTTTAACGGGTTTAACTATTAGTCAATGGAGTTAAATCGCTATTAATAAACATTAAGGAGCAAACTATCACTGATGCTATACATTAAAGGTGTTAAGTGGAAAAATCCCTTTTTAAAGTTTGGATTGTCTTCCATCTTTTATTTGTTTTGAAATGGTTAGTACTTTAAGGTTTGTTTGCATTGGGTTTCTTTTTAAAAATAATTTTTTATAAGTTTTTGAGAAAAAGTTTTTTCTTTTAAAGTTAAAATTATTGACTTTTAAAAAAGGTTAAATTTAAGTTTTTCTTCATATTTAAATTTTTTTGAAAATCAATCTAAACATATATTATAAAGAATATGTATTTTTTTAAAGTAAATTTTTTGTGGAAAAAAATCAATTCAAAAAGGTCCTTAGTTGAGCTCATCAACTAATAAACAGAAACATTTCAGAAATTTGAGAGCCATGTGCATACACTAACTCTTTTTCGTTTATGTTTGTTAAGAACTACTCCTGTGTAAATGAAAAATGCTAAGACTAGTAAACAATAATCAGTTTGGATTGACTAAGATTTGAGATGACTAGAAAGATATTGGTCTCGTTTGGATTATTTTTTTAATTTAAATAAATATTTTTTAAAAAGTTAAAGTTTTTGATTTTTTTAATCTTTTATAATAAATATTTTTTTATTATAAACAACGAAAATACAATTCACATTATGAGAAGGCTTCCTGTGCTCCAGGAGCAAGAGACTTATTCCAGGAGTGCGGTCGCGTTCTGAAAGAGAGGAACTAGTTCTGGGAGTGAAGGTTTCATTTTGGGAGAGCGGGATGCATTCTTAGAGTATACCTAACACATTTTAAAAGTGAGATTATGTTACTTTTGAAACCCCATCTAAATTAAATCATTTTTATATGTAATAAAAAAATGGGTCAAATAAAAAAAAATCCCCACTTCAACCACCAGGCTAAGATTTTCGTTATTGCAAAGAAAACTATTTCCTCAAATTCTATTTTATTTATTTTCTGAATTTTTATGAATTTCTTTTATTTTTTTAAAGAAACTGAAAAGAATCCAAACTAAACTAACTTTAAAATTGTTAATTTCGTTTGGTTATTCTATATGGTTAAAAATTATTTGGTTAATTTTAAATACAAATCAATTGATTTAATTTAGTTAAAAATAGATTGAAACCATACCAAATCAGACCATATTTACATATTGGTTCAGTGCATAAAAGTTTTTCTCTTACACCAACAAGTTATTGATTAAGATCATAAGAGTCTCACCCTGTAAGGAAGAGAATATAAGTTTGAATATAGAAAATTACACTTATGAGAGGATTTTTCTTTAACCGTTTATGGCCTAATAGAGATTAGTTTTAACTCCAATGTGACTTGGAGACACCCTCACTCATAGTGTACACACTCAAAAAAAAAAAAAAAAAGGCCGTCTAGAACAATTCCTCTAGAAGGGCCTTTACTCTACATCTGGGGAAGGGATTTCACTCAAGTTGTTCCAACAACTTCTCTAAAAAAAAAAACTCTACATGTAGAGGGACTTTGGGGATGGTAAAAATTATCCTTACATGTAGAGGAAGAAAAACCATTCCCTAACCCCATCCTTACACATTTTCAGATGCTAATTAAAAATTCAATAATTTATAAAACTATGAAAAAGGATTGAATTAAATATAAAGTGATTTGTTAAAATAAAAATATTATTATTAGATTTAATAAATTTTAAATAAATTGAAATCAATAAATAATATTTGTCGATAATAATCAATTAATACAAACAAAAATATTAAAATAATATATGTATAACTAAATAACGATAATTTTTAGATAAAATAAAAATAAAAGGTTTTAAGATAGAAATGTTGTCAGAGTAGAACTACAATAGGAGATTCTTAGAATCAAATATTGGTTACGAGTAAAAAAATTGTTATAGTAAAATTAAAATATAACATATATAATAAAATAATTATAAAATCTTTACATGTAGAGAAAATGACAAAGCAGTTGTTGGAGTTGCCTCAATAGCAACAGAGCGCTTCAAACACTGCTGACATGGGCACCTAACTCCACCCCCACAGAGAAATAAATACCAACTTTTCTGATTATCCACGTGTGCAAGAAAAACACTCTTCAAACACTGCTGACGTGGCCCTGCTCACTCTTTCCACACGTTAGCTCTCTCATCCCATGAGCCAAATGGAGGAGAGGAGAGGAGACCCTCATGAATCCCCCCAAGGAATATATATATATATATATATATATATATATATATATATATTATAGATAGAAAGTTCTAAAGAAAAAGAAAAGAAAGAAAAAGAATCAGGAGGAAAAACATAAAATAGAAAGTAAACCAATAAAGGATGGATCTTTTAAATAAGTTTTACAATGCATGGTGGCGTTTAATAGGGTCGAGGTATCAATAAATTTAAATTTATTATCTCCAAATGTACTAGACAAGTATATACCATTAATTATTTAACTTTCATATTAGAATTTGGATAAATTGAAAAGTTGCTGATGAATTCATGAGGCAAAATGGTCTTATCCCATAATACAAATAGTATAATATAAAGTATTTTTCTCATCCCATTGTAGTGTGCAGGTTCACAGTTCTAGACTTAGTGCGTGTTCGGCAAGAGCTTTTCAAGTAGCGTTTAGCGTTTTGACTGGTCGAAACGCTATTTTGCTAAATTATTGCTGTTCAATAAACTAGCATTTTAAATAGCTTTTTAGGTAGCTTTTAGCATTTCAACTAGCGTTTCTCAAAAGCTAAAAATTTTAGCGTTTCAAGTAACTTTTAACTTTTCATGTATTTTTTGGCAATTTTATCCTTTTTGCATTTTTTGATTTTTCTATTCTTTCTCCAATTTTTCTCCATATTTTTACTTTTTCTTTCACAAATATAATATAAGAAATAATATAAAAATAAATTTCAATTTCTATATAATCAACATTACTAAAAGCATAAGTTTGATTAGTACCTTCTTTTTTATGAAATAATTTTGAATCTATTAAAATTAACTTTTGTGATATTGATATAAATGTTTTATCAAAATATTAGTTATACTTTAATATTAAAATATGATTATGAGAATAAATATCTAATTATGAGATATATTATCTTATTCCTATAATAGTAATAGTAATTACAATTATCATAATAATAATAATAATAATAATAACATGATATCAATGTCCTTCTACGTCATTTAACATTCATCAGCTAATCTAACAGCTAATTTTACCGAACACATTTTGTTCAATCAGCTAGTTAAGCAATTTATCACTACTCAAACAATACATCACTACTTCAACAAGCTTATCAATTTCTTGTGATTAAATTTGCGCCTTACTAGCTAGTTTGATTATTGCCCTTGGGTAGGTCTTGGAATATTTGTTGCTCTTTGAGTCATCTAATAGAACCGTTATGTCCAATTCTTCAATTATCTTATAAAATGTAGTTGGTCAATATTAAATTTCTGATTCAAAGGCTGGAGCTTTAGAGTTATAATTAGGCACTAGTCTGATACGTATTGGGAGAATATTGGTAGAGCATCTGTGTCTAACATGACTCTCCGGAGAGTATGGATACTTATAATTGCTATTAAAAGTCTATGACAAATTCACGTGCAGGGAGCATCTGAAATGGTAACAACAGAGTGAGTCAAAATTGTGATGCATATATCCGCGACTTGTATGGGCATAACTTTAATTTGACCATTCACTTTGGTATATTATTCACACATAAATATAAATATAACTTTTAACCAACCGTAACGTATAGTCATCAGAGTAGTGACTCGATCATGCATGCATGGGAGAGGAGATTGTCATTTGGCCCTCACCACTGAATTTTACAAATTTGGTTGATGCACAACTCTTAATTAATTATAACATATATAATTTGTTCATCGAAAAGCTAAACCTGATTGAACATATTCTAGATATACATACGGGTTCTCACTCATATACATGTGAAAAATCGACTAATTTTATTGCATATGTATACTATGTTTGTTATATGTTTATATGAAATGCATATAAATTTATACACATTTCATATTTAAAATTTAAGACAAACATATAAAAAGCACAGTACAAGTGTCATCCTATATGGAAATCGAACAAAGCAGTTAGTGAACTAGAAGCCTCTCCCATGTAAGTGTTATTGAGGTTTTATTCAAATTTAATCCGCATGTGTTACGAAAAGAAAGTATTAATCAATATACAAAAATTTGAAAAGAACCTTGAAGACAAATCAGAGTGGGATGAAGAGAAAATTCAATGACTCTATTGCTAGGCTTGTGAAAATGATTAGTAAGCAATTGATGCCCTACAAATGCATCCAGCAAAGCTATGAAGTAGGAAAGTTTGATGCACACTAATTTTGGCCGACGTTGGCCGACATCATCAAATATCTTTAAAAGGGTTAACCAAAGGAGAACCCCTTTTCTATCTGGCCAGAGGCCCCTTAACCAGGCGGGAAGTTAATCGAGGGATGTGCGTGAGTGGTAGCCCGACCAGGGAGAGGACCAACGGGCGTGGAAATTCAGCAACAGCCCCCGCAATATTTCGGTGATCACGCCACGGACTCGATCCGCGTTGTCGAGTGTCTCGCGCACACCGCCACTTACACACACACTATGCGCAGGGGCGACATCATCAAATATCTGTTTTCCTCGCTGGTGGGTGGAGATAAAGTGTAGATAAGAAGTCATTGGCCTCGGCACTTAGGCATTTTCTACAAGGAATATGACATGATCAGAGGCATTTAAGACTGGAATTGATTGATGCAAATTGAAGCATCTTTTTTTTTTTTTTTTAAAGAAGGGGCATCAAACAAATTTACGTGCCAAAAAAAGAAGTAAAATGTATTAGACATTTTTATAATTTATCAAAAATATATCGAACTCCCTGTGGTCTATAAAGTCTCTCATAACTCCCCTATGGTTCATGAAAGCTCATCAACCCCCCCCCCCAGTTAAAAAATCAATAATCTTTATCTTGATTCTTCGAAATTACCAAAAGTACCATTCTCTATTTTAACAAAAGACATGTTGCTAAAAAATATTGAACTCTCAACCTCAAATTAAAAAAAAAAACCTTAACCAACTAGGTTATAAATAATTCATGTTTTAACTTAATTTTAGGTTGATTTATATTTAGAATATATAATGATATAGTAATGTGTTTTTTATGTCAAATTTTTTAGTAATATTTCTAAATAAAAATCAACCTCAAATTAATTTGAACATTTGAGCAAAAATAAAAATTAATTTAATTCGTACCCCCATACTGTTCCCAATTCACACTGTCCACTTCAGATCATTAGTTTGCCTTTATCCATCCAACCTACCTCGAAACTCTATCTTCGCTGTCCATGTTCTCAACACCATCAACCATTAACAATGTCAATAGAAATGATAAAAAAATTAACAAGAAAAAGAAATAATATTAGTCCATGAAGCATCGTCACAGCAGCACCTCCCCTCTCCCCTTAGGCATGGATTGGAGCTCCTACCTCATATTTGTGTAATTTTTTCAGCTCATTTGATATCATTACACTTTTACTCAAGAACTAAGTTTGAAAAACATGTTCAAGGCTCCTTAAAAACTTGATTTGAGATCAAGAGGGTTTGAAGGAATAACCAATTCAAACTTTCAAAGAAGTTAATAAAAAATTGAGCTATAGTTTACTAGATCAAGGCGAAACATAAAAGAGCACAAATCGGCACCCCTTAAATTGTCTCATTTCCTCCTTATATCTCCCCTAGATTCCACAAGCAAATCTTCTTGAGGAGTGCTAGCTCTTTCAATTTTGATCTTTTGATGACTCTCCATGAGTATGTGTTTCTACAAATCTTCCGCGAGTAAACCTTGCCAAGCATGTTATGACATCTTATAGAACATGAAAAGTTACACATTTATCTCCATTACACTTGGTGTCAAGATATTATAAATAGCCATCAATATAGAACAATTTAAGATGCAATCATATGATTTTCATCATCAAAACATGATCAAATTATCATAGTCAAGCACATAATGTAAACAGAATGAATGACTAAATTAATAATTTATGGACATAATGTGTGCTTTCAATGCACTAATATATTTATTGAGTCCATGTGAAAGCTTTGATTCTAATTGCCATTGAAATTATTTGTCATTCACCCAGAATTTTCAAGTCAAAGAGCTTAATCATGGAAGAGAAGGGTGACATAATAAAGGGGACTTAAGACATAAGGGACCGAACATAGAAATTACTTAGTAGAAGGATGTCCTACATATGTGCTTTTTCTTGTCTTTGGCTATAGTGGTTGATAATATATAATCTAAATATTTTCAAAGTATCTATGCATTTTTCAAAATCTTTATGTTTCAAGAAATTGTTTTAAAAACTTAGCTTGTTTGAAAATTAGAGATTGGAACTTAAAGTGTATAGAGCACAATTTTAAACTCTCTGACGGGTGGGCCTTACCCGGATGACCAAGTATGTAAATCCTCATTGACATCGAGCAAAAAGTTGTGTTTGGATGAGGCCATTTAAGTGACTAGTTATTTATGTGCTACCAAATATTGATTTTGTGACCTTTTACTAAAAGAGGCATCCGGTTGACCAATAAGCTGGAAACCTCCTAGGCCAGAGCTGTCACAAAAAAATCTTATCCAAAATTGTTTTGGTATACTCACCTAACCTTATCCACTCCAAAATGTTCAAATTTGAAGTTAGGGCATTCCTAGATGTTTCTAATAGCTATATTTACAAAAGAATATTTATACACACACATATATGTATATGTATATGTATGTATATGTATGTATATATCATGTATCATGAGATCAAAAGCCAAAAACAACTTTTGCACATTATAAAAGGCAATCATAGGATGGAAAATTGTATCCTTATTCGATCAGTTGTGAACTTCAATATTTAAGCACAATACTTGCAAAATCTTTTAATATTTTTCAAATAGCTAGTTGTGGCTAGATTAGTCTCGGGTTATCTATAGATTGTTGTTAGAAACACTTGTAAACATTTGAGTTACTTGATTTGGGTAGAGTCAAGGGTTATGAGTTTATTTATGCTAAGCCAACTTGTGAATGCACGAGTTTTAGTGGTGATTGTTGTATTTCTCAATTAGGAGGATGCAGGCTAGGCGTTAAGCCACTATAAATCTTGTACAGCCTTTACATTTGTTACTTTTACTTGCTTTGCTCAGCTATTTCAAGTCAAACACCAAGTGAGATTCGAAAAACTTGAATTTACCTACAAAGAGGTGATTAACAACAAATCACTCTATTCGCCCCTCAGAGCACAATTGCCATCAAGACCTCTCTAATTAAAATATTGTGCCCTCTCTTTTTCATTTCTCTACTAAGCACATTTTTTTTATTTTTGTATTTTTAATTTTTTTTGTTTCGAGTCAAAAAAATTATTTGATTGGGTTGGAAAGGATTCGGTTAGATTTTTGTGTTCAAATATTTGAATTTTCAAAGCTAAAAAACTATCAAATTGAACATTGAAAATCATAAAACTTGAGGTTTTTAGATATTTATGTTTCAAGTTTTCTAAATTCAATTTTTGATTTTTTGATATTTGTTAAATATATTATGCTTATTTAGACTAGATTAAAAAATACATACATATGTTAAATCATATTGACCTAATTTAGGCGATATTTGGACATAGATTTCGGCTTTCACATAAGAGTGGAAATTGATTTAGATTTTTGAATTCCCAAGTTTAGAATTTTGAACTTCAAGAGCAAAAGTAAACTATTTAATTAGGTAATAAAAATTATAAAACTTGATAATAACTTAAATACTTGGGTTTTGGGTCTTAGAGTTTCTCATTATCTTTTTCTTTTGTTCTTTTGTTATTTGTTTAATCGCATTGTACTAATTGAGATTGTATTTAAAAATAGATATGAATAGAAGATAATAAAATATAACAAATTTAAATTCATTTAAATTACAATTATTTGAGGAAAATTAAACACAAAAGATTTAAATTTATTTAAATTACAATTATCTAGGTTAAAATAATTATAAAATCATCTCAAATTACATTAAAGTACTATGAGAATAAAAAAAAAAAAATTTCAACCCAATTCCTATATAAATTTTACACATGAAATCTCAATTTAATTGGATTAGGTTAAATTGAAAAGAAAATTTAAATATTCCCACCCTTATCTTCACCCAATCCCTCTAATTCTACAAATTGTTTTCTATTTTATAATAAATCTCATCTCAAATTTGTCAAAATAGCAAATAAGCAAAATTAATACCTTTTTGGGTTTTAATTTTTAAAAAGAGGCATTTAAACATAAATACAACTTATTAATTCCTTATAAGATTATTGAAAATTTTAAATAAATATCTATTGTATAATTTAAATTTTATATTATAATAATATTGAGGAATATAGATGTGTCATGACATTAACTTAGGATTTCTTTTAAAAAATGGCCTACTTTTTCAAAGCTCTTTAAAGATGGTCTTTTAAGATATTTTGCAAAAATAGCACTTTCAAATTTCAAAAAATCTGAAAGGGGTTTAAGTTTACCAAAATCAGGGGCAATTGAAATGACATCAGGAATGGGCTATGTCATTTCCCAATCGAGTTTTGAAAACTCAAAATGGGTTTTAGTCCCATGAATTATGTTTCCAAAACCCCATTTTGAGAAATGACATAAAGAAATTTTAGCTGCCCTGACTTCGGTGTACTAAAATGTATTTCAAATTTTAAAAACCCAAAAGCATTATTCTTGAACACCTTTAATAGGGTGTTTGGCTTGGCTTTTTTTTTTTTTGTCAAATTTGTTTAAAGCCTAATTTAAGTTAACGAAAGTATTTGTTTTAATTAAAAATATATTTTTTAAGTGACTTTAAGTAGAAAATAAAAAATTTCTCAATCCCAGTTTTTACTTTTTATGGCTTTAAGCACTTTGAAAAAAAATAAATTTGATCAAATCATTTACTATCCTATCTTTACCTTTTTATTTTTATTACTAAAATATTTTTTATTTTTTTATCTTATACTTACCTTTTTAAATTCTATTTTAATAGCCTTAATAGTTATTTTAACCATAAAATTTACTTTCCAACCTACTTTAATCAAACATGTAAATATTTATTTTTATAACTACAATTTTTATTTAAATACGTAACTACTTAAAGTTGGCAATAAAAAAAGTTGCTTAAAACGAGAAGTACTTTAAATAATTTTTTTATAAGCCAATCCAAACATCCTCTGAGGGCCTGTTTGGATTGGTTTTTTTAAGGAAAAAACACTTTTTTCCTTTTCTTGAAAAAATTACATTAAATTTATAATAACTATTTGATTTGAATTCTAAAAACGCTGAAACTTTGAAAAAGCTCAAACACAACTTTTTTTAGAAATCAGAATTTTTAGTTTATTAAAAAAATTTATCTTTTAAAAGTTTTAAAAAAAATGCTTTTAAAAAAAGTAAGTCCAAACCAGCCCTAAATAGAACGTCATTTTTAACGGTTTTTGAAAAAGTAGGTCATTTTTTTTGAAAAATCCCATTATAACTACTTATTAGTTGCATCATAAAAGAAAATTGATCCCGACGACCCCCGCGCATAAACCCCATCCCCGCCGGCAGCAACCCAGCAGCCGCAACGAACCAAAGCACGCATTCGAAAACAAGCCAACAGGAGGCTTGAGAGCAACATTTCCTTAACTCCCAAAAAAAGAAAAACAAAAAAAAAATGCAGAGATTGAAGTTGTTGTCACCATTGAAGCGTTCATTGCAAAGTCTTTTCTTTCATTCTCATCAAAGCAGGACCTTTTCCGCTCTACCCAGCTACACCCTTCTCGATTCTCTTCAAGAACAGGCCAGTCTCTGCATATTTTACATTCATAAATGTGCTGCTTTTTTGTTGACTGAAAGTCGCTTGCTTATTTAGCAAAAAAAATATTTTAATCTTTTGAGTTAGACCCATATTTTTGTTTGTAATTTTGAAGAGTAAAATGATTGGTTTTTTTTTTTTTTTTTTGGTTATATTGAGATTGCAGGTTTTAGTTGAAGGTAGAGCTAATTCGAGAGCAGCCATACTTAATAGACCATCTGCACTCAATGCTATCACTACCTCATTGGTGACTTTCTTTTCTTTTCTTTCTGTGTTTTCAGTTTCTGTTTGTTAACAATATATTGGAGATGATAACTCACATATTCATGGTGGATCCTTCTTATATATTTGAAGCATCACTACATCTTTTTGTTTGATTAATTTTATCTATGGTTTTAGGCGGGTCGGTTGAATAAGCTGTATGAGTCTTGGGAAGATAATTCGGATATTGGATTTGTCATAATGAAGGTAATGCCATACAGTGCTGTCGAATTTCTTTTTTGTTTAATTTAATTTGTTTTTTGTTTTTGTTTTTTCATGAATGTCGTATTGGTTTTGGAGACATTGCTGGCGGAAGACTGAGTTGTTTCTTTTTTGTGTGTGTTTTAGGGTAGTGGCAGGGCGTTTTGTTCTGGTTCGGATGTTGTCACGCTTTATCACTTAATTAATGAAGGTTGGTAGCCATTTGAGTTCAGTTTCATTATTCTTGGCGCTTACATATAATGTTGACCAGACAATATTGAACCATTTTCTTCTTTGTTGCTTCATTCTTGGATGTGTCATGAGTATTGCTTATATTTACTTACTGCTATGATTTTTCAGTAGTAATTTCAATTCTGATGTTCTAGTCCTTTTGTGTTGCTAATCTATTGGATCTTAGGGGTGTGTAGTTTCCAATTCTACCAATCCCATATGTCAAAAGGTTCTTTACTATTTGAATTTAGTCGAATACATGCATAATTTGTGGAATAGTCTCTGGAAACAGAAGTAAACATTTACCATTTGAATTTAGTCGAATACATGCATAATTTGTTGAATAGTCTCTGGAAACAGAAGTAAACATGTATCACACTGCGATCACTTGGAAGGTTCATGATCTGGTGAAATCCCTGCTTATTTCATTTTCTGAACGAAATTAAAATATAATTGCTCCTGTTTCAATTTGTTTATTCTTCTAAAAAAGTATCATACCACCTTGGTAAAGCGTCAATCTTGCAATTGCATGCTTGAGTTTTGCACCAGACATTTCCATCACCAAGAGTAAAGAATAAAATCAGTAGCATATTTGTATGGATTGGCTCAAATTGATTGTCAGTCTCAGCTGCTTTCTGTACAAAGTCATTTGTTTCAACATTTGTATGCTCAATAATAGCATATTAGTATATTCAATATGAAAATTATGGTTGAGACATGAGACCATTGAGTAAATCATCGATAACCCAGCGTGGATAATAGCTACTAGATCCTAGGTAAAATTGACTTCTAGCAGACAGAGATAGCTTTATAATTTTCTGACAGATGATCTGGGTATTTGGACTGTAAATTAATGGCTGTGCTTTTTCAAGAGGTATTAAACCACGAGTATCTGCACTCTGCAGGGAAGGTTGGAGATTGTAAAGCATTTTTCCAGACACTATATAAATTTGTATACCTCTTGTCAACATACTTAAAACCACATGTAAGTAGCCCTGTTGCTTTGTGCTCCTAATGAACAATCTAGTCATTTGTATCTGTAGTTTTCTTATTGAAGATTAAATTGCTTTATATGGTCCATTTTTCACTTCATATACATTGTGTAAATGAAATGATATTGCAGAATGGTTCTTGAAGATCAGAGCACATAGTAAGTTTTGTTTGGGGGCCGGGGGGTGGTTGGTGTTGGTGGTGGGTTGGGAGTATTTGATGACAATTGTGTCTGTTTTGTTAACAATTGTATAATTAGAAGATACTAGTAGCATTTGATAGTCAAAACTTGGGTAATTGGATTGTGTTGCAATCATCAAAATGCAAAAATATATATGTTTAGTGATTATTCTAGAATTGAAACTTAATATCTGTAATTGTTAGTTAGAATTATGCGGTAACTGAAAGTTACCCTTAAAATAAGCATCTACTTCTCCTGAATTTTCTATAGATCGGAACTTCAAAGATCCAGTGGGGTTGAAATGTGGAACTCCACTATGGCTTGCTTTCCATGCAGTGGGTGGCAAAATATTTGCAATATAGTTGAAATGATAAGTTAGGTGCAGTGTTAAGTAGATTACTTATCTTGGAGCAGAGACTAGATGATTCATTATTCTCAGATGCTGCTTTACGATTTGTGCTGGTTTTGAAATTCTCAACCGTGAGAGGAGGTTATTAGTAGAGATCTTAAGTGCATTTCTTCATGTGCTGACTTATGTATTTATACGTTCATTTGGATTTGCATCAGATGGGTGTAAAATCTTATCCTTTATCGCGGTAGCAGTGTTTCTGGCAAATTACCACTTTGCGCTTTTCCTTTACATGGTTATTCGTTATTTTCAAGAAGAATATTTTCTGGATCTTCTCACTGACATGTTATCTAATTAACCATTGTTGTTCATTGTATAGGTGGCTATTATGGATGGTATCACAATGGGTGCTGGGGCAGGTATTTCGCTCCCCGGAATGTTCCGAGTCGTAACTGATAAAACTGTATGCAACTGTTACCAAGAGGCAGCTTTTTAGCTAGATGCATTGTTCCTGTGAAATGCCTTATTTTAATTACTTAAGTTATGAACGTACTGATAAGTGCACTATATATACAGTAATGCACCACTTAAATGGATTATGGTCTTATCATTACTTCGGAAAAGATCTCTCTCTGTGTCTGAACTGCTAGTGCTGTTAATTGTGCAGAAAATAAGTAACAAGTGACTGAAGTTTGTTGATGAATTTCTTCTATTTTCTTTGCTTCTTTCTCTACCTGGGAGTATTTGCTTTATGACCAGTTCATGGTTGGCTTCCTGGCACATCTGTCCTACTCATATGTACCCAAAAGGAGAATCTACCAAAAAACAAAAATGTCCCACTCTAGCTTGTGCTTGATTAGTTGATTGGGCTGTTGGATTATAAAGGCCGGCCCCCCCCCCCCCCCCAACCCCAATCCCCCACCACATACAAACACAAAAATCTCTGTGAAGCCACCGGCCAAGTGCCAACATCTATATATCTATCTCTCTCTCTCTCTTTCTCTGTGTGGTCTTAGTTGCTTATGCAACTTGATTGTGTCTTCTAAAAGGGGAACCTAGAGGTTGTGTTACTAACTTCTGAAGTTTTTGACCCTATAAAGGAAATTAATAAGAAAGTCTGTCCTTTCAATATATCATGACAGAAATAGCTGGATTTGCTTTAGTTTAAAGCCCTGTTTGGGTCGGCTTTTCTTCACCCAAAAAAAAAAAAAACTTTTTTTTGCCCCAAAAAAGCACATCTTTTCCGCAATAAGTATGTGGATTCGATTTAAAAAAAAGCTAAAACTCTGAAAAAAGCTCAAGTTCAGCTTTTCTCAAAAGCCATAAATTTTAGTTTCTCCAGAAAAACATTAAATAGAAAAAACACTTTTAAAATAAGCCAATCTAAACGAGCCCTAAGCTATTGTCTTCCCAAGAAAAGGTTCTGAATCTTTTAGGTGTAGCTTACTGCACTTGCCAATTGCTATTAAGTTAAAATTTTCCACATGTTCTGTATCTCTTGCAGTGTGGCAGCTCTTGAACAGACCGAATGTGAGACACACCTACCTAGAGTACAAGGACAATCACCAGTCCTTGGCAAAAAGAGGGGAAGAAAGACTGTTTCAATTTCTGGAGTCAAATAAAGAAACAATGACCGTTGTGTCAAAAACTCACACTAGACAAGCATATTTATAAAACGAACGGATTTAACAAATATGATTCCTTATGCAGGATATCTCATTGTTAATTCATCATCGTCCTCCTTTCCTTATTCTGCTAGGAATATTGTCTTCACTTTTACGTAATAGTGATCCTTCTCTCTAGCTCATTCACCCCCACACAGCTTCAGATCATTATGCTTGTTGCTTTTGACTGATGATTTGGTATGTTTAACAAGTCACCTTACATAAATGATAAGGAAATGAAGATAGCAAATACAGTACCAGTGGATTTGGTTCATAGTGGATTTTGGTTTAGGCTAATCCACCTTTACGAATCATAGATGGCTCTACACGACCGGAATATTTAAATGCGAATCGGAGATGACTCATGAAACTTATGTATTGCTAGTTATGTAGTGATTGAGCTGTCTAATTTCCTAGTTCATAGCTTCTTCCACTAACTTACTTACCCTTACTTGTTTGGTAAACGGATCGCATTGTTAATGATCCACGTGAATAATTGTTGTTTTGGGATCAGACATTATGACGATGGTTGTTAGTTATGATTTTGAGTTGACCCACTTGTACGACCTACACTTCAATGCAATGAGAAGCTAAGCAAGATGAAATGATTGCTGCTTTCAAGCATATTTAATAATCAGCAAAGGATCTAGCATTTGTTTTCTAGCTGGTACTAGTTTCACTCTTTTAGTAGAACTGATTTTTATTGTTGTGGTGTCCCTTGCCATTTTGTTCTTATGCTTTATAATATTACTCGGTCATGGTCTCCATCTTGACCTACAATCTTATTTCATCTAATTGCAGGTTTTTGCTGCACCAGAGGCCCAAATAGGTTTTCATCCTGATGCTGGTGCTTCTTATCATCTTTCACGTCTTCCTGGTTATTTAGGTAACATCAAGATACCGCGTACATTCGTTTTTCAATTGTAGTTATCTTGGTAAAATCAGCATATTAACAGGACAAATCTGCTATTAGGTATTTCTTTTTGGCTTAGTTTGTTTTGTTCAAAGCAGTTTCTGAGAATTTGTAGAACTGTTGCCTTACGCTGCTAGTATATTATAATTTTCTGCTGCTGAACATATCTGAAGATTCATGTCTCTTCCTGTATAAGAATTGATATTGTATCAAGTTATATGTTACTTATGCTAGTCAAATATTCTCTCTGTGCAAGTATAGATCTCGCAAAGGAAATATGATATTGGTCAAACCATTATATAATGAATTAAAAAGTGACTAAAATCTTATCATGACGAAACATAGTGTAAAATTAGCTTGACATTTTGTCATGCCAGTAGGCTTTTCTGGTCCGTTAAGAATTAATCGTCTAAGGCCTAGCCTTCTCTTATTTTCTCATATTGGTACTTGGTGAAAAATAATCAGATTATTTAGTGAAAAATAATCAGATTATTTGAAGAGTACTCTTGTCCAATTAATTATTGTACACAGAGATTAGTCCATCAGATTCTAACAGCCCTATGTTGATTGGCAGTGATTGCTGAGTTAATTGTATGTAGACCTCTTCTGCTTCTCCTTTTCAATGTTTGTTTTAGTTAGGACACACCACTTGCCAAGATGTTTGTGGAATCCTTTTAACTTGTATGAAGGATGCAAGACAATTATCAATTGCCATTCCTTTTTCAGGAGAATACTTAGCTCTTACAGGGGAAAAGCTAAATGGTGTGGAAATGATTGCCTGTGGCCTTGCGACACACTACTCACTGAAAGAAGTTAGCCTTTTGTATCCAAATTTCCATTTAGTTTTCTTGAATCTCAACTGCTTTATAAGCATCTCTACTGAACTTCTCTTTCCAACAGAGACTTCCTTGGATTGAAGAACGCCTTGGAAAATTGATTACAGATGATCGTTCAGTCATTGAGAATTCTCTTGCTCAATATGGAGACCTTGTATACCCTGATAGGACTAGTGTTCTTCATAAGTAATCCTCAATCTTATTTTCACACTAATTTCTGCTATTTATTTCTTTTTCCTTCTTCTTGTTTTTTTATCTAGAACTAGTCGCTTAACTTTTACTAATCTCAATGATGGAATATTAGGTTCAATTTTGTTCCCCTCTTCCCCCCCCCTCCTTTTTTGTGGTTGCAGTGGGGTGGCCTTTTGTTGGTTGTTTTGGGGGGTTGGGGTGTTTTTGTTGGTTGAAGAGAGAATAGATGCTTGTGCTTGAGATTGCCTTTGTAATTTTGTTTTGGCATCCAGTGAGCCACTCATCGTGTGCTGATTCAGATGAAGCCTCATTCTTATTTTGATTTTTGATCTTTTATTATTATTTATGCCAAGATGGTGATTTAATGTCCTCTAAAGCTGTTGTACATGGGTTGGCCTATATAAAGCTATAGTAAGACTCGACTATTTCAGAATTGACTTAATACTTCACACTCTTGATTATATGCTGTATTTGGAATCTTATCTCTACCTGAAGTCCTTGGACATTCTTTATTTATCTTAATTTGGATATTTGACTACATAGGCTGTAGCTTGTCTATAGGTCTATGTGGATAAGTTACGTTAGTATAGATCTCGTTTAATGTGTTTCCTGCTTTGGAGAGTTTTACCTTCTAATTCGTTTCTCATTTTCCTTCCATTTCTGGGAAACTCTTTGATGGTCTGTAGATTTGTGGTCCATAAGTGACATTCAACCTCTGTTATCCTACATATAAGGGAAAGGAAATGGTTATTGAAACTTCATTTTCTTTCCAGCAAGTTCTGTAATTTCTTTAGTTTTTATTTGAAAAGCAAGTGTACAGTGCTGGAATAAAGCTGTGCTGATCTGTGCTTGGAGTCTAAAAGCTTATTTGAGGCCAAAGTGGCTACCTTGTCTGTATCTTGCAATTGATTATTATTGCACAAGAAAGTATATCTGAAACTTATGCTACAAAAGTTGGAGAATCATAGATATTGGTATTTCATGTGTGATCCGCAATCGTGTGCATTTCATTTTCAAAAACTTTATCATGTGAGGAATCCACCTATTTTTTTCCTTGTTTGTTTTTCATTTGGGTAACTCTTTAATGTATCGTAGAAGCTCAACTATTATCTTTATCTAACTTTTGTTTTCCTCTCCTCTCTTTCTGCTTTCCAATTCAGACTACAGTTGATTGACGAATGTTTCAGCCATGATACAGTGGAGGAAATTGTGGAGGCTCTGGTAAGCCTAATCATATGCCCACGAGTGAATTGAAGTAGATTATACTCTCTTCTCTTAGATTTGGATATTTTTATATGCATACTATATGATCCCCTGAATGAAAACAAAAATGGTGAAATGCTCCCACATAGGTCTTCTAAGTTCTAATTGATCCTCATCTTAACATGGCCTAAGTGAAAGTGGACTGCCATGTTCCAACAGGACAGAGTTTCATCAAAGTCTCATGATGAGATTGCATTTCTTGTATTCTTGCTATTTTCAAAGTCAGCTTTCTGAGAATGGTGAACCATCCTAACTTTGTTTCAGATGATATTTAATGAACATTCTCATCCCTTCAGAGGAAAGGCTTATCTGGCACAGTAGCAATCTTGCCAGGTCCAAACTTTTAGGTTTTCTGCAATCAAAACTGCAGAGTAGATGAATCCATGATCAAGCTTCAGGCAAGGCCAATAACACGGTGAATAATACTTGCTAACAGAAGATGCCCTAAGCTTAAAGACAGAAACCAACTCTTAGGTTAATGCTACTGACACAAGGGTTCAATGAATTGCTTAAGTCTTATTCGTATGATATCAATTCCCTCCCTTAAAAGCTCTCTGATTTCTTTCCTTTCACAAAATCCAAATAATGGCAAGGGATATCATATAAATTTTTCTTTTGTTGCTTAGAGTACTTGGTATCCCTCCGTGTTTTTATTTCATCTCAGAGGAATTTGAAGGCATCCATTGAATCCCTGTGATAGTAAAAGTCAGCTCCCAGAGGAGTGTGGACCACTTACATCAATACATGTAAGTACTAGACATTCCACCATTTCCACATCATTCATGCAGAAGAAACATCTATTGACAATTCTATGCCCTCTTCTTTGGAGATTATATATTGTCAAAATTCTCCACCACACCATCTCCCAGACACACACACACATGCAAAAATAAAAAAACTCTGTTTGGGGCACGTCTTCCAGATGCCCTTCCATGTGAACACAACAATATCATTAAAGCTCTATGGAAGGCTTACAAATAGGTGTGACAACACAAGTTTTAGAAAGGCGTGTGAAAAATTTATATCATATAAAACCTTCCAAATAATAATTTCAAACACTTATTTCTTCAAGTTAGAAAATGATTTCTTTTGCATAACTGTAGGTGGAAAATTGCAAATTTAACGAGATAAAGAAAGAAAAAGAAAATTGCTATTAAAAGGTGTCAATATTGTTCTGACATACTTTTATCTCCTTAAAGGAAACATTTACCGGAGAGAAGAAGCATTTTGAAAATCTAAATTCTTTGGAGATTTAAATTTTATAAACGGCTAAAATTATATTATGTGCATTGAATAGTTGAAAGTTTCTTCTTTTATATCATTATAAAAAAGGAATCAATAGGAAAGAATGCTAGCTAATTTTATGGTGTATATAAGATATTCCAAAAAAAAGAAATGAAACTGATGAAGATCAAATAAAAATTGTTCAAGCATTGGTTATTTTAAGCTCAGCTTCTTTAACAAGAGCTTTATATGTGATGTCCCACTGAATTATTGTTTTTAGCCAAATTTCATTTTACCGTATCTTCCCTCCCTTACTGAGACTACACTTAGAACATCCCAAAAAGTTAAAAATCCTTCAAGTTCTCTATCATTAGCCTCCCTTATAAACATCACATCTCAACCAAATCTTGTCGTCCATTTGCTGTACCCAATAACTTATAGTGGCATGTTCATCTCTAGCTAAGGAAAGTTATTAGGATAAAAAGCCCTTAAAGACATAGTAGGAGAGCATTCTATAATAGTAAAAGTTATTAGGAAAATATGATTATACCACCTGCAAATAAAAGATGCGAGATAATAACATCTCTTTCATGTCTTCCCATGAAATCCCTGAACATAATTATCACGAACTGAGTTCAAAGTCATTCTAACTAATGCTTTCATTACCGTAGTCCTCTTGAAGCTTGAAAGTAACCAACAGACCTACCATCAACGATAATTGAAAAGGATGTGAAAAAAATATATTTAAATACCCAGTTGCACAATTCCTATCCAAATCCCATTCTTGTCAAGATATCAATTAGGAAATCCCAAGACACATGATCATCTGCTTTCTCCATATCCACTTGCAAATTACCCGTTCTTTTCCACTCTTAAGCCTTGAATCTACCATCTTATTCGCAATGTCAGCTGCATCAAGAATATCTATCCCCAACAAATGCCTTTTGGAATTCTCCTACTACTTTGACCACCACTTGTATTAACTTTGCTGCCAAAACTTTTGAGATGATTTTTTAAGCACTCCCCACAACACTAATAGGTCTAAAATCTTTAAATATTTATAGCCCCCTTTCTCATTTCTACCATGGTAATGAAAGCACTATTTATCTAAAATCAACAAACCCTCCTCTTGTCTGAAAATCATTGAATAATGCAAGAAAGTCATCCTCAAAGCAACTCCAATTTGCTTTGGGGAATGTGAAAGTGAAACCATCTGTTCCAAGGGCCTCACCACCATTACAATCCTTGAGAGCATCCACCAATACATCTTTGCCAAAGGGTTATTGAATCCATTCTCCCATTTCTTTATCAATAGAGTCAAAAGAAAGGTTATCGAGGTTAGGCCTCGTTATCAAGAATGTCATGAAGATCGTATGCTTTGCTTAATGCAGATGTAAATGGACGTCACTCGACCAAATAATTGCTGCTTGCTTGAGTCACTTTTGTCGCTTGACCTATTTAGTTTGTTTCAGAACATATTGTCCAAATAAATAACTTTTGAACCCTGATGAAGAAAGTTGCCTCTCAGTTTGAAAGCTAAACCTCAGGCAATCCCGTGCTTCAATAGTTGTTTTCTTTATTTTTCAATTGTAATTAGCAGGATGTTGCTCCATTTCTGTTTTTTGCGCTCTGGGTTTCTTCAAATTCTGTGTTGCACTAGAATGCTTGCACAGCAAATTCTTCACGGGACTCCAATGCTCAATGTGTTTACTGGATCTATTAGGTTTTTGTATGATGTACTGCTGCTATATGATTCAAGTTCATTTTTATCTGTCAATAGTCATTTTTATTGTTAACTATTCAGGTTTACTTTTATCTATCAATTATCGTCTTTGTTGTTAACGTTAATTCTTTGACCTGTTTGACTGTCACTTAGATTATGCAATTGATCCATGACAGGAGAAGGCAGCAGAGTCTCATGATGATTGGTGCACTACAGTTCTTAGGAAGCTAAAGGAAGCCTCTCCATTGAGCTTGAAAGTCACTCTGCAATCTGTAAGCTGCTAAATTTTGCGTTGAACACGAAGTCTTTATGGCCTCCTGCTCTTGGGATATTGATCTTTTCTCCCTGTCCAATTCAGATTAGAGAAGGCAGATTTCAACCACTTGATCAGTGCCTGGCTCGTGAATATCGGATATCTTTAAATTGGATCTCCAGACAGGTGTCCAATGATTTTACCGAGGTATACAATTGCGAATGCTTGGAAAGTTCACTGGAATTTGCATTCGACATCTTGTGACATTTTATCAAGTTAACTCTACTATGACAAGTTGACTGAAAAAATGGCAATATCACCAGAGTTGAGAACACGATTTCTAGTGGAATGAACCAGCATATGCTCGCCTGCTTCTGATATTATCTCTTTGCTGATGGTGGTCATATTTATCCATCGCTAACTTATAGTTCGTATTTCATGTTATTTGTAGGGTGTCCGAGCTCAATTAGTTGATAAGGACTTTGCTCCAAAGGTATTTGCAAATCAAACCTCTTCTGTATTATGTTTTTCTATTTGATTCCTACCTGTTTTTTTTGTGTTTAATAATATGATTGCTTCGATTGTCAGTGGGATCCACCACGTCTTGCTGATGTAACAAAGGACATGGTTGACTATTACGTTGCCCCACTGGGTGAAGTTGAACCTGAACTGAACTTGCCTACTGCTTTGCGGGAGCCTACTGTGTAAAGTAAATCCTGCCATACTTTTCCCTAGTTACTTCAGACTTTTGTTTTCTTAGTCTTTTTACCTTTTCCTGCGGTTGTAGCATTCTGGGTTAGTGACTCAATTTACCATATGAGAAAAATGGTTCCTGTTGCATAACAAGTAGAGGACCTTTTGTTATTCAAAAGAGGATATATACCATCATTCTTTGACATCTCAATTTTCTAATAACTTGTTGATTATTCCTAACCAGTTTAATAGCCCTTGATCGTGTCGCATTGTTTAGTTTGGTTGGTAATGTGGTCACCGTTGATTTTACTCCTAGATCTAAAGTACCCAGAGCTCTGGCGTTAGACGTCCAGTCAGTGTAATACTGTAGCTGTATAAAATCACTGACTCGTATTCGTAGTCATGCATAACTGAGCAATTTGATAATGCAAATGTGATACATTCTTTCATAAGTCTTTTCTAGTTTAATCCATCGGTATGCAGGCATCATCTTGTTTGTGCCTCTTTGAAAGTTGTTGCCTCCTGCTCTGCTCTGCTCTGCTCTGCAGTGGCTTTACTTTTCTGGAAGTTGCAACAAAACATGTCTTTTGTGGTTTCTAAATGGGCAAATTCCACCACTGGTCCTTATAGTTGACACATTTTTCTAATTTAGTCCCTAGTATTGCAAAACTCACACTAGTCCCTAATGTTATGATAGTGACATTACTAGTCCTCACTAAGGCCATCTCCAACAATGCCTTAAATGACCCCTTAAACTAAATTTAGGGGGGGGGGGGGGGAAGGAAAATCAGCTCCAACCCAGCATTTTCCAACTCCCTAAATTTTAAAACGTTAAAAAAAATTAATAATTTATTATAATTAATTAATAAAATTTCTTTACATATGTAATAAAGGAAAATGGATAACATAAAAACAAAAAAAAATGTGTTTAACGAAAATAAGAAAAAGATATAAAAAATAGGGGTTTTTGAAATAGGGTAATTGTTGGAGTAAAAATAAAATAGAGAGTCCTTGAAATGAGGATTTGATTAAAAGTAGGAGAATTGTTGGAGTAAAATTAAAGTAAGAAGTCTTTAAATATAGAAAAATGAATGAAAACTCCCTACATATAGGGAAAAAAAATAGGTAAGCTATTGTAAATAGCCTAATAAGTCAATGTCAAAAACTAACAGAAAGTACCAAAATTGAAGGGTAAATTTGTCTTTTAGTTTTAATTCTTTTTTTTTTCCCTATTTTATCTTTTCTTCTTCTTCTTTTGCAATTAGCCCTGACATTGTTACGTAAGGCTTGTTTAAATTAGTTTTTTCTTAAAAAAAAAAGACTTTTTAAAAAAACATATCTTTTTTATGATAAGTACATGCATTAGATTTAAAAAAAAAAATGAAGCTCTAAAAAAAGCCAATTTCATTTTTTCTCTAAGGCCCAGAATTTTTAACTGAAAAAAACCATTTTTGTTAAATTTTAAAAAAAAAAATCAATTCAAACGAACCTATAGCAACAACCATGAAACGCCTCCAAACAAAACCGAATCCCCCCGCAGCCCCTACTCCCGTTCTGTCAACTCCCCCAACCCTTCTACCTTACACCTCTAGAATATATCAATAAACAAACTACACATAGTTGCCCGAAAGACGAATCACTCAATTTTAAATTTTCCTTTTTGGGCTCTTTTCTTCCTTTGCTTCCTAAGTTCAGTAGAAATTACTGTTGTTTTGCTGATTTGCAATGTCAATGGTCAATCAAAATGGAAAAAGACTAACAAATTAATTTTCTTTTCTTAGTGGTTCAAGACCAATATTACCATTTGTAAAATTATTATTGAATCAAATATGTGTACAAGGGGATGAAATTCACAGAAGAACCGCAAGTGTCGACGGGAAAGAGGACACCAACAAAGAAAAAATTATTATTGAATAAAATATGGTTGGTTTGCAGAGGTTGAGTGGTGGTGGCATGGCTGTGACAGTGGTGGAGACTAAATCGACGAAGTATATGAAACAAAATTCTATTCAAACCAAAAAAAAGAAAAAAAATCAAAATTTTACATAAAATTTAAGTATTAACACATTTTATAAACTATTATGACATTTGTATCTTTTAATTGTTAAATGACGCTTAAGATCCTTTGTCTTTGTTTATTTTAATCTCCCTCGTTATCTTGATGGGACGTAATATTCTTTTCCTTTTTTCTTTATGTGACATTGTTAGTTTTAAACGTCAAAATCATCAAAAATCGAAGGACTCAGTATGTCATAGGTACATCACCCTTCTTCTCTACTTGACACATGTCTAATTCTATTTATTTTTTGATAATTTTGAACTTGAGGTCTTCCAATGTTACAAAAATGTAAAATAAAAGTTTATTATGTCCCACCAAATATGAAAGATCTAAAAGTCAAAATAAGGACTCGTATATGTCATTTGCCTTTTCCTTTAACTTAGCTTACATTTGAAACTTCAGATATCATGTGTGATGAAATTAATTTTATATTAATTTCATTTTAAAGCACACTCTTTTCAATAGTCTAATCGTAGAACAATCAATAAACAAATGTTTTGAACGTGAATATGAACTTCTCCTATTCATCCCTATCAATATCGTTTCCCTTTACTAGCTTTGATTTTAAATAGCTCAGACGATATAACAATATAGGTTAATCATGAGACAATTAGCAGAATTGTAAGGGGTATGGTATGTTTTTCTTTTCTTTTTTTTTAATAAAGGAAAAAATTAACTGACAGAACCCGACTATTAATACACTTGGTGGAGCTTAACTACCAATTGGCAAACCTCGAGTGCACAACAGGTCTCCTATACTAGGTGTCAGTAAAACTGAGTGCACTCACTTAAGGCAATGGATAGAATTCGAACTCAGATCATGAGTTGTTTGTTTACTTCCAACTCTTACCTCTAAAATATGTTTTTTTATTATGTCTTTGTTCACACCGTCGCATATCGACCTTTAGTCCACACCGCGAGATTGCTGATACTTGGACCACCTAATGAGAAGGTTGCATTTGAAGCCAAGTATCCGAAATTAAAGGTCGTCTCAGAAAACATACATACTACTGCTGAAGCTGTGGTCCATTGGTCCTTCATCCCACAATGATTTATGTAATATTTATGTTCAGGTTGTAATGTCATCGTTATTATCATTATGAGTTTAAATATTTTAACCCAATTAATTAAACTAAAATATATTAATAGATTAGAAGTTCAGTATGAGTCAAAACACAAAATATAAGTATCACAATAGGATACTAAGAGAATTTTACACTATGGGGATTCTACCACATATAATACATATTTAAGGGGAAATCTCTAATGTACCGTTCTATATTAGTTTTTTGTGAAAATTTCATTTAATTTATAATGACTTGGATCTATTATTACAAGCATAAAAAAATTAGACATTTTAAATTAGTTGATTAAGGCCAATATGTTAGAGATTTAGTAATTCTTTTAATATATTCATACATTGTCGACCCTACTAATTTTCTCTGAGTTTAGTAAATATATTATGCATTGTTTCATTTAAAAGAAGTCACCATTAATAGGAATAACAGCAATATTTCTTTTCTCTCTCTCTCTCTCTTTTTTTTTTTTTGTTTCTCTTTAATAAGTAAAACACGAGACATTGCAGCGCGGACCAACCCAGATGAGTGTCTCTGACTTTTTGACCAATCCATGATGGTAAGGGAATACAGACCATCCCACACGAGTGCATCCCTCACTTCACTGATAGATGATGGTAAGGGAATGGTTTATCTGGGAAAGAGTAGAAGAGTGAGAAAAGTGAAAGAAGAGATACAAAGGAAAAACCAAAGAGAGTAAGGAAAAGAATATACATATTAAAACACAAAAGCTGTACAATCTTCATCAAACGCATGATTGGATGGTGATCCTTATTGAATTGAATTGAGCGCCTGTTTGGATTGGCTTTCGTTCAAGAAAAAATTATTATTTTTTCTTGAAAAATATTTTTTTTTGAAAAAATTAAACTTATTTTTGCAATAATTACTTAGTTTGGTATCTAAAAAAAATCGAAATTTAAAAAAAAATTCAAATATAAATTTTTTAAAAAATCAGAATTTTCAGTTTCTAAAAGAGTACTTTTTTTCAAAAGTTACGTGAAAAATCACTTTTTTTAAAAGGAAAAAACCAATCCAAATAGAGCCCTGAGTTTTGGTGAGTAGGTTCATGACTCGTGGTTCTTTATTCTGAATAGTGCAAGTTAATTTTTGAAACTCTTTATAGGGCAATGAATTTTGGAGCTCTCTCGTCCGGTTGAATCGTGCCCGGTATAGAATTGCTCTGTCGTCATTCATGACAATTGACAAGAATGATGGTAAGTAAATAGTCATATATGGAACAATGACTATTTATGTTACAGCTTACTCAGATTTCAGCGATGGCAAAAATCATATGGACTTTTCTGAGTATCATTTTGGTTTGGCACTTATGTGTCTTCACTACAATTGAGATGTGACTTTTGGAACATGCTGGAAAACAAGCTGCGCAGTATCTTTCCACCAACAAATCTCTCTTTCCTTTTCGTGAATTTTCTGCTTTGCTCGATCCAGAGCTAATTCAAGCTCCTTTATTCTTTCTTGCGGTCTAGCTTCTAGAACTTCATATAATCTTCTCTCGAGTTCTCTCGGAGAAACTCCGTTATGTTGCTGGTGACTCACTTGAGGTGGCGGGTCAATAGTTTCCTCGAAACTCGTAGGTAGGCTCTCTTCTGGAGCATTATCCTCAACAATAATCTGATACATTAGAAAAATAAAGCTTTTCAGAATTCATTGATGCAACATTAACAAATTATTAAATCTTCAATCTCAAATTTCTAGTTTTTGAGGGGAAAAAAATAAATTTGAGTTTTTTCTTCTGAGTTTTAACTTTCCCTTTGAAGGTCGAACCGATACTTATTACAAAAAGAGTGTGCTTTTTTAAAGACGGTATCGACCCAACCAGAAGCATGTATAAGAAAAAGTACAGTGTTGAAAGCCTACTTTGTAAGTAATTAATGTACTGTACTTCTTTTAAGTGTTGTAGTAAGCTCATATAGTCTTCATATATTTTTTGAAATTAAACTTAGTACCTCTCACCGTCTAAGAGAAACGACAAAAGAAATGTGAGGATGCAAATAATATCTTTTGAAATTAAACACAAATCTCTTGTTGTCTATGAGGACAATTGTTAAGTATAATAAATAGATATAACTAAATTCTATTTGCAAGTTTAAGCTTTTAGATAAGGTGATAAGTTCAATAACGACAAACAAAATACAGGGGGCTAAAAGAAGCTGTGTACCTCCGCATACTGCTGCTCCCGGTAGAACACAAGCTCAGTATCCAGCTGCAATTGCAGATGTTCTAATTCGGCTTCAAGTTCTGCCTCAAGCAACTCCATCTTTTTTTGACTTTTTTGCCGAGTGATGTAGCGTTTAGTGGCATGATCTTCTAAATAGCACGAAGATGGAAATATTTCTTTACAAGAAACATGACCATCATCAGTGTTAGAAGGAGGAGACAACATAACCTCATTTTGCTTGGACGATGCCATAGGAAGCAATGCATCCTGCCCACCATTTTTCTGTTTGTCTTTCAAACTTTGCAGCAGCGTTTCCATTTCCTTGCATAAGTTTTGCACCTTGTTAAGTTCATTTTTGCTTGAAACAAGAAGGTAGATTAGACCAAATCCAAGCCCCAGATTGAAAGAGACCTCCTTGTTTTTTCCTGTATAAATAATTGACAAATGAAGAGAAAAAAAGAAGAAAACAAGAATTTCACTATCAAAAAATTGTCGATGCATTGGAACAACATTTATAATCATAAAAATTGCAAATGATAATAAATTGATCTCCTACCACAGCTTTGTAAGATCAATTAGTGGTCATGAAATTAAAATAGGGGTTA
Source organism: Cordia subcordata (assembly GCA_028554755.1). NCBI lineage: Eukaryota > Viridiplantae > Streptophyta > Magnoliopsida > Boraginales > Cordiaceae > Cordia > Cordia subcordata. Next base: position 10,705,285 of record JAPTOF010000001.1, on the reverse strand, counting down.
ATCAGTTTATTTATGATTATCAGTCAGAAATATTCAAGCATATTATCAATCTATAACCTTTTTTTCTTGACTTACAAGCCACGATCATGTTAAGAGCTGTGATCTCACATTGCTAGCCTCTCCAACGTTTTTGTAGAAGGAGCTTATAAAACGCCTAAAATAAGCACTGCTGTAGAGGCACTAATTTACTGGACTGGACTACAGTGTAAACTATTATTATTATACAAACGGATCCATCTTCGCTCAAACTCTCTGTTATTTCGAACTTGTACGAAGCAAGACACTCTCTGGAGAGTTGCGTATTTGTGTTCGACACCTGTCAGACTCGATATTATCCCGACACTCTTCCAACACGTGTCGCACACGTGTCAAATAATTTTAAATTTTTTATTTTCTCTAACACTCCCTTAACGCTCTCCCAATACTCTCTTAACACTCTCTGAACAGTGTAACAATCACTCAATCAGAGGCCTGTTCTTTCTGTGGACACCATACTTGCACCTTGATTCTTGTTTCAAGCAAGTTACATCTATTCATACACACATCTACTCTTATTATATACACACACACATACATACACGCATATGTAAATAAAAGGTATGTGTACTATACTGGTAAAGTGTTGTGTGAGCGAATCGAATCCGTGCTTCACAGTCGAACTTAATTGAAATAGTCAATACCATGTATCTTAGCACTCAGAAACTTCTATATGGACAACAAAAAAAATTGGCAAACATATATACGCGCTATATATATATATATACACACACATGTATATACAACATGATTTAGACGTTGTCACCTGACTCCTCTGGTGCAGAAGCTGTCAATGAGTCACCATTCAAGGAAGTCTTTTCTCTCACTTCTTTCCTCTTTCCATCAATCATCCCAATCAATTCCTCTTTCCCTTTTTTTCTTTCAACTACATCACTTTGAAACTTGACTTTGTGTCCATTAAAACAGCGGGACAAAAGCAATCTTGGTGATAAACAACCCACCACTTCGCATTTCTGTACACTTGTCCTCCGATGGCCGGAGGTTTTGGCCACGATGGGGGAGGAGGATTCACCACGATCAGCATCACCGTCCATTAACATGGCAGCAAAGGCCAAGAACACGTTTTTGAATTTTGAAGTATAATTTGAGAAGACAACAATATATTTGCAGTGCTCTATGTTTCTGCTTTTGTATGTATTTGAATAGAGTGTGTGTTCAAATACGTGTGAAATTACTTCGTACGTAGCAAAATGATGTCGAAGTCGTAAATGTGGTGATCCGGTCGATAATAATACTCTGGAAGTTGGAGGGAGATTTTTGAAGATGGGTTCACGTTTTTTGAGGGTTTATATTTATGATCAATATCTAACACGAAAGCAATAATGGATATGACATAAATGGCATTAGTTTCATCCAAAAGAAAAAAAATATAATTTTTCAAAATGGTTTCCTCCGACACTTTATAAGCTTTTATATTTGTTCAAGGAGGTGTGGCAGAAAATGCTCACATATTGACAGGAGGGTGTGGTTCAATAATAGTACCATTCATTTAAAATTTATAATTCTTGAGTTCAAATTATTAATAAAATAGGTGAAAAATTATTATAAAACTTCTAATTTAAAAAAAAAAGAGGGAGAAAAAATAACTCACAAATCATGGGTAAACAAATCAACTGTCTCCATTTGACCAAAAAAAAAAAAAAAAACTATCCTCCTATTAGGCTGTGTGAACATATAGCAGCCCCCCTATTTTAGTTTCTTACCATGATGTACGGAGGTTGATGTGGAAAAAAATCTCCAATGACACTTTTTGGAGCCTTTACTTTACATGGAGTGGCAAAATTTAATTTTTGGCTTGCCAAATATAGCAAGTCAGAAATTAGCTTTCTATCCCCTTTTTGTCTCACTAAGGATTATAATTTTTGTTATTAGTGATTAAAACAATACGATTAATTATATTTATAAATTCTATTAATTGAAATATTAATGTTTAATTAAAATGGTTAATCTTATAAGGGTAAGCATTCCGTTTAACCGAACACCAAAATCGAATTTTAATAACCAAATATTTAAAATTTTAAAAATTAATAACTGAAAACGAACCAGACTATGTTAATAACTGAATTATTTAACCAATTTTTTCAATTCTATTTTGGTTATAACTGAAATAACTGAATTATTCTTAAAAATCATACATTATTCAAAACTAATTTAAATAACCAAATTTCTTTATAATCATAATATTCAAATTCCAATATCCATCATCAAAATTCACATTATACATATAAGAAAGATATAAACCTATAAATATATACAAACATAAACTTGAAAAATAATAGCTAAATAATTTTTAATAAAAGGTAACTATTTGATTATTCAGTTATTGACTGAAATTTTAGAGAAATAACTAAAACTGAACTGAAAACATAAATTTTTCATTTTTAATAATCGAAATCGAACCGAACCTAAAAATAACCAAATTGACAAGAAAATGCTTAAACTTGTTGGAGATCGACGGGACTTTTCCGTATTTCATGCAAGATCAAATTGTAGTTAAACTCTTTTTTGAAATGAATAGAGCTTTATGGTTTAATCCACTAGGGTTATCTCTAAGAAGAAATGAGTAGAGTTTTAATTCACTAGCTTGTCTAAGCCACCCCCATGTTCTGGCCGGTGGGATTGGTGCGAGCTCACTAGCCGGTGACACTTTCTTTGTCCCTTTTTTGGTTCTCTCTCTCTTTTTCATTGTTTTTTTGTTCCCTATGGTGTCCTTTTCGTCTTCGAGTGTCACTATGGTGTCTTTCTCTTCTTCTTTGCTTGTTTTTCTTTTTTGGTGACTTTACTGGTGTTTTAAGAAAATAAAGATTCAGATATGAGCTAGTCGAATCGATTTTCCTGATTTGACCACTAGTATGTCTCTTGTCACCGTTGAGCTATGGTGGTACTACCATGAAGGTCTACAACTTGCTATGTGATGTGTTCCCATAGAGATCCTTGGGTGTTGCTTTGACCTCCCCCCAGTCTTGAGTTGACCATCTTTGTTGACGGTGGTTGTGAAGTGTTGGCGGTGATAGGTTTTGCTACCGTGGTACCGGAATTTTGGTAAAGTTTGTGTGCTGCTTTTTGGTGTTTCATCTTTTTCACCAGGTTTTCACGTCCCGTTCAACATGAAAAAGTGCGTCTCACTTTTGGTGAGTTTCCTTTTCTCTTGAGACTTTGCTGGATGTTGGTAGATGGATTAAAGTAGGCTAGGGTTTTACCCTTGTGTTGCCCGTTGATGTTGGTGGTGAGCTTCAAAGGTTGTAGTTTTCATGGTGATGTGTTGCTGCTCAAGGTGGTGGTGGTGGTGGTGGTTTTCCTGTGATAGCAATCCCCATTAGTGGTAGTTACCTTAGGGTTATGGTTTGTTTCCTTATTCCATGTTTGGGCCTTGTTTGTTTTTTTGAGTTGTTGTTTGGTATGGGTTCGACCCAGTTCGTTTAGTCTTTTATTTTATGTCTGGTCTAATCCTTTGGGCTTGGGCTTTTGTATTCCTTGTGTTTTGGTTTAATGAAACGGTATTTTGTGACAAAAAAAAAGAGAAAAGAAATCGCCTTACGAAAACATTTAATTCCTATTCATATAGGATCAAGAAGTATAGGAGGAGGCTATTTTCTATTTTGGCTCAATGAGAGAATTCTACAAAACTATTCTGAAGTTAGGGATTACTAAGAACTCTTATTTGTTGATTGTACTGCAAATTCTATTTAAATAAGAAACATGGGATTCCACCTCATGCCCTATAGTCCAACCTTTAGACTTAAGATTATGGATTATCCTTTAATCAATAATCAGACCCAAATTAGATTAATATTTGATCTACAAAATAACTCATGAATTAATTTGATCTACATATCTAGTAATTTTGTAACCCATAATAAGTAACTGAATATTATAATATTTAATTCTCAATTGAATATCAATAAATTTAATTCCTTATATTATTATTTTAGTCATAATTGGAATTATAATACATTTAATTCATAACTAAACATGACAATGACATCACAACAAGGTCAATTTGGCAAAAAATTTTCAACCATATGTGTGATCTATGGGTCTAAACTTTAACCAGTAATATGGAGATTATATTCGTATTAATCAAAGTTATTGCTTGGCAATTGTTCCTAATGTCTGGATAAGTCAAATAGTCGCAAGACAATATTCAAATGAATTTGGGCATAATGGTTGATTCCATATGATCCTTAATGTTTCAAAATAACATTAATAATGGTCAACTATAACCCCTTAATCGGCATTATACATCAAACTCCGATTCTGTCATGCTCGTTGTGACAAACCCTCGTGACTTATCACAAGGCGTACTTTGGCCAAAGACTCAGGAATCGGAGAAAAGCAAAAAATCATTCTCCAAATATTTGGAGCAGTAAATTCCATCTTGACCTATATATTGACTTTTTGGCACTTAGCTTTACCTAGCAACCTTCCATCAAATTAGAAATCTAGATAATCTCGTAGGAAGTAATCCACAAGTCTCTTTGGCGATATCACGTTAACGGGTATGCAATATCCATATGCACTATAAGTCATCTTCTCATAATGGGATGCTCATGGTAAAGTCATATTCAGTGAAAATGTCTCTCAACTTCGTCGTGAGCTAGACCAATGTCTTAATACCTATTGGTCATTAGGATAACTAACTCATGCGATGCACTATAACCTATAATCTATAGAATAGACATCTTAGGATTGGTTCTACTAAACTAAGTTTGAGGACGACGCAGTTATTCCTAATTCATATAACCTCGTCAAGTTATCATAAGGACTATATCACGATCTAACAATCAAGGAGAAGAGGCATGATATAGTATAAGGCCAAATGTAGACAATCCATGCACGAATCTAGGTCAAATATTTAGTAGATGACTTATTTTAAAATACTATCTCTAACAATCTCTTATTTGGATTAAAGCCAATTGGATCTGAACCTGATACTTATCTTTTCTTGATTCGAAGGGCTTCAATAAGGAGGTGCAAAAAGTTCTCTATTGTATGTCATTTGCCAAAGAAATAATACCTCTACCACAAGAAAGCTGTAACAACTAAACACATGCTTGAAACTCTTCTAACAAAACATAATCTCAAACACTTTCGTTGTCATCCTTATTTGACTGAAAGCTAAAATAGGTCCAACCAACTAGTTTTAAGTTAGGCTATCCACAAATAATCCATTGGTCCTTAACACTCTTAAGCGTTCAAGAGTGGTCTCCTACATTATATGATCATTGCTAAACCAGGATGGCACCTGATAGCAACTCTATGAGAGTATGCCACATTAAGCCTTGTATATGACATAACATACTTGATAAATCTTATTGATCTACTCATACATTTTCTTCTTTAAGAAGTTTTTTTGGAACTCTTTTGGAAAGACGAGTTCTAATTGGTTAGGACAAATCTATGCTCTAAAAGGTACCATTTAGAGATAGAAGTGCACTAGCAACTAGAGGTAATAAGGACGATTAGCTAAAGCTCCTATTAAAGTACCCTAAAATAGCCCAAAATGAAGATTTAATCCCATGTCCATTTACAAGAAGCAATCATCCTAGTTCCTTCCCAATTGAGTTTTATTCCCTTTCCCTAGTTTGACCACTTTCCGTTTACCTTAGTTACTTTAAGTTTAGTGATTTAGAGATCCATTCTATCCAAAAATCGATCACACACACGTAGCTCGTTTGAAGCACACTAATCAAAGAGACTAAACTAAGGGACCTCCTTATGGAGATTGACCTTGCTTGCACGCTCTGTAATACAACCACCTCATCTGCTTACGAGTATTTAACTTGATTCGAGGACTTAATTAGAACATATTCAAGTACCCGAGTAAGAAGCACATCAAATACTGCCTTGACTAGTTAGACCTTCTAGTTGACCGACTGGTAATACCAATGTTGGTCATTGCCTTTACCGGTCGGTGTCCCGATAAATCGGTACCACCAACTAGTTAATCTAGTAAGTGACTATTTGAACAAAACAAGCATGTCTGTTGGTTGCGATGGTTGTGTTTACTCATGTTTTGAATTCTTAGACGTGGCTACCCAGGTAGGCTACTTTTAACAAACATCTTATGTCTACAAATAGTTATTGTGGTCCGTAGAGTCTTAAAATTTGGAGTACTCCTGTTTTTAGACCTAGTTATTGTATCTTGGTAGATTATCGCCAGTGATTGTAAGCGCTAGTACAGAACGAATAAATCTTAAGGATCTTGAATCAAATTCAGGCTTCGGTTTGAGCATTTCATTTACATGAAGTGTTGTAAGTTTGTTCTTTAATTTGTTGGTTTAATTTCAGTTTTCGACTACAAGTTTAACATTCTTGATGCTTATAATTCCAATATAGCTCCGCCTCGAGCTTAGGAAGCTAATCGTAGCTTCCATTAGTGATTTGGATGCTCTAGATACCAATATACCAGGAACTAGACATGCATAAACAAAGAACTATCAAGAAAATGAAAGAATTATGTGGTTTGACATCAAGCTTACGCCAATGGGCAACGAAAAATATGTTATTATAATCAAATTCTCTATCGATTTTGATCCGCCTCATACACATATACTTTAAAATATCTCAAAACTGCTAAGTCTATGAGGATTAGAAATCCTAACTTGTTTAGAGCTAGACTTGTTCGAAGAATACGAGTCATTATCTAACAAAAGGTTTAATTTATAAAGCAAGAATAAAAGATTTTAATATTATATTTAACCCCAATCTAAAATCTAAAAGTATTATACACTATCTAATAACTAAAAAAGACTTTAATCCGTGTGAAATACAAATCCAGGAAATAGGGCTTGTTTGTATTATTTTTTTTTTCCCCAGAAAAAAGTATTTTTTTCCCTAAAAGAGTTACATTAAATTTTGAAATAATTATTTGATTTGATTTTGAAAAAAGTTGAAATTTTGAAAAAAAAAATTCAAATACAACCTTTTTAAAAAGTTTGAATTTTCAACTTTTCAAAAAAACTGTTTTTAAAAAATTGTTAAAAAAAATATTTTTAAAAAAAGTCAATCCAAACGAGCCCTATACTAATTTTATTATAGTTATATCAACAGCTATTAATTATTAGCGGCGCGAGCACATTTATCATCAGATAATTTGGAATGAAGAAGATGACTTTTCAAGTGAACAGTTGGCACATCGCTTCCGCTGGAAGTCACATACGGATCGGCTGTGGACCGCCCATTTGGACGCGTGATACGCACGATGTTCACACGCTGGCCTTACGTCAAAAGCTTCCTTACCTTAGCTTGTAAGAAGATCTTTTTTTCTTGCCAAAGACTACTAATATGCAAATGTTTTGTGAACTAAAAAAGCCTGCATTACACATTTCACGCACTAACAAACCTCACTGTATTCCTCTTTCTTTTCACTAATCACATTAGATTCACAGCCAAGTTCGAATCAAGGCTTAGTTTAATTTATTAAGACTAAGTTTTTTTTAAAATGATTAAGATTACGTCTTTTCAAGAGTGAGGTGCTGAGTAACTCTTGCAGGGTGGGGTAGTGAAAAATTAAGAACGAAAACTCACATTGACGTTTGAAATGCGCAATTGTCCACTATAAATATCGATAAGTCGTTACAATTATAATCATCCCCGCCAATAGATATAGCAAAGAAGTCGTCTAAAAGCTAAGCTCATCCAAATGGCTGGTGTTGATACGTTGACGCTTGAGTCAGTGAGGAAGACTCTGGTCAGGCTAGAAGATACCATCATTTTTAGCCTTATAGAGAGAGCCAAGTACCCCATCAACGCTCGGTTGTATGATAAAGGCTGCTCTGATATTCCCGACTTTTCTGGTTCTTTGTTCGAGTACATTGTTCAACAAACAGAAGCTGTTCAAGCTAAGGTAACTGTGATTTTCTTTCTTTAATTTGATGCAAAAGCTTTGTGTTTTTTTTTTCCTTCTTATCATTATTTATTTTTTGTGTTTTTGTTTTTCTTTTTGATGAGGCAAAATCGAATTGTACTACAACCATTCCAGAGGCTCTCCTTCTTGTTGTTGACTTCTTGCTTTTCGAGGTGTTTGTTATGGAGTTATCGTATTTTTTGGAGTTATGGGAAGATGGAAGTTGCCTTCTTGTTTCCAAATAATATTTATTAATATTCCATATTTGCTCAGAAGTGAATCTTTTTTCCTTCTTTTTGTTTTTTTTTATTATTTAATTCTTTTGTGAAATACTTCTTTTGTCATATTATAATAAATATAATCAACTTAATATTGATATTTATGACATACAAGATTCCTATGCCACAGGTGACATACCCCTTTTTTTTTTAAATGGGATACACACCTCACACCTCTCCCTTTGCTCTCTCTCTCTCTCTCTCTCTCTCTTGTTTGTTTTTTCCCCCTTTTCTTCCTTTCTTTTTGACCTCCCAAAATCATGGGGATCCCTTTGCTCCCTAACAGTTCTAAATATAACTAAAGTGGCCAATGTTGTGCAAGATGAAAACGTGAAGGAGTTATGCGAGACCCTTTAAATAGTTTAATTAAGGAGTGCTTATGTTAGAAAATTTGTGTTTTGTAACTCTATTGGCTTAAGGTAAAACTGTACATACAGATAGCTAAAGTTCTTGGTAACTTGTCATTATAAAGGCAGGCAGCTATAGTTTAGCATTGATTATCAATAGGACAAGAAAGCATATAGGTGAAGTAAGTAGTAAAATTGAGTTTTTTGTTGTTGAAACTCTTCATTTTATCTGTTACAGGTAGGTAGATATGGATCCCCGGAGGAGCATCCTTTCTTCCCAGATAATTTACCGAAGCCTGTTTTGCCTTCCCAGAAACATCCATCTGTAAGTGTTTATCACTCAACAGAGTCTGAAGTCTTGAAATAGGTCCTACAGAAAAGAGCACTGTTTCTTCTAGCACTGATTTAGTGATAGGCTTTGCACCCTGCAGCAGATTCCATTAATGTGAATGAGGACATATGGGATATGTATATCAACAAATTGCTTCCATTATTTGCTGCTGAAGGCGATGACGGTAACTATGTTCACGCGGCAGCCTGTGATCTAGATTGTTTGCAGGTAAGGTTGCTTATTTCCTCTTCTGATAAGCTAACTTGGCTGGTTAGGAGTTAGGAGACAAGAGCTATATCCTGAGGACCCAAGATTAAGCTCTACAAGCACCATTCTATGTCATCTGGGATATGCTCCAGGAGCCCAGGAGGTAGATTAGTGCCCACCTGATTGATAACTAAAAAAAGGGGAAAGAAAAAAGAAAATGAAAGAAACAAATTAAGGTGTGTATGAATGTTGTTAGAGCAACAACAAATTGGGTATCTATCCAGCATACCTACATATAACTTGTTGTGGAAAAGAAGAATAGGAAGCTGTGCGTTTTGCTTCCCCACCTCATTTCAGAAAACAACCTATCACTTATTTGCTTCCTCACCTGATTTCAGAGAAGAACCTATAAGGGATTTCTAGACCATTTAGGTCTCACTAGTTCTGTGAAGCTTTGGGATATCTGTTCTCTTCCAAGTCTCCAGCCTAACATTCTTTTCCTCTTCATCTTATTCAACTAGTTGATTCATCTTATAGCTTTCTGTATCTCCCCGTACAAGACGCAAAAAGGAAGGCTTAGGCAGTAGCAATCAGTCAGCTACTGCCATGTTAATGACATAAAGAAGATCTTGTACCGAATGCTATTTTCTGTAAACTATCGCTATTGCTTATATCTCTACGAATGGGGTATCAGTCATTACTATGGGAAGATATCTCAAACATCTCTATAAATAAAAGCTGATAGCACAAGCCTGGTTCTAGTGGTCTAGTTGGAGGTCCCAAGATCAATTCTTGACAGATGTAGTTATCATGGTATTGGCATTTAGCATCCCTCAAATAAAAAATAAAAAGAAATGCAAAGAAGGAGAAAAAAACTAAAAAGGCTGATGTTCCTTTATCAGGCGATATCTAGAAGAATTCACTGTGGCAAATTTGTAGCTGAGGTCAAATTCAAGGATGCTCCAGAAGATTACTCACCAGCAATTCGTGCTCAGGTATTACAATACAGAAACTAAAGTATATATGAAGCAAAGTTCTGATAAAACATGCAATCTAGAATTAACTGTATCAGGCATTTTTGTATTAATTATGTGTTAACATTACTTGAATAAAGAATTTGCGTTGTTTCCTAGATTCGTATCTTATAATGGTATCAGAGTGCAGCCTTATTTCCTAGGTTGTTCTTATTTCCTTTCTTTGGATTTATGACTTCTTCCTTACTAAACTTGATCCTCTCTATTCTAGTTTGTGTGATCCCCTTGGTACCATCACTGATCCTTCCCAGTTTCTGAAGCTTAGCTGGTTCCCTTTCTCAAAGTCTGGCTCAAGCCTATATATTTCCAAATTTCAATGAGACTATTATCTTTACTGATCATACAGGACAGGGATGCTCTAATGAAGTTGTTGACATTCGAAAAAGTCGAAGAGATGGTAAAGAAAAGGGTCGAGAAGAAAGCAATGGTGTTTGGGCAAGATGTGAGCCTCAGTGATGATGCCACCCAAGGGAAATACAAGCTTGATCCATCCGTAGCATCTTGTTTATATGGAGAATGGTTGATGCCATTGACCAAGCTCGTTGAAGTGGAGTACCTATTACGCCGTCTTGATTAAACCTTTTATAGCTTTCCTGATATTTAGCCTTGTCTGGATGCTTCTAACAATCATATGTGCGTTTGGTTATGAAATAAGTTCACAAGACTGAAGTTGCTTCTATGTGATCCTAATAATTATCTGTGGCTTTAGTTATTGGTTCAGAAGACTGAAGCAGTTTCTTTTTGTCCAATCTGATATGAGTAGTTTCAAGCACTGCACATTTAACTTGAAAGTGTTCTAGTGACCAAAAGAGCCTCAATACCTCAAATGGCAGCGGTTTATTTTGCTCCCCAAGTGCATTGTCTTGTATCGGTTACATCTCCCTTCAAACTAAGAAAATCGTACATAAAAAGAAGAAAACTGTTTCTCACAAAACAAGTGATGCCGATGCCATGACTCTACGTCTATACTACTTGAGTGTTGTGAAGAGTCAGCTGCATGAGTACTATTAAGTAATAACATAAGGAAAAGAGGGGTGGATATCATATTTGCTGAAAGAAAGAGAACTAAAAAAGAAAAAGAAAAAAAAATGAAAAACCGTTCTGGACTTTTTCTATGGGGCTAAATTAACTTTTTACACTAAAATATCTTAGAAAGACACATATAAAAGTTGAAATGAATAGAGATTGTAATCTCCTAACTCTAATAAATGCATCCACATTGAAGAAAAAGGCACACAAATTTTCTCTGACCAAAGCTTCCGAACTTGCTAGAAGTAGCCTATTTTTACAATACAAGTCCATCATCTAACTCAAGCACCAAAGAGAGGCAAAGCTGGACATCAATAGATTAATAGACCAAAGAGTAGAAGGTACCTCGTCTAACATTATCAAAGAAGGGGCTGAGATTACTTAACTTTTCTTTCCAAAATTAAAGAAGAACTAGGCGGATAGCTTAGACTCTTTGTCGAAAAGAGCTTCGGCCAATAGATGAGATCATAAATGAGCTAACCATACAGATAATTTCAAGTTTGTTCCATGTTTGATTCTAAAACTTTTATATAAAACAAGTAATATTTGAGAAAGTTTTGTTTTGCTTGATGTTGGATGTTTTGACAATTAGATAGCTTTTTTGACATGTGGATGAGCCTGATTTTTTTTCTTGATCAATATCAAATGAATGCAGAATGCAAATGAATTTGATTGAGTTTTGGATCAAATTCAATCTCTTTAAGGCTTATTGCTAATGGTTTAATGGCTCACACCTCCCAAGATAAAATGATTACTCTTATGTTTTATAACACTACAAAAACGTAAGAACAAGAAGAAGAGGACTAAAAGAGCACTAGAGGTAGGGGACTTGGCCTATGTTAAGTTATAGCCTAATAGGCAGCAGTCTTTGGAGCCTCATTTCTACCTCCATTTAACTCCAAAATATATTAGCCGTTTCACAATTTTGAAGAAGGTTGAAATTGTGACTTATCAATTACAATTGCCTCCATAGGTCAAGTTTCATCATACTTTTCACATTTGTCGGTTAAGAAGACAATTAGCTCAGGCATTGTGTATCCTCACTTGCTTATTACTTAGTCTGCTCATGGCTATGTCTTGCTGGAACTTGAAGCATACTAAAGAGAAAGAGAGATCACCACTATAGGTAATATGATAGCAATCTAGGTCCTTGTCAAGTGGTCTAATTGCCCTCTAGAGGATTGCAACAGTAATTCCCACATTCTGATCCTTGAGGATAAGGATCTTGAGGAGGGGTGGAGAGGAATTGTCATGGGTTGGTATTCAAAATAGGGATAGACATGTCTTTTACAGAGAATAAGTGAAGGTGTTTTTGTAAATGTGTAAGAAAAATTAGTTAGTTAGTTGAGCCGTTAGATTGTTAAAGCTAATTAACTAACTATAAAAAAAAAAGAGAAAATCAATTAAATTGTAATAAGTTGATCAATAAACAATTTCCCTCCGAAATCTCTTTGATCTTTATTTTTCTCTCTTGTTAATCTTGTTTAGGAAGGATTTTAACCCTAGCTTCCTTAGGGATTAGCACACTTCTTTAATTATAATCCTCTCAATCACGTACAAAAAGAACACAATACATAGAAAATCGAATTAAGCACCGACTGTTTTTCAAATTTTTATTTGGTGGGAAATAGTTTTTAACTTTGTCCCCAAAACACTTTTTTCTAGTTTTATAAAACTGAAAAATACAAATTATTTTAAAAAAAAAAGAAAAAAAAACCTTATTTCCCAAATGTAACGCAGCCTTAATTTCCTTGAAAGTCACGTGTCAAGCACCAGTTGTAAATAAATCTAATGAAGAGAAAACACAGTGGGAAAACGACTAGAGGGGGACATCATTTAAGGAAACAATCAGACATGATTTATCCACAAAGCCAATTCCCTGATGTGATGCGAGCGAGCATGAATGGGGACAGACACAACCCAAGATCCTATGTTCTTCTTACCTTTCCTTAAAAACTCCAAAAACTAAACTATACATCTCTCAACAAACTTAACAGAAAAGAGAAAAAAAGGAAAGAAATATTTATTCCAAAGAAATTCCTACATGTAGCGGCCCCCCCGTTCTGATTCTGGTTCCTCACATTTCAAGCCAAGTGTGGTCTCAGATGTAATAAGTGTCCATGTGAAGCCACATTCCCAAAGATATGTAACCAAAAGAAAGAAACAAAGTGTTGTTTGGTTTATTCCTTAGAGCCCCAGCAAAATCCATAGCATACTTTCTCTTGCATTACCCATCATCAATAAAGTGGCATCAAGTTGTTTCATGCATGTATTTCTTATATGTTTATATGCAGAGCATGAATTCATGTTAAGGGTGGTTGAGCTGAGATGGGTTCAAGCTTTTCTCAAGGCAATGTGGGTTGCTTTTGAAGCTTCTTTAAGCCTTTCCTGGTGTTGATTGTGTTGAATCTTGGTGAAGGAAATGGCACTTTTGCGCAGGTTTTTCTTCCGGAAACCGCCTGATGGGCTCTTGGAGATCTCTGAGAGAGTGTTTGGTATGGTATAAATTGTTAATTCCCAGAAACATTTCAATTCGTTTTCAGTTGAAGCTTCATGGGTTATTCTTTAAATTTAAAATACTGCAACCTTCTCTTTTTCTTTTTTCTTTTCTTTCTCACCTTTACTTGAGCTCATATGCATTGCTGTATCCGTTGGACGTCATGGTAGTTAAGTCTTTCCTGCAGTTCTGCAAAGTTATTCTCTCTGTTTGAAGGAATAGTATTATATGCTTAAGTAGTTTCTGACTCTATGAGGCTCCGTAAATTGAGAAATGTGACTATAAAGTGCTGATGTCGTTGGAGTGTATAAATTAAATGTTTCAGAGTTTGCTCTCCAGGTACAATTACATTGTAATCAAAGAGGAGAATGTGGAAGTAAAAAATTTCTTAAAGAACACAACAATTGTATCATCGGAGAGGGATTGGAGTAGTATTGTATTTTTCTTTTTCCTTTTCTCTTTGTTTCTGATACAGAGGAAACTGAAAAGAAGTTCTATGCACAAGTGACTAGCTGAAGAGCAGAACCTGTAAAAATGATAATTGATAAGTTAGTAGGGTTTGCTTCATTGGTGCATTATCTAAGGAGGAATTAGCTTGAACTGAAGTGCCACTTGGTATAGTTTTGTTTAAAATCTTAAGACCAACTTGTGACTTTTAAGAATGATTAGAAATAATGGAGAAATCATTTTATTGAGGTTAAAGATGCTCTATTGGTTCTTTCCTGCTCCCTGTCATACTACCAGCAACACAGGAAGTTCCTAATTTATGGGATTCATGTTCATTTGTAGATCATATGTCAGGTCTTTGTTCTGTTAAATATAGTTTGATCACATTCATTGTATGAAATTAAAATGTTCTGTTATGAAAAGTTCGTACCTATGTTTCTATTGTCTTGCAGTGTTTGATTGCTGCTTTACTACAGAGATTCTGGATGATGAGGAATACAAAGTGTACATAGAAGGCATATTTGGGCAACTCCGTGAATTCGTCCCTGATGCTTCATTCATGGTTTTTAATTTCCGAGAAGGAGAGCATCAAAGCCTAATTGCTAACATACTGTCCAAGTATGATGTGACAGTAATATACTATCCTCGGCAGTATGAAAATTGCCCAGTTCTCAAAGTGGAGATGATCCACCACTTCCTAAAATCAAGTGAAAGTTGGCTTTCTCTTGGGCAGAAGAATGTGCTTTTAATGCATTGTGAACGTGGTGGATGGCCAGTTTTGGCCTTCATGCTAGCTGCTCTCTTGCTTTTCCGGAAGCAATACACCGGAGAGCAGAAAACTTTGGACATGATTTACAAGCAAGCACCTCGTGAACTTTTGAATTTGATTTCGCCACTGGATCCTCTACCTTCCCAGTTGAGGTATCTACAATATATCTCCAGAAGGAATGTGGCTTCAGACTGGCCACCATTGGATAGGGCACTCACGTTGGATTGCATCATTTTGAGAGTGATTCCAGATATGGATGGAGAGGGAGGTTGCCGTCCGTTATTGAGCGTATATGGACAGGATCCTTTTATGCCTGCTGATCGGACACCTAAGGTTCTGTTCTCTATGCCAAAAAGTAACAAAGTCGTCCGGCATTACAAGCAGGTCGTTTTTACTCTATTTGCTTTTACTTGTATTGTACCTTGTTCTTTTTTTCCTGAGAATTACGTTCACCCTGCATTTTGCTTTTACTTGCGTAAGCTTTCAGTTCTTTTAATAGAGCAAGTGGATAGAAACTTCAAGGGTTTAACCGAATGAATTATTTGGTTCTGTTGAATGTCAAATCAAAATACTTAAATCCACATAAAATATTTCAGAGAATCTGATTCTTCAGGGATACTTCACTAGAAGAATTTTGATCAACCATAGTGAAAAGTTGGTAATCAGTCTGAAATCCTTTCTGAATATATTCAGAAACAGGATATATTTTCTCTCTTTTGGCAATGATGCTTTATGTGGATTGACTTGAATTAATATTGGTAGATATATTTATATCCAATAATTGCATGGCCATGTCTGTTATAGTATGTCACATTGGGAGCTTTGTTTCAATGGCTCGTTGGAAGTTGCAGCAAGGTAATGCTAGCTATCCACTAATTTGAGTGCACCACAAAGCTTTGCAACTTTAAAGAATTTTCAAGTGCTCCAATTTTGTACAAACATCAGAAAGTTTGCAGCCTACAGTTTTAGTTGGAGTCCTAAGGGCAGCCTACAGTTTTAGTTGGAGTCCTAAGTTGCGCCATCTAAAGTTTTGACCTGGAGAGAAGTGAAAAGAAAAAGTAAGGTTCCATCCTATGACCAATTGGCATTAGGTGGACCAATCCAGGATCATTATCGGTAGTACTAGAACTCTCTCTTAGCATCCTCCCTCAGGCGTGAACTGGCATTGACTAGAAATAGGGCCCAAGAACTAAGAACTTCACCATAGAGCATCACAATGTAATGATGAGACAAGCTAGTTCAAAGTAACATTTACACTATCTTGAACCACGAAGCAAAACTGGAAGTGCTTGCATGAATAATTTGGATCCTTGGCCTTGATAATACAAGATTTGGGACTCTGATTGGAAAAAATAAATTAGATGCATGGACGAGCTGGACCATACTAAGGCCCAGCTTAGATACCATAATAAAGATCGTGAAGTTTCATTCTAAACCAATTGGCACAAGGTGGTATAACCAACGATTAGTATATAACATATTAGAACTCTTCAGTTTTCTATGTGGTACGGCCTAATTCACAACAGCGATAATTGGAATCATAGAGAACCATTTCCAAAGGGCACACAGTTATGTATCATATGCAAATCTTTTGTCTATTGCATTACATCTGAATTTTTAACATACATGATGCAGCGAAGATTTATTGCTGCCTCTGCAGCATCCTTTTAGTCCCTTCACTAGCAACACCTTTTTGTACTTAAATTTGGCTCTTTACTTCTTGCTTCTACTTGTGATCTTGAGCTTATGAGGAACTGAACCTGAGTATCAAGTTTGGTAGGTTTCTGCTACCCAAGCATGCTGTTCATGTGAAAATGTAGCAGATAGAGGACAAATAAGGATCCTATGAGTGAATCAAATATCTTGTATGATAAGCACTCAGACAAATGCCAAAGGAATCAGTTCTTCTTGATTTTCCACTCAAATGAGATCTTAAGTGTCCATAAGATTGTGCTAAGTCGGAGAGATAGGGAGGATATTCTCATCTTGCCTCTGATTTATTTATGATAACCTACTCGGGAGATTGAGCCATTATGGGAGTATGACCAGGACTGAAGTTGAAGAAAATCATTAGGTCAAAGTGCTCAATCAGACATTGATACATGGCCCTTAGTAGTGAACTCTGTCATCTTTCAAGCTGTCAGCCCAGCTGATGGGACAGCACTGTTCATGTGATTTAGAATATAGGTTAACATGTTGCATCTTATCAATTCCTTGTGGCAGCTGTGTGTGGACGAGCTATTATGCATCAATAGGAAGCAAGAATGGCAATAGTTCCTCCAGCTTTCCATTGTCCTGACTATACAAATAAATAAATAAAATCTCTAAAAGTATGGTTATAAAACCACAAATCTCATGCCCTGTTAGTGTATTTCATTGTTCTTATATTCTTCTCCACACTCATTTTCCCATATTTTTTGCAACTTAGTGGAATTTTATTTGATTTAATATCCTCCCTCAAAATCAAATTATGCATGCTTTTATAAGTTAGGGTGTGATGACATATCAAATGAAACTGCAGTACATCCCTTATGTGTATAACTGTAAGAGAGGGCTATCAATCTGGCATGCTCTATGCTTTTCCTCCACGAATCATGCTATCTGTGGTTATGCTGACATATACAAAATATAGCCATAGTTTACATAGCGACTCCATTCTTTTGATAGGTCTAATGGGCTTAATACTTGATCAAAGATTTGGAGCAGCCTTTGGCAAGGGGATCACTAAATTTACATTTTAATTGCTTTTTGTGTAGAATTTAACAAGTTCCTAAAATTTCCTATCAATATGCTGCTTGTATGATCTTTAATTATCTTTGCTGTCTTTCTGTTTTGATTCTTTTTTCACTCTCAAAGTATACAGTTCACTGTTTCATATGTTTATAGTGGTACAGCTTGTGGAAGACCTCACATGAGGAGGATCGATGATGACTTTCCTTTGTGGAGTGTTACATATTCAAATAACTATACTCTTTGTTCTTATGGATGCGCACCTACAAGAAGGACATGCTTTTCGTGTACATATTAAACATAATTAGTAATCTTATGCTGCATAACTTCTTAATTTTACTACAAACAAAAAATGGTCAGATCTGACATGAAAGTCATTTCTGTTTTCACCTTGTTGCTTACACTGATGATAAATGAATAAACATTGAAACATAGCACACAGAATCCTGTTTCCATTGTCTGCTTCATCTGATCATGCAATTATGTACAGTGTGGGCCTCATTAATATTCTTAAGAATTACATTTTGACTTGTATCTTGGTGAAAGAGGTCACTGTTTGCTACCTCTAAGGCTAGGGGGCCTATGATTCAAGCATTTTGATAGAACAATGAAATGATAGACTTAATTGAAGTATCCTTTTCACGTTCACCAATCTATGTATGAAAGCAGAGTGAAATTGCCCATGAGATCTGTTTCAATACAGTTCCTCAACCACCGTGTATCTAACTTTAGTTTAACCATATTTAGTAGTGTCCAACAAGCGTTTGAATTGGAGCATGTTGTCCTCATGCTTCTTTGGCTATTTAGTCAGCTGCATGATGAGTAGGAGGTTTCTCTTATATATCATCTGCAACAATGGTCAGGTTTATGCATCTCTGTGTTCTATTTCTTTCTTTCTCTCTTTTTTCTTTTTAAATTTATTGTCTTTATTGTTTATCTTTCTTTTCTTTTCTTTTGTGGGGTTCGGAGGGGGGCATAGCTGATGTCTGGTTACAGATACAGTATGAGTAGTCCTATATGCTACTCTATAATCATCCATGGTATTTTGTGCTTTGCACAAAGTACAGGAAAGATTGTCCTGACCAAGTTTTTACTCTCAGGTTAATAGAATATCTAAAATCTAGGTCTTTATTTCGTTTTCTTTCACCAATATCATGGAACCCTTAACCTTAGACTCCCTAACCTTCCCCCTCACCCAGGACCGCAACCCACAACCTGTTGTCTGGGAAGTTTCCCCTTTAGACACTTGGGCTTCACTCCACTCTAGATCTTCATGTCCTTGGCCACCAAGAAAGAAGGTGCCACTTTCCTGCAGATCACTTGTTGCAACTGGAAAAATGAGATGCAAGAGTATACATTAGTTCTTGTCTATTGTTGTATAGATGCATTGAATTCTTTTGACAAAAAGATTTTAATTTTTCTACCTCCTGTTAAATATTTCATATTTCATTACAGGCAGATTGTGAATTGGTCAAAATTGATGTCAATTGCCATATTCATGGTGATGTTGTTCTGGAGTGTATAACCATGGACAGCAATTTTGAACGAGAAAAGATGATGTTCCGTGTCATGTTCAACACTGCCTTTATCAGATCAAATATTTTAATGCTTAATCGTGACGAGATTGATATTCTATGGGATGTTAAGGATCAGTTCCCAAAAGACTTTAAGGCTGAGGTATATATCTTTTTCTGGCTTGATATCTTTTGATGGTGTGTGATTGCTGTCAATTCGCATGCTGACCAATTGTGTTTTGCCTTAATGAAGGTCATACTCTCAGAAATGAATTCCACTTCTTTGATTAGTACAGTTGATATTCCTGGTATTGATGACAAAGAAGGTCTTCCAATTGAAGCATTTTGCAAAGTCCAGGAGATCTTTAGCAATGTCGATTGGTTATATTCAAAGCCAGATGTTGCACGAAGTATAATCCATCATATCACAGCATCAAATAGTTTTATAGCAAGATTGGATAGTATGCAGAATAAAAGAAAAGAGCACTTGGACAGTGACTCTTTAACAGAAGATAGGAATGAAAACTTGGAAGGTCTCTCTCTTCCACCTGCTAGAGAAGAAAAATCTGATTTTATCTGTCCACGAAGTGCTAAAAAGGAACAGTTGGATATTTTATTGCCCATGAATTCAAAAGAAGGAAGGATCATACAAGACTTAAGTGCGGAAAAAGTTGAGGAGATGTCAAAACCCATGGCATCAGAGAGTGGTACTGAAAACGCCACAGCCGAGATTGAGTCTAAAGAACTGCAGGCAATCCTTCAAAGATCTCCTGAACCCAAAGTTTTGTTCCAGCGAAGTATTAAAGGTTCTCTGTCTAATCCAGCTTTGTATTGTAATTCCCTCCAAGGCTCAGCTGCAACCCTCTCAAGATACCACAGCGCACCCTCGCTTATTGGGATCACCGCTCTACTGCATGACCACAGTATGTCCGAAAATAATGGTCCCCTTCCGATGGCCTTTTCTCCGAAGCCTGCTGTTTCATCATCTCTTCCATGCCTATCAACCCATGCCACTCAGATTTCCACGGTGCAAGAATCCCAGCTACCCTCCAAAGTGCTTTCGTCAGAGGCTGTAGTTTTGCCACAATTTACTACACAACCTCCTCTTCCACCATCTCGGCCACAACAATTACCACCACCACCACCATCAGTGCCAACTCTTTGTCCATCAGCTTCAGAAAAGTTGAATTCTTTTAGTGAGCCACGTTCTATTGTGCAAACATGGGATAGGGGAAAATCAAAATCAGTTCCTCCTCCCCCACCTCTGCCCTTTTCTCTTTCTGAGCTATCTTATTCATCCTCTATCAAGAAACCAAATCCAGTTCCTCCTGCCCCTCTACCTCGATTACAGGAAACAGCTGCATCTTGCTTGTTTAAGAAGTCATCGTCAGTCGCATCCCCTTCTTCCCCTCCTTCTTCATCTTGTTCAGGAGCAGGTTCATCTGCAACTGTCAAAACAAAATCTTTGACCGCTCCTCTTCCACCTCCACCTCCACCATCGATGTCCACAACCTCTGCTTCAATTACATCCTTGCTGCCACCAAAAACTTCAGCTGCAGTCCCTCCACCACCTCCAGCTCCTCTACGTTCAGGGTTCACCGAAAGTCCTACTGCTTCATCTTCATCTTTTTTGGGAGGAGGTTCGTCTGCAACTGTCAAAAACAAATCTTTTACTCCTCCTCCGCCTCCTCCGGTCCCTACAACCTCTGCTTCAGCTACAAGGGCAATGTCTTCCTGGCTGCCGGCCCAAAGTTTGGCTGTAACCCCCCCACCACCTCCACCTCCTTTAGGTTCAGGGTTGACCCCAAGCCTGACTGCTTCATGTTCAGTGCCTGCACCACCTCCTTCTCCAAATTTGGTATGTAAAGAAGAATCCACACATAAGACTTCTCAACATGCTCCACCAGTTCCACCTCCACCAGCTCCATTCTCAAATTGTACGTCAAAAGCTGGCAATGCCTCTTTGCCTCCTCATTCTTCTGGTAGTAATGTAAAAGCTCCACCTGCTCCCCCTCTTGGCACAAAGGGAAGGCTGCAATCTCGCTCCACTCCCAAGAATCAGTTAGTATCCAGAAAATCCAATCTTAAACCATACCATTGGCTGAAGTTGACGAGGGCTCTCCAAGGAAGCCTGTGGGCCGAGGCACAAAAGCCTGAAGAAGCTTCTAAGTATGAGCGGTATCTGTTTTTCTTTTCTTTTTCTTTATTCTTCCTCCATCTGGTGAACCCATCTTTATGGTTGCCATTCATAAAATGCATGATTATCTGATCTGTAGACTGCGCATCTTTCTTGTGCCAGGGCTCCTGAGTTTGACATGTCCGAACTTGAGAGTCTTTTTGCAGCCACTGCTCCAAATTTGGATCATGGAAGCACAAGTGGAAAATCAAGTCGACGTGCCTCAGGACCTAAATCTGATAAAGTCCATCTGGTAATTTGTTACAATATTGCTCGCAACTAAAATAGATAGAATTTCTTGGGATTTACTGTTGCTGAACTGGGTTATTCCTAGATTGGCAGTCCAGAGCTATTCTACTTAAAATATGGGTTGCTGCTGGTCCCAACTGATTCAAAGCATTGGTGTAAAGTCTAGATTTAGTAGGGAAATATAATTGGGTATATTAGGAACAAAGGAACTTAAGGAAACAATCCCATTACTTTTTTTTGAACTTGCAAGTGAGTTAGTCATCATGTGCCAAATGTACATATTTTTCCATCCTTCCAAAATAATATCTTCTAAATGACTTGGAAAGTTTCCAGTATGCTTATGTTTCCTTCTGGTATTTCTGAACAGTAGGATCGGCATTTAAGTGCTGCAATTTCCTATTTCTCCAACATACATTTACTAGGACTTTTTTCTTTTTGAATTATATATTTGTATTTACTTGTTTATATTTGAATTAACTGTGAGAATGATAATGTGTGATCAGTTTAAAGTATTAGACATTGGAGAAAAAGTTGGGGTAACACCAAATGAAGACTAGATGAGGGAGAATCATTCATGATGTGTTGGACGAATGAGAAGAGACCCTCATACCTGTTAGGGGGTGTGGAAGAGTGGAATTTGTGCATTACAAGAAGGGCAGTGGGAGGGCTAAGAAGATACGACAGAGACCCTGGATGAAATCTTGACTTTTGAGCTTTAAACTCAACATGAGGGTCCTCAATAAACCAGATGGAGTGGACATATCCATGTAATTGATGCCACATAGTTGACAGGCCCAGACCTGGTTTAATATGGTCCTGTTCGGTAATTTTGTCACCTCAAACACAAAACATCATATACAGGTGTAGTGCTAACATGCTAGAAAACATTTTATAGGTCTTAGTCCACTAATAAAAGTTCACTCAAAAACTGACTGCACTAGTGTCTGAAATTTTCCACCAGATTTGTCGTGCCTCCTAGGTCATGCTTCCCCACATTTGAGAAACCTTGGCCTTCACTCTTTTACACTTCTTTTAGTGTTGCATTGTCAAGAGACCCTGAGTTTTAGTTCTGCTACCTTGAAGGTTGAACTCTTAAAGCCTGCTTTCATTCATTTAGCTGCAAGCTGAGTTGTATAGAGACCTTCATAAGCTGAATGTCACAAACCAGAGATTTCATAACTTATCGGGCTTGTCAATCTTGAAAATTGTTAGATTCTGAAATTAATGTATTGCAGCTTTGATCATTTGCCATAAATTTCAGATCTTTTAGTTCTGCATACAGCTGTAGCACTAAACATGACTCTCTTATCAAATATTTCTTACATTAAGCTTTGTTTCTTGAGTGGTTAGTCTTGCGAATCACAAATATATATTTAACACTAACCTCCTCACCAAAAGGAGTTGTTATAGTGAAATTTTAAATTTGACCAACTCATCTAAAAGTTTAGGCTGTTAGAGAGGGATTTATTTTACTTAGTTATTGTATCCAATGCAGTGCTTCATGTGCAAAAAGATTCTTTTTTGATGAGCCTTTCATGTGGATATATGCTTTTTGAAAAGGGATTATTTTGTTTCTTTATTAATTTTCAAAAGAATCAATACAATATTCCCTGTGCTAACATCTTTCCATGCCTTGGATAAATGAAATTTCCACTTGATTTTTTGTAGTACGGTGGGAACATCTTTGTTTAGATGCCAATACTTCATTTTTAGCTGCACTTTTATTGGAGGCAATCCTTACCATATCAATATCTATGTCAATGCCATCCAAGTCTAATATCATTTCCTAGTGTCTTCTTTGCAAGCCAAATTATTTTCACATCTATGAAATCTTGCCAATCAAACTTTTCTGTTAAGCCATCACCCCAACACAAAAATAAGTCTCAAATTCTGGTATTCTTGAAATTGTTGTAAATTTTGTATTACTTTTGGAATAAGATGCAAATTGTGAGTAGTAAAAAACTATATGTACTCCACCTAGAACTTTTGAGTAATGATCCCCAATGTGCTCTTGCAGCATATGTTACAAGATACTCGCACAGAGAGAGGACATGAGTCAATGTGTAAAATTATATTCTTTATCATGGTACAAATATGTAAATGTCTGTGGAGAAGGAAAGGACTCTAGGACGAAAAATTCAAAGTAAAATCAACTTTTTTGGAAGTAAACTTAGATACCAAGTTTGACAAATTATCTTGGGTAAATATGTTTTAAAAGTCACTGAACACATAATTAATGTTAATAAGACTCTTCTCAAAATAAGTCTACATCATCTCGAAGCACCATAGGAGTTCCATTCACGATGGATAGAGCAAGACATCAAGGTATGTAAGAACCTAGAAATATACCATTGTAATATAGTTGACAATAGCAGATATATAGTAGAAATTGCATATCATGAACGCTGCCATTCCTAAAAACGTGAAAATATATAGAAAATGTATTTGATGGCAAAAATATCAAATCCTGCACAACTAAAGTTTAGCAGCTCATCCAAGTAGACAAGACACTATGCCAAAAGCAGAACTTGCCCCTTCTCTTTATTTGGTTCTTAAAGTAATTTAACATGTATTAGCCGATGTTTTTGAAGTATGTTTCCTAATTGTTTTCAAGTTCAGCAAAATCATTTAAACAAGCTTGTAGCATTCAATATTTGTTGTACGCTACTGAAATTATGAAAATGATTTGGTTATAATCATGCATAATCTTGATAAAGCGGATGCCCATGTTTGCAATTCTTTCGTTAGTTCATCAAATTATGTAAACTCAATTTTGTTTTTGCTCAGTCAAAATGTGTTCTCAGCTTTGTTCGGGACTTCTATTTAAGGACAGACAAACAGTGAAGAAATCAGTCATAACAATATAAAATACCTGGGTTGTTCCCTCTTGGTTAATTTTTCTTCGTGGGGAACTAGTGATTGGAACTCTTCTAGATTTTGTAAAATTAAGCATTTTACGCGTTTCTGCTGTATAATTTGTGAGACAGCACATATTCTTTTCTGATATCTCATGAGGTGCTACTCGTCTTTGCAGATTGAACTCAGGAGGGCATATAACTGCGAAATAATGCTGTCAAAAGTTAAAATTCCTTTATCCGATTTAATGGTACCCTGACTTTCATTATTTTTTAAAAATTTTTTTTTTGCTTTCATTTGTTTTCTCCCAAAATTTACTGTTCAAACTGAATTGCAGTTCCATTTCAATCAAAATGCTTTCTTGTGGGACTAGTCACATAGTTGTCAGTATTGTTATTTGTCATCTCAAGAAGACTTACGTTAATTGCAGAAGTGTTAATTTAAGCTCTGTATGTATGTTTGTATTTATTTGTACAGTTATTGTTTCAGTATGCGGTTTCTACTAGAGAATGTAATCAATTACTAGATTGTAGATTTAGTTTTTTAAATGAATCCCACACTGCTTTAGTGGATCTTTTGAGGAAATGTCATAACTTTGGTTGAAATAATAATATAAAAGTTTTCTAATTGATCATTTACTGCTATAAGATATGCGTCAATGTAGATATTGCTAATTTAAAGTTCTTATAGGATTGAAGTTGAACATGGTTCATGCATGTTTTGTTGCAGTAATAATAATAAAAATGAGAATGGATGAGTAAGGAAGCTGGATGTCAAAGCTTCCGATCAATAATGAAAAGAATCAAAGAGATATGCAAAGTTAACCAAATTTTGAAGTGCATCTGAGCATGAGATTGATTTGGTTCATTGACCACTGCCTTTGGTGTGTTATAGCTTACATATATATGCTCTTTACACATATATTTACTGTGTAAGTTTGTAAGCTAATATATATCCATATATCCAATGGGATCTCTACTGGTTGGTACCTCTAAAAGTAAATGTCTACTTGAAATCATTGTCATGTGATTTGTGATATTGGAGCTCCTTAAAAAATTGGTTGAAACACGTTAGGCTACATCCTTATTCATAAGTTATAACCGAAAGAGTTTTCATTGTAAGTCTTGTGAATCTCTCCAGGAATCATTATGGTAAGCTTTTGTCCTAGATGTTAAAAAGATCTTTCTATATGTCATATACTTAGGTCAGAGATTCTTTATTGCATATTTCTCGTAAAATAGTTATCTATGGTTGGTTTTATAGTCTGACTAGTTGACTCTAGTTGTCACTGACTTTTACAGAACTCCGTCCTTACTTTGGATGATACAGATCTGGACATTGACCAGGTTGATAATCTCATTAAGTTTTGTCCAACAAAAGAAGAAATGGAACTTTTGAAGGTAAGGAGTTCAATTCATGAGCTGTATGGTTTCACATATTCAACAATTTTAACCATAATGATCAAGTTAAACTGACATCTCACTGTTAAGTTGCTGTGCCTTCTGTATGTAATATCACATAGCAACACATTGACACTGGCATCTCACTCTTCATTGTTGTCATCAGAACTATAATGGTGACAAAGAGAACCTTGGAAGATGTGAACAGGTAAGATGATCTCTTGATAGTCTTTCCTGACACTTCTTCTCAGTTTGTTTCCTTTTTACTTTTCGGCTGAACCACTTCTCTCTCTTTCTTCATATTGTTCATCTTGCAAACGTTAGAACCATCAGCAAATCAGAATAAAACTTGAAGCTCATTAGAACTAAGATATTTACTGCATAACATTATCTCAGTACTACTGCATAACGTTGTCTCAATACTGACCTTTAGGTCCAAATTCAACCTTTTAGTATGATAGTCCACATGGGCTGCTCATATGGCCTTAACAGTTGACAACCTTTATGACCATTTATGTGATTTTTTATTTCTCTCCTAGAGGACTCGTAAGACACAGTGGTGTAAAATTGCTGTTCTCAACCTACACAAGACAAACATTAAAATAGGTTCACCTGCCATTTTAAATGATAAAAAGTAGAGTATGGTGAATTTTTATCTTGTTTCATGCCATTTCTTGCCTTTGTTTCATGCATTTGTATATTACAGTTCTTCCTTGAGTTGATGAAAGTTCCACGTGTAGAGTCAAAGCTAAGAGTTTTCTCATTCAAAATGCAGTTTACTTCTCAGGTCAGAAGATATACTCTTACTATTTGTGGTATTTGAAAAATTTTCCTCTCATTTCTGTTATAAATTTTATGCATTAATTTGTTTCACCAGGTTTCTGATCTGAGGAAAAATTTGAATGTGATAAATTCTGCATGTGAAGAGGTGAGTTTATAAAGCGACCTTGTTTCTGCATATGAATTCTCAGATGAACAATCTCTCCACATAACTAATCTTTTGACAGATTAGAAGTTCAGTCAAGTTGAAGAGAATCATGCAAGCTATTCTTTCACTGGGTAATGCTTTAAATCATGGAACTGCAAGAGGTAAGCAGAACTGTGAAAATCAACCTCTTTCATCTGCATCATTTTATGGACGTGGTCATAGTATACCTAAGCACGTTCTTAATCTATCAGACTAAAATATACAGATATATGATTTCTCCCATGAGCTATAAAACTCTTATGTTGTTTAGTCTCCTAGATTAATATACTTTTGGAACAGACCGATTCTTTTCAAGTGAGACTATCATATACCGGAAAAGAAAAACAGACAGTAAAAAAGTATCACGCAAACTATTCTTCATTGGGTAATGCCTCAACTCATGGAACTGCAAGGGGTAAACGAAACCGAAAAAATCTGTCCTCTTCATATGCATCCCATTGTAGATGTAATGGTAATATACCTGTTGTTTGATAATAAATAAATAGAATAAACCTCTCTTCTTTGACTTAAGCTTTTATATGGGATAGTTATTACTATAGTATTAGGGCCTAGTTTATCAAAACTATTATAGGTTCAAGTCTGGCAGCCACCCATTTGAAAAGAATATGTCCACATATAATGTCTAATCCGCTTAGCATGTGAGGCATGTGACTTGAAGATAACAAATTAATATATAAATAATAAATAATATGCCACTCTTTAACAGGTTGAGCTTTTAGATGAAGTGGTTATGTTGAAATACCTGTTGCATGCTCTTAATCTATCAAAAAGTAAATTTTTAGATGCCTGATTTTTCTGTGAGCCTAAAAAGGTCATATCGATTGTAAAGATTTCTCTATATTAATATATTTGCTTCATTTTAAGATATTGGTTTGGGAAAACCGGAAAATACATATATCTCTTATGGATTTTGATAAAATGGTCTTGAAGAAACCCAAAATAGAAAAGAAATAAGGGGAAAAAATTTGTAGGAAATGAATCTACTTATCTGAAGGAGCTAGAGTGAGATTCATTTGAGCAAGTTAGCTCAGTAGCTTGAAGGTCGTTCCTGAGGGAATTGATAACATGGACACTTCCAATTGCATCTTTTTGGTCTGCACTTATTAGATTATCTTTAAAGTGAAGATGCAGTACCTCTGTGGCATCTTATAATGTTGAGCTCTTTTTTATGCAAACACTAATATTTATTCTTTTAGGTTCTGCTGTTGGATTCCGATTGGATAGTCTTCTAAAATTGACGGATACACGAGCGCGTAATAAAAAGATGACTCTCATGCACTATCTTTGTAAGGTATGAAGTTTCTTTTCTTTGTTGTCAATTTCTGTTGGTATTGTCTATAATTTCATATACATGAAATCAATAATCCCCATCAGTAGCAATTGTTAAAAATAGAAGTGGCATTGGCTACTTCTTCAAGAGAAAAGGGGTGTATGCCTTTAATGGACAGTCTATTATGTCCAAATCAAAGGGTTATGAATTTAAACTGCCTACGGTAGAAAGAGAGAATTGAGAGAAAACTCTTTCTATATTGATATATAGTACATATACATTGAGTGCATTATACAAGCCTGATGACTTGGTGACCAAGTGATAAGGACAGCTAATTAATACTAATCAATTAGGCCTAGACTGGTACTAGTGAAGCTTCCTTATTTAATTAATTGACTAATATATGAAAACACTATACCTCAAGTAGGAGCACAAATGTTCATCACCCCCAGGTTTTAACAAGAAAAGATAATCCCATTCCTAGAGGGTGCTTTAGGGAAGAAATCAGCCAATTGCTCCCTTACATAAGATGTGGATGTGTAGCTCCATTCAAACTTTTTCATTGATAAAATGAGTGTCATCTTCAATGCACTTTGCTCTCTTGTGAAAAACTAGGTTAGGTACAAAACGAAAAGCTGGTTGATTGTCACACCACAAATTCATGACTGATTACCTGCTTAAGTCCAACTTCCTCAAGCATATTTCAGTTCATATTAATGCACATGTAACTTGAGCTATTGCATGATATCTAGATTCTGCACTAGACCTGGCTACCTTGCTCTGCTTCATACTTTTTCAGGACACTAAGTTCCCTCCTAGACAGACACAATACTTTGAAGCAGATTTTCGTTGTGTGCACCAGAGAATCCTTCTTTTTGACTCTGGCCATTATCCCTGTATAGGATTCCAATTCCGGGGGCATTTTGGATACTGTGTGATATACAGAACTGTTCTGCCGATGACATAAATTGACTCACTACACTTGCTGAAAATGCGATATCTGGATGCATTATTATCAAATGACTTAACTTTTCCGCTACGCTTCTATACTTTTCTGGATCTTCTTGTGGAAAATATATAAAATAGAAAGAATATGTGAATTGAAAACAATAGGAGCCACCACCAATGGTGTCAATCAAGAAGAGAAAGACTCGTAAAGGCTACATTATGAATTTTTAATATATAGTGAATACAATATGAGAGCTTATTTATAGGCATTATAACTTGTTGACCAAGAGTATGAAACTAGACTAATAAGCTAACTAATATACTAAAGAAACTAGAATATTAAGGAAACAAAAACAATAAGGAAATAACTTGATTATTGCCTAATCTAGGTAATATAAGGAATTACATTAAAAACCTAATGTTATACCACAGTCCCCTCAAACTCCACTGGTCGAACAAAGACCTGTTAGAGTAGAGGGTTATATTTGTAATATTGGTAGTCAGTTATTGATATTAGTTAGAAGAGCATATTTGACAGCTCAGCATTACTTGACCATAAGGCAGTTATAACTGACTGCCTAGTTGTATCTGAGGCCTATAAATACTAAGGCTTGTAAATCATTTTCTGAATAATGAGAGATCTTTCTTTTCTCGCAAGTTATCATGGTATCAAGAGTAGGCATGGTCCTGGATATTCTGTGAGATTCGAAGCTCATCTCCAATGGCTTCCTAGCTCATCAAACAAGCTTTTTGATCCATCAAATTGTTAGATTACATCTTTGCGAGTCAATATCTCCTTAATTTTTCTTCATTTCTTCCTTCTGGTTGAATTTATTCGTCCATTTTGTTGCAAATTTTAGGGTTTTTTTCATCACAATTTCTCTCTAAACCTACTCAAATCTTTTCACCCAGCTTTGATCTCTTGTTCATTGCTGTTTCTCTTCATTGCGAGCTACTCAATCGATTTAGTTTTCAAATCGCATCACAAAATCATACAATCTCCTCAAATCTCACTTTTTAGCTAAAAACCCTAACCCTAACAGAGTATTCATGGCACTGCCTTGATCAATCACTTTCTCTAGCTGTAAAATTGCTTTTGCAGAATTTTCTTGCTTACGTCAACATCAAATTGGATACTTAGAATCATCTCTTTTGGAAAACTCAGTTTCAATCCTTTCTCAAGGCTTGTAAACTGTTTGATCATGTTACAGGAAAGTTTCCTTGCCCTAGCCCTGTTATCAGACACACTAATGGTTCAATTTCTCCAAATCCTGAATACACAAACTGGAAAGACATTGTTCAATATCTGAAGAGTTGCTTCTACGCCTCTGTGTCCAATTCCATCTTGAATCACATCTATCAACCCAATACTTCCTCTGAAATCTGGTTTGCTATAGAGCAGAGGTTTCAATCTAGTAGTAGATCCTTAGTGTATCAACTAAGGCATAGACTGCAGAATATCACTAAAGGAGCAAAAACAATTCAGGCCTACACTGATGAAGTCAAAGCAATTGCAGATGCTTTAGCTGGAGCAAATGAACCTCTAAAAGATGAAGATATTGTCTACTATATTCTTCAAGGGTTACCAGCTGCCTATGATACTATTAGGACCTCCATTAGAGTTAGATCAGAACCAGTGACTGTTTCTGAGCTCATCAGTCTTCTTATAAATGAAGAGCTTAATCTTGCCTTCAACTCTAAGCTCAACTTGACTGATTCTACTATTTCTCAAAACAATCAAGAGCTTCAAACTGCCTTGTATGCTAATTTTATTGCTCAAAGAGGCAAAGGTAGAGGTAGAGCTTTTAACACTAATTCTAGGGGCAGAGGGCAAAGAGGTCAAGGAAGGGCTCAGAAATTCAATAACTCTAACACTCAGTCTACTGGTCTTGTCTGTCAAATTTGTGGTAAACCCAACCACAATGCTCTTCAGTGTTGGCAGAGACTTGACACTGAAAATTACTACTATGTCAAGTCTGAACAAGCAGCATTTACTGCTCAGAATTCTGACAACTTGAATTTGATAACTGAATTGTTAAGAAGTTTTGAAAACGTCTAATGAACTAATCTTCATTGAATCAATCTGAACTGGAATTGAATCAAAACTCAAAACTGAATGAACGGAAAAACCTCGAAGAAAAACTGGAAAACCTGGAATGCTGAACTTTAAAGTGCAACTATGGTAAACTGCCAAGAAATAGAACCAAGAAGCAAGAACGGGATTGAACTCAAAGGAGCTAGACGGGATCCCACTGGGAAGCAAAAATCAAGAGCTCATACAAGTTAAATAGCCAGAAACGGGATTGAGCTCAAACGAGCTAAACGGAATCCCACGGAGAAGTAAGAATCAAGAGCTTATACAAACTAAATAACTAGATGTGGGTCATGTAAATGACAACAAGGTATGCCAACAAGTTCATGTAAATGATAGTGAGAACAATAATTGACATGAGAATATCTGCGTGATGGACGAGACTGGACTAATACCCCAGCTCTGATACCATGTGAAAAATATATAAAATAGAAAAGAATATGTGAATTGGAAACAATAGGAGCCACCACCAACGGTGGCAATAGAAAGAGAAAGACTCATAAAAGCTATATTTTCAATTATTGATATATAGTGAATACAATAGGTGAGCTTGTTTATAGGCATTTTAACTTGTTCCCCAAGATTATGAAACTAGACCAAAAAGGTAACTAATATAATAAGGAAACTAGAATATAAGGAAACAAAGATAATAAGGAAGTAACTAGATTATTAATCTAGATCTATAATATAAGGAATTACATTAAAAACCATATATATTCTTCAACACTTCTAATAATGTAACTTCACAGCCATAAGCTTCATATTGTGAATCATAAGAGTCTCTCACAAGCATTTGAACTAAGCAGGCCAGTCTCAATCAGCAATCTAGGGCAACTTCTATTGAGACAAGAAGACACTACTTTTACTTCGTACTACCTCAGTTCCGAAGAAATACTTCCAATGCAAGTCTTTGGTTTGAAATGTTGGACTGGAAAAGTTGCTTTAGGTTGGAAATTCTAGTCCTATGACTCCTATTAATTACTATGTCATCAACATAGACTACCATCAAGATATATCCAATAGCAGATTTCCAAAAGAAGACTGAATTATCATAATGGCTATTGGTCCTATCAAAGGCAAGAACAGCCTCACTTAGTTTCCGGAACTCGACTCAGGGTGACTATTTTAGACTATTTAGGGATTTCTTGAGATGACACACTTCCCACTCTTCCTCTAAGCAACAAATGCCAGGTTGCTCTATATACACTTCTTCTGGAAAGTGCCCATGGAGAAACACATTTTTTATATCCAGTAGTAATACATTCCTGTACAATTATACACAGCATAGCTACTAGGCAAAGTATTCTAGCAGTATGTAACCAAGTTGGTTTTAGTTTCTCGCAGATTTAGAGTTGTTAGCTCTCAGATACCCTCTTTTAGCATATGTCAAATTACATAACTTCCTTGTGTAATTTTATAATTGCAAATTCAATTGTTGCAAATTTGCGCATTGTTACTGACATCCATTCCTTTAGTAAAAAGGCATCAAAGGTTAATCAACAAGGGAGACTTTTTGAGAATAAACCTACATTACTTATTGAGAATAATCCTAAATGTTCTATATCGCGGTCTGGATGTTCTGAGTAGTTGAAGAGAGCAATTTGGTTATTCTCTTTGGAACAGTGTCACTCCTTTGTATTAATAACTTGTTCACTGAGTTGCAGGTGCTCTCTGAAAAGCTACCAGAACTTCTAGATTTTTCCGAAGACCTTGTAAATTTGGAGCCTGCAACAAAGGTACTAAGTTTTCTGATACTTTATAATCAAGAAGCGTTTTTCTTCCAGCTGGTGCATGATGTGTTTAAGCGATCTTTTCAAGCAGATACAACTTAAATACCAGGCTGAGGAAATGCAAGCCATAAGCAAAGGGCTGGAGAAAGTTGTACAGGAACTGACTGCATCAGAAAATGACGGTCCCATCTCTGAAAATTTCTGCAAGGTACTTTATCTGTACTGTTTTATATTTATTTTCATTTTATTTGATGCTTGGTTTGGTTTGCATGATATTGCATTTCTTTTTCTAGTACTTCAAATTGTGCTCGGAATTACGTTACCACGACAATTTCTGCAATAATTATGAACCATTTTCCTCGAAACTTTTTGTCTCCAACCTCTAAGAAAGAAGGCTTTATGACGTAAATGCATCTGTAATTGGTTTCACAGGGTGATCCTGAAATTTTATCAGCATGAGGAGATTATATTGATTTTTAAGATTTCAGTGTGTTCTCTGTATATTGGTTCCCTTCTTTTTCCTTTTCTCTTCTTGCATTCTTTCTGGAAACTACTATGTTCTCTATCTTGAAACTTTTCTCTTTTATCTTATCAAATAATTAGATATGGAAATAACTCCATATTGAAAAGCTGAGTCATCCTGAATGCAGCATTATATACTGCAGAGAAATGGTGTCTGTAAAGGATCAAGCTTCAGTTTTTTCGGTCTTTACCATCTATTAGAAGGCTCTCACATTACTAACTACATTGTTGCTCCAACTGCAAATAGGAAAGGAAAGATAATAAGCTCTCTTGTCATCTTTAAATGCACACCATATGAAAGTTTTTATACTTTCTTTCAGTTTGGTATAATTGGGTTTGGTAGAGAGAGAGAGAGAGAGGAATGAAGAGGTTCTCTGCTATATCATAGAAGAGAAAATAGGTTTAGGGAAACCATTCATGAGTTCTAGTTACTAAAGTTCAGGAAATCCTTTTGTCAAATTTGAAGTTAGTCCAAATGCTGGTAATTGAAAATTCAGGATCTGTCCATTAAGTGAAACGGAATACAAATATGTTGTTGACTAGTGTGACACTCTAACCTTTGTAAATTGTTTGCCCTCATGAATCAAGATGAAGTTGTTTTAGACAATATAAGCTGATGTTAGTAGTCAGTTTACAGATTACCATTGGTAACTTCACCTTTTTGTATGACTTGCAACTGAGAATCTAACATTACTAGCACTAGCTAAGTTCTCATTCAGAAATTGTAATGTAAAACTGAGTTTCCTCAAACTTACTTCATAAAGGTTTTTCTCATGCATGAGCCTGAAAATAGGATGCCAGTATAATTCTTGAAAAGCAGTTCTACTACTGCTGGATGGTGGGTCTGCCATTACATGTAGCCCCTATGAGGCTGGCCTGATTCCAATCCACTAAACAAAAAATTGTTTTCTGAAATTGACAAAATATAGAAGGACAAGAAACAAGAAATGCATATTACCTTACTAGTTACTACTAATGTTGTTTTATCCTTTAACTGATGTTGATAGTAAGATATTATTTTCCACACTGAGGTGAAATTGTGAGGTCTCATCTACAATAAATAGATCAAATAACAAACAGTAGGAGCAAGATGATCTCATGCCATTTAACTCACTTTTTATGTGTATATGAATTCTTGAAGTCATGTAAGAGACAAAGAAACAAGTGCAGCATTCAAGTGCCTCTGAGAAAATTACCTAGGCAATTTTTCTTTGTGGAATAGGTAATGATTGCGCATGAAAAATTCCTTTCAACTTACTAACTGTTTCAGAGTACTTTTTCAATCCAATGTTCATATCCCATGAAATTTTGTAGATGGTTTCTCATAGTTGACGTGGTCTATTCCAAAATATAGCTTCTTACTTCACAGCCCCAAATATGTTACAGTATTTATGGCATATTAGTTAAGTAGATTTTAAATGTTATGGAACGTCTAGAACTAGATAGTTTATTGAGTCATCATTTTCGTGAACTCCCATCAAGTAGGGGGAAAGTGCGGTAGTTTCCTATGTCTGCATCAAATCAGTCTTGTTTTGGAAGATATCATTAATGAAAATCTTATGTTTTTCCTGAAGCTCTAGTTAGTGAATTAAACTCAAAGCACACTAATGCATTTGGCCTCACATCAAATTGTGTTTGGCCCCTCAATCTGCATCTCTGTTCTGGCTGCAAACATAAGAAAACCCAAATTTTCTCTTGGAATACGTGAGATATATCATTTTGAAATTCATTTTTACCCTTATATTTCTGGAAGAACCCCACAATCAAACAGAGCATGTTTTCACTACTTCTCCTTTAGTACAATTACATTGGTTCATGACTCCAGCTTGATACTGATCTCTTCTTCTTCCTTGTGAGAATCCACTCCCTGTATGGCCCAATTTGGACCATGACCAATCAGAGTTGTGAGGAATTGACTATAAAGTTATAGTTTCAACAAGTAGGTATGCTAGAACAATCAGGAAAAATAGCTTTCCTCTAAATACTAGATAGGATAGTTGAACAGATGTATGGCTTAATATCTTTTCATGAAGATCAGAACTAATTACGAAGTTGCAAACTGTAGCATATTTCCTTTCATCTATTGAGTTGTTGCTATATATATAGCTTTCACTTCAACTGAAGGGTTGCCTTCTTATTAATTATGACAGTTAACTGTATAAATTGTAAGAGCAACGCTCTGATGATTATTTAAGAAGCTAGTCAATGTAGCACATTTCATTTTGTCATTGAGCCATTGCTTGGTATGTAGACTTAAGATTCACTGTAGGGTTCCTTTATCATATTAATTGGTTACAGTCAAAAGTATAAATGTAATATGTGAAGAGCAAATAGTTTACTTAAGTTTTAATATGTGAGAGCAAATTGTTTACTTAAGTTTAGCATTGTAATTAAATGTTTTTCCAAAAAAAGTAACACCTTTTAAGGAATTTAAATTAGGTTGAAGTCCTGGTTGACAGCTTTACATCTTAATCCCCTTGCTTTGCATCACGAATCTGCTCAGCTCAAACATCCATTCATCACTTCCTCCCTTTGAATATGCTTGATTCACTACACCCCATATGTCCTTTGCACACTTTAGAAATAGGTAGGGGTCGCCAAGCTTGGCTGCATAGAGCTAATCAAGTAAGAGATCACACAGGAATTCTCCTGTTCCCACTTCTCAATGACAGTATCATCCTTCTCAGGTTTCTTTTTTGTGCCTTCTAGATACCCAAATTTTCCTCTCTGCTCATGAATAATTTGATAGATTGAGCCAATTTAATGTAATTATGGGAGTTTGCTCTCTCAATATCCACAGCGAAATTGAAACTTTCGGTGCCATTGGACTGCATGCAAGAGATGGAAGATATCTTCTTCCATATGAGTACGAGTGATGGCTTTAGGGTTTCTGTTTTTGGAAGAAGAAAAATGGTTATGGGAGAATTTTGAACGTTCCAAGGTGGTGGAGTTGAGTGGTATTTTTTTTCATTAATTTTATTGCTAGTTTCTGTGCATCTTTATATGCAACTCATACAACACCTTCTGAGGAATTCAAATTCAATTAAGATCCACAATTACAGGAATCTACCATATCAAAACTACTACTCATAGCTAAACTTCAGCTTGGACTAAGACAAGTTTGGCCTGCATTAACAGTTATGAAGCAGCAAGAAAAGTGAATGGTGCTGCTCTAAGAAATAGCTAATTATGTGTCAAATGGAGACAAATCACTTAGCTCTACCATTTGACAATGTTGAAATTCATTAATGATGCAGTTGATTAGTAAAAATTCTGTTGTTTGGATCAGTCATGCACTGATGTTATAGTTCTCTGAGAACATATGAGGTACTGTGAGTAAAACACATTCCTTGTCTCCATTTTGGGCATGCCAACTGTACTGTTGAGCAGACATTAAATATTTTTCTTGAGGATGCTTACAAAAGAAATCTGCTAATAATCTACCATTTATATTAACAATAGTTTTACGAGATATCCTTCTGTTTTCTGCTTCTATCTTATGTTTTGATATAAAATCCTCTCATCCTTGGCCTAATCAAGAACACACATTTATATAAGGGAAATGACTTGTAGATCTATCTTTTGATTTAAGACCAATGAGCATGTAATCTGACAAATAACAATAATTCTTTCATAATTTCCAGTTTTTAAAGGAGTTTCTTACCTTTGCTGAAGCTGAAGTACGGTCACTGGCCTCACTTTATTCTGGAGTGGTAAAGCTCACGGTCAACTTTTGAACAATTTTGCTCTGATATCTGTGAATATACTGATGTTTTCAAATTTAATTTTTAGGGGAGAAATGCAGATGCATTAGCCCTATATTTTGGAGAAGATCCGGCTCGTTGCCCATTTGAGCAAGGTATTCCTCTATAATCTATTCTTCTCATATTTATCAAAAGAAAATGCTAGAATATCCCATTGCTCTAGCAAATTTTGCGGCATGGTCCTTTGGTCTCACTCATCAGTAGCTAGGAATACTTAAAAAGGCCACATTCAAAGACATTCTTACATAGCTGCTCTGATTTTTGAAGAAGGGAACTTCCACACTGAAAAGGGTGAGGGCGAATTGGGAAAGAAAAAACACAGATTTCCTTCCACCCAAAAAAAAAATAAAAAAAATGAACACTTATTTTGCTGTTATTCATACAGTATGAGGGTGCCTATCTTCTAAATCACTTACAGAGACAGTTTCAAGTGCCTAAGACATCCATATGTCAAATATAGAAAATGAGGAGGTAGTGGAGCTGCAATGTCCCTATTTCTGTGGGAATTTAATACAATATTATTCTCCCTGGATAGTATTTAAGATTAGAGTGTTCTCTTTGTGGATAACTATAAGAAGGTGAAAGATTTTATCCTGTCGGACAAATTGCTGCAAGGTCACCCCCCTCCCCCAACACACATCCACTCTCCATCCTATGGATCAGTAATACCTTATTTCCCACACCGGGCCCATCCATGCTGAAAGGAGGCAAGGGTAGTCCAATCATGGTCAGGCAAAGCCTATGAATAGAAAAATAGATCTGAAGAAATGTAAGGATATGGAGTGACATCTAGGGATCTCCACTTAATCTTTATGTTGTCATGAAGAGCTTAGAGAGTGACATTTGGGGATCTCCACTTAATCTTCATGTTAAAGAACTTGTGGCTTTCACTTTTTCTTTTCAGGAAGAGGGTAGGAAGCTGCTTTTGGGGGTCTCCGCTTAATCCTCATGTTGTATAAAAAATCCTAATGGCCTGGATTTGTTGAAAGTTGCATGCTGGATTGTCAAACCCTGAGTTTCACCTTCTTATTCTTTGGAAGAGGGTAGGGAGTAACATTTGGGATCTCCACTTAATTTCCATGGTACAGTCAAAGATCCTAAGGGCCTGGATTTGTTAAAAGTTGCATGTTCCTGTCTTAGAAAATAAAACTTGCTACAGTTTATGGATTAGTAATATATAAAATTTAAAGGTTCATCTTATTTTTTCTCCTTCAGTTTGATGGATGGAACAAAGGTATAATAGTCAAGTAGAGGATAAGATATGATGAATAACATCCAAATATCTTTTCCTTTGAACCATTTTCCCAATTCTTAGTGGTGTTAGCTACAATCGTAAAGATACTTCCTAGAAACCTTTGCTAGTGAAACCTTTTGCTCTGTATCCTTTTCTGATTCAATCATTCAAAGGTGTTGACTTGGACCCACATGCATATATTTCTGCTAGTATTAGAGAGCTTGTATATGAGGGCAAACTCTCTTTTTCAAAGTCTAAAAGTAACTTGCTTGGAGCATTTGGGGGAAACAGGTATGCTAATACTTCTAACATTACCAAGAAGATTTAATACTAGGTTTAGTGAGCGATCCTTAGACCTGCTAAGAACAGCAGCTCCAACAATTCTGACATGAGTTGATTGTCTCAGAAAAATTCGTGTTTGTGACACTTGCTCTTTCGACAGATCTTCTCTAAACAGATGATATTTTTTATGTTCAATTCTTCTGCAGTTGTGTCTACTTTGCTCAATTTTGCGAGAATGTTTGTACGGGCTCACAATGAAAA
This sequence comes from Cordia subcordata, assembly GCA_028554755.1. Lineage (NCBI taxonomy): Eukaryota > Viridiplantae > Streptophyta > Magnoliopsida > Boraginales > Cordiaceae > Cordia > Cordia subcordata. The sequence continues at coordinate 10,666,424 of JAPTOF010000001.1, read as the reverse complement.
CTGCAAGCAGCTTGAGTTTGAAAAGAAAAAGGCGCTCAAAAACGCAGAGAATGAGAAGGCGAACCTGACTACTTCCAAGAAAGATCCAGAAAATGTAACATCAAAAATAATAGCTGCAAAGGTGCCAGAACGCTTAATACAGTCCATGTAATATAATATTCATTGCTTCCTCTACATTATTGACGTGTGCACGAAGCCAGCTATTTCCCGAAGGAAACACTTCTCTCCAGTAATCAACCGGCTTTCAACGTGATTGCATATTCTTCGAACCAGCAATCTTAATAAGGGATTGGTTGTGAAATGGGAAAGATTTTGATGCAACAGAGCCATCTTTGAGGAAAGCAAGATGGTGAAAGATCTAATTCTTAGCTACCAAAGGACTTATGCCCTCCTCTCCAGTGGTGCAACATGCTACCCTCACACTTAAAATCTGGGATTTTCAGGTTTTGTCTATGTACTATCTGTTAATAGCTTGAAACTGACATGTTATTATCTCGTATAATTCCTTGATTCTGCAAAAAACAAGCCTTCTCGAGGCTCTTGTAGTATTGTTTTTTAAGCTATAAGCCTCTTTCTTTATTTAGTTAAACTTCTCTTCTTTTTCTATTAGCATGTTGTAATAGTAACTTTTGTGTATATAGGATTTAACTTCGTTCCTCTCTTTCTTCTCCTTAATAAATGTGTTCCTTCCCCGGTTGTTTTTTTCATGTACGTGGTGTGGAGATTTAAAAGAAAACATATTCAAGTATTTTCTGTAGTTATGAAAAAGGCAAAGAGTATTTTGGTCCCAAATGTGGTATTGCATGCATTGCTTTAAAATACTCGAGATTTGTGGATGTTCTAACAGAGTTTGCTATCAACGTATTACATATGTAGAAGGCTATCTCGAGATCTTCTGCAAGAGGAGAAAGCGACAAAAGTAGCCTTTTTTTTTACGAACTTATTATAAATAAATTACTAAAGTAATAACAAGGAAAATGCGGAGTCCATATGTAGCTCAAAATGGTTCGTTGTAACACGAATTTAGGTAGCCTTGCCATCTACGAACTCTGCATGGCAATGTTTGGCGTGTAGAACGTTGCTATGCAAGAAATCTTGTCTTGAAGCCAGGAAAAATATATATATACTAGGGATTTCAAGTCCGTACTTCGCACAGGTCAATTTTTTATTAAATTTTTTAATTGTAATTATAAATTTGAGAAAGAAGGGCACAATTCAAAAAATATAATATTGCTGAAATTTCGGAGGAACATCTGATAAAGAAGAATACTCCGAAGCAAGAAAAAGATGTGACAATCACTGGTATGGGTGTGTTTGGAGACGAAATTAAGTTGATAAGCAAATCGGTAGAGATTGATATCGATTTTGAAGAAGAATGATCATCAATTGAGTCACGAGCTTTGGCTTATTGAAGTTCAGGAACCTCCACAACATGACTACCATAGAGCCCAAATTTTCAATCCATTTGAAACAAAATGTCCTTCCTTCAGCAGTATATTATCTACCATCATAAGAGGAATAATAGGTCTGCTACAAATACAATTAAGGAAAAATACAGAGCCGTTGGAGTGCTTGACGAGGCTGCTCTCTAATCATGGTAGTTTTTGCTATTTGACGGAGGATAGTCTTCATTAGTAACGGTATAAGTATTACAATAAAAACAAAATTAAATTAACCAAATAGGATTTGTGAAAATAGTATATAGTAAAAAAAAAAAAAGCAAAAGCAGTGTATATATAAGTATATATGAATTCAGAGAGTGATATAAAGTCGTTGCTTGAATGGTTGCGTTTCTTCTGGTCATCTTATCAACTCCATCGCAATTGTAATGTCCCGATATCTTTTAAGTTAAGTGTAGAAAATAATAATTATTGCTAATATTTTTCTATTTATTAATTTAATTGTCTTACTCAATTGGCAAAATGGTTGGGGAAATAATAATAATTAAAAAAAAGTAGTAATAATAATGAAAAGTAAGAGACTTAGAATAGGTTTCTTATTAGAGAAAATAAAATTTTGACCTAATATAAGAAAACTCTTTTTATACAAGAAATAACACCTTAGGATTAGGTTGTGGATTTGCTTACTAAGGAGATTCCTCATTAACAAAGGTTTTCATAAAAGAACGAAAAGAGGTAAGTGATTAATCCTTACTTGAGTATATTTAATCTCTCAATTTGTTTATCTTCTTTTCATTTGTGCCACTTTATATTGCCAAGATCACGTGAACATTGAATTTATTTATAATGATAGTAAAAAAAAACTTTAATAAACACATAGGAAGATTCTTAGCATGTTTATATGTATGTATATGTTTTCATGCAAATCTGTTGTCAGCTATGTGTGAAAAAGGAAAAAAAAATTTATACATGTTGATATGTGAATCGTTGGATGCAATATTTTGAACGGAAAAAAATAACCTTTTAGTATCATGAACAAGGCTCGCGAGCACTGTTGATGCAATGTTTTGAACCTAGAAAACAAAATATAACCTTTTAATATTATGAACGGTGGCGAGCACTGTTTGTGAATAGTAACGTGAACAGTGACTTTTTTTTTTAAAGAATTTGATTTGTGATTTGTTTTGTGCTCTTTTCTCTTGTACTTTCTCTTCGTAATTAAAGTTTCATAATAGGATTTTAAAATGATGTTCTTCTTATGATTTTATCAAATTAAATCTTGTAGTAGTTCTAACAAGTAAGATTAAATCTTACATGACCTATGATTTTCAGTATTCTTTTCTGAAAAATTGTGAAATTTTGAATATGTTTGAATGCCTGCAAACTCAAGACCCTATTGGTGGGGGTTAAACACCAATAACATCGGGATAGTGCACTATCATAAGATTTGGAATTCCTTTTGAGCTTTTGGTGGTTTTGAGCTTATCAAATAACACTACGTCAGAATGGTGCTACCTGTCTGTAGCTACAGCCACCTTATTGAATGTGTGACTTTTGACTTTGATTCGTTAGTCTTTACTTTATTCATAGAGAAATTGTGATTCGCTATTTGTGCGGTTTTGTCTTCACGAATTTGTGCAAATTGGTAATTATTGGTGACTAGGTTTTTGTGTCAATTGACTTTTGCTTGCCTTACGGATAATCAATTTATTGTTGTAAGGATCTTCTTACTGAGATTGTTCTCATGGGTTTCTATATGTGTTTGCAAAATTTTTTTCCTATTGTGCTGAAGAGAAAGAGGAGTAGACTTGGGACACGGCTATTAGGAACTCTTAAAGTAGATTATTAATAAGGCCCCTTGTCCTGGCAATGTCAAACAACTTTTGTTTTATTTGCTTTCAAACAAATGTTGCAATTGTTTTGGTTTCTTTTTTTTTTTTTAGAATAAAACCTGGGACTTAATAGTAGATTGAAATTTCTTATTTTCTTGCTTGGAAGTCTAGTATTTCACATTGACGATTGTCAGTTGTTTTGATTCTTCACTTTGTTATTTTAAAAGTTAGAGCCTTGCGCATTCAAAAAAGATGTTCCTTTTAAAAGCGCGGCGCGTTACGTTCTATAAAGGTTTATGGTCCTTGGGGTGTGACAACAATGATGAGGACATGGTTCTACTACAAATCAAATAGCATATATCTATCAAAGAGAGAAAGAAGAAGAAGAAGAAAAAAAAAATCCAGCAAATTAAACCCACGAAGATAGGCCAAAAAAAAAAAAAAGAAGTGTTGTTTTTAGATTTGTCAAATGAAGTCCGAAAAAGGGATTAACAGATCGGATAGCTTAAATGATTGAGACTATCTCTCCTCCTGAATTCAATCTGGGGGGTTTAACAAAAAAAATAATAATAATAAGTCCAAGAAAAGCCTCTTAGTATATTATTCAACGTAAGGAAGATAAACACCATGACCCTTCAAAATCATATGTTTGAGGATTTAAAGAGATGAGACACAACGTCTTTCTTCTTAAATTATCGCATGACCATCTGTTATGCATAATTTTTAGCATCATTATTGATCTTTCGCTTAATTTGGTATTTAAAATTACGTGCAACCTGGTAAATAAAGTTTTCTAAGCCGTTTTATGCTATATTAAATACGTTTGAGTCTAATGTATAGATTGATATTTATGCTTCTTTGTATGTTTACCTTTATACAATACTTTTATGAGCAAGTTTTCAATCATTAAAGCAATACTCTTACAAGCAAGTTTCCAATTATTAAAACCGAGCCACATATAGTACGTTGTGCCATGTGGTACATGTTAAGCACTCTAAAAACTTTTCGAGGTACAATCATAGTATATATATGTATATATGTATATATATATATATATATATATATATATATATAGAGGGAGAGAAATTTGGTTTTGTGTTTTGAAGACATAAAGGCGTTATTCAGAAACAATGTTTCAAGTAATGTTTAATATTTTAACTTGGTTAAACCACTATCTCGTCCTATTTTTGTTGTTCGGTAAAATAGTCTTTTTAGTTGAAATAATATTTGAAGTAGTGTTTTTTAAACATTAATATTTTTAACGTTTCTAGTAGCGGATAGTGTTTCATTTTTCATTTTGACAATCTTACCCTCTCTTCATTATTTTTTGGCAATTCTACCTACTATACAATCTCTTTCTACATTTTTATATTTTCTTTCACAAGTATAAATCTAAAATAACATAAAAATTAATTTTAAATCCTACTATATCAAAATATACTAAAAAAGTTTAAGTCTTATTCATCCATTTATTATTTTTCTTGACAAAATAAATCTTTGATCAATTAAAAAATATTTCTACAATAATAATATTTTTTTAATATTAATAAAATTCATTTATCAAAAGTAATTTTATTATACTTTAATAATCAAAAATGTTATTACAAGAAACATATATCTAATTATAAAATAAATTATCTCATTTCAATAATAGTAATAATAATTATATTTATCATAACATAATAACATAATATCAATGTCTTTCTATGTCATTTTACATTTATCAACTAATCAAACAACTAATTTTATCGAACACATATTATTAAATCAGCTAACCAAACAGTTATCCGCTAACAGCTAAAATACAACAGTTATGAGCTACTCAAACCACTATCTACTACTTAAATAGTTATCAGCTACTTTAATAGCTAATTTTGCAGAACAGGCCCAAAGTCTTTTTCTTTTCCTTTTTTGTTTCAATTTTTTTGCCTTTTATTTTAACCACGTAAAATATTTGTACCCATCGTTTTATCTTTCTCTATTTGCTCTTTGTTCTAACACCCCAAATTCTCAACATTATATTACTACACAGGAGTGTTTCTTTAAGGCAAATGAAGGCCCCAAATGAAAATGAAGTAGAAGTTGAAGTTGTCAATGAGAGGATGGGTAAGTATTCTAAATTATCATGAGAAATGAATGAACTTTTCATTGATAGTTAGAAGTGAAAGGTAACAAAATTAAAAGAATTTAACTAAGAAGTTATACTATTGGTGGCTTTAAATTGGAGATTCAGAAAATCGAGAAAAGAATTGATTAAAAGGTAGACTGATTAAAGATTATCTAAAAACTGTAATCTTACTTAATGTTATTAAGGCAAAACTTTTACTCGACTAATTGAATTGCAACTGAGCTCAAAATATTGGGATTGGGAGAGCAGAAGAAATTCATGGATGCTTTTAACTTTCTCAAAGAAACTGAGGCACTAGGGGGGAGATTCTTTACATGTGAACAATATAAAGCTCACAAGGTTGAAATGAATATAGGAATTTTAGATGAAGTGGTGGTTTTTGACAATGAATTTTACGGAATTCATTTATTCGTTAATATTGCATATATTATAAAGAATGTTGTTGATTGTCTTTATATATGTTACAAAGAATGTCGTATAACTACCCGAAAATTGAGAGTTTTGTGTAACATCCTTATATAGGACAATATTAGTGAGCTTTAAAACGAGAAATTTTCACAAATGGTGTCTATTGTTTACATAAAGTGTCATCAGTTTGATCCTTATTATTTTAAAAGTGACCCACTTAACCCCTAATATTTGTCAAAAAATTTAACTTAGTCCCTGCTATTTTCAATGTGACTTATTTAGTCCTCAATATTTATAAAAGATGTCAATTTCAACCTTATTAAATGGTCATGTATCAGTCACATGACGAGCTTTGAAGGTCAAAATAGGGATCAACTTGACACGACGAGCTTTGAAGGTCAAAATAGGGATCAACTTGACACGTTTTGTAAATATTAAGGATCAAATAGATCACTTCTAAATAATATGGACTAAATTGACACTTTTTATAAACAATGAGAATCAATTAAGTGTGTCACTTATTCACTTTTATTAAACAATAGGAACTATTTATTAAATTTGTCCTTTAAAAACACATGTGATTTTTATGACTTTAATAAAACATAAGGGAATAAAATGAATTTCACCCATAATTTAGTCCAAGATGTATACCTTTGATTTGAATATATATACTCACGTAACAAAAGCAACTCTGACTAGAAAATAGAGAAAGAGAAACAATGTACCATGCTGCATTTTCCGTTTTCTCAGCAGAAGCTATCTGGAATAGTAATTTTTTTTCTTTTCTCTTATACGCCATTAGCGAAGAGACCAATTGATCCTTGACCTTCCCCGTGATAACACAAGATTGCGTTCACCATCTGAATATTAAGTAATAATAGCATGGCATTTCGAATTTGATACGAGAAAATATTTTTTATTATTTTTCTAAACAGAGAGTTTATTAAATTCCAAGTATTCAGTTTTACCAGCAAAATACGAAGGCTTACTTCACATCTAGAATTGCATAATCTCACTGTCTATCAAGCATTGATTCTAAAATGGCAGTATTACTTAACCATGTTCTCATAAACTTTCTTCAAGATCATGATAAAAAATCTTTCCCGATATAGCATCTACCAATGCAGCAGTAAAACTGGATTTTCTTGTTAAACAAGAAGCAACTTTTTCAACTAGGCGTTGCATTCCATTGGTGCCAATTTCTTCAAGGGGCATTTGTACGTTGGTATTATTTGTTGAATCAAGTGTTCTTAAATGCCCCGAAAATTTCATCGAGGTGGGTGACACTTTATCTGGAGAAGCGTCATCGTGGTCGTCGTGGTTGTGCTGGCGTTCATAAGTAACCACCAGAATGGATGGATCCTCAACACTTCTTTGAACCTAAAATTCAGAAAGTAAATAAAGTTAGACTCCTCGAAGCCGAGACTAATTTTTCTTCTTGTTTTCTTTTGAACGGGATTAGGGATAGCTCACGTTGTTGAAATTTTCTCTCCGACATAGGTTCAAATTGTTAGATACTTAATTATTTGTGTAAAATACTTGTGATAATTGTGAATATTATTTGAATTATTTGTGGATCACGATAGTTTGTATTGTATATCCACACTATTACTTTGTGGAAAACTCCTATTGTAAATTGTTATAAATTGATAAAATATAACACTCAAATTGCACCGATGAAAATATTTTTCTCACATAATATCAGAGCTCAGGTTATGGACCAATTATATTTGTCTACGTGTGACCTTTCTTCATCCACGTATAACATTTTAATTTGTCCACGTGTGACCTTTCTTCATCCACGTGTGACATTTTAATTTGTCCACGTGTGACCTTTCTTTCAATTACCAAATCAGGTCACACGTGAGGGGGAGTATTAGAATATTATTTTTCTTACATAAAAATTCAGAAAATTCAAGACTACTTAATAAAATGAGCAGACCTTTTTCTTGACCGGGCAAGTTGGAGCAAAAGAGCACTTGTAATATGCTCTGGGATATGGATTATCTCTAGTGACTTTCTGTCCATATTTCCGCCATCGATGTCCATCCTTCACAACCTTCACAAAACGGAAATGCATGGTAAAATCTCTTTCTCATGCAAAGACTCAACATGCAGCATTGGTATATACTCAAGAACTTACCAGGCTCATATCCAATGGATCAGCTTTATAATAAACCCTTGAAACATTTGTGTTGAGTTCTCTTGGTGTTGAGGGCGTTGCTAAGCAGTGATCAGGGCTATGAATATTTCCATTGTTTCCAGAACTGCAACCACAGTTTTCATCTTGGCGCTTTCTCTTGGTAGTTTTGGTGTGCTCATCATCTTCAGAGTGCTTTTGCGTCAATTCTATCATATTCCTTTGCATTGCGTTATAATTTTCGCATAAAATCATAAGCATTTCGGTCAGCTTCTTGTTCTCGAATCTCATCCGATTTAACTCATTCATCAAATGATCAGGCTGTAAACATCAATTTCAATAAGCTATACTAAGTACTAACGTAGGACAACCGCAAATTCAATCGTCTAAAAGATCACATATACAGATACCTTTATATTTCTTTCTGGTAAAATATATTTTATCGTTGTGTTTTGTCAAAGTCAATAGTATTCCTTATATTTTAAAACTCGCTAGTACCCCTTTATGCTATCAAGAACATTGTGCAAGATTTTTAAAGCACAAGAGGAATTGGGGAAAATTGATCTTTATAGCATATAAGAAGTATTAAAGAAATTTGAAACCACAGCAAATTTTATAAAATTTTGACAAAACACAATTTACTCTTTCTTTTTTAACGGAGACAGTTGCTAGTCAAGACCATAGCACGAACTTTCAACAAAGGAATAACAAAAATAAATTCTCAAAAAAACAGAAAATTTTTGGGGATCCATACATATATTTCTTACTGATGAACAAATATTTGTTCAGTACTAAGGCACCATAAATACAAGTTGATCATATGAAGTTCAAAACATCGCAAAAAGATAATAATTTGCCACATGTATTTACTTCATCTTTCTCAGTTGTTTTGCTTTTACCAGCAAAATCCTTCGTAATCTGTGTATTTTGAAAAGTACGAGGAATTTGAAGAAACTGAAAACGTGATCGAAAAATGCAACATTAATGATAATTCAAGCTAAAGAAATTAAAAGAAGAGGGCTTTACTGAATTCTGGAGCACTACTTACAGAAGCTTCCTCAGGGTTGGACGTAGCATTATTAAAGTTGAGGTCAAGTGTAAGAGACGTGTCTACGAAGCTTTTCTCCATTTAAACTCACTACATATGATGATCAACTCTCAACTACTAATAAGAAACTTCAGTAATGACACGATTTTTGTGTGTGGAATTGGGAACCTAAACTCTTGAGGCTTGAAGTATTATTTATAGTGGAATAGCAATGAAGAAAAGTCAACACCAATCTTGTTTTCTACAGAATGGAAACTGCGAGGAAATTGAGGTCTTAGAAAAGATTGTCTGAATGTCACTTTCAAGGTTCCAAACCGCGGGACGACGTGGAATTAATCTTGGTTCTTTTATTTTACTTTTTCTTTTTTCTTTTTTCTCTTCGTTTCTCCTTTTTTGTTGGTTTTTTCTTTCTTTTTTTTTTCTTTGGCGGGGGGGGGGGGGTGTTTGAAGGTAATGTTGTCTTCCTTGGGTTGGTTATATAGTATAACGAGACAAACAAGTCTTGGTTGTTAGGCATTGGATGAAATGATGCTATAGTTACTCGTGATAAAAAGGAAATTTTTTATGGATTACAAAAATAAAATAATAGTATCAATATCATTCTTGTTAATTTAAAAGTAATCCCTTAGTCTTCAATGTTATAAAGAATGTTAATTGACCTTTTTGTTTCAAAAGTGACCCAATTAGCTCGAAATGTTTGAAAAAAAATATTAATTTCATCCCCATTAATAATTAATTATACCTTTCTTTCTTTCTTCCTTTTTTTTTTTTGTTTTTGCTGAGATATCACATGACTCACTTTAAGGGCCAAACTAGGGATAAAGTCAGTGGTGGAACCCATGTAAAATGCAAACCCCCCCCCCCCCCGGGAACCCCCGGCCCGCGCATAAAGTGTCCCCTCCTGATTGTGAGACGTATTATTATTAAATTTTATTTTCAACAAAAATTAGAGAAAATAAAAGAAATTCAAAGCAAGAACTATAAATTTGTAATTTTTTATGTTGTGAAAAGCTAGTAAAAAATTAAAAAGAAAAAATGAGGGAATAAAAAAGAAAAGGTAGAAAGAGAAAAAAGGGAGAAATGAGAAAGAAAAGAAATAACACAATGATTATTTAGTCGCATATATAAAGTGGTATATATTTAATAAAATTGCCAGTAAGTATATTCAATAATTTCAAATTATGAAGTCATATTGGGATAATTATAAAATGCATTTCTATTTACAACGACTATTATTTGTTTTATATTTTTTGTGTGTATTAATATGTCATTACTATATCAATTATTAAATGCTTTTAATTAATTTTTTAATTAATATAAAAAATTTATACATAACTATCCTTGCAATGACTAAGGGGTCCTCGCTCTGTCACTGAATCAAGTGGGTCACTTTTACAAACATTGGAGACTAAAATGCGTTACTTTTGAAATAATAAGTATTACAAAGACATATTCTAAAAATAATAAGAACCAGACCAATCATTTTTGAAATTATAGGAATAAAACTGATATTTTTCGTAAGTCATAGAGATCCACAATAGAATTTGCTTTGATAAAAAAAAAAATTAATATCGATCTGCACCTTTTTATGATAGAAAATTACAATCATCCTTGAATGACACAGTCTTTGATAAGTGAATCATTATCCTTTTTTAGGATAGATAAGTAATTACTGCACTGATTTTTAGTGGACATTTGAAAAAGAAGGTGAAGCTTCCTGCATTGACCTGAAGTCGTGTATAATTAGTAAACTATTGGATTTCTGACCCAATTCAAAGCATTCGCGTCAGTCTATTGAAAATTCAAGTCACACTTTTTGGCCCACTAGTAATAGAAACAGGAACACTGCTTCAATATCTTGTCAAATGCTCAATGATTGAGATGTCCACTCCCACCAATGAAACTCACCGTTGTGTAAATCACCGTCCCGCTACGTGTCATGTCCTGGCGCAAATTATATCATATACATATATTATAATCCATTCAAAAAAACACGACACACGGTCTGATAAGTTTCACAATTTGACGGTCAAATTAATATAAAATTTAGCGAGTTCACTTTTCTCGTGCTAATAAACACAACAAAAAAAATTCGATCGTCGATTGGACACCGATAACGCCTTTGACAATAAGCTCCGAAATCATTTATAGATTGTAAATATAGCGTTCACAAGTCGTGAATATATAGTGAACATATCTTAACGAGTCGTAAATAAGTAATTTATTATTGCGAACCAGTCGTAAATAAGTAATTTATCATTGTGAACATGTGATGTAAAACTTTTAAACATTATTGTATTAAACATATAATATAACAATAATGGATAAGTAAATTGTAAACAATTCAAAGTTTTGAATATAAAGTATTAAAATTATAAACATATAATATGCAATTTATAATTAATAAAAGTTATAAAAATTATGAACTTATAATAATAAAATTGTGAATATGTTATTATAAAGTACACAATATTAGGTGAGTGTACAATATGTAAGGTACACGATATCCATATCATGTTTTAGTGAGTCTTAAAATAACCCTAAAAATTTCACTTGTTGATTGCATGACAAAGCCTTCATTGTGTCGGAAGACATGATTTCTCTCATTTACGAGAGTAATGACCTTTTCGTGATCTTACATCTATTGCACAATATTCGATTATTAATATTCATGACACATCTTAGTTAATCAATCATGTAAGCGAGGTACCAATGGAAGTCTTTGTCTTGTTGACGAAGTCATCAACCAACGCATTATTATAATAACGTAGAGTTCTTGAAATCTAGCAACTTAACTAGCAAAAAAGAAAAGAAAAGAATTAAAAAAAAAAAAGAAAGAAAGTCACCAACCAATGCATTATTGAGAAGCAGAGTTGAGATTGACGAGTGTTTACTGGAAGCCATGACACGTGTGCTTCGTGATGCAGAATGACTCGAAATTCGTGACGTCATCGTTGTTGCAATCTTCTTTAGGTCATCATTCTTTCATGATCGTCTCATGCGAAACGAATGTTCCGTGTTCCTATTGGCGTCGACCAAGAATTAAGTCACTACAGTCAAAGTCCTCCAGTGCATCACGTGTATGTGCTGATGTCATTACCCCGACGTCATTTATCTTATAAAATGACCTTATGAAGAATTAATTCATTCTAGAAAAGAGAATAAATTTTAACTTCAGGATAGTCTAAATGAGGAACAATCACTTCTTAATGTCAATATTGTAAGCGTAATTTAATAATTACAAAATATGAATATGGTTTTATTATAATATTTTAATTTTATAAGCAAATTTATTCATATCTATCTATCTATAATATACCTAAAGCAACGACCAATCCAGCTTATTTTGGCAATTTTATGTGTACAACCTCAATTCATGCAATTTGGAATTATGTGTGCAAGTTAGTTCAATGCCACGTATATTACAAATTTTATATTCATAATTTAGAAATTCATCCAGTAATTTCGGTCATTACACACGTTCAACGATATATATATATATTTGTGATCGTTTTACTATATTGCCCCTGTATCACTTACGGACTTCACATTCTGAATAATCCTGCAACAATTAGCGCCTCCAAGGGCAAATGTACCCTATTTACGCGTGTCTATTCATTCATTCGGTAGGTCACGTATATCCTATCTTCACAATCTTTAGGGCTTTTTTTAATTTTTATTTTTTTTCTCTTAAGCCACTGTTTTCTTAGTTGGATATGTGTATGAATGAAGTGCTGTGTATTCGTGGGTATCTTCACTCATGCAAGTGTATGGAGCAGACTAATTCCTATCTTCATAAACGAATCTTACTCTCTGCGATATATATATATATATATATATATATAGGGAGATTTTGTTGCTGAAAAACACTAAATTCCTGCTTTGGTGAATCCTGAAAAATTACTTTTGTTTTTCTTTATGGTTAAGAGTGTTTTGGTGAATTGAAAACAGTAGTCTGCCGCAAATATGGAGATTGGCTGTTTTGCTTCGAATGTGAACCAAAGACGAATCCTGCTTTGGTGCTATTGCTAATAAAAGGCAGATGAAAGATCTTTAAGCTAAGAATTCCGAGGTGTTTGGCTGAGCGACAAATGAAGTCTTAGTCTTTGTTCTTCTTGTATGCTTCTCAATGCCTGCTATATATTGTCACTTTTGGGTCACCTTGGTTGTTTTTTGTTTTTTTTTGGGTCAAAACACCTGTTCTTGAAAATAATGCTTGAAACTTATAATAGCATTTAGTTAGAGTGTTAATGTCATATCTCTAGAATGTATTGAAACATTTTGCTGGAACCTAACAAACAAACGAGCTACACGAAGCTATTCTTGGGAATGATTCTCGACATTTGTATGACACTGTATTAGAGTCTTAATGTCATGTCTCTAGAACATCTGTAAACTTCTTATCTCTTTGTGAGAAGTAACATCTCCATGGGATCTAATAGCTCATATGCAGTGGGAGGAGCAATATAGGTTAGAAGATCCATTTAGTGTAACTTTCTGAAATCCCCTGTTTGTTTTACTAGAACTTTGGACTTTGAAATCCCCAGATTGTTTTACTAGGACTTCAAATCTAGGGCCATATTAGCAAATATATAGAGAAGATTGTAATTTTACTTGGAGAGAACTTTTGTAACTTTTTCAATTAATGTTTGCAAATCCTTCAAGACATTATTTTTTTTATGTAAGCACAAGGCTGCATATATGCAGGAAAATGTTTGGAGATGCTCTTTTCAACACGCTGCTATATGTATAGCCTGGAATGTAAATGATGGGAGTAGGGTTAGATGAGTTCGTGATGTTCATATTTGGTCCTTGGCTCACTTGAGTTGTTTTGTCATCCAAGAAATTACCATTGATTGATTTTATGATTTATATGACGTTCGGATTAATGTGCACTACATTATTGCAACAGTTGCATACTACAAAGTCATGCTAAACTCATCAATGAAGTCTTTATTCTATTATTTGAAAAAGATTGTTTGTGGTTGTTAAAGAAATTCATTATTCATACACATAAACTTCGAGCTCATTTAATATGCAATTCGTATCTATGTCATTTGATTATAACCTATAATTTCACTTATTGGTTTTTTCTTTTCTTTTTCTAAATTGCACTTTCTCAATCAATGCACAGGTCTTAATACTTGCTATATATTAATAAAAAAACATACGAGAACTGCTAATAGCATGGCAGTACTAAGAATACATAAATAATGCTTTGAACATATAATACTTACATGTGTCATTCAAAATTAAAAAAACACAAGTAATCCTTAATCTTTTTATATTCTTTATATTCCATATCCCATTTAATTGGTTGAGGGTCTATCGGGATATACTTAAATTTTAAATTTGATAAGTATCTTATCTGGCAAGTATTTGATAAGAAAGATTCTTTATATTCCATGTCCCATTGTATTTGGTTTAGGTTCTATCTGGGATATACTTAAATTTTAAATTTGATAAGTATCTTATTTGACAAGTATTTGATAAGAAAGATTTTCTATATTCCATATCCCATTGTAATTGGTTTAGGGTCTGTTTGGAATAGACTTATATCTTAAATTTAAAATTTGAGAAGCATCTTATCTAACAAATATTTGATAACAAATAAGTTTTTGATGTGATATGACTATTTGGTTTATAGTTATTGTTAAAGAGTTGAATATCATAGTGTATGCATGTCAAAAAGTTGGGCATAAATCTTAATTTATTTATTTGGATCTTTCTTTTAGCATATTTTCTTTAGTCCAGTAATTGTGTTTTTCGTATGACATAAAATCATCTTTATGTAGTTTGTTGTTTCATATGTTTAACTTTTAAATGTAATTAGTTTAAGAAACCCATCGTATTTTATGGTTTATTTTTTTAAAATTTGTAATTGGTTATTGATATTGGCTAAATTCGTTTCTAATAAGTTTGGTTTTATTTATATAATTAATGATGGTCTTGCATTAAATGTTCTAAAAGTTACATTCACACAATTGTTTAGAAAATATGCAATTTGAATCTTATTGAAACAGTTTTCTAATATATAAAAGTATAATTTAATTTTGTTAAACTTATAAATTGTGCAATGTTTTCTTTCTTGAAAAAATGTCGGTTATTTAAAAAATAAAAATCTATAGGTTCAATATTAAATCAGGTAATTTCTTGATATATAACGAATCGGTTTGCATTTTTGGTAAGGAGTTTTTTAATGGATTTTCAAGAGGAAAAGAACGCATGCTACGTTAGGAAGTCAATCATGCAAGCAAAATGTCACAACGTCATTCAATAGTTCAATTGACGATTTTTGGTTAAATTAATAAGGGTAAAATGCACGTTATCCCCTATGTTTATATAAGTAGTTGATTACCCCCTATAGTTTAAAACATACCACATTACACCCTGAGCTTTTTAAAAAGTGACACAATCTTTTCATCTCCGTTAACATTTTAACACAGTTAAATAAGACTTTCAAAGGACCAAATTACACTTAGAAAACTCTTTTAATATCATTTTTTATTTAAAAAATTAAAATTTTTAATTTTAAAGTTTTTAAAATTTTTTATTTTATTAAAATTTTTAATTTTTAAAATTTTTAATTTTAAATTCAAACTTTTTTAGTTTTTAAATTTTAAATTTTTGAAATTTTAATATTCAATCTAATTTTTTAATTTTTATTTTTAATATAAATTTTTTAACTTTTTATTTTCATATTTTTTAATTTTAAAATTTTTAACTTTTAATTTTTTTTATTTTATAAAGTTAAGATAAATAAATTATAATATAACTCTCAATAAGAGTGTTTTGGTTAAAAAAAAAAAGATTTTAGTAAAGTCTACAATTTGACATCCACACATACAACAAACGAGAATATAATGCACTCTCCATTAAATTAAACAAAAAAAGTTAAAGATGCATATTATGTGCCACTTTTGAAAAGCACAAGGATAATATAGTGTATTTTAAACTATAATGGTAATTAGCTACTTATACAAACATATTTATTTGTGTCCTCACCCGTACAAATGCACAGGTGTTATAGTAGTAAATTTCTTAAATGATGTTTGGTTTGACTTTTGTTCTGATTAAACCTACTTAAAGTTTAATTTAAACTAATGAAAGTGTTTGTTTTAATTAAAAATGTGCTTTTGTAAGTGGCTTTAAGTAGAAAATAAAAAGCTCCCCAACCCCAACTTTTATTTTTTATGGCTTTAAGCACTTTGAAAAAAAACAAGTTTGACCAAATTATTTGCTATCTTATCCTTACCTTTTTATTTTTATTACTAAAATATCTTTACTCTTTTATCTTATACTTATTTTTTTAAATTCTATTTTAATATACTTAATAGTTATTTTAACTATATAACTTACTTTTCAACCCATTTTAATCAAACATGTAAATATTTATTTTTATAACTACAACTTTTATTCAAACACGTAACTATTTAAAGTTAATAATAAAAAAAATCACTTAAAATCAAAAATACTTTAAATAACTTTTTTATAAGCCAATCCAAACACCCTCTTAATGTCAAGAACTTTGGCACCTATTCATCGACGATAATATTCTGATGATCGAATTGGTATAGAATATTAAATGCGAGCACAATGACACGAAAATTTTGGCACAAATCAATAATGAAGAAGTGGCGCAAAATTCTTTCCTCGGAGGAGTTATTTGTTAATGTCGATGTCTTGGTTGGTAAGTTACACCTTATCCACTCATTCACTGACAGTCGAGGTATGTCATGTGCGGTCGTTTGCCTGCCTTGCCCGTTAGAGTGTTTTGACAAAAATCATTTGAAAAATACTTGTAAAGCCACAATTTTCAAGTAAAAGCAATATTTTGAAAATCTTTTAAGTACCCAATATGCTAATAGGTTTTGAAAACAAGTGAAATATATCTGCACATAATATTTTGAGCCAAAAATAGCAACACACAAAAGGCAATCTTACAAAGATGTCCGTATCTGTGCCCCTTATACCTTTCATATTTATTCTTATATTACCCATTTGCTTCTTGTCTTCAATAGATCTTCAAGATACTATCCAAGGCTTTAAAAATGAATTAGAACCTTCCATGGAGCTTAAACACCTATCTTTATAATGACCCAAAACAAGCATTTTGACAATTTAATCATATGAGTCAAATCAATCATCATCAAGAAAATCATAACCAAACATATAATGTTAATAATAAATATATATACATGTGTGTATACGTATACATATATACACACATACACTAATGATGATATGAGATTAGGTCCGATAGCATTCAATTAGGTATCCTCGCGACCCAGCCTGACAAGGACCAAATGCACCCCGAGAACTAGCATACACCCCAAATGGACATGTGTTTGCAGTTGTGCCCTATAAATAGACCATTTACATTGAAAATGAGGTAAGTTATTCTTTACCCAAAATAGAAGCCTTACATTCCCAGTTTACTTTGACACCCATTTGCTGACTTAGGCATTGGAGAGTTGTTGACCGGCACCACACCAGTGTTTAGTTTCTCTTGTGTTTGTAGGTACCTTACCGGAGACGTAACCAAAGAGAGTTATTTGGCTTTTTGCAAGATCAAATGATAATATAGAAAGGTCATTCTTAGAACGGGTGCAAACATCTAAGACCGGATCTCAAATTTGTTGCAAATATAAATTTGAGATCAATAAAAATGGTCAAAAATTAAATTTAGCAACCAAATTGGCATTGACACTAATTATAATGTAAGAAATTTCAGGATGCTAATTTAGCTACTGTTTGGATCCATATTAGAGATGAAGCAGTGCGTATATCATGCACCTGAGGAAGGTTTACCCCAAAAGAACCATACACCCTCCCCCTCGTGCATCACACACACTGCATTAAAAAAAAAGAAAAAAAGAACGAATCAGCACAATAGATCAGTGCCGCATCTTGCTGAGAAACAAGATAGAAAAAACGATTAGAGTTTATTTTTTACTTTAATTTCATTTTTTATGTTTTATTTTTAAATTTTAAAAAATTTAAAAATTACTTTTTAAAAAATATATATTTTACAAGATTACAAATTCTTATATTATAATTCACAATTTTTATATTATATGTTCACAATTTTTTTTTTGGCTTCTTTTTATCTTTTGCAAATTTTTGTTTAAATCCTCTACAGACATGCAAATACTTTAATCTCCAAATAAAATAAAAAAAATTGAACAACCCCAAAAACCTCGTTCATCCCTTCTCCTCCCTTAATATATATTTTTTTAAACCAAAATAGCTCAATTCTTAGAAAGCAAACCATATGAACAGTATAGTCAATCCTCACCCTACCCAAGAAAGAATAACATCGATAACAATTCCAACCAAGTGGTAGTATCACGTCTCCAGACCCAGGCCCGCGAACGAGACTAGTATTGTAAACATAACTAATAGCTACTCAAGCCACTAATCAACTGACCTAAAATGGTTAACACAAGTTATTAGTTAATCCCCATCACCCACTTATAAACAAGTTATAATTCATCTCACAAACCATTGTGGCATATTACAATTACCCGTTGAGGACCTGACGTTCTTATCAAGGGCATAAAATCACATAGAAGACCAGGCGATACAGGATTCTAGAGGTGACTCCTACGGGCTCAAGAAATGACTCTTATGGACTGAAGTTATTCTTTAGTTTTATAATTAATGCATACAAAAGACTAATTTTATAATACATTAATAAGGGATATTTTAATCATTTACTAAAAAATCTATTCTTGATAATGTCGGAATAGGATATTACAATATATTTTGTCAGAAATGGCTATTCCATAGAAATGAGATTCCCTCGTGCCTGACATTCCTTATCATATTCCATCATACTAATCATGTGAATTAACAAATATCATTCCATTCATTAGCTATTGGCTCATATCAATCGCCACTTTAGTCCAATGGTCAAACATACCACTACTAGAGTCATTTTGATAATAGTTGTTTCCCCAAAATGGGAGCTTTGGTAACTAGATGTGAATGATGCATTTCTACATGGATTTCTATAGAAGATGTATATTGCTGGTAAAGTAATAGTATAAACAGGATTTAGCATTATTCAAAATTATAAACTAAAACAAGCAAAAAAAAAAATGAATAATTTGGGATATATAAAAAATAAAATAAATGATAAGAAAATGAAATAACGAGGCCCGAACAATACGAAATTATAACTAAAACAAGTAACTTAACTGAATAATTTGAAATATACAACAAATTAAAATTGGAAAAATAAAATGAAGAGAAATTTAAACTAAGAAACGAGGCTCGAGTAAGTTCTATCTCCTTAAGAATTTTACACCTCTTATATGACGCTAACACTCAGTGATGCAATCCTCCAGGATATAATGTTTATACCTTTATACCTTAATAATAAGACTCCAACTACAAAAACAAAAATAGAAAGAAAGGATGAAAGAAAGAAAAAGAAAAGAAAACTAAATAGGTGTTAAGAGTGGGGGGTTTTGGGATGAAAACTCTCTATACTTTGGATGACACCCGAGTTCATTAGCTGACCATGCAATTATACATTTTGCTCAATATCATTATCGAAAATCTTTCCTGATACAGCATATGCCAAAGCAGCAGTGAAGCTGGAATTTCTTGTCAAAGAAGAAGCAATTTGTTCGACTAAGTGTTGCATTTCATTGGTCCCAATTTCTTCAACGGGTCTTTGTACATCCGCAGTATTTGTTGAATTAAGTGTCCTTAGACGCCCTAAAAATTCCACCGAGTTGTTTGACAACTTATGTGGAGAAGCATGGTGGTGGTGGTCGTGCTGGCCCTCGTAAGTGACCACCAGAACGGATGGATCGCCAACACTTCTTTGCACCTAAAATTTAGAAAGTAAACAATGTTATAGACAACTAATATAATAAATAAATAAATTAATATTCTCTCTACAAGTTTAAACTTTTAGAAAATATGCTAACTTAATATGGCAACGGTCTCAAATTCAATCCTTACCGCCATTTGTTTAAAAAAAAAATTAAATTGTCTATGTACAAACTCTAAACAAATTACGCGGCATGTGAGGGGTATGTCAATATAATAAATAAAGAAATCAATATCCTCTCTACAAACTTAAAACTTTTAAATGATGTGGTAACTTAATATATACCCTCCTCTAGTCCAAGATTATTTCTTTCTTTCATCTTTTCTGTTTTATAAATAAAATGTTAATTCAACAATGATCTATGTCAAACTTCTACTACGAGCCTAAAACTTAGTATAAAATGGGTTGGAAGGAAGGAAAGGAAATGGAGGGAGTGCAGATTATCTTAGTGTGGTCAATTTACGCCCCTTCGAATTGGAAGAAAGTAGAAGGCTACAATTTGATAATTTGTTGAAAGAAAATATATATATATATATATATATATATATATATCTTTAATATTAGGAAAAAGAAAAAAGACTACGCGTTTCTCGTCAATGCTCGTTATATGGATTTCATTTTTCGCTATTCGAACAAAGATATGCTTTCCTTTTATTTAAATAAATAGTTTTCTCTCCTTTTATCTATTTATTTCAAACTCGACTCCCTTCTTCTCAAGAAAAATCTCATTCACATTTAGAAGTAGGAGCTTTTGAAACTAGTGGAGTTCACTTTTTTCTTTTTGCCTTCTTAAATCAAGATTTTTTTGGCACAGAAGAGCCCGACTCAAAAAATTAATTTGTTAGGTGAGACAACTTAAAACTTAAAAACGACTCACAAGAAAATAGTATTTCTTACGTGACTAATCATTACATGAGCAGACCTTTTTCTTGACAGGGCAAGTTGGAGCAAAAGAGCACTTGTAATACGCTCTGGGAGATGGATTGTCTCTAGTGACTTTCTGTCCATATTTCCGCCATTGATATCCGTCCTTCACTACCTTCACAAAACAGAAATTCATGGTAAAGAGTAAACAGTGTTATGCCTTGGAAATGGCTGCTTCATGAGTAAAATCTCTTTCTCATGCAAACACTCAATATAAGCAGAACTTACCAGGCTCAAATCCGATGGATCAACTTTATAATAAACCTTTGAGACATTTGTGTTGAGTTCTCTTGGTGTTGAGGGTGATGCTAATAATAAGCATTGAGGGCTATCAATATTTCCACTGTCTCCACTGCTGCAAACACAATTTTCATCGTGGCGCTTTCTCTTGGTAGCTCTGGTGAACTCATCATCTTCAGAATGCTTGTGCATCAATTCTGTCATATCCCTTTGCATAGCGTTATAATTTTCGCATAAAATCATAAGCACTTCGATTAGCTTCTTGTTTTCTGTCCTCACCCGATTTAACTCATTCATCCAATGATCAGGCTGCAACCAATATTTCAATAGATCATGCTTAGTAGTAACATAGGAGAACCTAATTCAAGCATTTAAAAGATTACACATATAAATACCTATACCTTTTTTTTTTTTGGCAGAAAATGCGTCTTTTTCTTGTGTTTAATTTTATCAAAGTAACACGAAATCTCCTGTATTTCAAAGCTTGTTAGTACTCCTTTATGCTATAAAAACTGTTGTACAAGACTCCCGATTATTTTTGGGTGATTATTATTGTACATCTTTTAGTTATAAGGGGAACCAAGAACATTGTTCTTTATGGCATGTAAAATAGATTAGCAAATTCTAAAACCACCAAATATTTTATGAAATTTTGACAAAATAAAGGTAGTAAAATGTATTTTACTCTTAATTTTTTTTAGAGAGGGTGCTGCTAGTCAAGATCATAGCATGAATTTTCTCTTGAAAAATTTCTTTTTAAAGTAGGTTACCTTTAATTATTATTGGTTTTATAAAATAGGCTAAATATCTAGTTCACAAGTTGGGCATTGTGATCATATTAGTTTTAGCCTATCTCATAAATTCATATGATTCTTTTGTGCATAGATCCATATATATTTATAAATTTTTTTATGAGTAAGACTGTCAGGCTTTATTATAAATAATACTAAGTCCTTTCTCTTACTCTTAACCTAACAGTTGTTCCTATAAGCATGAATTTTCAACAAAAGAATAACGAAAAATAAAATTCTCATTTTTGTGTATGCATATATACGTACATATATTTCTTATTGATGAAGAGCAAAGATTTTGTCCAGAACTAAGAAACCAGAAATCCAAGTTGATCAAATCGGAAAAAAGAAAAAGAAAGAGAGAGAGAGAGACACAGAGAAATTAAAACAATTTGGCATATGGGTTTACCTCGTCTTTCTCAGTTGTTTTGCTCTTACCAGAGAAGTCCCCCGTCAACTTTGTATTCTGAAAAATACGAGGAATTTGAAGAAACTGAAAACGTGATCGAAAAATATAATGCAACATTAATGATAATTCAAGCTAAAGAAATTTAAAAGAAGAGGGCTCTACAGAATTCTAGAGCACTACTTACACAAGTTTCCTCGGCGGCGTCCGACGTAGCATTAGAGTTGAGGTCAATAGTAAGAGACGTGTCCATGAAGCTTTTCTCCATTTAAACTCACTATGAATCATATATCAACTCTCTCGACTAATATATTAAGAAACTTTTTAAACTCTTGTGGCTTCAAGTATTATTTATAGTGGAAGAGCAAGCGAGAAGAGTCTAAAAGAATCTCTTGCTTTTCTACAGAATGGAAACTGCGAGGAAACTGAGGTCTTATAAAAGATCTTTTGAATTGTCACTTTCAGGCTAGCTCTTAAACATGGGCACAGGGAATTTGTTTTTTTTTTGTGCGTGTGTGTGTGTGTGTGTGCGTGTCGCGCGTTTTTCCTTCTTTTTCCTTTTCCTTTTCTTTTGGGGTGGAAACGTCTTTGATTGGGTCATGTGGTAACGAGAGAAACAAGTCTTGGTTTTTTGTCGTTTGGATATATGAGATGATTGAACAAAATTCCTAAATTTCAATCTAAACTTTGTTGTTTTTAAAACATTAAAAAGGCTGGTTTTGATTACTTCTTTTCAATAATTTTTTGAAAGAAAAATCATTTCTATAATAAATATTTTGGTCTGATTTTTTTTTTTAAATGAAAGTCTGAACAAAACTTAAGTTCAATTTTTTTAAAAAAAATTTAAATTTTTTATTTTTTGAAAAAAAAAGTACTTTTTCCAAAAATTAAAAGTTTTCCTTTTTATTTTTATTTAAAAAAAAAACAATCGATCTGAACAAACCAATAATAATCTTGATTGATATGGATTATTCAAGAAGTGTGTGGTTACCTTGTGAGAATTTTGGCGGAACAGAGGGTAAACTTACTGTATTGACCTGAAGTCATGTGTAAGTAATAAGCTGTATATATTGACTTTCTTAACCAATTCAAATCATTCGTGTCCGTCTATTGAAAATTCAAGTGGATGGAAATGTTCACTCCTACCAAATACCATTCCACAAAAGCCTCGATTTCTTTTTCCTTTTTAGTTTTGTTTTTTAACTCAATTAAAGCCTTGATTATCTCGGAGAACTAATTTCTCTGATTTATGAAAGATGAAGACCTTGGCAACCAATCTATTATTAACTGTAGGGTAAATGATAAATATGATGCTTATCTTTATATATTTTGATATTTAACTGCTCTGCCTTTAAAATATTGGGACATAACGGTCCGTTATATTTTTATTTATATTTTTACATTTGTAACACCATTAATATTAAGTTCAAAATTATGTATAATTTTTTTTTATTATTATTATCATCATCATC
Source organism: Cordia subcordata (assembly GCA_028554755.1). NCBI lineage: Eukaryota > Viridiplantae > Streptophyta > Magnoliopsida > Boraginales > Cordiaceae > Cordia > Cordia subcordata. The sequence goes on along the minus strand of JAPTOF010000001.1, from coordinate 10,642,789 downwards.
GTTATCGTCATTATCATCATCGTTATCATCATCTTCTCTTATCTATTATTTATGATTCATTATTGATATAATTACTAACTGAGAAGGAGGAGCGTCAGAAAATTCGAGGTGTCCCTAGTAGTGTATCATGAATTCACGTGATGTTCCAGCAGAACAACAATTTCTTGTGTGTATCGGCCAATCAAGGAACATTAGTGTGCTACTACTTAAAAGAACTTCGGAGATCAAATTAATATGATGCATTAATCAACTTGAAAATATAAAGAGAATAATATATAGTTTGGGAGTGATTATAATAGGCTGAGATTTAGCTTTTATTTTGAGTTTGAATAGAAGTAACAAAACCTACCGTGGTGGACAACAGTACAATTTCCCACTGACACTTATCTTTTATGTTGACTTTCGTATTCATCACATCTTCTTCATCAAATTATGCTATATAGCCCACATATGAGGGGGAGTTCAAATTAGGCCACTTGCAAAGAGTGTTGGAATATTTTTCTCCCCATATATAAAATTCAAAAAATTTAAAACCTCCCACCTTCTTTATCAAATTAGGTCACATGTAAAGAGGATTATCGGAATAGAATATAATTCCTCTAACATAAAAAATTTATAAAAAGTCTAAAACTATTTAATAAGATCTTGATCTATTCCTCCTTATATTAGTTGGTTAGATCTTGAGTTGGACCTCCTATTCTAATTGGTTATAAGTCAAAATCTCAGAATTCTTAACACAAAATATCACAAAATATATTCATTTTTTACTTTTAAAAAATAAATAAATCCGACTAAATTCGTTATCAACTATTAAAAATAAATCTACCCTTATGAAGGACATGATATAAAAACGTTAATTAATCTTATAACGCTTGCTTTCTTCTATTGCTAAGAGGACATCAAGATATTTAAAAAATTTCAAGGCATGTTGCGAAAAAATAAAATAACAAAGGAGGGCTATTGTCTTTAGATAACGCAAAAGATTCCCCTTTAGTAATTTCTTTCCTTTTTTTTTGGGAAAACGAACGCTTTAAAAATTTCATCTTTATGTTATTATGAATTTTATTGCTTACTCGGATAAACCATCATACAGAATAGAAATGATAACCAGATTCACTAGAAAAACTTAAAAAAACTCCTTCTCAAATAAATTTGATACGTAAATTGATATGGAAAATTTTCGTTCCAAAAACCCTTTTAAAATTTTAGACGAAAATTTTTTCTTCTCAAATATGTATTAAACTTGTCAAAAAATTTTGTCCAAATTTTCCGTCTCAAATCAATATCAATTTTTGTGTTAATTTTCGTCTCCAATTTGTCTCAAAAATTCCTATATCGAATTTTTCGTCTCAAATCCACCGGTTTCTAGTATTGATTTACCCAAGCAAAACAACGTCTCCAAGTGCATTCACGGAAAGATTTTGACGTTTAGTCTTATCAAGAATTGCTTCAATCTCAGCGCATATTTTACTCCGTCCTGGTTAGAAATCAGGTGCATTTAACTTCTGTAGTATGTTTAAGCAAAAAGCTTCAATTCTATTTTTGTGCATAGGTATTACTGGTATCTTTGCGATCAAATGCATGCATTTTTCTTAAGCATAGAGGAATAACTTTAGATTTAGCAAACAACAACCAGGTTAAGGAACAGATCCATTTTCTTCTGTTTACTCTTTCATGTTGTGTATGAATTAAAACAGTAAAGCATAAGCACTTTTGAGCTTGAAAAGTTTCCCGCAAGTCAAGCAAAATGAAGAAGCTATTATATTATTAACATCTCGCTCTCATGTTTAGACTAAATCATATGTTAATTATTAAGGTTTTGCAGAAATACATATTAAAATTTTCCAACTTGAAGAAAAGAAAATGTGGGTTTGGGATAACGGCTTTGTGATTATCTAACACATTCACACACAATACAAAAGAGAATTACTTGCATATACACAACATTACAGCCTCACGAAAAAAAAAAAACATGCGTCGTGGATGGTTTGGGCTGTGCATTCACACAACATAGCGTACAAATACAGATCAATTCACGTGGATTTAGAAGTCAATCGTGGGTGAGATCACACCAGTGACGTGTCAGGGATTGCGTCTTAAAAGTGACGCCTCCGGCTTACGCCATTGTGTTTACATACGTCGTCAGACTTGGTGGATAACTAGACTTAGACTTCAGTGATATGGTCTTCTTTTAATACTGAATATTATGTTAGCTAACACCTCTGCTTTATATGCTAAGGTCAACAGTTAAAAAAAAAAAAAAAAAAGTGTATTTTTACAGGCCTATTCATAAAATGATTTTATCATAATATATAAGTTTATGCACAAAGAAACCGTATATATTTATGAGGTGGACTTAAATTAATATTATCACAAAACCAACTTGTAAACCATATATTCAGCGTATTTTTTTAAAATAAAAATAATTAACAGCACTCCATTTTAAAGAGAAAGATTTCAATATTATAATTCTATCATGGTAAGGATCCAATAATTAGGCGGTCTCCCCACTAATTATTTAAAATTTGTATTTTCATTTTAGTCAAAAAATTAAGGGCCTGTTTGGATTGGCTTTTTTTTCAGAAAAAAATATTTTTTTCCCTGAAAAAATTATATTAAATTTACAATAGCTATTTGATTTATCATCCAAAAAAACTGAAACTCTGAAAAAAAAACTCAAATACAGTTTTTTTTAGAAGTCAGAATTTTCAACTTCTCAAAAAAAGTTATTTTTTAAAAGGTGTTAAAAAAAGCGCTTTTGAAAAAAGCCAATCCAAATGAGCCCTAAATTAGCGCTAACAAAAAGGAATATTATTTATATGTTTTCTATAATAGTATGTTATAGTCTCACGAATCACTGAATCCGCAGTTTTAGTTAAATACCAAGCTTCATTATTAGTTATCATGATACAAAGTCTTAGTTAATTACAGCTCCTACGGGTGAGGCACCAACCAAACCTTTGCCTTGTTAACAAAGTCATTAACCAATGCATATTGACAAGTAGGGTTCAAATTGACGAGCTTTTACTAGAAACAGTAATACGTAAGCTTGATGAAGCAAAATGACACAAAAAATTTCTAACGTCATCATTATTGCTATACAAGACTTGCAATGTTATCTAGCTTATTTATCATAGCACGTGTCATAACAATATGAGTCTAATTAGATGATCATTAAATTATTCATATGATTTCATTTATTTCATTTCACTGTTGACGTGGGTGCACAAAAAATAAATGATTAAATCAAAACGTGGATTAAAGGATTTGGAGTCTGTTTGCCCCAACTTTGTGATCATAAGATTTCTCTGCACCTCGACCTCCAGAATGCCCTATTTGAAAAAATATAGTCGTCAACTACCCATTGCACACATTTTTATTAATAACAATCATTAGGGACATTCTTAAATAATTCTCTGAAAAATTGAGCACTTTATCCTTTATTTCTGATCGTTATAGAGCTTAGATTTTATTTTAAAAAATCCGCAAAAAAGACTTCCTTTTTGGGCATTATTAGTTATTCTCTATCTTAAACTATATTTCTATATTGCTTGAGTTGTAATGGGGTGTGAACTTATATTCTTATATCTTTGAGAGTTATTCATTGCTATCTTGAGCTTTCTGGTGTTCAAGACTTGGAGAAACAAGTGTAGATATCTTCCAGTAAGCAGTTTATGGAGCTTTGATTGAGGATTCAAAGCTCTATAGTTGGCGTATGAGTGCTTTACCAACATTTGTGAAATAATTTGAATTTCTCTGTGTTGTTATTACAAAGAATGGCAAGCATATATACATATTGCAGCTGTGATTTTTGGGTCTAAAGGTAACATTACAGGATTGCAAAATTGAAGCCTAAGAATGGGTGTTGACTTTACAAGAATGGAAGGCAATGATATGAGAATATTGCTTTCCTTATGTATCATCATTTGTATCTTGAGAGATTGATCTTAACACCCCCTCGCAAGCTGATGGAGAGCCAACCCGAAGCTTGTCTTTCAAAACTTCAAATCTTGGTCAATATAGAGGCTTTGTAAATATGTCTGCAAGTTGTTCTTTGGTGCCAATATATTGAAGGCGTATAGTACCATCAAGGACTTTCTCGCGAACGAAATGAATATCTATTTCAATGTGTTTACTTCGATTGTGGATGATAGGATGCTGGCGATGTATATGGAGCTAATGTTGTCACATAGAATTAGCGGTGGAGTTAAGAATGGCTGCTATATGAATTTTAATATCTCCATTACCCATAGTAGTTCAAACATGAGAGATGCAAGAGCCTTGTATTCAGCTTTGGCACTGGACTTGGACAGAGTAGATTGTTTCTTAGAGCTCCACGAGATTAAGCTGTCGCCAAGGTGTATTGCAAAGCCACTTGTTGACCGTCGAGTCGTTGGACAACCAACCCAATCAGCATCACTATATCCGGTTAATTGACATTTCACAATAGGTGTCAAGGTGAGCCCATGGTCAATGAAACCTTTGATAAATCTTAGGATTCTTTTGGCAGCAATGAGATGTGGAGTTCGTGGAGCATGCATAAATTGACAGATGGAGTTTATGGCATAGGAGATGTTTGGCCTGGTCATGGTTAGGTATTGAAGGGCACCAACCAATTGTCAAAACTCAGTAGGATAGGCTAGGGGTTCTCCATCTTCAGAGTTGAGATGATCTCCAGACATGGGTGTTCCAATGGGCTTGACTCCTTCGAGGCCATATTGTTAGAGGAGTGGAATAGAGTATTTCGTCTGAGTAAGGATGATGCTAGAGGATTGACGGTGCACTTCCATGCCCAAGAAGAAATGCAAATTGCCTAGATCCTTCATCTCTAATTTAGTAGATAAAAGATTGATAAAAATCGAAATTTGAGAAGATGAGTTTCCAGTTATAATGATGTCGTCCACATAAATGAGTAGAATGAGAATGTCCCTAGATAAGTTGCGATAGAATAATGATGCATCATGATGGGAATTTAAGAACCCGCAAGATAATAGATAGGAGCTAAATTTATGATACCATGCAAGTGATACTTGTTTAAGATCATATAAAGATTTATGTAACATTACACCCACATTTGAAACTAGTGGATTACTTGAAACCTTAAGACAGAGGCTTTAGGTAGTGGATTAAGCTTTAAAAATTTGGAACCACTTGAAATCATTGTTTGCAATCTCTCTTTCCTTCTCTTTCTAGTTACTTATTTACTACGCTTTAGGTAGTGGATTAGGCACGACATTCCACCCATATATTTTAGAGCATTCTAGTTCTTATTTTTGCACCAATTATGAACTTGCTAACTTGAATGTTAGAAGGTATTTGATCAACATCATATTGATGTCAAGATAATACAACTATTTGTTCTTTTATTTTGTAGGTTACATTCAAATTCGACAGCGAATCTAATGTGGTCTTACTAGCAAAATTTTGCATTATCATTTCCTAATATGATTTTCTTTTCCCATATATATTACATCCTTTTCTAATTTTATTTTTTAATTTAAATATTTTATTCAAATAATGATTTCTCATAACAAAAATATGAAAGTATACTAATAACTAAATTTTACAAAACATATTTATATTTTATCCTTTCATCGATTGTAAAATTGATCACTAATAATAAATAAAGATATTAAAAATACTCTTCAGTATGTCACATGAGTTATATTGCAAATTGCAAGAAAATAAAAAGTCCAAATGATCGTCATACTATGCATATATGTTTCTCTCTGTGTGTATATATATATATATATGTACGTATATCTAACCAAAAGGAAAAAGAAAAAAAAAAAGAAAAGAAAGGCCGCAAAACTAGTTTTATTAGGAGTCATTATACTAGATGTTATCTATTTGGATAAATAATATATCCATAATCCATATACAAATGTAAAAGATTCATTTGCATACATCATTATTACAAAAAAGGGATAAGCTAGTGCTACGCCATGCCTGGGTGATGGGTAAGAATGTGAGCTTCACACGACGCAGAAGTAAACTGTTGGAAATTTACATGGACTTGACTAGTCACATAGACTTCAAAAGTCATTCGTGTTATATATATACATATATATATATATATATACTTATATTACACTTATCTCTGAGATCAGGATTGTGTCTTTAGGTGACGCCTCTCTAGGTTACGCCATCGTGCTTACGACTTAGATTGCACCACTTGTTCAGATTATATTTTTCTTCCAGTGAGCCTAGACTTTTCCTGGATAATGAAGAATTAATTAATAGACTTTTACTAATGCAGTCTTGTTTAAATATTAATGGCCGGTAAAGAAGATAGCTACGAGGCTAATAAATTTCAACATATTCCTTTTTTTTCATCTAGACGGAAGAAAACTATTTTTATAAGATTGTCTTTTATAGTTCTCTTTTTTTTTTTTCTTTAAATTTAAGTAATTTGAATTATTTTATTATATTTCAGGATCTCGTATTTTTAAGTAGTAATTTTCACAAAAGGAAAATCTTATACTCGTCCATGAATATTGTACTCCATTAATAATATTAGACAAGTCTGAGTTACTCACCCATGTAAGGCATCAACCAAGTCTTTGGATGCTTGTGATATAAATGCTATTTCATCATGACCTCAACAACCTAACGTGTCAAGAAGATTTTCATCCGTTAATTCAAGCCTTCTTTTTGTGTTCTTTTTGTATATGGTGTTTTAATAATTAAAATAAGCAAATGAACGAGTCTTGACAGGGAAAAGAATAGCGGTTGGCAGGTTAGGTAAACAAACTATTAAAAAAAAAAAAAAAAAGCTTTGTCTAAGTGAACCATAAATAGTGGACCACTTGTACTGTCCGAATTTATGATCACGATGCTGAAAAGTCAAATTACATGTACTTAAAAATATATAAATATATATCAGAGAAATATATATATATATATATTTTCTTCCCCTTTCTTTTTTGCTCTCTTTTATTAGTACAAATGAATAACTTTCTCGTGCTTATATCAATGAACTTGAATCGATTTTTCCTTTTCAGCTCCTTGGCACGTTTTGGATACAGTTTTTCCTTTAAAAACCAAATACTTTATTTCATGAAAAAGTCTATTTTTTCAGTAATTGTCTGAATTGGCCTTTAAAGAAGGTAGAAATTATTAGAGAAAGCTCAAGTTTGAATTCTTTTCATAAGCAAAATTACCTTCTTAAAAAAATACTCTTTAAGAAAAAGTTATTCAAAGTTATCATCATATTGGGAAGAAAGAACTAAATATGACCCAAGAGAAAAAAGCAATGAGAATTAAGTACATTTTTACCCAAAATTAACATAACTAACATTAATGGAAAAAAAAAAGATGACATGAACGGGGCCAGGGCATAATTTCATATAGGAAAAAGACAAAAGAAAGCAAATTAATTAGCTTGCTCTGGCCTCAATTTTCTCTCTTCAATATATATTGCAGTATCTTGATCGAGATTCCCGTTCACATTTTCTCCACATGTGACGACAATATTTCTTGCTAATACATTCATCAACCAATGCACATGCGCACCCAAAAATAGAATTCAAATTGTCGAGCGTTTACTAACGTATGCTTGATGACAAAAAAAAAAGACAAAACACACACACGGACAGCTCAAAAGGTTTGAAGGCCTAAAGTGAAAATACATTGAGAGACTTTTTATAAATTTTATTTAAAATTTATTTTTCTACCATTTTGAGATTCAAAGTTATGGATTAAATTCTTATAATCAGTCTTTTTCCTAACATTTCTTTCTCAATTGACATATAGATGGTTCATTTATGAAGAGCTCCTTTTTTAGATTATATTGGATTAAAACTTCAACCTTTTGCTTTTGTTTTTGTAAGTTTTCAATAACTATATTCATATTTTTTAATTGACATATTTAAAGTCTTATAAATTATAAAAAAAAAGGAATATACTTATCCAAAAAATAAAATGTAACTATAGAAATACAAATTAAAAAACTAATAATATTTAAAAGTTAGAACAATAAAACCTAATATTAAGAGTTTGATGGCAAAAACAAAGCATTACTTGAAAGTCCTTCAATGGAACTATAGTGCTTAAACGGGGAAAAAATAAAAAAAGATAGAGATAAATCAAGAAAAAAGAATAGAGGTTATGAGAAAAAGTGAACTCTAAAATTGAAAACACTTCTTTTTAATTACTAGCAGTAATGTTGATGACAACTTTGCAGACTGAGAAATATAGAGGAAAAAAATAGGGATTTGATCGATGTAACTGTTCACGATAATTTTGATGGAGAGAGAATTAGAGAGAAAGAAAATGGAGATTATCGATAGAAGTGATGATGCCAATTTTGATAGAAGGAGAATAAGAGAGAAAGAAATAGGGATTGTTAAAAACTAATGATAGGGTTATTACCAACTAGTTAGGAGAAAGTATAATATTTATTATGAATTCTGGGGCCTTTTCTTTATGATTTTTTTAATCAAAAGCAAAAAATAAAATTAATAACCTTTTTAACATAATTACATAAACTCTATATATAAAACTTTAAATTGGGGCCCGAAACAAATGCTTTACTTGCTTTACCCTTGAATCACCTTTGACACATACAAAGTCTCCAAATTGAGATTATAATTGATTTTATGATCAAATTTGTTGGTCGAAAATAAATTTGTAGCAAAAATATGAAAAAACATATGCTTGTTTATATTTAAACACATGACCTCCTGGATGATATGTTACACCACGTATTATAAGCTAAGTTAATACTCTTATTTTACTATGCGCAGAATTTTATTTAAAGAAGATATTAGACAACACAATTATGTAATTATTTTCAAATCTTTTGTTATTTCTATGTTTTCAAAATTTAGTTTCTGCCTGGGTTTCCAATAGTGATATGGGTCATGCCCGACTTGACCTACCTATACTGGGTTCTGGGCCTCCTCCGACTCAAAGAGGGCACTAACTGAGTTGGTCCCAATATTTCTCCCTTCGCAGCTCCAAGTCCATCGGTCTGGGCCCGAGTATCACCCACCCCATGTTCTAATGTCATCGCCTCGATGTCATCCACCTTACTTTGAAATGACATTGTTAAGAAGAATCATGTCAGAAAACTAGTCTAGTCCACACTAATTCTTTCCTTTCTATTTCTTTCAGCTTGAATGATTCTTGCAAGCAGTTTTTTTTTTTTTTTTTGATTAAAAAGAGTACTTCTTCTTGTAAATTTTATTAAAATATTTCTTCTTATAAAAATATAATTTCTAGAAAATACTGGAATTAAAATATATTTTTTAGAAAAATTAGAGGCCAAAATCTTATTTTTATAAAATTCATAGGCCAAATCATAATTTCCGAAAAAGTTTAGGGCTAATATATAATTTCATAAAATACCATGTCATCACCACATGTCTACCACATCATTGCCACACAGGAAACATGTGGCCCAATAAGAAAATGCCAAGTGAACCACAGGCCAAATCCAAAACTTTTACGCAGAATTATGAATCAAAAATTCGATTTTAATTTGACTAATTCTAAACCAAATTTTGGTTGCTTATAACTTTTGTTATACTAAAGCATAACGTGCAAATAATATACCTACAGAAAGCCTGAAGTATGTAGTTTCTAATAGTATAAACATCCACTCTAGATTCAAACTAAACGGGAAGATATTTGTAGGCGAATATGGCTAAAAAAATAGCATTACAAAATCAGATTTTTATTCAATTTATTACATCAACTTCAACCAAATATATCTCTCTCATTTGAGATCCAAATTAAGCACATAACATACCTTTGAAAGCCCTCTAAATGATCTTTTCATACATATATAAATTGCTAGCCATTGCATAACAGTAAGAGCAATGAAAATTACACAAAAAATACCCCTAAAGCATGAAACTCATAATTTTCAAAAAAATGATAATGCATGGACTTCATGAGTTAATCGCTATTGTCATGTTTATTATTGTGAAAACACTCCATAAACATCATAACACAAGTATTTAAGGCTACGATACCATATGTTATAGATTAATTGCATATAATCTCAAACAAGTATAAATAAACTAATAAGAACACATGCTCAAAAATATACTCTACTTGTATTACCAATCAAAAAGGCAAATAATAAATAAGTACCTAGATTCCACAACCTCAAAGCTCTTTTCTATTGTAGTAAGCTTCAAGTTGTATTTTCTAGATGAAAGAGCAGAGAGCGTACTAAGAAAAATTTGAGAGAGAGGAGAAGAGAGAGTTAAAGATATGATAACTTTTCTTCTAATAATAATCAGTTGTATTATCTTATACAACTCCTTGTCTTTAATTGCTCTAAGCCCCTGTTTTTAATCTGGATCAGGTTGACCTATCATAGGCAACTCAACCCAAAATCTAACACAATTCTAATTCGATTGGATCAAGTAAAATTAAAAAGAAAATTTAGATATTCCCACACTCATATTTACTCAACACCCCTCAAATTGTACATATTATTTTCCACTTTATAATTAATCTTATCTCAAATTTGTCAAAACAGCAAAAAGACAAAATTAGCATCTTTCTCAGTTTCAATTTTTACAAAGAGATGTATAAATATAAGTATAATTTATTTAACTTCTTGCAAAATTATTGAATTTTTTAATAACTACTTATTATATAATCTAAATTTTGTATTACAATAATATTGGATAATATAATCATGTCTTACAGCGCTAGTTTACTAATAATATTATAAATAAGTGGATCCTTTTTCGGATGCCATCTTATTATCTTTTCTTTTTGTTTTGGTTAGGAAGGTAAAAATTAACTATGCAAGGTGGACCTAAAGCAATGCTTTGAAACTTCCATTCCATCTAATTAGATAGATTGCTTTAAATTGTTTTAGGCAATTCCATATTCAGTGAACCAGACGAGCATTTCCACGTATAAAATAATGCTCTCCGGTTGGATGATTGGGTTTTTGGTGTGACCTAAACCCAACAACTGTGCTACAATTATGCTGTTGACCCACAACTTATGGCTTAAGAAATGGCAATATATCACCGGTTTTTCATAACGAGATGGTTATATATCATTCCACTCTTTTGCTCTTTCTTTTAAATTATAAATATCTAGAATTTCGACATTTGATATATAAATTTTATGGTCGAAAAAATTAAAGGATGAAAGCATGACATAAACTGTTGTCTTTAATATATTAGCATGCAATTTTGAAGTATTGTTGTGTCTTGTTTGATTTGGTAAATACGTAAGTGATAGTAGTGTCTGTTCAACCAAAAATTCCAACAAGATTTGCCTCCCCTGTGCACAAAAAGACGGCAAGAAAAATGGCAGCAACTCATACAAATTCAAATGCAACCCCAAAGACTTGTATTCTTTGAAGTTGTCCCTCTGGTTTCTTGCTGGACATGTCATGAGCAAGCAAATTTCTCTACACGCAAAATCTCATCAGATGATTATTTTAATCATTCAAAGTCAACAACGAATTGAAAAGGCAAAAAAAGAAGATAAACCTCAATCACTGTGCAACTTAAAAAATATCTCTCCTAATATTATAACTGATGACAATTGGCGCTGACTTATTGTTTTGTGTGATCTGGGTTGTCAATGGTATTGTTACGGCTCAAGGCATTGTCGCCTTGCCATGTCCAAACAATATCCTTCAAAGCTGGTCTAATGTCCTCTTCGCAGAACTTTGTGTATTCCAGTGTGTCACCTGAAGACTTGGAGAATTCGACCACGGCCACGTCCGGCGCCACCTTGAACACCTCGGCGGTCACCAACAGCCGGCCTTTCCTGCCCTCGGTCGGCCCGAGCATCCTCACCTTGTAGTCTCTCAATTTTGCAATCTTAAAATTGAACTTTTTAGCCACCTTTTCAATCTTGGACACGATGACTGTGGATGAACACCTGGAAGTGAACATTGAACCAGATTTTCCTTTGATCTCAAACAAACTTGACAAATCAAAACCTGATGACATTGATGAAATTAACTGGAAAGCATTTAAGAAGGCTGGTGAAGATGGCGATTTCTGCATGATTGATCCTTGCTTTATCTCGTCTTCATCTTCAAACTTGTCTAACATGGATTCTTCAACAGAGAATGCATTTCCCCTTGTAAAATTCCGCCTGAACCAAGAAACTTTCATTATACCAGGAATGGTAATTCTCTTTTCAGGATCTGCAACCAACATTTTTGAGATCAAACGCATCGCTTCGTAGGAAATCCAAAGAGGGAATCCATACTCTGCCTTGGATATTTTTCTGTACATTTCTGAAACATTTTCATCCTGGAAAGGAAGAAACCCTGCAAGAAGCACATATAATATGACTCCTGACGACCATATATCAGCCTTGGCACCATCGTATCCTCTACTGCTCAACACCTCAGGCGCAATGTAGGCTGGCGTCCCACATTGCGTGTGAAGAAGCCCATCATTGCGCCGCTGCTCAGGCAAGGCTGATAAGCCGAAATCTGAAATCTTCAAGTCCTCATTCTCATCAAGAAGGAGATTTTCAGGCTTCAGGTCACGGTGATAGACACCGCGACTGTGACAAAAGTCCACGGCGCTAATCAATTGTTGGAAGTACTTTCTAGCGAGGTCTTCCTTAAGCTTCCCTTTGGCTACCTTCGCGAAAAGCTCACCGCCTTTTACGTACTCCATTACAACGTAAATTTTGGATTTCGTGGCCATGACTTCTTTCAGCTCGACTATGTTCGGATGGCGAACAAGGCGCATGATGGAGATTTCTCTTGTGATTTGCTGCATCATTTCTTCTGTCTTCACTTGCGCTTTGTTTATGACCTTGATCGCCACGCTCTCTCCTGACGCCAAATTCTTTCCATGGTAAACTTTCGCAAATGTGCCTTGGCCCAATAGATCTCCCATCTCATACTTGTCAAACAATATCTTCTTATCACCCATGACTTTTACAAATATCAATCGATCAATGGTCACAAATCGATTGATTCGTATATCTACAATTGTTCCGGGACCATTTGCAGAAAACTGGTGGAATGATTTTATTTTTTCTTTTTGGTTGGATTTATAGGTATTTGAGAACTTGGCTTTGATCGCAATGTTTTGCAGAGGCTCTGAAAAAGTAAGCCGGTACCATATGCATATGTGCTGATGTCCGCTGCAAGGTGGAGAAGAAGGGAAGAAGCGATTTGGCGAAACGAAGCACCCCGGAATTTCAGGAGAAGGGGCCTCATCAGGGAACCCCCAGAGATGGAAAAATAAACCCATATATAAAAAGAACAAGCGCCACATCGCCTCTGGCTTTGCGTACGAAGAGATCTCAAATCTCGGTGTGTCCATGCATTTTATTTATTTATTTATTTTTTTCCTTTTTCAACCCGACTAAAAGAGGAAGCGCCAAGTAATTGTGCAACAGTACCCAATGACAACAGGAGACCTCAGCTGATGCACTAATCTGCCTCTTTATTTTTTGTATTTTTACAATGGAGGCAACGCCAGTTTAAATGGGGACTAATCTTTGCCAAGTAACCTCTCTTAAGTCCTCGCCAAGCACAACTCTCAACCGGTCCGAAAGTTTATCTATCCAATTAAAACCAAGTGGGAATTACAACCCATAGTCTTTGAGTCAGTTAGTGTTGGGTGGTTTTATTTGTACCTCAAAAGGAATAGAATATTTCTCACATTGGAAAAGTTATAAATCTTTTCTCACTTATATTAGATTTCACTCTAGTGGACTTGTAAAAGAAAGGATAAGGAGTTGGGCTTGCGCGCATGAGATTTGGGCCGATAGTTCAAATTGGTGGATTTGCCCCCCCTGCGCGCAAGATATACGTGAGGCCCGGTCCAAGAATAAATTTATTATTTTTTATTTTCAGAAGAAAGTTTATTTTTAGCCTTATCAGTTTGTTATACTGCAATTTGAACTCTTGGTTATAAGTTTATTTGCCCCCCCTGCGCGCAAGATATAAGTTTATTTTCTTTACACTAGCTATACTGCAATTTGAACTCTTGGTTAGAGGTCCAATATGCCTCTTTTTGTTTACTACTTTTTCCATATCAGTTTGTATTTTTGTCTGAGGTTGTGGTGTCTTTGTTTATTTTATCCTCTATGAATATCACTTTCGAATTAGTTGTCTAATTCCACCGCACATCTTTGCTCTATTTGGAAATTTCAAAGTCAGAGGGCAAGCTAGTGTTTTCGTGGTATAAGTGGACTGCCTATAAATGTTGAGCTTTTTTCTTTTTTATTTTTTGGTTCTTTTGCTCCCCAACTAAAAATTGAGGTTACCCATTTCGCTATTTGAATATAAATGATTTATATAATGAATAGAGATATAATTTAAACTTGAATACTCTTAGCTGAATGGACTAGAAGATGAAATTGCATAATTATTGTAGACTTTAAAACCTACGATCGAAATCATCATACGTTTTTAATTTGGATTTCTCGATATAAAGTGGATGTTGGCAACTCACAATCTGAATACCAAGAGTGAATGAATTTGACAAATCAGTGACGCTGGTGTAAACTACTTTGATGTTCAAGTTAAAATTGAGAAAACATGGTGAAGGCAAGCTGGAACGATATACAGAAAGAGTAAAGAGTTCAATGGTTGTAGAGAATTTATGTGCATTATTTAACAATGCCTAAATATAGTTTTTTAAATAATTTATTCAAATCAGTATCTTTCAAAATTATTATTGTTTGATAAAATAATGTTTTAAATTTTGATAAAATAATGTTTTAAATAATTTTTTAAGTAGCTTTTAGCATTTTGAATAATTTTTTTTAAAAGTTAAAATTTTTAATACTTCACAATAGCTTTTAGTATTTCATTTTTTTTTTGTCAACCCTACCTCTCTGCTATCTTTTTTTTTTTTTTAATTATCCCTACCCTCTTTCCAATCTCTCTCTACATTTAATTTGTGCCTTTTATTCCACAAAAATAAATTCAAAATAAAACAAAAATCAATTTCAAACTCTATCCATATCAAAAATACACTAAAAAAGTATAAGTTTGCTTTTTAACAAAATAAATTCGGAATATATTAAAAAAATATTTCTTATC
Source organism: Cordia subcordata (assembly GCA_028554755.1). NCBI lineage: Eukaryota > Viridiplantae > Streptophyta > Magnoliopsida > Boraginales > Cordiaceae > Cordia > Cordia subcordata. Next base: position 10,627,779 of record JAPTOF010000001.1, on the reverse strand, counting down.
AAATATAGATACACATAATCTATCAAAAAAACAATTTTACTATCCTTTAACAACAAAATATTTTTATAAGAGACATATTTAATCATAAAATAAATTATTTTCTTTGAATAATAATAATTATAATAATTATAATTTCCATAAGGGATTTGGGGGTAGCTCAAGAGATTGAGACTACCTCTTTCAGGAAGGAAGTCCTGAGTTCAAATCCCATGAGGATGGGGGTTAATAAAAAAAGAAATTATAATTTCCATAATAATAATTATTAACAATAATAACATATACGCACGTCATTTTGTATTAATCAACTAATCTAATAGGGATTGAGGGATAGCTCAAATTGTTAAGACTATTTCCCCCAGGCGTAAAGTTCTAGGTTTAATCCCATGGGAATAAGAGTTTAATTAAAAAAATTAAATAATCTAATAGTTAATTTTATCGAATACATTTTATTCAGTCGACCAACTAAACAGCTATCTGCTGACAATTAAATTATAACACTCATCAATTACCAATAAGATCTTTTAAAGTCGCTGAGCAAATGGGTTGACCAGTAGGCCCACTGGCGATAGCCTCGTCCAGTAAGATCAGTGAGCACATTAATTCTACCAGTTCAAAGGACAAGTCGACTAGCAAAGTTGACCAGTAAATCCAGTAAGCACATTGTTTCTAGAAGACGATCCTAGTCGACCACGATAAAAACAAAACATGACCGTTGCTATTTGTTTGACCTAGTTTTTTTTCAATTACACTTCTAACGGGTATGTCTATTTATGTCAAACTCAATATGTTTTATAAATGGACATTGTTAGAAGCCTTCAAAGGTATGAAAAATCCATAGCTAATTCCATTTGCTTACAAGTATCCATATTAAATTTTAAGTACATTTTACTGCAGAAAATCTACTTAAAGCCTTTGATATCTTTGCCATCTTCCTGTGAGTGTTAGTAACCTGATTTGATAGTGCGATCAGTTGAGGTTGTTGGCTTTATTGTATCTTAAAAGAAATTTGCACAAACTCATTTACATACCAGATTGATAAGGGCAAATATCCTTATAATTTCTAATTATTTACAATCCTATAACATTGCACAAATTAACACTTGTGGTGGCCCTATTAGAAATTTCTTTTATAACTTATGGGTTGTCACTCTTGGGCCTTTTTATAATTTTCAAAAACAGGTTGAGATTGGCTGGAAAAGTCTAAAAAAACTAGTTATTATGATCCATTCTAGTTGGACCTAGATCTGTCTCATGAATATTATTATTCTCCACATAAATTATATCATGCACCTGCAAGAGCACAGAGTATGGTGTACTAAACTATTTATTCAGTATTCATAAGTTGTTTATCCACTAAAATTCACAGAAATATCTATACATAAAAACAACCACATATGCTTGTTCAGAATAAAAAGACTATTTAGTCAGTATTCATAAGCTATATGTCAAATAAAAAATTCACAGATCATCACAATATCTGTTGCCAAGTGTAAAATTGACAAACATTTATACATAAAAACAGGCACATATGTTTATTAAGAATAAAAAGACTATTTGTTTAATAAAATCCAAAGATCATTATAATATATGTTGACAAGTGTAAAATTAACAAATATCTATACATGAAAACAGCCATAGATATTTGTTCAGAATAAAAAAATTTATTTGTTTAGTATTCATAAGCTATTTGTTCAATAAAATTTATAGATCATCTATGTTCAATACTGATAAACTGTTTATTCAATACATTCACAGTTGCATGTACACGTTGCACTGTGCACATGCGTGTTCACAATATAAGTTCCCTTATTCTCTAGTAATTTAATATGCAAGATGCAGGGCCTGTTTAGAGTATTAGGACACCTTGATGGGGGAGGGGGGCAGTAAAATTTTAAAACTAGGTCCTCTCTCCCATCCAAAGTACACTAATAGCCTATAAATAGAGTATTAGGGTTGACTTGTCCCATTGAGAGCTAACATATAAAAATTGAAGAGGGAGAGGGAATCCCTAGAATAGAAGTGCTTACCACAACATGCTGTTAGAGATTTATTGCAAGACTCACAAGATCATTATAAGCTAAGTTCTAATGGCTTCAAATCAATGTATGCTTCTAAATTAATTTATTTCATTTAATTATAGCAGTATTTTTATTTTCTGGTATTAGTTTCAATTAAAGTCTACGAGGGCCGTCTTAAGAGTGAACTCAATAGGCAATTGACAATAATATAGAAAGATAAGCAATTCACAATACAGAAAGCAATACAACACTTGAGTAGCGGTCATTTCTAGAGCACAAACTTAATTCGGACTTATTTTTCTTGGACAGAGAATGGGGAGATTTAAGGTCTTTCTCATTGGAGAATGGTCCTTAAGAAGCCTTCTACAACTAACTACATACATCAGAGTTCTCTCTCCAGTTCTTCTTCTGCATGTATACGCACAAGCCCTTTAAATGGAACAACACGTAAAAAGGCCTCATACCCTCTATTTGCAATGGTGAAAAAACATGTTTGTTTAAAGAAAAGATCAATCTTTGTCACTAAGGACCACTGATGGTGTTGGTACAAGAAATAGTACTAATATCAATGTCGCTAATGGGGTTAATTAGAAAACTGGAGAGAAGTTGTACTGCATTTACATATCTCTTTGTAGAAATTTGAAGTCCAAGAAGGTGTTAGCTTTATGTCTTTGTGCCTCTGGCAAATAGGGGTAGAGTTATCAGAAAGGTAGAGGAGAGATGTTGGAATTAAAGAAAGGATATGGTTTTTGTTGGAAAGAAAAGAAAAAAGAAAAGAAATTTAGAAAAGTAAATGAAAATTGATCTTTTAGTTTAACCCTGGCTAGCTAACACTTACAATATTACACTTGACATGCATGTTATTAGAAAGTGGAAAAGGTTATTTTGAATATAGAGAGAATATATTAAACTTTATTATCTCTTCTAACTTGGGCATCTACAACTGAAAGTTTTTACCTCTATATATAGGCTATTCTAGAAAGCCAAAACTAAATAGGATTTGGTTAAACCAATCCTTTACATATTAAAATAGCTAATAGATCAATCCTGATTTGACTAGGAAAATAACCAATAAACTAATCCTAATATAATTAGGACTCTTAAACATATCCAAATTCTAAATCAAGTTTATTTTCTAACATCCCCCCTTAAACTTGATTTGATTCTGGTAACTCCAAGCAAATCTCTCAGCTGGATGAACACGTCACTCTTGTAGGCCTCTATGAGAATGTCGGCAATCTCTCACATACACTATCTTCAATCACTTTTCTTTTTGTATTCCTCTTTATTTTGTAAACCGGCTTTACTCCAATGACTTTGTGTCCTTTGGGTAAAATCACAAGCTCCCAAGTATCATTCTTCTTGATCGTCTTGATATTTTCATCTATAACTCCTCTCGACCTTTCGCTCTTATCAGCTTCCTCAAATGTTATTAGCTCACAATCAGCATGAAGACAAAAGAGATTTAGTTCATCATTTAAATTTCGAGTTGCATCATAAATTTCACTCAAATTTCTATATCGAGGGGCTCTTTCTTTAGGACTTGAAATTGTTGCAGAGGAGTTTCCTTGACCTATAGTTGGAGATGGAGTTGGAGTTGGAGTTGCAGTTAAAGTTGGAGTAGGAATTTGAGAGATCGAATCCCTATTTACTTCTACTTCTTGCTCTTGAAGTGGCAAGAATTTATCTTCTTTTTGCTCAGTAGTACCCCAATCCCGTTCTGCTTCTTCATCAAATTGAACATCTCTGCTAATAATAATCCTTCCACTAATAGGATTGTAGAGCTTGTAACCTTTGGAGCGTCTATCGTAGCCAATAAAAACAAGCTTTTGACTCTTGTCGTCAAGCTTGGATCTAACTTGATCTGGAATATGAGCATAGGCTATGCATCCAAAAACTCGTAAATGCTTGATACCAGGCTTCTTTTTATACCAGGCTTCCAATGGTGTCTTGTTAGAAAGACTCTTTGTAGCACTACGATTCAAAAGATACACAGCACAATCAACAGCTTCAGCCCAAAATTCTTTCGGCATTCCTTTGGTCTTCAACATGCTCCGTATCATCTCAAGAATAACTCTATTTTTCCTCTCAGCAACTCCATTCTATTGAGGCGATCGAGGAACTGTTAAAGGATGTCGAATACCTTGATCTTCATAAAACCTTCAAATTCTTTTGATGTGAATTCTCCGCCTCTATCAGATCTCAAAACTTTTATCTTGTAACCACTTTCCTTTTTCCACTTATGTGACTACTAGCTGCTGTATCAAGATACCATGAAGTCCCATCTCCATTAAGTTCACCTTGATGAGCCATCAACAAGGTTATCTCCTCTTTTTCTTGTTTCTCTATATAATTTGCTTTCTCAGCCACAACTTTTGAATTTTTTCTGCATTCATAAGAATAATGCCCAAATTTCTGACAATTGTAACATTGAATTGACGATTTATCATACTTTCCTTTGCCTCTTCCATGCCCAGGTCCTTGTGTATTATTCTCTTCTTGATTGGATTGATTAAATCCTCCTCTTCCGCCACGTCCTCACCCTCTTTGTCCACGACCATATACACGTCCTCTTTGACCTCCATTATTATTGGAGTTTTCTTCTTTCTTCAAAGTAAGATTTCTTTGAAGAACCTTTTCAAGGACTTCCTTATCCTTGTTTTTATGTCTTTCTTCATGGGCTTGTAATGAACCCATGAGTTCATCAATAGACACGGTATCTAAATCCTTTGATTCTTCAATGGCTACTACAATATATTCATATTTTGGATGTAAAGAACGAAGGATTTTTTCTATTACACGGACATCTTTCAAATCTTCTCCATATCTTTTTAATTGATTGAAAACCACCAAAACTCTTGAAATATAATCTGATATAGATTCAGTATCATTCATATGGAGAGATTTGAACTCACCTCTTAAAGTCTAAAGACGAACCTTTTTTACCTTATCTACTTCCTTTTGAGATTTTTGAAGAATCTCCCATGCTTCCTTCGCAGTAGTGGCACATGAAATCTTCTCGAACATTGCTTCATCCAAACATAGATGGATGATAGAAAGAGCTTGTTGATCTTTCTTACAAGATCTTGTCAACACATCTTTTTGATCTTGACTCAAGGTTGCTTCTTCATCCGGTTCCGTGTAGCATTTTTCTACAATCTCCCAAGCATCTTGAGAGCCAAGAAGGGCTTTTCGACGAATTGCCCAATTATCGTAATTATCCTTCGTCAGGCAAGGGAATTGAAATGGAAGCATCCCATTAGCCATCATATTTACCTAGCTCTAATACCACTTTGTTAGAAAGTGGAAGAGGCTATTTTGAATATAGAGAGAATATATTAAACTTTATTATCTCTTCTAACTTGGGCATCTACAACTGAAAGCTTTCACCTCTATATATAAGCTATTCTAGAAATCCAAAACTAAATAGGATTTGGTTAAACCAATCCTTTACATATTAAAATAGCTAATAGATCAATCCTAATTTGACTAAGAAAATAACCAATAAACTAATCCTAATATAATTAGGACTCTCAAACACATCCAAATTCTAAATCAAGTTTATCTTCTAACACATGTGCTCTTTTTAGCATAGGTAGATAGAAGTACACTTGACATGGTGTTTAGTATAGTTAAATGGATAGTATACATGTTAGACACCTTTGAAATACACACAAAAGGTAATATAAATTTTCCTTTTACAAATCATTTGCAATAATTTGTACACCACAATTCTCATCCAATCTCATGACAATATCTCGACCAATCAAACGATAGTAAAGCATTCCTATCATAAGGAATTAATTTTCTCTAGTAGGCGGTATAGCTTTCAACAAATGAAAAAATATATTCAAGATATCGAAGTCGTTGTGAAGATGATGATGAAGCCTGGATTTCTTCACCAGCATGAGTTGCTCTTTTCACCATTATCCCTCCAGTGCAAGATCTATGCCTAATTCTTCCAGCACCTTCTATATATATGATAATCATAACCTGGATACTTACAATTCATAGCCACTGTAGAAATTCCTACATGGCTCACTTGATGTGTTTGGAAAAAGAACCGAAGCAAGGAGATAACATAAAATTTTCAACCTAGCTTGTTTGCTGTTACCCGATTTTTCCGTCTTCCGTTGCTGCGAATTAAAATTTTCATTTCTAATTCGGTATTTTGGAAATACGTTGAAGTATTAGATGTTATCAATGTCGCGAAGCCAAAGCTGCCCCATGGAAAAGGTAGGCACCTAGCTGGGGTCCGAGTGAAATGATCTATTAGGGGGATTTAATTATGGTGAATTAGGACGTGTAGGGAGGAAGGTATTAGGGGATAGTTTAAATGATTCAGACTACTTTTCTTAAGAGTAAAGTTTTGGGTTCAAATCTCGTGGGAGACTGGGAGTTGGGTTGGGGGTGGAAGTTTGTATAAAAAGAGAAAAAATATATATATATATATATGGGGGAGGAAGTGGAGGGTTTTGTTTAGGTTTCTTTCATATGCTGCTGGATGCAGTGTGTGTATCCACCAAATCGTTAAAGCTTGGTTCTCGAGGAATATCAGGAGTTTTAGCCCTCTGGCTGGTTTCTGGGTGGTCATCATCGTTATGAGCGACAGCTTCACTAGTGTCACCGTGCCATGTCCACACAATATCCTTCAGGGAAGGCCTAACCTCCTCGGCAACAAATTTGGTGTATTCAGTGGTGTCACCAGAAACCTTGGAGAACTTGACGACAGCTACTTCTGAAGCGACCTTGAAAACCTCCGTGGTCATGAGAAGCCGCCCTTTTCGTCCCTCAGAAGGGCCCTGCAATCTTAACTTCGAATTGTTTACTCTGGCGACCTTAAAATTCAACCGCTTGGCCATCAATTGAATCTTTGCCATGATTACTGTAGCCGAGCACCTCGATGTGAATATGGACTCCGTCCTCTTTTTGTTCTCAAACAAGCTGGATAGATCAGCACCTGAGGACATGGATGAGATGAACTCAAATGCATTTAAAAGGGCTGGTGATGAAGGTGACCTGATTATCGCTCCGCGCCTAACTTGATCATCAAACCCGTACCTGTCGAACATATGATGATCTTCGAGCGAGAATGCGTTAGGCATCTCAAAACCTTTCCTAAACCACGGATCTCGCAAAATGTCGGTCATGGTGATTCTTTTTTCAGGGTTGGGAACCAATATTTTGAAGATTAAACGCTTTGATTCCGTGGAAAACCAAGGAGGAAACCTATAATCAGCTTTCAAAATTTTCCTGTACATTTTCATTAGATTTTCTTCTTGAAAAGGCAAAAACCCTGCTAGAAGCACATACAGTATGACGCCACATGACCATATATCAGCCTTTGTGCCATCATATCCTTTGTTTCGCAGAACCTCGGGGGCAATGTATGCTGGGGTTCCGCATTGCGTCTGGAGAAGCCCATCATTGACTAACTGCTCAGGCAATACTGATAAGCCGAAATCTGAAACCTTGAGCTTCTCATTCTCATCGAGAAGAAGGTTTTCAGGCTTGAGGTCCCGGTGGATGACACCATTGCTATGGCAAAAGTCAACAGCACTTATCAATTGCTGAAAGTACTTCCGAGCCATGTCTTCACTGAGCTTCCCCTTGGCTACTTTAGCGAAAAGCTCCCCGCCTTTGACGTACTCCATCACGAGGAAGATCTTGGTTTTCGTCGCCATGACTTCCTTGAGTTCGACAATGTGTGGGTGCCGAACAACCCTCATGACGGATATTTCTCTCTTGATCTGCTCCATCATGGCCGCTGACCTCACCTGCTGTTTCTTTATCACTTTGATCGCCACACTCTCGCCTGTGGTGATAACTTCTGCATAGTAAACCTTCGCAAACGTGCCTTTGCCTAATAGCTTCCCGGTCTGATATTTCCCGAAAAGTATCTTCTTCTCCATCATTTCCTCAGCTCACTTTGATGCAAGAATTTCAATGGAAAAAGAAAGAAACTCTCAGTCTGACAGTTGAACGTGAAATGGTCACGTACCCTTCTCGGAATAATCAACAAGGGTTTTGAGGCATAGATTTTCGAGCCGAAATCTCAATCTCTTTTCTGGTTGGCTGATAGCAGACGCAAAAGAGTAGATGGAAGCCTGAAACATTGATCAGTTTAGCCTGAAAGGCCAACTAAAGTAAAATGGCCCTTGTTTCTTAACACGGCCAAATACGAATATGTTGCTAATTGATAAATGCACTGACATATATACAGAGATATATGGACTGCGTCAATTGCATAGATATATCATCCTGATTTCTGTGTTCCACTTATCCACGTAATTCGGTGTTGTCTCCCATATATTTTTCCTTTCTTTTTTTTAATACTGTGTTTAGTCGAACTTTCAAAGTCAGATGCAGCACTGATTTAAGCTTTGGACTTAGTGGATGGCCATTTTTTATAAAAGGGTTAACCAAAGGAGAACCCCTTTCCCACCTGGCCAGAGGCCCCTTAACCAGGCGGGAGGTAAATCGAGGGATGTGCGTGAGTGGCAGCCCGACCAGGGAGAGGACCAACGGGCGTGGAAATCCAGCAACAGCCCCCGCAATATTTCAGCGGAGTACTGCCGCCACACGGACTCGATCCCGCGTTGTCAGGGTGTCTCCACCCTAATCACCTGGCCACTTACCAACTCACCTATGCCCCTGGGGGCGGATGGCCATTTTTGCATTTGCGTAAGGGAGTTCACTCGAGAATCGCACCCAGTTCATGCCATAGCGTGAGTTATTACGTCACTATTATATATGAGTTGATGTCTAATCTTAACACATATATTTCCCTCAAAAGAAAATTAGTCAGTTAATTTTTTAATTTCTAATATAAAATCTTGAGCTACAATTGTTTATATAATTGGTTTTAAAATGAAACCTAAGAGACTTTTAATATGGTATTAGAGTTTAATGTTTGGTCATGTTTTAATGAAGCTGCACCTTTAGTCTAGTGTTATTGAGTATCGTTCATTGCTTCATCGCTCTCATCCCATTGTTGTCTAAATGGCTAACCTGTCCACTTAGCTCTCATTCTCATTAAGCACAAGTTTTAAGAGGGTTAGAAATACAAATTTTCCTCTTATGAAAAGATCACAAGGTCTATATGTTTTTAGTTCACCGTGGTAGATTTTAGATTATTCTTCTTAATATTGATTGATTTTAAGATGCAAGCTTTACTCCTACCAAACAATCAACTGTCATTTCATTTCATTATTGACATGCCATTAGACATATTATAGCTTAAATAGTTCAGTCATATTATGTATCAAATGACTTTATTGGTCTTTATTTCGTAATAGACCTCAAGTGTATAGTTCTCTCGTCATTTCAGAATCTCAAAGCGTCACTTTTTATAACTACATTTGTTTGCATTTTCTTGCTGGGCAATTCATTAAAATATTAAGTTGAAATACAAGAACCTGTCTAATAATTACGTGGCAACAACGTCGACCAGATGAAAAATTTGACGGATTCAATGATAATTAATTCATCTTTGTTGCTCTACATCATTTTCTTATCCATTTGAAATAATCTGATCTCCCTTTTTTGGATTTTGACTTTAAATTTAGAAAATGACGTTGTAACCAGAGGATGACGTGCTCCTATAATCCTATTACAGACGTTTTATTTAACAAAACAAAAAACTAGTTCAAATAATATCTTCCAACAAACACCTACTCTAGGTGTGTAGTGAGTGTTAGGAAGGTTAACACGAGGCAGTTAGGGAAAACATATCTGTATTTATTTCAAGGCGTACAATGTATATAAGTGGTACAATCATATTTGACTCATCAATATACTTCCTCCAATTAAATGATATCTCTCTATAAATTAAAATAAATCATTAGTCCCAAAATATGCAGGAAAATATCAAACCAATTAAAAACTCGCCAACACCCAAATACCAATAAATTAGCATCAAATTAAATCCCATAAAACCCAATTAATAAAAGACTAATGCAAAAATTGAATTAACATCAATGGTGAGAATGATTGAATCCTTCCAGCAGTATCTGAGATAAAGTGCCACCAGCCTTTGCAGCTCCTTCATGATCTAATGAGGCGGTGCATTAATTATTGCTTTGGTTTTGTTTGTATCCACCTCAATTCCTCGTTGGTGCACAAGGAAAGCCAGAACGCTACTTATGGAGTCTCCAAATGCACATTTGAGAGGGTTCATCTTCAGATATACCTTCTCATGCACAAGAACGCTCTTTACAAGTCTGCCATGTAATTGTCTTTTGTACCAAACTTTACCACAATAAGAGGGTTAGAAAAATTTTTAGAGAATATATTATCAACAACAACAAACCAAATCAAGACAAGAAGAACATAAGCAAGGCAACCTTACGAATAATTCTACTTGTGTGCCTCTTATGTCTTCTATCTCTATCCTTATGTCACCACACCTTTTCAAGTCCTCAAGGATACAGAACTTTGAGCAGGTTCACTTGATGTCTTGAGTGACGGATGATCTTCTTCCAAGGCACATAAGTTCTTCAATAACTCTTAAACTCAACAATCTCATTAGCAACATCAATGCCTCATCAAAGTTCAAGAATCATTGATCTTATATCTGCATTCATTCATTGTGCCATCTCATCCATACATCAATATGTGTAAGATATATGATAAAGCATTCGACAGTGTATATTAACCATTCATCATCATATATCAATCATGTATCATCATCATCACCAAGTATATCACATATAATCACATATCTTGATCACTTTATCGTCAAAACACATCCAATTAGTGCAATAATGCTAATAATGCCCCTTTTTTGATGATGAAAACCTATTTGTGATCTAAAGATGAATAAATTGATGAGCTCATAAGAACTCTCCCTGAAAATATGCTATTAACAATTAAGATCAATAGGAAAACTACCTCCCTTCAATACATGCATATTCTAGCAAGTTCATATGATCACATCAGACGTGTATCACTACATGTATCACTGCATATCATCTCATGACATAATCTCACGACCTAATATCATATGATCACATATCATACATTTCGCCCCCTTTTGGCATCATCAAAGCATGTTGGTATTGTTGGTCTTTCATTACATAACAACTAATATATATTTATATTTATATGTTAGTTTTTATACAATAAAAAATTTAACAAATATAAATAAAATAAATAAACAAAATATATTTTATAAATATTAAGGGAGAAAAACATATAAGTCCCTCAGCAAATAGGTCCTTCAACCTTTTATAATTCCTTAGGAAGTCTTTTTCAATTAACACTATTAATAAAACTTAATAGTCAATGCATTGACTTTGTTAAGAAACCGAAAATACCCTTCCATTGATAGTTAAATTTGTAATGGCATATAACCTTTCATTTTTGCCTATTTATTCTTATTTCTTTTGCTAACATTTTCACCTCAATTTCTTTTCACTTTCTACCTGTATGCAACTTCACCCAAACACCATTTATTGCCACATGTAATACACAAAATCACCATTTGATGGTAAAATTGAAAACATTATGCATTATATACAGATTTAATAGAAGTGATTTCTATTGCGTTATACAATGCTTCGAAGAATCACTATATACAGATTTAGAAGAAAACCAAGCCATCATTTCTATATTTATAACCAACACTCAAGGGGTCTCAAGACCCTTTAAATTAAATATATTTTAAGATAGTGGAGGAAACTCAAAAGTTGTTACATTTGTGTAGTAAATCATGATTCAAAGAATCTATAACTCCCATAAATTAAATAAGTTAGTAGGAAATCAAAAGAGATCTAGAGATAATTTGTGATTCACCTTATAATTTTCTAACAATAGATAGATAGATTATATAGATATAGATCTAAATTTAAAATAAATATATCACGTTATAGAATTAAAAAATAAAATCTATCAAAATAATAAAATTCAAATTACTTTGTACATCACTATTTATAAAAGTGTAAAATTTTGACTTATCCTTTCTTACATTAGCTTATGTGTCATTTAGAGAACTCCAAACGCACTTAAGCTTAATTTTATATAATGGTATGGACATAAATACAGTTTCTTTTATTAAATATTTCTTGATATGGTTTAAATTGATTTTTTTTTTTAAATATTAGAAACTGATTTGGATCTTTTTTTAAATAATTAAGATTAACTTAAAAAAGGAAGGAAAAAAAAAAAGAAACAATGGGGACTTGTAGGATAATTTCTCATTTGTTAATATAGAAACGTAGTTAGTAAAAAAATTCCAAAAAATTTAAAATTTGATAATATGGAATAAATTTATTACTGTTATCCATAAATATATAGATTTTGTATATTTTCTATTTAAAATTATCTAGAAATGTACTCTTTTCTGTATCTTTTGTTTTGACTAAACATGCTATATATGTGATATTCTCACATTCATACACTCATGGTAACTTGAGAATCCTCCTATATTTTATTTAATAAATGTTTGAAATTATAGAAGATAATCAACTTATGTCTTTTTATTCAGTTATCAGTAAATATTTAACAATGAAGACTAAATTGATGGCTTTTCAAAAACTATGGGACTAACTTGATAACTTTTGTAATTTGTAAGTATTAAATAATAATTATTTTATAAAATACTTAATCAAGATGGAAACACAAAAATTAAAATTTATTGATTTGATACTATTAAAACACTCTAAATCATGATATATGGCATCTCCTAAGATAACCTCAAAGGTGAGGGTTCAAATTTATACTACTACTGCTATTGCTACTGCTACACTAATAGCACCGCGAATAACAAATTACTTTTTTGAGATGTCTTAAAATGTCACGGCCATTCATGCACAAAATTAAATGATAGTTTAAATGGGAGAAGTCTTTGCTCATCAATAAATTATTTTTATAGTTTTATACAAAAATTTTGATGACACACAACACACTATTAATACTAATCAAAACCCACTGACTAGTATTTTTATTTTTAAAAAGCCAACATTTCATAATGATAAAACATCAAAATGTTGACATAACAATCATAAGAGTTCACATTATATATTGAGGTACAACTTTATATAGGTGATGATGATTATATAAATAAATTATATAGACTATATAGATATATAGTCTTTTTATCTTTATATCTACGTGTAAAAGTGAATGAAAGGACTTGATTTCATTGAATATCTATAGAATTTCTAATATTATTAATTTAAGATATAATTTTTAATGTTATTAATTTGAAAAGCACACTTTAATATTAATATTTAATTATATTTATCATTACATATATTGTACAATTTTAATCATACTTCATAAATTAATTTAAAATATAATTTCTAATATTATTAATTACATAAAATTTAAAAATACAAATTAATATAAAAAATGGTGTATAGCACAAATCACATACTAATTAGGAATTATGGCCGACATAGGAGTTACTCATAAATAAAATAATCGCTTCAACTCAATCCAGCGTTGCCCCCAAAGGCTTTATATGTAAGGACCTCTTTGATTGGCTATTTTAACCCAGCAAACAAAACCTTTCCTTCTGCAAAGATTATTCACTCTCTCTCTCTCTCTCTATCTTTCTCGTATTCGTCGTCTCCTTCTGCCTATGCTTCCAAGCGAATCTTCTAAAAAGGTTAGTGTCTTTCACTTTTCCTATTGTGAATTGTGATCAATGTATCAAAATATTTGGTCAAGTAATATATACATGTTTCTATGCTTTGTGTACTGAAATATATTAGTGTTACAAAACCCTTTTGCTTATTTCCTTAAACATGGTTGATGAACTTGGATTGAAAAAAAAAAAAAAACCATTTTTAATAGCTTGAACCTGTTTATATCTATAAATACACACACAATATACATATATATATATATATATATTCTCCTTCTTTTGCCCAAAAAAGAAAAGCTGTTTTCACGCATATATATACGCGCACGCACACACATATATATTATGTGTATGTGTGTGTGTATATATATATATATATATAAATGACTGCATCTATATGTTTGAGAGAGGAAAAATTCTTGAATCCGTCTACCGGAGCTGTCCAGTTGTAAGAAAGGAGTAAGCACCACCATGTGAGTGAAGTAGAGTCCGGATGACGATGGAGTGACCCTGAAGTGAAGAACATATAAAAGTCCCTTTATCGTCACTTTTTACTCTTTTTTTTTTTTCCTTTGGTGGGGGCATGATTGGATTCTGAATTTTTTTAATGAGATATATAAATAATATTTTTGTAAGACTTGATTGGATTGATTTTTTTAAAAGTATTTTTTATATTTTTTCAAAAAAAATATTTTTTGAAAAGTAAAATTTTTTAATTTGAAAAAAATTAAATTTGAACTTTTTAAAAATTTTAGTTTTTTTAAGTTAATTTAATTATTTATTGTAAAAGTAATATATTAAATTTAAAAATTTATTTTTTTGTGAAAAACCACACATGACTTATTTATTATATTCTTCTTTCCGACAGTCGTATTGAGAAAGCCTGAGCAACCATTTTATGATTATAAGGTATTAAATACACGTAATAGACTAGGTCCTACACTGTAACTCTACAGTTGTGAAAGTTATAATGACACGAGAAATTCTTACCATCATTAAATGCAAAGGATATTTTTACTCTTATTTAGAGTTTATTTAGATTAATTTTTTTAAAGAAAAAAATATTTTTTTTTAAATGTATATTATTTTTGTCATAATTATTTGATTTGGATTTCAAAAAAGACTAAACTCTATAAAAAAAATTCAAATACAATTTGGTTCGAAAGATAAAATTTTTAATTTCTCAAAAAAAAAAAATTTCAAAAATTATTGAGAAAAATGCTTCTGAAAAAAAACTAATAGTTAGTAATGCCACTAGATATCTGATTATTAAAGAAGGATTGTTTATTTTCACCTGAGCAGCTAAGCGTTATGCGTCTTTTTCGCGGCTCCTCTCATAGTTGAGTAGGTTTGGGCTTCCTTAAAAGAAATTGTTGTTTCATCATTTATGGTCAGCAGCAATTGATAGCATTATTAGTATTACATTCGCATACATGGACAATGACACGTATTAAGTAACAGGGTACGTCATATGAGGAATTTTTTTGACTTTTGGAGCGCCCTTGAGGGTGGAGTAGGTATGTTTACAACTGCATAAATAAAGTTGTAGGAAAAGAATATGAGGTCGAGGAAAGGTGGTGGTGATTTTTATCATGGAATTAGTTTAGTAATTAATTCGTCTGAGCTTGCTTGATCTTTTCAAGGATGCTTGATATGAAACGACAATAAAGTATAGGTATATTAAAGCAAATCTTTATGGGAATACATCTGTATTACATCTTGAGCCAAATTTAATCATAATTAACCAGTGAAGTTTATAATGAAATAGTTTCGACAGTTCATTGATATTAGATTTCGCTCATAACATGCTTAAATTACATGTGCTTACCTATATTGATTAGGTGCTAGCAACATAAACATTTGATTTTTCTCTTGGTAAAGTAGGAGAGTACAAAATTGTGGTTCGAGAGACACATTTGTTAAGAGAACTTTTTTTCCAATGCTCCTGATTTAGTTGTGATTAGTCCCCATGTGATTTCGAATATTCTGACTCAAAGAAAAAAAAATCTTAATTTTTTTATGAACCTTGTATGAGGGTATCTTATTGGTTTCTTAGGTGCATGCAATTTAAACTTTCCATTTGGTCCCATAACCATACATGAATTCCTTTTCTTCCCGGAATCCCCGTTTCTCTAATTTATCAAAGCAAACTTTTCAAGTCACACAAAATCAACGATACATTGTGATAGGAAAAAATATGCAAAAGAATGGGAGTAAGATTCATACGAAAGTTTCCGCATATTAGCGGTCACCCCCAATATGCGGGTTTAGATTCTCCCCTCTATTAGTGGTTATTCGCAATGCGAGTTTAGATCCTCTCCTCTATTTAATTCTCTCATTTTATAGATGAGGTCAATTACGATCATTTGAGAATCTAGTTAAATTGACTCTTTTTTTTCTCTTTTTTAAGAAAAAGTTAATCCAAACAAACAGTGATTCAAGTCCATTGGATTGTTTCATCTGGCCAGTTGCAAGAATTCATTCTAAACCAAAATGAGTGATTAAGTGTGGCCAAACTTCATTAGGGGTTTTAGTGCTACCTGTATTCTAGTAATTTAATGTCCTTTTGTTAGCTTTTTGTTGTTAGCCCAACCCAAAGAAGACGGGGGATTGGATATACAATCATATGGTAGTCACAATTGAGTGTTGAATAGCATGATAGACGTGACACTTTTCGTTTTTTGAGGAAGAGATAGATAAACTTGAGACCTACTAAAAGCCATTTTAGGTAAATGGAGCGAAGGTAACCTCAAAAGAGGGGCATTTAAGAAATAGGGGAGGAAGGTTGCATTAGCCTTTTGGGGACCGAGTTCCTCTTACACCTTTCGCTTATCAAAATTTTGTTCAAAAAACCTCATCCAAGAACTTGTATGGCTGGCAAACCAATCACTCTTCCGACAATCTTTACGTACTGATGTTAATCCTCTCGCATGTAAAGCCAACAAATTCGGTTGAAAATGTTTTACGAGCGAGGTGAGCAAAAATTAGATCGAAATAACAATCGAACAAAATCATATTGAGATTAGTCTATTCTGTCTGATTTGATTTTTTGTCAAATAGAATTCAATAGACTAAAATAATTAATGTTAAAATACATATGTTATAAAGTATTATATTTTAATTAAGATATAACATATGTTAAACTTAATCCTTTTTCTCGCTCGCTCTTATATTGTCATATCACCATTTAGAAATTTACATGTTTAGTTTATGAAGTTTCGTTGATATTATATTACAATATTACAATATGTTCTTTTAGTGGAGTGATTGATCTAAAAGTGTTGCGTTTTATTTTGTGGATCAACATTTTTCTTTGTAAATTATAATTTGATTTTCTAACTAATTATGCAACTATTTTTGCATTTTCCTTTCTTCTTCTAATAAAAATTTTGGCTTAATTAAATATATTATTGTCAGATAGGTAACTGAAGAGGAAATGGAGTCCAATGCTGTTCTTACTGCACCACTATCGTTAGATGGAGATTCAGACACCACAAGTTATAGAGCTCCTAATGTTCTGCAACGTATTTTAAGTCTCTTTAACAACGTACGGCCAGGATCTGATCTCACTCGCCTTCAGGCAAGTCATTCATATACTACTACCTTTTTTTTTTTTTTTCATATACTATTACTTTTTACTATATATATGTTTTCATTTGTTATTTTCACTTGACCCAATAAATAAACTGTCTTTCCAAAAATTCTTTTCGGTCCAATTTGTGCTCCTATCTTTAGACTGATAATGTCTTGTATAATTTAATTCCAAAATTCTACGTATAAATCTTGCTCTCTCTCTCTCTCTCTCTCTCTCTCTCTCTCTCTCTCTCTCTATATATATATATATATATATATATATATACATATACATATATATACATATACATACATATAAATATATAGTAAAGTTAAAAGATCTCTGAAAACTGGTCCTTGATTGATTTATACAATTTTTTTGGGGTAAAAAATCATTACACAAATTGAAAAGGCCAAAAAAGAAAAAGAAAAAAAAATGGTCTTTTGGGCTTAGCAGTGAACCATCTACTAGAAGCTAAATAGTGGGAAGTTAGGCCCAATTATAAAAGCCCAGTATCCAATGATCTTCTGGTCAGAAAGTCTCTGATTCACTATCAAGGCCACGAGTTCACACTGCGTTGGTAAGCCCAACCATATGAGCAGGCTGCTTTTGTGGACACGTGGCTTTATGGTTAATTATATAAAAACCACTAATGTTTTTACATTAAATCTCGATATTTTAATATGAATCAAATTAGTCACAATAGTTTCAAAATATTTATATTAGCCTAGTCAATATTTAGTAAATGTATTCAAATTAGACTCATTCTCTTATTCATTTTCCATTAAGATGCAAATTAATTTCCTGTTGTACGTGCAAGCGCAGCTGCCACCACACTTCAACATTCCCAAATCACAGCTTCAGTGTTATGGAGAATCATTGTACTGCGTTAGCAGTGATATGTTAAGCAAGTGTGCCACGGGGGAGACTTCACTTGACAGATTCACATCTGTAGTTGCGTGGAGCATATCAACCTTACGGCCCCTCATGTTTGGTGTGGCACCTTACAATCCCATTCTTGGAGAGACTCACCATGCTTCAAGAGCCAACTTGAATGTGCTACTCGAACAGGTATCCATCTCCCCATCATTTGTCATTTCCTTTTCCTCATTTTCAAAACAGATCAACAGGGGTTCTCCACTTACCCCGTTTATGACTCGAACTAGAGACCTATACGTCTTAAGTGCTATACATTAAGTGAGAAGTGCTACTACTAAATTACGTCCTCTCGTACCCTATCATTTGTAATTGATAGGTTAGCATAGAATAGATTAGACCCTTTTAATTTGGTTAAAGTGCACGTGTAAGATCTCCCTTTGTTGCCAAAAAGACTCTTTGATAACCCTCCTTTACTTTTTAAAACATAACATGCGTCTCCCTTCTCACGAAAGTATGGTACTTTACTTAAAAAGTAGAGACGAATTTTGAATACTATGAGGGTGGATTTCAGGTTTCACATCATCCACCAGTGACTGCCCTACATGCCACAGATGAGAAAGGGAACATTGAAATGATGTGGTGCCATTCTCCTATACCAAAGTTCTACGGTAATCTCCCTGATTTTCGGATTAAAATTTAACTCTGATGAGCTCCAATGCTTTGAACTTCTAGAAATAGTCAGATGCTATATTATATAAGATTTCTGTTGATATTGCAACATTACAACATTGTAGGGACTCATATCGAAACCGAGGTTCATGGGAAAAAACAGTTGAAACTTTGCAGTAGGGATGAAACTTACATAATGAACTCACCCAAGCTCGTGATCAGACTTTTGCCCATTCCTGGTGTTGATTGGTCTGGAAATGTTACAATTCGATGTCAAGAAACAGGACTTCGAGCAGAGTTATGTTACAGGGGTAATTCATTCCTACGGTGCTCATCAAGTCATCGGTCTGTTAAAGGAAAGATCTTCAATCCATCATCATCAAATGCTATTTGTGAGATCAATGGCCACTGGGACAGGTATATATATATGCTACTAAACGTTGATTTTAAAGATACTTCTTATCTTATATTTGCAGTTTATGTTAAGAGTTGACATGAGCAAAACAAGCTTCTCTTCTAAACATCCCTTTCATAATTGCAATCTTTGGAGAAAAAGAAAAAATGTTTTCACCATTTTGATCACATTCATCGAGATTTAGAACCCACTAGGCATAAACTTTGTGTTCAACATTTGAAAGAAATGGTAGAAATTGATATTTGAGCATCACAGTATCTAGATTGTTGCTTTACATGTATATATTCTCACTGAATATGCAGAATTGTCACCGTCAAGGACTTAGCTAGCAGAGAAAAGACTGTAATTTACGACGCAAAGGAAGCGCTTTCAAGCCTCAAGACTCCTATTGTTAAAGATCCGAAGGTATATGACATTATCAGATGCCCTGAATAGTTTTACCTGTTTAATTTGCATTCTCTGTGCTCTTGTTTCTCTCCCTATGCCTCCTCATTTTGTAATATGCTTCACCAGGGAGTGTTGTCTAGCGAATCGACTCTGGTATGGGCGGAGGTAAGCCGAGCGATCTTAGAGAGATGTTGGGACAAAGCAAGGGAAGCAAAGACTGCTGTTGAAGAGAGGGAGAGAGAGCTTGCAAGACTAAGAAGTTCAAAAGGAGAAAATTGGATTCCTAAACATTTTACTGTATCTTACACCAAGGAGAGTGGATGGGACTGCTTGCCAAATAATACTTTGGTCACCCCGGCTCCAATTGTTGTTCCTCTATGACGAACAGGCATTATAGCCCAATCATATATATCTGTACAAGGTCAAACATCTTCAACACTCTATAGTCACTTGCTTTCTGCTCCTCTCTTCATGAGTAAGGTTACACTAACAACATTAAGGGGTAAAATGCGCGTTACCCTTTTGTGGTTTGCGTATTTAGCTGGTTGTTACCCTATGCTTCGCAACTTACCACAATACCAAAGACTTGAAATTCATATCTCAAGCGCCCGTTCTGTCCAAAAAATTTTGTCGAGTCGGTTCTCACTGTCCACTGTGTGTTGAAAATAGAACATGGAATCTTCACCCGCTTTACCTTGCAAGCATGCTGCTGCAACATAATCACCCGTGCTAATTTCTTCCCGCACGACACGGCTTGCTATGGTGTACAAGTTTTTCCTCGTAAATCCGGTATAGTCATAGTCACTCGACTTACTGACAAATAAATCCATCATTCGTTTCGATCTTATGACATGCGCTTGCTTCTCGGGAGCCATACATAGGAACCATTGAATGGTAATGGTCCTTCACGAATTTTGCTACGTAGCATGACTGATCTCTGTCTAATTTTATACGAATTGCCTGAGGCCTATGTTCTTGCTTCCTATTTGTATTCTCCTTTTTTTTTTTTTTTTCCTAGAGACCAATGCAAAAACATATGAAAAATCTAAGAACTATTGTTTTACCATTGTCCTTTCTTTTTACACAACGTCTTTGAATGCTAAATCCATGCACATGGACATATATATTGTAGAAATTAAACGCTCACCTTCAAACTCAAATGTACGACTAAGAATGTCTTCTATACTCAGGTTTAGCAAACTCACAATGTCATTATTATCAATTTCGAATACTAACATGTTTTCATTAGAGATTTCCCTGTTCCCGTTACCTCGTCATCCGAAATCACATTATTAATTTTCATCTTCTCTAGCCTTAATGATATAAATATTATTACTGATACGACATTATTGTAATGTCATTGAACATAACAATATGGCTATATACATAAATGCATATTATTTAAAATTAAATAAGTTAATTTATTAGTACGTATGTATATGTGTACATACACATACATATATATATACACATATACATACGTACATATACATATACATATATATACACACATATACATAGGTACATATACGTGTGTATATATATATATATATGTATTAGGGTGTTATCAAGTTTAATTGAGGTGTTATTAAGTTTACAAATTCATTTTTTTTCTTTATAGTGTTATATTTAAAATAATCTACACTAATTAATTTAATATTAGAGAACGTAACAAAATGTGAATTTACTAAATAATTATATTTTAGAACTAAATAAATTTTATTGAGTTTATTATATTATATATTAACACATAATTTAAAACTAAAGACATTATTTTATTATGTTTATTAACACAAAAAGTGGGATTAACTTTATGGTATATATTAGGGTAAATGACACCATACTCTTATAATTAGTCATAAGTATATAATTAATTCCTATTGTTTAAAAATAAACAACAGAACCCCTTTCATCTTAAAAAATAATGCACACTTACCCTATTTGTTAACTTCGTTTGTTTTAGTTAACAGAAAACATAAAAAGCCTTATACGTCCTTAATATAAATACAATACTTAAAGCTTTTTTTTTAAAAATTTTTAAACAAAATTACTCATTTCCTTTCTTCTCTCCACCCCCACCAAAACCTTATACACCCACCACCGCCGCCTCCCACCAATAGCAGCACTGCCATCTCCGCCGAGCAAACCCACCCATCCCTGAAAGTAGATCCCACCGGGTAACCTTTACCCTCCCAATACACACACACACATATATGTTCTATATATTTTTTCTGAAAAATTATCTTCTAAATACGTTGCGCTTTTGTTAGCTATATTTGGCTCCCATTATAGCAAGGCTTATCTTGATTGTTGATTGAAAAAAAAAAAAAAAAAAAGGAAGTCATCACCACCAATTTTTTGGCCAACTCGTTCACCTTCACCGCAGATCTTCGCCACCGTTTCATTATTATTACAAAAGTTCCCACATCGCACATGCAATCTAAGCTATTGTCATCAGGCTACAAGAGATTATGTCATTGTAGGCGCCATTTGGGTAGTTCTTGAGAATTGAGGCTTTGGCTTTTCTCTCTTTCTTTCTTTCTTTCTTTTTTTTCCCTTTCTTTAATCTCTACACGTTGTTTATATATGACGAGTGTGTTGGTTGTGGTGTGGTGGTGTACTGGTGGTGAGATGGTAGGGGAGATGGTGGGTGTGATGCGCGTAGTGTTGAGGGGATACTGTGGTTGGGGTGGCGGTGATGGTAGAGGCCCTCCCCCCCCCTCCGCCCCTCGCCCTCCCCCCCCCTCCGCCCCTCGCCCTTCTCATTATAAATAGTGATATCTAATGTTATAAGGAAACTAAGCATGATAATATTTCTAGCTTAGTTGGTTGGATGCTCATAATTTTAGTCCAAGGTCAAGAGTTTGACTCTTTCTTCGTACAAATTTTTTTTTTATTATTTTTTGAAAGAGAAGGACATTTTTGACAATAATTAAGTTTATCACACACAAAAAAAAAAGCCCAGTTATAATTTGGGCAAGTGTGCTACGCTCACCGTCAAAAGTAATGGATTTTTTATCAGAGAGGAAAGCGTGCCATATTTTTTAAGACGATAGGGGGTTCAGTGTTTATTTTTAAAAAATAGGGACTAACTATACATTTATGCTTAACCACAGAGAACGATTGTACCATTTACCCTATATATTAATTAATCAAGAAATTAGAATTTATAATATATATTAATTATTTAAATTAAATAAATTAATTTATTATGTTTATTACATTAAACATAATATAACATATATTAATTAATTAACTCATAAATTGGAATCATGTTTCAAAAGGAAGAAAATTAACTTAAGACTTGTTCGGCAAAATTAGCTGTTAGGATAGCTGATAGTTGTTTAGCTAACTGGTTGAATAAAATATATTTGGTAAATTTTATTTATGATAATTATAATTATTACTGCTATTGTACAATAAAATAATATATTTTATAGTTAGATATTTATTTTTTACAATAGTATTGTAATATTAAAATGTAACTAATTTTTTGATAAAATATTTGTATCAATATTATAAAAATTAATTATAATAGATTTATAATTTATTTTGTCAAAAAATTACTAACAAAACTAATACTTTTTAATATTTGTTGATTAAATAGAATGAGATCCAATTTTATATTACTTCTTATTTATATTTGTGAAGGAAAAAGTAAAAATATAGAAAAAGATTAGAGAAAGAATAGAATTGACAAAAAAATAAAAAAAGGGTAGAATTGCCCAAAAAAATTGAAAAGTGAAAAGCAATCTATTAAAGTTTCTAGCTTTTAAAAAATACTAGTTGAAACAGTGAAAGTTACCTGAAAAACTATTTCAAACATTAGTTTGAAAAATAGCGTTTTTACTAGTCAAAACACTAAAAGCTACCTCAAAAACTGTTGCTGACCACAACCGTAGTAGCCTTCCTTGTTTATTTTTTCTTAATTAATAAATTCATTAGGTACCTTCAATTCTTTATATAGAAAATCTCATTGCCTATAGAAATAAATTAAATTCATTTTTTATTCACGGTGTTATTTTTAATTTAAACTACATTAATTAATTTTATCTTTCTCCTTAGTTTTTTTTTTTCCTTATATACCCTAGTAACAATTTTTTGCCCAATTTTCTTAACTAAAGTATATATTCACAAACATTTTTTTATTATTTAAATAAATTAACTTAAACAGGATATTCTACAATTTATTTTACTATCTACTAGGTGTGTACGAGAGGTCGTAAAAACAGCAATAATCAATTCGGCCAAATCGAATCAATCAAAAACCATTGGTTTTTAATATAATTTAGTAGGTTGCGGTTTTAATTTTGAAAAACCGCCATAAGCGGTTCAGTTAACGATTTCAAAGGGTAAAAATCACGATTTAAGTGAACCGTCCACCTATATTGTTATTATTTATTTTTATATGTATTATATATTAACAAATATTTAGAAAATATATATATAGAAGACAATTGATTATGTGTAATTTGTGTTTTTCATTGTGATTTGTGAGACAAGTTGTATGTATTTATGTTGTGTAGCTAGTGCTTAGTTGAAAAAAAAAATGGCCGACTGTTATGTATTTATGTTTGAACAATGGCTAACTGTTGTGTTTAAGCAAATAATCTAGAGAATGGATAACATTATGAACAAGTATATTATTGTGTATGTTTTTTGAATGACTATGACTAGATGTAATGTTGTGTTATGTTTTTTCAATGATTATGAATATGTGTACTTCTTGAGTTTATTTACTTTCACAATAACTTACCTTTCTTGGGTCAGTTTTATTTTGTTCAGGAACAAGCACTTTTCATCTTAAAACCGACCAAAAAATAGCTCAAACGGTAGAAATCGTATTGACCGAAATCGATGATTTCTTAATTGAACTGGGCAGCTTTGGTTTTAGAAAATAAAAAATCACAAATTTCGGTTCGAATAGAAATTTCATGCAAAAACCAACTAAAACCACTCGCGTACACCCCTACTATCTACAAAATTTATTAAATTAATAATACATAATAAAACATATCATAAGATAAAATGAAATAATAAATAAATCACATGAAATAAAAACTTATGATAAGATAAAATGAAATAATATATATATATATATATATAAAACAAAAAGAGTTAAATTCAAATAAGTTCCTGCTGGTAACATTTTTTTTTATTTTAGTCCCTATTGTTACAAATAATTCATACAAATCCTCAATGTTTACTTATTATAGTCAAATTAGTCCTTGGAGTTAGAGTTAAATTCAAATAAATCCCTAATATTTACATATTTTTTTAATTTTAATCCCTATTGTTTCAAATAATTCATACAAGTCCCCAATGTTTAATTATTATGGTCAAATTAGTCCCTACAATTAGAATGGACGTTAGTTTTGACAAAAATGTCCCAAATGACCTCAAACATAAAAGCAATTGACAATCTTACCCTTTGTGCTATAAAACGAAATCCGATTATTTATTTTTTTAAGCAAGAATTCTTAGCCAAAAAGAAAAAAAGCAGTAGGAATTTAACATTTTGGATGATAGTTATTGCGTTCTTTGCATATTTGGATTTATTGTGAACTTTTATAAGACACATTAAACATCTGATTGAAATTTTTTAATGAAAATTAGGAACTTTTATTGTCTAAAAATTATTCCATAATGAAATTCACAGTACAAAAGTTCAAGGTATTATAATCAACTAAGAATAAAAAAAAGAAAATAAAATTAGTTCCAATCTTTTTTATTCATTTTTTTTAAAACAGTGACTAACTTAAATAAGTTTATAAAATATTAGGGACTAGTATGAATTTTTTTCAAATAATGGGAACTAGTTTGACTAATTTTGTGAAATATTGGGAATAATATAAATTTTTTAAATAATAAAGACTAATTTAACTATATTTATGAAATATTAAGGACTAATTTAAACATTTTAAAATAATAAAAATCATTTTAAAAAAATAAAAAAATAATAAAAACTTATTGTGAAATTTACCCTAACAAAAACTTGCTGTGCCTTCTTGTGACTAAGTCGGCAACTTTTCCTTCCTTTTTATATTCTATATCGTTATTGTTTTTTGGCATTAAAAGTAATATACAAACACAAATTTTCGTTTCTTTTTTCGTTTTTCGGCTGAAAAAATTTTATTACGTAGGGTTTATTTGTTGTAATGGTTTTTCGCTCTTCGTTTCATTCGATTTTAAAATGTTGATGCATGCAATTCTGATATGGATATATGCCGCCAAAGATATGAGTTGACAGCTGAAAAGACAAATCCATGTGCATTGCTTCGAAAAGGAGAAAAAGTCAAATCATACTTCTTTGACGGGCAACTTGGGCAAATGACATTTTCGTCCACTTGTTGGGCCAAATTGAGAATATGCAAAACGAAAGGAACGTGCTGCAAATTATCATCGACCGCCACTGCACATTTACCCAACATTATTTATCTCACAATAACGTGTTTATAATTTTATTGTTATAAGTTCATAATTTTTATATTATATATTTATAATTTTTAATTATTTACAAATCATATATTATATATTTATAATTTTAATACTTTATGTTCAAAATTTTTTAATTATTTACAATTTACTTATCCATTACCTTTATTTTATATGTTCAAAAACTTTAGATAAAAATTCATGTTACCTCCAATGATATACTAAAATATCACGTTACTCTCCTGTGTTTCAAAAACTTTGAATCACCCCTTGTGTTTTTTCAAAATTAATCACACCTTCCCTTACATTATTTCAACACTAACACTGTTAAATCCAAGCTTAAAATGACAAAATTGCACCTTTAATTCCTAAATGGTAAATTTCATGTTACTCCCTTGTAATATGTAAAAGTATTACATTGTTTTCCTGTGATATACGAAAGTATCATATTGCCTCTTATGTTTCCAAAACTTCAGATCCCTCTTGTGAGAGTTCTAGACATTGGAGTGGCCCATGTTTGCTTTTGCTTTCTTTCTTTTTTCTTCTTCTTTTGCTCTATTTCGTGAATGGCCGAGGAGGTTTTTGGAGCTTTTCATTTACAATCGCATGGATTTTAATCAAGTATGGAGATATGATTTTATGCGAAGGACAAAAAAAAAAATAAGGAATTTGTTATTTTTTGTCCAAATAAAAGGTAACGTGTAAATAAAAGGTAAAACAAGTAAAAATATTATACCAGCGATGTTTCTAACACATGTAGCTCAAATCTAACAAAAAAAATTAACAGAGGGAGATAACATGATAAATTTCAAAAAAAAACACTAGGGGACAATCTGAAGTTTTGGCAGCACAAGGGGGATAATATAATACTTTTGCATATCATAGGGGTAAAGTGAAATTTACCCCTTTTTGTCATCTTAAGGATATTTTCGTCCAAATAAAAGGTAAAACGCATAAAATGTTAGACCAACTGCGTTTTTAGCACTTGTAGCTCAAATCTAACAAAGAAATTCATGGAGGGGGCAACATGATAAATTTCGCAAATACACGAGGGAACGATTTAAAATTTTAAGAATACAGGAGGTAACGTGATACTTTCGTATATCAGAGGGAGGTAACGTGAAATTTTACCCAAAACTTTATATCATATGTTCCAAAATGATAAATCACATGTTTATGACTCTTTAAGATATGTTGACAATTTGCGAACAATATGTTTACAACTTATGAATAATATGTTCAAAACATGTAAACGATTTCGAAGCTCACAGTCAACGTGTTACCACCGTCCAATCAATGATTAGATTATTGTGTTTTGTTCATTAACATAAGAAGAGTAAATTTGTTAAATTTCACGTTAATTCAATAGTTGCCTTGTGAAATCTATTAGACAATACACAATACACCTTTAAGTATATCGTAATATGAGCGTATGATACAATTTTTTGTACCATTGCCTCATGCCACAGGCCTATCGGGCCATTTCTAAGTGATTGTCGTTTTATAGAATTTAATTTCCAAAAAAAAAAAAAAAAGTTTGCTACAAAGACTTTTCCAAGTCCTAGCGCCTTTGTTAAACAACCGCCCATCACTAATTACACACAGTTGTGTATTGAAAATACAGATTAGAAGTAACTAAAACGTGGTGATCGTTGTCTTCCCTTGTGGTATTTCTTTTCTATTAAAATTCTTAAAAGAAAAGACAAATAATTTCAAATTTAAAAGAGAGAAATGAGTGCAAATAGAGTTAAATTAATTAAATGAAAAGAGCAGGCGACTACGTGTCGGATTGTTTTAAAAAGTCAGAACACGATTCTGCGTAAAAGACTAATTATAATTTTTTAATAAAATAATATGGACATTTTGAAGCATGTTTTCCTTGCTTGCCGGGTCATACTTCAAACGTTTATGTTACTTTATTAAAAAATTATAATTACTCTTCTATCCTTCGCCAAATGCTGAATCGTGTTCTGACTTTTCAGATGGATCTAGTCTCCTACTCTTTTTCTTTAATTGATTTAAGTTTCTTTGCACTCACTCCCCTCTTTCAAACTCGAAATTATTTGTCTTTGCTTTTAAAAATTTTAACTTTTTTTTTAAATTTTAATTTTTTCTTTCTCATTATAAAATGAAAAAAATAGATAAAAATAGAAACAAAAATAAAAACAAAGAAAACATTGAAATCCAGAAGGAAAAAGACTTGAAATTAAAAAAAAAAGTGAATAAATTGAAAACAGAAAATAATAAAAAAGAAAAAAAGAAAAAACAGAACTAAAAAACTGAAATCATAAAAGAAACCTTAACACGGGAAATATAAACAAAAAGAAAACACTAAAAACAAAAAATTTATATAAATATATATTTCACAAAGTTATTTTTATGTAAGAGAAAACATATATCTAAAAAGTTTACCCTCAAACACCTGCAAATCCCTAGCACCCCAAAATTTCAGAACAATACCAAAATCTTTATTAGAAAAAAAAAAAAAAACTTAGGGGAGCGGGTGGTCGCCTGGAGTGGGCGAAGAGGCCGCTTACCGGGATGTGAGGTGAGGCTGTTGAAGGGGAAAGGCGGGGATGCAGTGGGGATGGCTGATGGGTAGGCCTGAGGGGTTTGTTGAGGGAGAAGACTCTGGTTGATGGGTGAGAGATTAGGATAGGGAAGGTATTTAGTACTGAGCATTCGGTTATAACCGAACCAAATTAATCGATAATTGAATTAACCGATAACCGAAATTTAAATATTTGAAGAACTGAAACCGAACCGAATTTTAAGAAAAATCGATTTATTGGAACCGATTTTTTTCAAGTTTAGTTCCGGTTAGTAACCGAATTAACCGAAGAGCCTATGAGGGAGTAGCAACTAGCAAATTCACTCAAAATGCAGAAGAATAAATATTGTCAGAATGCAAATTGCAAAATCTGTCATCAAAGTAACTAACAAATGCACTCAAAACGTGAAGACAATTAACTATATGACTGGAAGGTTTCCCTTCCCTTTGTTTATTGTTCTTTCCTAACCCCATTAGGTGCATCTAAGAAGAATATAGGCTATAAGAAAAGGAAGCATGTTAAGGCATTAAGCTACAAGTGCTATAGAACCTGCGATGGCCTTCAACAAGTCTCACCATATTCCCATCATACGTAGGAATAAATATCTCACTTTCCAAAGAGACCAGATAATCTAATGCTGCCATCTGGGAACCATGGTTCTGGAAAAACCTCAATTCTGATGGTTCCAGCAATGTTTCCTTCTTGACCTGCTCCGCTAAGCATGCCGAGTAGTTAACATCTAGCACAACAGGTAAAGCTTATTGATGAAAGGGCTGATACTTACAAGTTTTGGATAAGCTGGAAGCTGCTGCTAGCCTGTTAAACTTTTCAATCTCCTTTCTCCTCCATATATTTCTCCAGCAGCTATATAAACTTGAAAATTTTGATCTATGTCCAACGCCCTTAATACTAAAGCAGTCTCTTCAGGTGTCAAAGGGCACAAACCTTCTTTCCTCTCGAGATCAGAGTTTATATTTTTCTCCTTCCACCAGGGATTAGCATACCTATGAAGTATATTCACCCAATGTTAATATCAAAAGGAATTTTGTTTTTCCTTTTAGGTGCCCGACAAGAGCGATTATAAAATTTGAGAAGGGAAAAGCAGAGTTACCTCATTCTGGTCAGTTCTTTTACTTCCTCTTCATTCAAGCCTCGGTTGTAGCCAGAGAAAGATAGCATATCCATTTCATATCTCAAATGGAGGACCAGAAAAGGACCATTTTTCCTCAAAATCTGCACAACTTTCCTACCCAAGTCCTCTATCTGGGAGGTGAATCTCAGAGAGCTAAAATTCACTCTACAGCGCAACTTCTGGACGTCCAAAGGTAATCCATTGTTCGGAAGCCTAGCATCTGTTCTGTTCGAATGTACAATCTTGTACTTCTGGAGTAAAGGAAGAATTTGCTTACAAATGCCATATAGATAAGACCTTCACCAAATGTTGTAAAAAATGCAGAGATTGACATTTAATCCTAGAAAGGTATCTGTTGCTATATCTCTAATGATAACTAAGCAACCTGATACTGATAGTAGGAAATATTAGACCAGCTAATGGGTGACAACTCATGAAACATCCCAAGTTCAACTCTTCGCTTAAGTCTTGGAGGCAGCTCTTTCAATATTCGAACTTCATCTCTCAAAGATGTAATGAAATGATCAACATCACATATCTGCAGGTAAACAAGAAGTCCAGGTGAGCAGCATAACACATTAAGTGGAGTGAGGAAATGAAACTTGTCAAAAATATATACACAATAAAGATAAAACAATTCACTGCTGCTCGCATTTGATTGAGTCCTCTATTGCAAGACACCACAAGATAGCCATTGTTCTTATAGGGCCCTGCAAACAACTGTAAACAAATTCAAGACTGCCAGACCATTGGGGAAGAAATGAAATACTAAAGCTTGTAACATTTGACATTTCTGCAAAAGGCAAGGGAAAGAAACTGAAAAGCCAGAATTGGAAAAAGAAAAGGCCAAGGCATTTTTAAAAAAAATGAGCATGTTCGGAAACAAAAGACTATGCACCAATCAACAGGGGGAGATATAAGATGCTGCTATATCAACCAGAACAAAGTACATCCTTAAATGCCTAGAGTATAGTCATAACTGAATGTCTAAGAGTGGAATAGCTCAGTATAACCTTGTTCTAACTTTTAGCAACACCTGCCTTAGTTGTTTCTAATTTTCCCAGCTGTATGGCTAGCTCAAATCTATAATCAGGGTCTGTAGCAACTTTCAATGCTTTTTCTACCATTCCTCTTGATTCCAAGAAACGAGCCATGCTAGCAATGACAAAGAGTCAAACATCTTAGTTCAGATTATAGAGACCATCCAAATTTCAACATTAGCATTTCCAATTAGGCATGAAATGCAGAAAAGGAGGAAGGAGCATTGCATAACAGTAAATACTTTAATCAAGAATAATAGTGCTATAATCCAAAAGGTGATAATACCTATTGAGATGCTCCCTGGGAATTGAAGGTAAGACTTCATTTGCTCTTTCCAGGTCACCACATATCACAAGGGTCTTATACTCAATCAAGCTCAGCAGTAATGTATATCCCATGAGTCAAACAATAGCTTCAACAGTCAGATCCAAAACAAGGGCAATAACCATAACATTTTTTAGAAGGGATCAGCAATAAATAAGAAATATGACAACTAAGCTTATGCTGATATCTGTCAACCATAACATTTTTTCATACTCCACAGCTGCCTTGAAACCTGTTAAATGATTCTCTAATAACCTGCTGCATGAAAAAGTTAGTAAATATAACAATATTTACTAACTTAACCCCTGTCTTGAAATTCCAAATATTCACCAGATTTAACATCAAAATAATGCAAGATATTCTATAGATACAATCACAAGATTATAAAAAACACCCAAATCAAACTAAAATGTAGAAAAGGTAACATCAAGTGAAGGGTCTGCTGCTCCACCATCCTTGGATAACTCTGTAAATTATTGACAAGAAAAAACATTGGTTATAAACATATAATATCATAACCACAATGATAAATTAGTAAATCACGTATAGTTGAAAGATTGACCTTCTTCAAATTTGTCCAACTCATCCAAATCTTCTTCAATCTTGATTGGGTCTGATGATGCTCGAAGCCAATCCTGAGCACATATGAGAGCTTGGATTATCTTAGGAGTTAAAGAACTCCTAAAAGGACTAAGAACACGTCCACCTGTACTAAAGGTCGATTCTGAAGCTACCGTAGAAACTAGTATCGCCAACACATCACGAGCCATTAGTGAGAGAACAGGATATCTACTTGAGTTCATGCGCCACCATTTCAAAATATCAAATCTTTTTTTGTCCTCTTCAGGAAATTCTATCAAATACTTATCCAATTCAGATTTAGCACCAGGACCCCCAGAACTACTTTTGTGCTTTTTATATCTTGCAACCATATCGTCAATCAAAATGTCATTTGGTTGAGCATCATCTACAGATCTTTGTGAGCTCTTACAGTCACCATCACCAATGCCAACATTTTTTTATTTATATTCCTCAAATAGAGCAACCAACACATCCTTCACCTTACTTTCCAAACCATTCCCACTGGCCCATACATTTCATTAATGGCATAATCCACATAATCAAACTTGTATCGAGGATCAAGAATAACAGCAATAAAAATGGTCATATTCATTTTCTCTGTCTCCCCAATACTTGTCAAATTTTGTTTTCATTTTGGTAGCCATCACACTTAAATCAATGTCCTCAGTCAATTGCAATTTTTTTAGAATCAAATAAAGGTTACTAATGTCATGAAAAAAGATATTACTTGTCACATAACGAGTTCTCGACACCTTTAATGTTAGATCAAAGAAATGTCCCAAGAAAGCAACAATTCTCCTAACATTATCTCAATTTTCCTGTTCAGGGACTCCTGCCCATTCAGCTTCAATACTTGAAAGCTCTACTCTATAAAAAAGATCATGCTCCTCAAATCTCTCAAAAGCTCGTGCATAGTGTAAAGCAACCTTCAACATAGTAAAAGTTGAATTCCATCTAGTGCTCACATCTAAGCACAATCCTTTCTTAGTATTCAATTTTTCTTTTTCAGCACAATCTTTAAACTTTTCCAACCGAGAAGGTGAACATCGAATAAATCTTACTGCTGCTCTAACACGGCTAACTGAATTTTTAATATCTTTCAACCCATTTTGAACAATAAGGTTAAGAATATGGGCAACACATCTAACATGCATAAATTTTCCATTAGCAACACATGTACCCCAATTAACAGTAACAGTGAAGACTCTATCCAATCCCCATTCAAGTAAACATTTCTCAATTGACTTTCCCACAAACTCACCTTTATGAGAAAAAATGGGACAAAAGTTTATAATCTTCTTTTGCAAATTCCATTCATCATCAATGAAATGAGCAGTAAGACACATGTAATTAATCTGTTGATCAGAAGTCCATGTATCAGTAGTTAGACACACTCCCCTACTATTGTTCTTCAACAATCTCTTCAACCTAGCCCTTTCATCTTCATAAAATTGGTAACAATCTCTTCTAA
Source organism: Cordia subcordata (assembly GCA_028554755.1). NCBI lineage: Eukaryota > Viridiplantae > Streptophyta > Magnoliopsida > Boraginales > Cordiaceae > Cordia > Cordia subcordata. Next base: position 10,594,713 of record JAPTOF010000001.1, on the reverse strand, counting down.
CAGTAAATCTTGATGGAATGTGAAACTTAGGTTGAAGATTACATATAAACCTCCTAAAACCTAGACCCTCAACAATGCTAAAAGGAAGTTCATCTTCAATCACCATAGTAGCTAAATCCTGTCGACTTCGTTGTTGATCAAATTTTCAATTTGTTAAAGTTGCCCCTTTCCCCTCCTCTTTTGGCACAAGATTTAATTCTTGTTGACGCTCGCCTAACTCTAGATTAGGAGGATACTTTTTGCAAGTTTGCAAGTGTTTTTTTGGGGGAGTAGTGCCATTCTTTATAGGGTCACTAGTTAACACATTACCACAATAATGACATTTAGCTTTTTTCTCACCTGCCTCATTATTGAATTTGGTAAAATGCTCCCATACAGTTGATCTTGCTTTCATTGCTTTTCTCTTGGATTGTTGTTGAGTTACTTCACTTGAATTTCCAACATCAACACTTTCATCAATTGATTGAGAACTCCCACTTATTCGTATATCTTGATCATCCGCCATCTGTTCACAAACAAAAACTTAGACTTAGCAATATTATATAACCAAAATAGTAATCTAAATGATAATAACTCATATAGTTTGAGATAATATTAAACTTACATTACAAGATGAAGCACTTGATTCTGTTTTGAAGGCTATAAAACTCAAAAAAGAATTAGTAATGTCTAGAATTTAAGAGAGGAAGAATATATAAAGAGACAAATTTTGAAGCAAAGACAGAGAACAAATGAAACTAATGTAAATAATTTGTTACATCAATCATTTTTTTCAAATGTTTTATTAGGACTACATTTTCTGCTGCCTTTCTTCTTCTACTGGAAGGCCTTGTCATCAACGACGACTCTATACTAAATGGAAAACATTACTAATCAAAAGGCCTCACGCTTCGAGGCAGCTTCAGTGGTCTTCTATACCAAATGGAAAACATTGATTCAAACTGCTTCTTAGCTAGACATTTAATTGATAACCCAAAACATGCAATTTCAAGAAACTCTCAAGAATGCAGAAAGTACAGAAAATGAAATATATTAACTTTGAAACTAAATGGTAACCTAACAGCAGATTAAATCAAGAAAGATGAGAACTTTTTTTACTTTTAAGCAATATGGTAGGTGAAAAAGAGATTAAAAAGCTAAATAGGTAATTTGAAGCAAAGAGGAAAAAAAATTATAGTAGTAGCACCCAGCACCCAGCAGGAGATCAGCAATAAAGCAATAAAATAGATTAAATTAAAGATGAAACTTTTCTAACTTTTAACAGATTAAATAAAGCAATAACAGAAAAATAGATTAAATAAAGCAATAAAGCAATAAAATTGATTAAATAAAGCAATAACAGAAAAATGAAAAACGAAATAGATTAAATTAAAGATGAAACTTTTTTGACTTTTAAGCAATAAAGCATTTCTTGATGAAGCAATCAAGGATAGAATAGACCAGACAATTAGCTTTCATTTCATTTCAAGTGAATTCAAATTTGCGAAAATGAATGACCGGCAACGTACCGTGAGGACTGAGGCGTGAGCGGAGATGTGCGACGTTACGACGTTGGCCGTTGAGATGTGTGACGTTGCGACGTTGGCCGGAAGTGTCACCGTGTGAGATCTGAGATGTGTGACGGTTTTGGTGCAAGGCTGGCCGGAGATGCGCGATGATTTTAGTGCGAGGCTGGCGGAGACGTGCGATGATTCTAGTGTGACGCTGGCCGGAGACGTGCGTTGCGCGAGCCGTGAGGAGTGGGCTGTGTCGCTGTGGAGTGTGGACTCGAGAATCTGAGGCTGAGAGGAGAATTTTGGGGGCTAGGGTTTTTTTGGATGATTTAGGAATTAGGAATCTAATGAGATTTGAGAATGAGATGAGTTACTAACTATTGAGTGATTTTTGTTTAATTGTTTTAACTTTTAACAAAACTACAAAATTATAAAAGTATATAAATAAAATTAGTTTATTACTAAAAACTCAAAACGACGTCGTTTTAGTCTATTTCGGTTAATAACCGAAATTCTAGAGCAGTAACCGGAACTGAAATCGATAACCGATTTTTGCAATTTTTGAGAACCGAAACCGAACCGAAATTTTAAATAAACGAACCGAATTGTTTTTTCGGTTCGGTTTCGGTTTGATTATCGGTTACTAACCGAATTGTGCTCACTCCTAGAAGGTAATATGATGTTTGGTGTGTGTGTATATATTATTAATTTTTTTTTGTGTTGTTAAGTGTTAATAATTATGTTTATGTCATAAAATTTGAATTATAATTTATTTATAATTATTTATATTAATTTTTAGTGAGAGTTCATTCTTAATGTCATGAAAATTAGGGGTGATGTTCGAACTTATGAAGAGAATTAAGAAATTAATTATTAAAATAATAGGAGCTTATGTAAAGAATTGAGAATTAAGTATTAAAAAAGAATTAAGAAATTAACTATTGATCTCACATGAATTTAGTAACTTAAAATAATTAAAATTAATTAAATGTAGTTAGGTAGTAAATTAATTAATTAAGTTGTTGATTAAATTCAGTTGAGCTAACTGTGGTCAGGTTATATAAGGAATTAAACTATATATTATAAAATGAAGTTAGTAATATAAATACAATCATTAATTTAAGTGTAATTAAGTTATCAATTTATTAGGTAAATTTAGTAATTAGATGACAATATAAGTATATATGTATTTGTGTTAGAGATGAGAGAAAAACCCAGTAAGATTCCCTCATACAAGGGCTTCTCTCGTATTGATGTGAGGGGAATCATGATCATTTATGGATGATAAAAATATTTCAACCATCTATATTAATTTTTTTCAATTTTTTTCTCCCATTATTCACCTTTTTGGAGATTTATCCCACATTAATGATTTAAAATAATTTTAATCAATATACTAATGACTGAGACAATCCTCTCGTATCAATATAAAAAAGTGCTGATCGGAGAGGATCCTATCTGGAATGGAAGTAGGACTGATTAAGTTAGTAAATTACACTTGATATTAAGGAATTTGGTCATATTATCACTTGATTCAACTAATTCAAATGTTATTCTAATAAAGACTAGGATTTTAAGTTAGTAATAGGATTAAAACCAAATAAATTAGCAAAGTTAGACTAGATCACAATTAGACATATTAGACTAATAGTGTGGTTATGATAAATGAAACATAGATTATAACTAGTCTTTGTTTGAATTTAATGTAATTATCTTGCTTGCTTTCAAAAAAAAAAAAACTCACTTATTGGTGGTGTGGTAGTGATAGTAATAGTATTAATGCTAATAGTATTATTTTTATTACCATTCTTATTAAAATAATAATAATAATTATTATTATTATTATTATTACTAATAATAGTAGTATGAATATCCAATAGTGATGATGGTGGCAGTGGTTGCACGAGTCGTATAATTTATGATTATTACTAATATATAACTATTAATACTTTTAATACGTAATAGATGGACAAGCTTACTATATTATTATTATTATTATTATTAGTAATAGTAGTAGTAGTCATAGTAGTTGTACTAGTAATATTTATGATTATTAGTAATATTGTCATTAGTATTGTCGTCAATATACTAAAAAATAATAAAAATAAAATTTTGTTATTATAAGTGGTCGTGGTGGCAGTGATGATAGTAGTAGTATCAGTAGTAATGATAGTGGTCGTAGTATTTGTATTGGTCATAATAATAGTAGTGGTATACTTATATTATTATTATTATTAGTAGTAGTGGTAGCAACAGGAGTAGGGGAATGAGTACTGATAGTAGTAGTAATAATAGTAGTTATGATTATTAGTAATGTCATCGTTAGTAATATAAGTGATTGTGGCAGCGGTGATGATAGATTGATAGTAGTATTAATAGTAATGATGATGGTATTAATATTAGTAGTGGTAATAATAATAGAAGTAATATACTTTATTATTATTATTGTTGTTGTTGTTGTTGTTGTTATTATTATTGTTATTATAGTGGTACCAATACTAGTAGTAAATAGTAATAATTATGATTAATACCATCATTAGTATTATAATAATAAAATTATTATTATTATTATAAAACTAACAATATACAATTACGAAAAATTGATAGACAATTTATTATTATCTATTATATCTACCATCATTTTTATTAAAATAAGCATTTGGTAATTAAGAAGTTAAGTGAAATATATGATATTAATAGTATGATCAGAATTAAGTATGATTATGTTATAAATAAATATATTTTTATTTTTTATTTTTATAAATATAATTAGAAAATTTTACTTAAAAAATCATAAGATTTTAGTGTATATCATTTTTTATTTCAAATTAAAAAAAATTATACTAAATTATAAACTTATATCGAGTTAAATATTTATAAATAAATTAATTGAGTTGACCAAATTTTGCTTAAAAATTGTTTCTGCTAATTTTAATTTTAAAACTTATTTGGCTAATAACAAATACATACAGGCAGGCACGGAAAATTCTACAAGACGTCCGAAGATGTTCGGACGTTTTGATCTGGACGATCATAAAAGTTATATGTGACGCGTAAATTAATCCGGACCCTACACATGACAAAGCAAAGAAGGAATTTCTGTCCAAATGACTATATTATCCCGCTGAGCAATTCTGAACAAAAAGCAGTCGAAAAGTCTTTTTCGTTTTTCAGCTGAAAAGAGCTCTGTTGATTTCGAATGTAGCTTACGCTTTTGCGCATGTCATGGCCAAAATAAATTCAAAATGCTTGCGTGTATATGTATGTAGCTGTGGAATTTGTGGATTTTTTTAAATAAATAACCTACTTTCTGAAATTCTTGTAAAAAATATCTTAGTTTCAAATATGTTTTTATATCTATCATACCTTAGTTTCAAACGTGTTTTAAATCTATCATTTTCGATTTTTGAAAACATGAATTCGGTTATTGAAATACGATATTTCAATATTTCAAATACCGAAATTTGAGTATTGTTTTAAATTTTAAATTTATCACAACAAAAATACTCAAAAAAACGTTCGGTTTTTGAATCATCTAAAATGGTATTTGGATCACCCATTTTTTTTAATGTCTCCTGTTGTGCTTTATCGTGTAATATCAAAGTGGGGTATTTATTTTCAGTACATGAAACCAGGCAATGATTAGCCTTATTTATTTATTTATTAATCAGCAATGACCAACTGAGGTAGTAATTTTCGTCTTGAAGTAATCGAGTCAATTTTTGGGCAAGGTTGATACTTTAATGGCCACAAAAGAAAAGCTACACAGACCCTACAAACAGCTGAAAAGTTGCAAGAAACCATGAAAATGGAAATATATTTGGCACCTTCTTCTTGTAGATACTAAACACAATTTTCTGAAAGTACTAGAACCCAAAAATGAGAGCTAGTTGATGCTTTTTCTCAGGCTTTGAAGCCTCAATCTCACCATCTGGTGTGGTTTCTTATGGCGAACCAGAGACTGCTTTGACAACACTTCTAAAGTGAGTTTTGAAGAAAAAAACAAAAGGGTGTCCAAAAGTCTTGAAAAATATATGATCTTGAACAAGAGATCTCGCCATAACCATGGCTTAAAGTTGAGATTTGGATCCTTTTTTAGCTTTCCTGAATGCAAAGCTTTGAAAGTTCAAAATTTTCAAGTTGTTTTGGTGCTTGTTAGGAAGATTTGGATCCAAAAGATAAGCATTAATGGGATATTTATGGTTGGATATTTTGGAGAAGTTTTTTTCACTCTTTGTAAGACATTATTAAATCGGTACGGTATTTGAAGTACTGAACGTTTTTTTGAGGTATTTTTGTTGCGGTAAATTTAAAATTTAACACAGCATTCAAATTTCAATATTTGAAAAATCGAAAGCATTTCAATCATCGAATTTTGTTTTTTAAAAAATTGAAAATGATAGATTTAAAAACAAGTTTGAAATTAGGGTATTTTTTATAAAATTTTCAAAAAGGTATTTATAAAAAAAATCCGGAATTTGTTGCATGCACTAAATGCATGTACATGTACTAATAATGAAAAATGATGTCTACATCAATGTCCGGATCCATTCCCCCCACCCGATTCACTTGCAATTTTCATATGATCAGGCGTGATTGTTCAGACTTCAAAGATCAATCAGACTTGCATAAATTTAATTGACGCCGCCACCGTGAATCTCTCTCTCTCAATTTCCTTTGGCTGTTTCTTTCTGGTTGATAGGTTCCTTGCTCTGGCATGTGGCCTAATGTACTATTTCTCTGCACTAGTAAAATAATGTCACGTAAAGCACGATTATATTGTTTAAATTTGTTGTAATATAAATTTTTTAATATATAATAGATATTTATTAAAATTGAATAAATTTTTTAACTTTTGAAGTTCAAAAATTTAAACTCGAAAACTTATAAACTCTAATTAATTTTCACTCTTAGCTAAAAGCTAAAAGTTGTAATTTAGACACACACAAAAAAAAAGGAGAGCATGTTGATTTTGATATAATAATTATTTGAAATTAAATAATTGTAATTTAGGTGAACTTAAATTGTTTATATTTATTTTGTGCAGCTTTCCATATCTATTTCCAAATTTAGTTTAAATTAATAAAATATAATTTATCAAATCTATCTCTTATTCAATTTAGTCTAAATTAACATAATATATTTTTAACAAATAACAAAAAAATCAAAAACCAAAACTTGAGGGAAAAAACAACGAAACCCAAATATGGAAAAGCGATAAGGTTCAATGATTTTACATATTCGATTTACTAGCTCTTTAGCTCTAGAAGTTCAAAAATGTGAATTCAAAAAATTCAAACAAATTAGTTCTTTTAACCGAAATAAAAATTTAAAAATCCAAAAGTGAAAAAACGAGGTCAGCAAAGAAGTGAAAAAAGAGATAACACATCATTTTAGTTGCAATGGAAAATTGGAAAAAGAAAAAGAGTAGGTGTAAACTTATGTAATTGAATTTTTTTTTTTTTAGTTCTAGAAATTTAAATTTTTGAACTTGAAAATTCAAATTGATTAGCACAATTTGGTTTTAAGACTTTTGGTCGTGGAAGAACAGCATCAAAAGACAAATAATGTCTAGATCAAATAAAAAAAAGAAAGAAAGAAAGAAAAAAGATGAATAAGGTTAAAAGACTATATTACCTTAATGATCACCCTATGAACAAGGACATTGAGAAGTCCCTAGGCTAATATATTTAACAAATAACAAAAATAAAAAATCAAAACTTGAATGTAGAAAATTTGAAACTTAAATGTCCAAAAATACTTAAGTTTTATGATTTTAAATCCAATCAAATTCCCACCTCTAACCTGATCAAATAATTTTTTTTGACTTGAAATGGAAAAAGATAAAAATCCAAAAGCGAAAAGGTGTGATTAGTATAGAAATTAAACAAAGAATGATAATTTTGGTTCAGAAAGAAAGGGAAAAAAGATAGAGTATATATAAAATTATCCAATCAAATAGTTTATTTGATTTTAAAATAAAAACTTAAAAATTTGAACTTGAAAACACAAACTAATTCTCTTAACCCTATTTGAGTTTTATGAGTTTTAATATCCAATCAAATTTTTTTTGTTCTCTAAATGAAAAATAGTAAAAAATTCAAATGAATTTCTATCTCAAATAAAAGTTAAAAGACGTAATTAACAAAGTAGGAAAAAAAGAAAAAATCATTTGCTAGGTAAGGAAAAAAAGAAAAAAAGAGTAAATATAAATTTATAATTTTGTCATGATAAACATAAAATTTACAAATTTGTTATTACATATATTATATAAATTTTCATTGATAATCATGCCTTTTTTAGAATTTATTACAATATTGTCATTTTTGGATACTATTCACTTATGGTGGAGAACCATGAATGAATAGTAACCCAAAAAGTCATTCTTTTTATGTTAGTAGAGATTTTGGTTTCTTGACTTCTTTTCTATGGTTTGTAATTTTTTTCTCATTATATTATAATATGATTTTGTTATATGACAACTTTAATTATTTAGTACGGATTATGTACCTGACGTGTTTGTGTTAACCATGTGACAAGATTAGTTTGCTTGGGCAATTGTGATAGTTTTTCTTCTTTTAGTTGACACTAGTACATTCTCTTTAAAGCTAAGGTTACTAATTAGTAGAAATTTTGATCTTTTTGTATTTATGTTAATATTAAAATATTTTGTTGTTCTTGATTAAAAAAAGAAAATGTATATGGCTCACTATTAACAATAAATAAAAATATTATGAAAATATTCATTTTTTGCACAGATTACGCAAGTTATACACTAGTTTTCATCATGTATTAGGTGATAGAGCTAGCTTGTGTTAATTAACTACATGTATACAAATACTAGTTAAAGTATCCTATGCTTAAGCACGGGACCCAATGAATATTAAGAAAATATTATTTGAATACATTAATATTAGTTATTTAGAGACATAATAAAATTTATTATTTTTAGTCGATAAAATTGAATATTTTATTCTGTCGTTCATTTTCTTTTTTCTTTCTCTCTTTTTTCTTTTGTTTTTGAAACAAATGGCATTGATACAATTAATGAAGATGTACTTGTTAAAAATAAGAACGACCCAAGTTCACAAGACTGACTCCATAGTAAAAGAACAACTTACGACAACAGCTTTGATCACCACCAAGACATAATAAATTTATCACATTTAAACTAAAGAGTTTAATAAGAAGGAATATGAGAAAAGACCATGTTATCCATGTTATGTATCCTTAAACATTTTAATCAAAAAGTGAAATGTCATTACAAAGAAACCCACTAAATGCATGTCCACTTCAGACATACCAAATATACATATTAAATTTGAAGCATAAAGTACAACCACCTAATGCTAGTGACAAGCTATAAATTGTTTGTCACGCTTGGACAAAATTGCCCACTCCATTGCCATTTAGATATTTGATATGGGCATGCCACGTGTACCAATAGGACGGTGACATGTGGCATGAGAGAAGTGAAGTAAGCTATGGGCAGACCCTTGGTGTGTGGGGATGCCTCCTGATCAGCTTCGGGCAGACCCTCATTGTACGCGTACGCTTCTTGGCACGTTTAACTCATAAGAGCGAGATACTGGTGCGGTGGTGGAAGTGGCACTTGAACATATACACGGGCGGATCCCAGGAGCATGCGTACGCTAAATGAGTAAGGGAAGGTTTACCCTCATTCAACGGGTGTGCCCAAATGTATGTTAAGAAGCGAATGGAAGGTTTACCCTTGCCTAAGAGGTACGCCTGGTAGAGCACCTGGCAAGATACATGGTTTCTTCCTTGAAATGCTTACGTATGCCATGTCAACAATTAAAGTCAGCCTAGTCATCGCCCTACTTGGGGCAAATTTTGGACATCGCACACCGTTGCCTATAAATACCAAGCCACATTTGATGGAAAAGGGGAAGAGGAATGGTGAGAATTCTCTCTACACATCCTAGAGTATATTCATAACACTTTCAAATCTATCTTCATAAATTCATTGGTTTCGGTAATTGACTTGATTGTTGGAGGCACAACGGGGGGAAAGCCCCGCTCTTTCTTTACCTTATAGGGAAAGGAGTGAGCGCCTATCAACCGGGGATAAAGGGCTTACCCGTCTTCTAACCCGGAGCAAGGGAGGTGTATGTGTCTACACGCATGCATAGGTTGACCGTTAACTTACACGTCCGCCATCTTCCCACCCAGCAGGCACTTCGAAGACACCTACACCTTTACTGACATGGAGGGAGGATTTCTTCACCTACATCAGTTGGCACCGTCTATAGGAAGTTCTTCTGAAGACAATTCCCATTGAGAAGCACGTGATAGAAAGCCATGGTCAGGTCGAAGGGGCCACAAATTAAACCTGATCATGTGGACCAAGGAGAAACGTCTGAATACCTGGTCAGGCAAGGGGAGCCGTATGAAGAGAATGGGAGGTAGGTTGGCCTGTTTGGTCATCAAGAGCCTCCCAAAGGAAGGAACACACACAACCTGATGCAAGGGGGAATGGATTCCCAATGGGAAGCTATGAATAGACTATATGCGCAAATGCAAAGTTTGATGGTGGAATATCAAAGGATTAGGGGGCATCCTGTGGCACCAGCTTTGGCTAGGCCAGGGCAATTCCCTTTCCCAGTAGGTTACCTGTGCATGCCACCATATCCTCAGCAGTACTACCCGTACCCAGTACCGTCGATGTACCCTCCTCATAAAACTTCTGGTGATCACGAGGCGCAGTCCTTACGATCCACCGTACCTACTCGTCTATGGGTGAAAAGAGAAGAGGTGATTGTCTGGGGGTATGCCATGATAGTCATAAGTCAAGCAGTAGTTAGAGGATTAGTAGCAATTTCGACTGAACATTCATCACAAGGAAAGTGGCTTGGCACTTTGTGCCAGAAATAGAGTCGTAGAAGCTCTTACCTGGTATTGTCCTCCCATGCTTACTTCTTTATGACGGAACTACTGATCCCGAAAATCAAATCAGCATATTCGAGAGTACCTTGATGATACATGGTTTAACAAATGCCCTAAAGTGCCAAGCCCTCCTCCCGGCTACCTTAGTAGACGCTGTGTATGATTGGTATAAGCGTTTGCCTGATCGATCAATGTCTAGTTTCGACCAATTGGCTCAAGCGTTGATTGACAGATTCACTAACAGTCGAGTCATTCCAAAGACGTCGGCCACTCTGTTTTCATATTAATAAGGGCCTAATAAGTCTCTACAGAAGTACACTGAAAGGTTTAATCCAAACGAGGGTGCTGCTATTATAGTATATGTGCGGGGCTTGAAGCCAGGGTCCTTTAAGTCTGGCATCTCAAGGCAAGACTACCGTTCATTTGGAGATCTAATGAAAGAAGTTGAAAGTTTATTAGAGAAGAGGAATGGTGAGAATTCTCCCCACACATCCTAGGGCATATTCATAACACTTTCGAATGCATCTTTATAAATTCATTGATTTCGGTAACTGTCTTGATCGTCGGAGGCACAACGGGAGAAAAGGTCCGCTCTTTCTTTACCTTGTAGGGAAAGGCGTATGTGCCTATCAACTGGGCATAAAGGGGCTTACTCGTCTTCCAACCTGGGGCAAGGGAGGTGTACTTGTCCGCACGCAAGCATAGGTTGACCTTTGGTTTATGCGTCCGCCATCCTTCGACCCAGTAGGCACTCCGAAGACACCTACACCTTTATTGACGTGAGGGGAACATCAATATTAATAGAGATATAGTACAAAAACCATATCTATTTGATAAATATGTTTCACGTGAAGATAACAAGTGATATTCAGTTATCATGACTACTTGTATGTAAAGAGGCTGCTTAGTCTTTTTTCTTCATCCTCCAAACTAAAACATCCTTCCCTAATTATTAATTAGCAAGTACTAAGCACCAGCAAGATACATATTATATTATATTATATAGGAAAATATATAGAAATAAGAAGATGTACATGATGAGATGTTTTCAGCATCAGGTGGAGCGGTGGCCGTCGTCGAGCCAAGCACTAGTTGCATGGGGCAAGCCGCCGCCATATGGTAGTTGTGGCTTAGTTAAGAGGGACCAAATAATTTTAGCAAGAAAAGCTAAAGAAAAGCAGGTGAATCGACGACGACGTCGTAGTGGCTTTGGTGGTGATAATGGATATAGGAAAATTACGATTAAAACCAGTGACGAGAAATCAATTAGTGTCAAAGCAATTGTGACGGTCCAACAAAGTGTTGGGGGGATCCTCACTCATATTGGATTGGACAGAGGACTTGACCGCATAACTGACCTCCAACTTGTTGCTGCTCAGCTTGACCCACGTAAGTGTGTGTGTTTATATATATATTTTATATGTTATAGATATGATAATTGAGATAGTTATTAATTTTAACCGTAGCTTTGTTTTTTACTCGTAATGTTTTATCAATTAATACTCTTGCCTATTTGTCTATTCTGAGTTTAACTCCATGTGACAGTACAAATCTAAAAAGAATTCACGCTAAACAAATTTTATTATTGTATGGCAGGAAAGTTTAATTACTGACAGTACAATTTGCAAAAAAAAAAAAAAAAAAAAAAGTTCTCTCTGGAAAGTTTAATTACTCTTTGACTTAAGATTTTTTTTTCCCACTACACATGGCAGGGAAAGACGATTTCGTGCAGTAACTATAGATTTTTAATGAATTTTTTTTCTATTCTTGATGGTCTTAGTAGAAATTAGTAATTATATAGCTTCTGCAATTTTTTTTTTCTATTGACTTTCCCCAAATATTGTATGACACATCAGACATGACAGTAAAATAATGAAATGAAAATTTTATTTTTTCTTTTAATACTTAATGATTTTAGTAAGTTACTATAAATTTTTTTTTTGTTTTTTCTCTTTCTCTTCATTTGATTGTACTAACCAACTATTTTGTCAACTTTAATTTATAATTTAGTTCATGTTGTAATCTTTTTTCATCTCATATTTGAAAAATAATGACATGTTACTCTTATGTGGAGTTTAAAGAACTCCGGAATTTAATTTTGTATAAATTATATAGATTTGTAATTTATTATGAGCATGATCCGCGTACACTGATGTTGTGATTAATGAAATTAAAGGGATGGGATTAGAGAAGCCAACGGTAAAGGGATATGCACGCCGGACCAACTCCGATGGCGACGAGGTGGAATACGAGGCTGATTTCGTTATTCCCAGAGATTTTGGAGCAGTTGGAGCTGTTCTGGTAGAGAACCAACACCACACGGAGATGTTTGTCAAGCATATTGTCATTCAAGGCTTCCCTCATGATCATCTAATTAATATTACATGCAACTCTTGGTTTCATTCCATGTTTGACAATCCTGATAAACGAATATTTCCATGTTTGACAATCCTGATAAACGAATATTTTTCACCAACAAGGTCAGCAATATTTTCTCTATTGCCGTATCCACATATTCATTTTCTTTTCTTTGTTTTCTTTTTAAGAAAATGAAAATATTACTCCTTTTTTGAAAAAAAAAAAATCACCCACTCCAATCCTATCCGTTGTCCCCCATGGATATTAATCAATGACTTTACTTATTGGAGAGATAGTCTCAATCATTTGAACTATCCTATTTATAATTTCTTTATCTCTTTTTTTTCCCTTACTGCTTCGTTTAATTACTTTAACGTTTGTACATATATGGATGTGCCCCTAGGCTTTTTGACCTGTGTTTAAGCCGAAATGGATAATAAAAATGTAATGGACTGTCATAAGTTGTATTTAATTTAATTAATTTGGTTGCAGCTAGGGGGCTAAAAAAAGCCTCACTCGATGAAGACGCAGAAGAAAGAAGCTTTTGCTACTAATTTGCTTTACTACTTAGTGATATAACATGTTTAAGAAAATTGTGACCTAAATTGGTTGATTTGGGCATGCAGTCATCATACTTGCCATCCCAGACTCCAAGTGGACTAAAGAAGTACAGAGAGAAGGAGCTCCAACTAGTCCGAGGTGATGGTACCCGACAACGTAAGAGCTTCGAGAGGATATACGACTACGACGTGTACAATGATCTTGGGGATCCTGACGAGGGTGATGATTTCCTACGACCAGTTCTTGGTGGCAATCAACACCCTTATCCGAGAAGGTGCAGAACGGGTCGTCCAAGAAGTGAAACAGGTAAATAGACAGCATTACAATTTATATATTCGCTTGTTTCTGTTAGAGTTACCATCTTATTTAAAAGTTTAAGTTTGTAAAAAAAAATAATGAGTTTATTTATATATTTATTGGGTTAACACACTCCTCATGTATAGTGAAAAAGGTACATATGCAGCATTATATTTTATATATTTATTTGTCTCAGTTAGAGTTATTACCTCATCTAAAAATTTAAATTTATAGAGACGATATTAGTTTATTTATTTATTGTGTTAGCAAACCCACTCACATGCAGTATGGTTTGTTTAGAGGTTGCATGTGGACAATTTAATATTTTTTTAAATGGGTGACGGTAAGATCGAAACTGAAACTGTTTGATTTTTAGACTTTGATACTAAGTTAGAGTTTCCATCATATCCGCTCTGATACCAAATTAGAGTTATCATATCATCTAAAAACTTATACTTGTAACAAAGATATTAATTTATTTATTTATTGTGTCAACAGTCTCACATAAAAAAGAAATCTCAAAATCTTTACGTTTGTTATATAATCAAAATTAGGATTACTACTCTTAGCATCTAATTGATTTTAAAATGAAACCACATGATTGTTAATTGTACACGTGTATCAAGAATTACCCTCCCAGATGCCACCACCACAGGTACTGTACACCGAGATTTTCCCCCGAAAACATTATATTATAATTAATAATTGGAGTTGATTCAATTAAAAAATATTTGTATAATTGGTTGAAATCACTTAAGCTAACCCCTCCATAGTTGGCTATAATATCACTAGCAGTCGTTCGTCCCCAATAACATTGAAGACGCAATCAGTAATAAATACATAATCATTCAATACATACATACATACATACATATATATATATATATATATATATATATATATTGGAGCTTATTAGAATTATATATTTTGGTGAATGAAAATGTGCGTCCTTTATTACATTTGCGTACAAGTTAATACTGCAATTGAGATTATCATGCATCTAAATTAATGCAGATCCAGTTTTTGAGACGAGGAGCTCCAAGTTCTACGTGCCTAGAGATGAAGCATTCTCTCAAGTGAAGAGTTTAACAATAATGTCTGCAAGCACAGTGTACTCAGTGTTGCGTTCACTGGTACCATCCCTAGAGACTGGCCTCATAGATGGCGAACCCCGTGATGCCCTTTCTAGTATCCTTCCGAGGCTTGTCGGGGCTATTACAAATGTGGGAAATGATGTTTTGCTCTCCCGAACTCCTGAAATAATAGGAAGTGCGTATATCCATTCCCAATGGCGGATTTGGAAATTCTCTTTTTTAGGATCGACATGAAATTAAAAGAAATAAAATTTATAAGGTTTATGAAAGAGAAAGAATCGAAAAATAATCATTTCCTTTAGAAGTATAAAGTAATTTTTTGTGTCACTGAAGTCTAAAAGCCGAGGTGAAGAAGTAAAAAAAATGGGTTCCGTTTGTTTTTTTCAATAATGTAGGACTTTGAAGGGTTGCTCTCATCCAAAAATAGAATGATTCTCTAATAGGGGTGCTTTTTCTATTTTTAACAAAATAGGCTACTTGTAGGAATTGGGATAAACTTACTACGAAATAGGAATTCATATATATATTTTAAAAAAATATATATACTACTTTTTTAGGAGAGATAAGAGTTTGATATATAAGTTAATAGAATTTGTGAACTAAGTATCTTTTGTACTTAGTTATTTAAAATATTACAAAGAAAGAGAGTTCAATTAAATAAATTGAAGGGATCAATTTACTCAATATCTATATTTAAGCAAAAATATTTGGAAATAAAGAGGGGTCAATTGTAGAGGTGGCAAAACGGGTTGAGGCCCGCGGGTTAATCCGCCTTACTTGACAAAAAAAGGAGTTAGGGTTGATGATTTAATATCCCGTCAGACAAACGGGTTAACCCAACCCAACAAGTCAAGTTGACGGGCCGGGTTGACTCAACTCACGGGTGACTTGCGAATATGTCAAAATGACCTACCTAACCCGCCAAACTTACAAAAAATAATCCATGAACCCGCCTAACTTATCTAACCTGCCAAAACGACCTGTATAGCCCGTCTAACTCACAAACCCACTAGAGTCGGCTCAGGGTTTTTTAATACCCCTGACCTGTTTGTATCCGACCCGCCATAAACAGGTTGACCAGACCCGCCATAAACGGGTCAAGTTGACCCCACGGGTAGCTGTTTGCCACCTGTAGTCAATTGACCCCCTCACTCATACACTGCCTTCACCAATGCCATCTCGTCCTAAAATCTTTCTTCTTGTTATTAATTATATATGTGTTTATTGGGTTCATTTTTCTTAATTAGTCAATGGGGCATGATTAATTGGATGCTTCTATTCTAGGCTTCTAGCTACTTCATTATTTAATTTTATGCTCGTTTATGTTGATTAATGCAGGAGATAAGTTTTTCTGGTCCAAGGATGAGGAATTTGCTCGTCCGATGCTGGCAGGTTTAAACCCTTGCACCATACAACTTGTTACGGTATGTTTTAACTTTCTCCTATCAAGGGAATGTTTGGGAGTGCTTATTTTACAGTTTATAAGCACCTAAAAAAATATTTTATCACATATTTTTTATTATTTAGAACTTATAAGTCCCAAATAAATACTCCCAAACACCCACTAAATCTGGATAAACCTTTTTAAGTTTGACAATCTCCTTGTACATGTGTCTCCACTCTTGTTGATGCATGATATTATGCTTGTTGCAGTGTATGTCAGTGCCGAAGTTAAAATATCAACTGCTCTGTCATAATGTAATTATGAGAAATAAACTTTAATTGTTTATATGTATATTGAATCATCTCAACCTTTCATTGTATTGAAATCTCAAAACAATGAGAGAGAAAAAGCATTCTAGAACAATCACTTTTTGGGTTGAGTATAACTGATGGCTCAGATGATCTTGTATGTATATGATTAGTTGAGATTTCCTTCTCATAGTAGTATTACAAGAAAATAATTCATATGAGAGGATCCAAATTTATGTTGATATAATTCATGTGTTAAATCCCTCTTTTCAAGTTTAAGATACCCAAAATTCACTTCCATAACTTCGTCTTTATATTTGAAATTATTAGTTCCACTCGAGGATATATAATGTAATAGAGATGGTTGATTAGGGAAGAGCAAGACAGTTTTCAACAAATTAAAGAGAAGTATAAGCTAATTGTGGAATGAATTATGGAAACAAAGTATTATTAATAAAAACAAATAAAAGTCCACAAAAGCACAACTCAATGATGGAACCAAAATTTTGACTGCCCTCCCATGGCATTAATAGGAAAAAGAATGGAGGCATATGTAAAACGCATTGCTCCTTTAAGTAAACTAGTAAAGTGGCTACTAACATTTACTTATTAACCTCTTTTCTTCTTTAGAAAACAATTTTGCAAATTAAAGCCTCATAGTTTAATGTGAATGTTAATCATAGTGGATCTTATAACAAGGCAATTCACATGAGCGAAATATAATTGTAAACTTTGACATCTTTTGTCATAGGGGGTGGGAATTTTATGAAACATTTCTGTAAAGAGAGGGATAGTTAATTATTGCTTAATTTGATAACACATGCATAGGGATAATAAATAATATCATAAATTAAATAGTAGATATCCTTTTCATTTACTAGTAGTATTTATTTTTGCTAGTGTGAAGATCTTCTTGCTTATCTAATTTTTTTTTTTTTAAAGGATAACTAGACAATGTCAACAATTGGTGGAATACTTTGCAACTGAGTTAAGGGTGCTAACTCAACTGATCAAAAAGTCATGCAATATTCCAACTTATGTTTGTACATTGAAAAACGTTTAGGGAGGAATGACTGAGAGGGGTGTCTCTATACATACATATAAAAACTCACTCTCAATGAGAACAGCCACCTGACAGAAGTGTAATCCTTTATCCATGTCCTTATGTCAAAAGATATAATTCATGTCCTTTTTTTTTTTTTTTTTTGTGGGTAAAAAAGTCATATGTTTACAATTCATTGCTGAACGAAACATAGGAATGGCCATTGAAGAGCAAACTTGATCCTGATGTGTATGGACCAGTTGAATCAGCAATTACCAAGGATATAATTGAGGAGGCAATCAGAGGATACATGACTTTTGAAGAGGTAATTATTTATGCAATTAGATAGAGTTTAGGTTGGTGGTTAACTTTTTTCCCATTCTAACTACACTGAACCATGTATGTATGTAGGCCTTACAACAAAAGAAACTATTCATTCTAGATTACCATGATCTGCTCTTACCGTTTGTCAATAAAGTAAGGAAGATAAAGGGGACAACACTTTATGGATCTAGGACGCTTTTCTTCCTAACATCTGGAGGCACATTGAGGCCTCTAGCCACTGAGCTTACTCGGCCACCAGTTGACGGGAAGCCACAGTGGAAGCAAGTTTTCAGGCCTTGCTGGGATGCAACTGGCATGTGGCTTTGGAGATTTGCTAAAGCTCATGTACTTGCTCATGACTCAGGTTATCACCAGCTCGTCAGTCATTGGTAATTAACTGTGTTCAACTCTTATTCATATATGTACTCTAGTTTATAAAATATCAAATCAAGCTCTTAATTAAATAACTATTCAAAAATTATTCAAATTTTTGTACTATAAGAACAAAAATGCCAAATGAGGATGCAACTGAAGAAGAAATAGAGCGTTTCTTGGAAAGACCTGAAGATGCACTCGTGGAATGCTTTCCTTCACAAATTCAAGCTGCAAAAGTCATGGCAATTTTGGACATTCTGTTAAGTCGTTTTCCAGACGAGAAGCATATTGGAGAAAAAATAGAACCATTTTGGGAAGAAGATCAAATTATAAAGGCCGCTTTTCAACGATTCATTGGACGATTGAAGGAGCTTGACAGAATAATTGGTGCTAGGAATGCCGATAGAAGCCTAAAGAATAGAAAAAAAGGAGTTGTTCCGTATGAGCTTATAAAGCCTTTCTCAAGACCTGGTCTTACAGGAATGGGTGTACCAAATAGCATCTCTATTTGAACTTAACATTAAATGCACCATGCATGATTAATATTATTAATGTTTTATAGATACTAATTGAAGCTAAAGAAAAGCTCTTTCAATTGTTCAATTGGAATAATACATGACTTAACTATTGAACCAAATGTACACTTGACGACACATGTTAACGGCCAGCCATATGCACTTCATGGTTTGTTTGTTTTTGTTAACCTCGTGAGAGTAAATCTTTGTTATTATGAATTTTGTGCTTGAATCCCCATACATTTTGTTGAATAGGGAGCCACCTCTGCTAGTGTTCTTATGAGGGTTGTGCCTGTAATGAACTAAGTCCGTAGTAGTGAAATCAAGTCATTATATAGTGTACATAAATTTAATAAAGAATCGATGTAGAAGGGTTTCACAAACTCTCCCTATTAAACACGCAACATCCTCGTTGCGGTCCAAATACAAATAGAATATAACCGCTATCAAAGACCCTGAAAGGCGTGGAATCCGCCAGAGTTTGCTCTGGTACCACCTATAACGACCTAGGTCTAACTATTGGTTTGCCATTAAATTAAGCCTCACCAACTGGACCAAAATATTTAAACTCGTGATGACAATAGTAGTGAACTCAAGCCATTATAAAATGCACACAAATCTCACAAATAACTGCAATGGGAGGGCATTACAGTGTCAAAAATAATAAACAAACATAAAAAAACTCCTCTTCAATAGATTAATTTTTTAAATGAGGTGATCATACAATTAAATATTATAATGCATAACTCATAGCAACACATAATTCAATCATAAGGAAAATTTTAGAAAAGAAGTGGTAGTCCAAATCAAATTTTGAAATAATACCTATACTGAAATAATATATGGAAAGCTTAATTACTTTCTTCTCAAATTTATTATCGTAGCATTGGTGATTGAAGTGCTAGTGCAGGTACATTAATAGATAAACAAAGCACAAGCAAACACGAGCAATCCTAATGCGGCATTTGTCACATTACATAGTGCAAAAGACAATCTCCACCAAGATGACCTGTTTCTTTTTTTTTTTTTTTTTAAAGGGTTAACCAAAGGAGAACCCCTTTCCCACCTGGCTAGAGGCCCCTTAACCAGGCGGGAGGTAAATCGAGGGATGTGCGTGAGTGGCAGCCCGACCAGGGAGAGGACCAACGGGCGTGGAAATCCAGCAACAGCCCCCGCAATATTTCAGCGGAGTACTGCCGCCACACGGACTCGATCCCGCGTTGTCAGAGTGTCTCCACCCTAATCACCTGGCCACTTACCAACTCACCTATGCCCCTGGGGGCGACCTGTTTCTTTCTTTGTTGGGAATTAGGGTGTTGAAGCAAAGAATCAAATAAAGAATGATGTAATAATGGACACACAATAATTTAATGTGATTTGGTGTAATACCTATATCCATAGAAAGACAAGAAATTTTCACTATGAATAAAAAAAATAAGTCATAGAAAAAGGGCTCAGGCTTGAGAGCCTTCACCCTCTAGCTTTTCTTAGTCTCTATCTCACGTACTTTCTTAATACATAAGCCAGTATTCATAGATACAATGAGAGATGAATCCCGGTTGGAACAGGTCTCTTAATTTAGTTAGAACTAGGATCTGTATGGCTTATTTAGAATACGGGCCATATCTTACAACCATATTTGCTCCAAATCAATGACTCTGGATTCCTCTAACTTCAGCTGTCATTTTGCACCAAGAAAGATATACTGTAACACATTGCCCATACCTCCCAAGTCCCTAGCCATTTTTTTAGATTTTGTATAGGTGGTATCTTTTTAGTCATCTTCTAGGTCACTCGAAGACCAGACAACATATGCACGCCTTGCAGTAATATAAAGAATTCTCTAAGCGCTTCCATAGCATCCTTAGTAGTGCAATGCTATTGTTACTCCACATTGTCCTTAGATCCATGAATGTGAAGATCCTCGTGATTCACCCCTGTAGTACTAACATATTGAATCTCACCCAGATTAGGACCATTGAGCTCACCATGGGAGCCTTAGCTCATGCATACCCCTTCTTGCAAGATAAACATTAGCCTAGCTCTGTAAGACAAACATGAGGCTCTGTTGCAATACCCTACATCCTAGAGATCTTACGACTCGTCCTCTCATTCTTGGATTTAAGGGAGTATGTATGGTAATATCTTGTGTGATCATCGCTAAAAATTATAAAATACTTTTTACCCTCACTAGTTTGCACAAATTCTAAGTCATAAACATCACTTGGATTAGCTTAAGAAGTTCTGTGGACCTCTATACATATTTGAAAAGGTTCTTGTTAATTTTGATCCCATAAGATTTCACATTTTTTATCATC
This sequence comes from Cordia subcordata, assembly GCA_028554755.1. NCBI lineage: Eukaryota > Viridiplantae > Streptophyta > Magnoliopsida > Boraginales > Cordiaceae > Cordia > Cordia subcordata. Next base: position 10,573,737 of record JAPTOF010000001.1, on the reverse strand, counting down.
AGAAAAATCTATGCTGTGGATTAGGCCCATTTTAACAAGTTTGTTAAAAAAAATCAAAATTCACATGCCCCAATCTTTTATGCCAGAAAGTAGAAGACTAAAAGAAGTAAGTAGAAGAAACGTTCTCACTAACAGCATTTTGGCCCAAGGGCCTAACATCTACATTCTCTTTTTGGGCTTAGGCTCTGTCACTTAGCTTATACATTCCCTCATGGATGTAGCCCTTGCCCACGAAATCACATCAATTTTTTTTATTACAACTTTATGACCATTGAAAATTATAGTAAGCTTGGCTTTACCTAATAGAGAACAGGATGCTAGATTTTTCCTGATATCATTAGGAGCATGTAAAGTATTTTTCAAAGTAAGCTTAACTCCTGAAGTCATCTCCAAAATAACATTTCCGATACCTACCACTTGTGAGGTTGTAGAGTTCCCCATGTACAGGACTTCACTTCTAGAGTTAGCTGTGTATGACGAGCACAACCTTCCCTTAGAATAAACATGTCTTTTAGCCCCTATGTCAATAAACCATTACTTTGGACAACCTTCTCATATAATATGTGTATTTTGCTTTTATTACATTTTATAGAGAAGATTCATTTTTCTTTTCAAGTTTTACATATTTATATTGTTAATAATATTTTTTTGTGTTTGGTTTTTTTTTTCTCTTTGTTTTAAGAAGGATCAACACTGATTCTCCATTTAACCCAAAATATATAATATTTCAAAGAAATTAGGTGAATACCAAAATTAATAATTATTTTAGTTTATTTGTAAATAGATATTGTAACAGAAATTAACATTAGCATGGAATAAAAGTAATAAGTTATCTTTAATTTCAAGATATTATATATATTGGAATTTTGTTTTAGGCATGACAATAATCATAAAATAGAATAGAGCCATCAACTATCAAAAATAAATTTATCGCTTCTAAAATTATTTTAATTAAACTTCCTCATTCAAACATAATGATTAGGATAAATGTATAGTTATTAGCAAAGAAGAGGAGTTGTTTGTTAGTATAAGTATAAGGATAACTATTTTGAAGAAAAAAGGACAAATTCTACAGATAATTCTTATTATTGGTTCCTATTGTTTTAAAAATAATTTTTTTGGTCCCTATAATTTCAAAAGTGACCAATTTGATCCCTAATACTTGAAAAAGTGATCTAATTGATTCCAATTTTAGCCTTAAAAATGGTCAAGTGATAGTCATATGATCAATTAGCGGAGATAAAAATTGATTTTTTTTTTGGTGCAAAAGTTGACATTTTTTGCAAATATTAACAACTCAATGAGTTACTTTTGAAATAATAAAGGCCAAATTGACTTTTTTTTGCAAACATTGAGGATCAAATGAATAACTTTTGAAATAATAAGGATTAAACTATTACTTTTTATAAATAACAGGAACTATTTGTGGATTTTTCCCCAAAAAATAACACAAATATTGAAATTTGTCAAAGATTACATCACTGATCCCAGCAAGGCCATTGGCTCCTCTTCCTCTTTATTCCCTAATCAGATCCACCAGATGCAGATTCAAAGATGGTTCCACAAGCTTTTTGCTTAGGTGTTCTTGATATGTTGCTTTGCTAGTGTTTTTTGCCTGAGTCCTGGACTGTTGATTGCTTTGCAAGCTGGAAGTCTACTATCTCTCTCCTACCTACATAGATCCGAGCAAGCCGCTATTTCTGGGGTGGTTGTTCTTGCCTGAGCTTGTATTTGGCATCAGTATTGATGGATTGTCTTGAGGTGATAGGTTGGCTTTGTTTACCACTTGTTCAAGCTTGGGACTTTAAGGGTCCTCTTCTTTGGAGGGGTATGACCATTACATGTCGAAGTTTCACGAGCCCAACCTCTTGCCGGGTTTAGAGTACCCCAATGAGTGCTCTTTCATTTGGTCCCTCTCTTTGCCCACTACCATCCTTGATAGCCATTGTTCAATAGGTGATTGGGGAGTCTTTTTACTCTTTGATTGGTAATCTTGCTAGGTTTGGGGTTGGCTCTTTGAATGGATGGTGGAATCTCCTCTTATTCATTGGAAGTTTAATTCCTTGGAGGTTTTTGGTGCAACTGTTTCTTGTGGTGGTCAGGTTTCCCCTTAGTGTTTTATTTTTTGGGCTGATGTTTGGTTGTGCTTTAGGTTCGTGCCATTTGTGTTTCTTTGCTTGTAATTTGGATTTGGCCTTGTTTAGGCTCCCCCAGCTTGTTGGATCTCGTTCAAGCCTAGTTGTAATTTTCCTTTACTAATTTATAAAATTTGCTTTCTGTCCAAAAAAATAATTAATTGTTAACAATAAATAAAAACATTAAAAGTACTTATTTCTTCCGCAAGTACATTCGGTGAATTACCCTCTAATTTAACTATTAGGTTATCTCTAACAGCTCCCCTATTTTTTATCCTAAATTTAAGTGATTTGAGTTATTTTCTTATATTTTGGGATCCTCTATTTTCAATTCTATTCCAACAGCTCCCCTATTTTTTACCAAACATTCAGTTTAGGGAATCCCAATTTCAGTTTCACTCCAACAGCTCCTCTATTTTACAATGTTGCAGTCTTAAAGTTATGAGAATAGGAGATGGGATTTGGGAGATGAAAAAAAATCCCTATATATAAGTATTTTATTTTAGGGTTAGAAAAAAATTTAAAATTTTGAGGATGAGATAGAGGAGCTGTTGGAGCATTTTGCTATTAACAAAATTCTTAAATATAAAAATTTTTGTGTTTTAAGAGATTTGTTAGTATTAGTCTTACAGCTTTGCCTCAAGATTCTCCTTCTCTATGTGCGCGTAAGTCTACAAACTAAATCAGAGAAGAAGCAAATTGATTTTCTTTATTTTATGTTGTGTCAGGATCAGGAGAAAAAGAAAAGAAAGAAATCAAAGGGCGTTGCCGTTGATTCCGTCGTGGGCATAGAGAGGCAAGTAGAAGTGACGGAAAGAAGTCATAATTCACGGCTTTAGCTTATTAATTAATCCTTTTTAGCTTAATCTTTCAGCATCCAAAGTCAAAATCACGAAGAACAAAAAAGAAAAGGAAAAGTCACAGCTTTGGATTCCAGTCTCTTGCATTGACTTTCGGGATGGACAAAAAATCAAGAACCACTTTTTTATTAGAAAGGGAAAAAAAATGAAGAAAATAAAGGAAAAAAGGTTCAACACACGAGGGAGATAGATTCCTTAACCTAGACAAGAGGCAAGAGTAGAGACAGAACCCTAGTTCCTGGAATAGACTATGCCATCTTTTGCTTTTTTAGAAGTCAGCTACCACTTTGACATGGGAAGAGTAGTTTCCACTGGAACATTTGAAGCATATCGAATTTCAAAGATGTTGAGGTGAACAATCAAAGCCTAGAGAAGCATTAACTCTGGAAAAATGCTTACGAATGAAAGTCATCCTATTGTGGAAGACGCCTGATTTATTCAGAATAAGCGAACTTCAAAATCTAATAGTGAAGCGCAAAATAGCGAGATTCAATATACATAGATATAGTCGATCTAATTTAATAAGATAAAACTTAATTTTATTTAATTTACAAAAAGACCAAGTTTGGTATATAAATTGAATCTAATGTAATATCACTAATAGAGTAAGAGTTGTCATATTTTCTCCCATGTGAAATCAACATGTTTGAGTTTAATAAACTAAAAATTTAACAAAGATTTATCGTGATCAAGAAAATAATAACTAAAAATATCAAACATATTGGAGAATGGAGCACGAATCAATGTCGTTGAATTGACAATAAATAGTTATATAACTATTAAATATTGTTCGTAATATCGATGAATCCTTGCACTTTGTGCCATGAAATCAGGAGATTAGCAAGTAGGTATCGAGAGTAAAGATGATGCCAACAGAAGGAAACTGAAAAAGTGGCATGTCCCAGAGGACCCTATGAAAAAAGTCAGCAAACAAACCGAGCCAGCGGCGCCGTGATGAAACGACAAGGACTACTCCTTTTTCCTGGTTCGGATTAACAAACCCACCAACCCCCCACCCCCTACGCACCCCGCCTCGCGCGGACCCACTTTTTCGGCTTTTCCTTTTTGTGTTTATTTACACACCCGTGACTCACTCTAACACAATTTGGCCCTTGTCAATTTGTTCTTTGTCAAACACACAAAAGAATTTTTTTTTAAGAAAAAGAGAAAATAAAAGTAAAAAAAGCGCTCCCAAGGAACCTTCCTGATAAGTCATAACCAACAATACCTATCACTTTGTGTTTGTTTACATATTATATATATTAAAGGGTCTCATTTCCAGCTTACACCCTCACTTGTAACTTTTCAAGTTGATTACAACAAGGCCTGCAAATCTATTCATCAGTTTTTGTTAGATTGGTATGTTTCTTTATTTATTTGTTTCTTTTTTGTTTTTTTTTTCCCACTTTTGCTTGTTTTTGTTCTTCGTTGTGTGACTGAGTTCTTAGTGTTGTTAATAATGCAGATATTTAAGTAACATTTCTAGCTAGATAGACAATGGAGCCTGGACTTTGCAAAGGATCAACAAGGAATCAGAAGAGGAAGTTCTCAGAAGAATGTGAAGATAGAGATTCAGCTTTCTGTTTAGATGAGCTTAATCAAGATTTGCTTGAGAAGGTCCTCTCATGGCTTCCTACATCGACATTCTTTCGGGCTAGCTCAGTTTGCAAGAGATGGAAATCTGTAGCGAATTCTGCTACCTTCAAGCTTGCCTGCTCCCAAGTTCCATCCAGGGAGCCTTGGTACTTCATGGTTGATTCTCAACTCCACCTCAACAATCAACCTGTTGTGTACGACTCGGCCGAGACCAATTGGAAGAAGCTGATTCATCTACCCCTCTTCCAGCACAAGGAGAGCGAAACTTCTTGCCGCTATTTCATTCCTGTTGCAGCATCAGGGGCGTTGATCTGTTTCCTCAACGCCCCTGATCAATTCATCGTCTGCAACCCTGTGACAGGAGCGTGTCGCCGGATCGCTTACCATCAGGAAGATGATCAACTAGTTGCTGTCGCAATGGTGTCCGCAACTGATTCATACAAGCTTGTGTTAGTCTGGGGTGAATCTCCAAATCTTTCATTCAGAGTCTATAATTCAGAAATTGATGGCTGGGGAGAACGTGTGGTATTAAGCAGAAAGATCGGTTGCCCTTCTGAATCTACTCCAGAAGATGACAATGCGGTGTACTTTTTGAGCAAATGCGGCAATGTAGTTTCGACCAACTTGCAGAGGACCCCCTGTAAGCGGTATTCGTCGATTATTGTCCGGAAAGATGGAGAAGAGATTATGTATTTCCTCAGCTCCACCGGGGCTGTAATAGTATGCAACCTCACACGCAAATGCTATTATGAGTACCCGAGTCTATTGCCTGTTTATAGCGAGTACTCCATCGATCTGGTCGAGTGTGGAGGGGAGGTGTACGCAGTGGTGCTCTCGGAATTCCTAGAAAGCGCGAGCCTCAGGGTGTGGAAGTATGAGGAGTCTGCACGATCTTGGCGTCAGATTGCATCAATGCCACCTTCAATGTCACATGAATTTTATGGCAAGAAAATGGATATCAACTGCACTGCTGCTGGTCACCAGATATTAGTCTGCTTGAGCTCCGCTGAGCTCTTTCTCTATTTTTCCTGCAATTTGGCTGCAAATGAGTGGGTTGAATTACCCCATTGTTACACGGATGGCAAGGCCAAAGAATTTGTCTGTGCATTCTCAGTAGAGCCCAGGATTGAAGCCGCAGTATGAAATAGATGAAGAATTTGATTTGACAGGGATGAAATTCTCATCTTAGACTTGTAATTGAATTCTTGTTTAGTCCTTTTTATTTATTTGATCTGTTCTTTGAGGATGTATTTTACTTTCATTTTGGCAATATGACCAACCAAAAAAGTAGTCTGAATTGATGTATAAGTTTAGTTTTTAATCTTTTTGTAGTGAAAATGGAGGCTTTGACCCTCATCTCTCATAGCTTCACAGAGTTCTGCAACAATTGTTGATTCAACCTTTTGCCTATGTCAACAGAAGAATCAGTACAAGAGTCAGTACTATCTTCATAAGAAGTCAATCTAGATCATGTTTCTGCTCGAGTTAAATCCAAGATTAGATATTATGTTGTTCTATTTGAATATTATAATTGAAACTCTCTGCAAGTAAAATAGATTAAAACTTTCCAATAAATGCAGCTAAGAACATTTTGAGTAATTCTAGATCTCACCTTATTTTTATCACCCAAAAAAACACCTTATGTCTAGCACTATACTATGCTCTTCATATTAAAGGAAGCTTCATGACTTTTCCCAAATCCAATTCTCACCAAGTTTCAACCAGATATATTATGTAGCTAAAACTCCCCAAGACTCAGGATAGACTCTAAATAGGCTAAAAGTCATGTTCCACAAGAACATGTATATAACCTGGAGATATGCCCAGGTAAACCAACTTCAACAAATGCCGAAAACTTGTTGGCAGTATTTTTTCTACCATAAGTTAAAATTAGTTCTTAGAATGGTCTTTCTGAGCTGGATTAGCTGGAAAAGAATCAAGTGAAATTGATCAACCAGTAAGGTGCCAGATGCTCAAAGGATCTGTTTTTCGAAGTTTTAAGTCCTCAATCAAACTTACAAACATTTTCTCGACCAGCATTGTGGTAGGGGCGGCCAGATTTTTTATGTTATGTGATCATAAACTAATAGCTCTGCAAGAGATGATCAACTAAACTAAACTCCATAGAGATGTATAGTAGTGCGGTTGATGCTGATCCACAGATCAAAGAAAGTTTGACTTACAAATAGCTTTTGCAAATGTGCAATGTAAACTTATGCAGCATTGTCAGATTAAAGGTAGCTCAAGTGATTAATACTACTTCTCTCTCTCCTCAAGTGAAGTCCTGTATCAAATCCCACGGGGCATCGTGCATTGCAGTACTTAATGCCCACAATTGGTGTAAAATTGACATACCATCTCTTCTAGTAAGCATAAGGTTGTTAGATTTTGACCTCTAAAAAGCAAAAGATAGCATGGTCTACATCGACGAATCTATATTCCTCGTGTGCAGAACTTTCCTTTATAGTTCTTGGGTAGTTCTTTTTTTAATTTTATCCATTGCGCAAATCGTGGCACGAAGAATAGAATCCAAAGCCTTGACATTTTGTGTTTCAGTTTGTTCCCTTGTGAATTTGACTTTGGATGAACAAGATTAGCTAAATGAATTGTAAATATATAAGTTAATTAAAAGCCGTGATGCGGTCCCATGCCGAAGATGATATCTGGAAGTGGGAGGATTTTACATTTTGAGGTAAATAGAAATGCAACCTGGAAGTTAGTTTGGTAAAAAATTAGTAGACCTTCAAAATCGACAATTAACATCATGTTGTTTTCGACTTGCCGGATTCCTTTCTTGATAGATACTACAACTTGCATGGTTTGAAAGAGAGAGAGTTCGGGCACGATTTCATAGTGAATCAGGTGGCTGACGCGGCAACCTTGTGTCACGTAGAAATTGTGAGTTGAAGACATGATTTATGAAATCGTGTCTTCAACTCACGATTTTAATGTTTTTATTTTTTAAAATAGTGTTTTCATCCTTTTTAATTTTTTTTTTCCTGAAAACGTGAATCCAACTCACGATTTCATTATGGCTTGATATCGCCTAATCAACAAGTGTTCATTTTCCTCGTGTTTGACGTGGCAGCTCCAAAAGCATGTCTTGAAGACACAATTATATAATATGGCTCTTTCTTAATTACTTTGCAAAAGTGTTCACTTTGGTATATAATTTTAAAGAACAGCCCATTTAACTCATTTACTTTTGTTTGATTTGGCTTTTTCATATTTTCTCATGAAAAACACATTTTTTATAATAAATATTTAGATTGGATTTCAAAAGAAGTTAAAATTTATTATTAAAAAAACTCAATTTTAATTTTTTTATAAGATAAAAATTTTTAACTTCTCAAAGAACAATTCTTTCAAAAGCTATAAAAGAAATTATTTTTGAAAAAAGTCAATTCAAATGAATCATTAACCTAAAAATATTTTGGGTTGAGAGGCTACTTTGCAGTGAGTGGTTTCTTTCCGAGCCTGTCCATTCAGGTGAGGGTTCTTTGGGCCATCATAAAGTTCGAGGATTTTCTCATGGTATCAAAATATTTACTGAGAGAAGTTCGTGGAATGACTTGGGATTAGTTGCTAATCGCCACTGAAGTATTATGAGCAAGTCTAATTGGATTGTATAATCTGAGAACGATCTTGATTATTTTGGGGCTGGTCAATGCGGCCTAGAAGAATTCAGAGTGGATCAGACTTTTTTGTTAAGGCTTCATGGTCATAGACTATGGACCGATTTGCTCTCTTTGGCAGTCCCATTTCTTGAGCGTACTAGACCTTAGAGCACTAGCTTTATAGGCCCAAAAATCATAGTTGTCAAATTTTATCAACCACATTAAACCGCAAATTATATCATGTATTTGCAGGAGTACAGATGTATCAGACTATTTGTTGAGTATTCATAAGTTATTTATCTAGTAAAATTAATAGAAACCTTTATACACAAAAATAGTCACAAATATTTTTTCAGAATAAAAAGACTACTTATTCAGTATTCATAACTGTCCAGTAAGATCCATAGATCATTACAATATCTGTTGATAAGTGTAAAGTTAATAAACATCTATACATGAAAATATTTGTTCAAAATAAAAAGACTATTTGTTCAGTATTCATAAGCTGTTTGTTCAGTAAAATCTACAGATAATTATAATATCCATTGACAAGTGTAAAATTAATAAATATCTTTACATAAAAACAACCACGGTTGTTTTTTCAGAATTAAAAAACTATTTGTTCAGTATTTATAAGCTATTTGTTCAATAAAATTCATAGATTATCTTTGTTTAATACTAATAAACAGTTTGCTAAGTACATTTACAGCTATATGTACATGTTACAATGTACACTTGCCAGTTCACGATATAAGTTCCCACATTAAACACCCCGCACTATGCATCAAAAAGCAATGCTAACTGACGAAAGCCAGCAGAGGAATTAATATAAGGGTCAGGGATATACTAATTCAACAAGATTGCAAATCAATCTTTTAGGCCAACGCCAATAGTTCTTTATTATTTTTTTCTTTTTCCTTTTTTACATATTAGAAATTTTGAAATATATTTCTACATTTAAAAGTTCCTTATTTTTTTTTCCATTCTAATTGTTCTTTGCTTTTAATCAGTCCCTCATTTTAGGAAATCTCTATTTTAATTTTGCTCTAATAATTTTTCTATTTTAATGGTTTAATATTTTTGTTTTACTCTTATATCTCTATCCATTTTAGTTGAAAAATTGTTTTAATATGTTTATTTATATTTATTATTATTCTTGGCAATGTTATAATATTAATTAATAATATTATTAATATTAGAAACTAAAATTAAAAATATTAAGATGCTAAGTATAATTAAAATACATTGGTAGTACAAACTACAATTTAAGCAAAATGAACACTCTAAGCCATTATTCAGCAACATCAAAAAATAGTATTTTCTTGAGTTATTGTTGTTTGGTAAAATAGTATTTTAAGTAACTTGTCAGGTAACTTTTAGTACATTTAACTTTTAGTGTTTCATCTTTTTTTAATAATTCTACCCTTTCCCCATTTTTAGTAATCTTAGACTCACTTCAATCTCTTACTATATTTTTATCTTTTTTTCACAAATATAAATAAGAATTAATAACACAAGCATTATTTTCAAATTCTACTCGCATCAAAATATACTAAAAATGTATAAAATTCATTAGTCCATTTATTGTTTATTTTTGACAAAATATATTTTGAATCTATTAAAAATATGTTCTTTTATAATATTGATACAAATGCTTTAATTTATCAAAAAAATTAACTTTATTATGCTTTATAATTTCTCAAGTATGAAGAGAAGACCATAAAAGTAAAGAGTAGAGAATAAAAAAGCAACTGTGTGAATATGCATTAAAAGCAAGAAACTTTATGTTTCATATATCTCTATGTGTGGGGGGGGGGGGACGGGAGGAGAGGCGGACAGTTCGGTTTGGCCACGATTTTTTACTTCTAGAACCAAAAACCAAACCGTCATTTCAGTTTTTAAAAATTAAAACCATCACTGATCAAATCACTCTAAAAATCACTAATTTATGGTCAATTTAGTTCGGCCTAAACGATTTTAGTGATTTTATGTTCACCCCTACTTAAAATGGGTGTTTAAGATGTTTTCAATACTATGATGAATTACCACACCCTACTTATCGGAGAATTCGCATGATCACTGAGGACATCACAGCTCCGCTGGCCAAGGTCGTCTTGGCCATTAGCATTGTTTTAGGAGTGGCACTCTTTCTATTGATTGAGTTCGCAATTTAGCAAACCAGCTTCGTTGTACTACGACCAGGGACTTCGCTCGCTCTGGTATTGGTTGAAATGTTCTATTCATGAAATATTTCGTTTGTTTGAGAAGCAAAAAATAGAGCGTATATCAAGGGGTAAGAGGAGAAAAAGAAAGAAGGAGATGTTAAATTCGGTGAGCTTACGACATAGAGTCGCCCAAAATTAACCCCTAAAGGTCCATTCCAGCTTAATTTATGAAAAATAACTCGATTAGGATATTCTTCCCCTTGATACGTTTCCAACCCTTCTGCCTCTGCTATATTCTAAAAATGGATGCTCCCGAAGTCGCAATTGGAAGTTAACTAAACAAGAATTGATCGACCCTCCTTGACCAGTTGTGGCTTTCTTTTTTTGCTTAAACCCCTTTCCATGGGATTGAATCTAGAACTTCACGTCTGAGAAAGATAGTTTCAATCGCTTGAGCTATTCTCTAATCCCTAGTTGTGACATATTTGTTCTTAAGATTCCATAAGTTTAGTTGTTTGTATTCTTCCACACACAAAGCACACACTTCATCCAATACACAAATTCGTTAATCTTTTACACCTACCCACCTCTACTGGAGGCTGACAACCAAAATCTGTGCTCATGGCAAAGTAGGATTCTACTTAAAACTACGAAATTGCCTTGGATTTGCACATTAAGTGGGGAGAACTCTTTATTTTTTCCTCTTTGTTTTACGATGACTACTATGCAGTGGGTTTTATGTTACAATCTTATATTTGTACATATGGAGAATGGATGTGATTGAGATGAAGATTCCATAATAAAATCAAGTATGATAATAAAACTTCAAAAGTAAACAAACTAGTAAACAAATAATATTTAATATGAAGTAAAACAAAACCTAAACCGATTATAGAGCAAAATAGAAGAATTAAGGAACGATTAACCCTTTTTTTTTAAATTAATCAAAGCAACTCTTGAGTTGAAACTGGAATTAATTTCTCCAAAAACTACACAATTTGAGAGCTAGCTAAGCATTTGTACAGAAGTGACTAGAACGAAGGAAAAAAATGAATCAGGGGAATTTAAAAATTTTACGAGGGGCCAAAATGTAAATATAAAAACTTTAAAAAGAACTTAAAAGTAAGAGAGAGTGCCATTTCCGCCATGAGTTTAGTATAAATCTTCAACTTCCCCTTTGAAGTTTTTCTTTATCGATTATCCTCCATGATATCAAGTTTTGCCAAACAAAATGAATTGTTTTTAATTATTCTTTTATTCTTTTGTTTTATGTCTGGTAGCTCATTGCCTAGCCAAAAAAAAAAAGAAAAAGAAAAATAAGAAAAAGAAAAAGAAAAAGTTATCCCACTAAAAAAAAGGTTATAACTTGAGCTAAAAATAGTTTTATTTTGATATATTATGCGTGTGTCTGTGTGTGTAAAATAAGATTTTTTATAATTTTTTTCTTAATTTTGTAAACAATGCAAATCTGTACGATAAATTATTTTTTATTCTTTATTTTTAAATCTAGATGGCTAGAAGATTTATGTGAAATAAGTAACTTTTTATCTTTTTTAATCTTGTTTTTAAATTAATTTTCTCTGTGAATCTTTATTTCATTATAGACTCATTCATTTAATAATCTTATTAATTTTTTTGTCTACTATTTTTAGGCTATAAAAATAAAAAAGAAAAGGTAAAAATGCTTTTAATATGAGGATTTGTTTGATAAATTTAATATCACGAGAGAACATAAATAAAACTAAAATTTTATGGAAGAGTTTGAAATTGGATCAAAACTCATAACAGAAAATGAAATGAGCTATTAAAAAGTAACAATCGATTAAAGTACTCAGAAAGGGGCCCAGATTAGACCCCTATTTCAAGAGGGTACGGAGGCCGGTTGATTCCAGGCTCCCTTGGGCTAGTTTTGACTGGGCCGGTCCTACACCATCTACCGGCCCAACGGGATTCTCAATGTCAAATCCAGTCAAATCTCATCTACCCAAAAGAAAAAACAAGAAAAAGAAAAAAAAAAGACAATTTTTTTTTTTTTCCATATTTCCTTCGGTGCAAGAAACCAGGCACCTCCGATACGCTCAAAATACAACACGCCCCCGCCAGGCCCCCCCCCCCCCGCCCTCCGCAAAACCCCCCAAAACAAAAGAAAGAATAAACTACGAGTATCTCATCGGAAACCAAAGAAAAAGAAATCAATTACACACAGAAATTGCAAATGGAAGGTGAAAATGAAATAAAGCAGAAATTGCAAGAATTGCAGAAACGGCTCGGCAAAAAGCAACACTTTGAGGAAGCTGTCTCCACCATCAGATCTCTTCTTCATCAATATTATCCTTCTGCTTCCCCAGAAATTGGAAATTCGGTTGGACCATTTTCTGAATTCTCAATTGATATCTGTTAATCTTTCTTGATTGAGTTCATTTACGTATGCCTGCTTCTGCGATGAACATTAATTTAACTGAATTAATTCGTTGTAGCTCAGCAATTTTGTTTTGGCTTTGGATTATCCAAATGGGGTCGAGTTAGTTGTCTGTTTTAGACCCCTTACAACAATGGAAAATGTGGTCTTGGTGTGATTTGGAGGTTGTTGTTTGAGTGGTGAAACAATCAATTGCAGTTCTTGCGGTAGACCAAACATGGGTCGGAGAGTTAGTTGTCTGTTTTAGACCCCTTACAACAATGGAAAATGTGGTCTTGGTGTGATTTGGAGGTTGTTGTTTGAGTGGTGAAACAATCAATTGCAGTTCTTGCGGTAGACCAAACATGGGTCGGATCCTTAGGCGTGGACACCGCGCGTATAGTGGGGGTTTCGTGCAATGATTTGGGTTAATGTTCATTTCAAAAAGGGAGAATATTACAGAAAAAAAGAAAGGGTAAAATTCATGAAGTATTAGACTTTCTTTTTGACTAGTTAATGATGTTTACAGTTGCCATCGTTTTAATACTCTGGAACCATTCAATTTAGTTGAAGTTATACTTACATTTTCAATAAGGTGAAAAGCTAAAACTTTGTTCCCTAGGCAGATAATATGTCACTAGTGGAAGAAGTAAATACGTGAAAAAGAAGGGAAAAAAAAAAAAGAAATGGATGTTTTTCTCTAGTAATAAATCTGAGTCCAAATCTTTGGAGCTGTTTGATTGCAGAAATTTGATATAAGAAAGTCATTTCTGTCAAAGTTTTCTGCATTTTTTGTGAGATTGCTAGCTACCTAAGTTTAATTGATCAATGAATGCTTCAGTCTCTGTTTCTACAGAAATCTGAGCCTTCATAGGTGAAGACACTGATATGGAAATGCACATTAATCATACTAATAGTTGCTTTTATGTGCTATGGACATAATCTACGTAACTTCTAGTGAGGCTATGTATCAGGAAGCCTTAGAAACTATGGGCTGGAGAAACATGATTGGTATCGAGTAACAATGGAAGGGGAAAATGTAGAATATGATTGTTCTTGGTGGTATAGATTAGTCCAAAGAACCATGATCATTTACTTGTTGAGACCAAAATATTTTGCCTCTTTCTATCAGCTTTTTGAAGTCGAAAACAGGTATTTTGATTGCAAAGAAACACTTATCAATACTCGGCTTTCAACAATTCAACTCAATACTATTGAGATATGCTAAACAATGTATACAAGACGGAAATACTAGGAGCACATAATTAAAATATGTCTCCTCCATGTAAGCATAAAACAAGCATAGAGCTACTCACTATGAATACCTTTCCTCTTTAGCAGAACTATTCTTTTTCCAGAAACTCTATCTCAATAATTATCCAAAATTTTTGCAGTTCTATTCTGTTATATGTCGAGTAGCAACTATCTTAAAGACAAGATACACAGCGCCTGGATTTTGGAATGCTGGTTTGCAGCTTTTCATAGAGGCTGAAAAATTAGTTTCTGACTCATCTGAAAGGAAACATTTGGAAAGTTGTATTGTCCGAGCAAGAGAGCAGTTATCTGAAATTGTAAATGAGGATACAGGATCTGCAAATAATGTTTCAACTGGAGGTAATGTTGAGTGTTGATTAACTGCCGCATTGTGATCTTTTAATGGTTCGAGTTATCAATTTACTTGCTTATTTTATAACTGCCGCATTGTGATCTTTTAATGGTTCGAGTTATCAATTTACTTGCTTATTTTATGTGCCACAGGGTTTCTTTTTGAAGGACATCTCACGGTAGATCCTGAGCCTCCTCAACCTGATTGGCTGGTATGCCAAAATCTATTGACAGCTGCTGCAACCTTGTTTCCTGGTGAATCTTCTGAAGGGCAAACAGGAGCCAGTAGTACCACAGCTGAAGGTGCTGCCAACTTACTTCGGGATCTGGCTGAGAGACTTGATAACATTATTCCCGAGGTATGTCATTGGACTAATGCATACTTGCAGTAGTCTAATCTTTTTATAAATGGAGAAGATAATAAAGTAGTGTGTGCAGTGCAATTACCATTTAAGAATGAGCCTAACATGCACGTTTGGTGCAGCTGAATGTTTGAACTTTTCAAGAGATATGATTTTAGATAGGTGTATTTCACAGAATAACTATTACTAGAAGAAAATGAATCTGATGTTGATCTTGCTTGGTTTAAGTTTCTAGAGAATGAATCTGGAGCTCCAAAAGTACCACCTGCCAGTAAAGAAGTGGTGGCCAAGCTTCCAGTTAATACAGTTACAGATGAAATGCTGGGAAAGCTGGGTGCAGATGCTGAGTGTGCCATTTGCAAGGAGAATTTGGTTGTAAATGACAAAATGCAAGAGTTGCCTTGCAAACATATGTTTCACCCTCCATGCCTTAAGCCATGGCTGGTAAAAATGAGTACTTGTATTGATACAAAATTAAGAATTGACTTCCGGCTTGTTCTTTCTTATACATAAAGTCATCTCTGCACTGTTTCGTTCTTTCTTCTTTTTCCCCCCTCCTCCTTCATATGATGCATGATATACACAATTTGGTACTGATTCTGGTAGCATTGTTCTTGTAACAGGATGAACATAATTCTTGTCCAATCTGTCGGCATGAACTTCGAACAGATGACCATGCTTATGAAAGTTGGAAGGAGAGAGAGAAGGAAGCTGAGGAAGAGAGGAAAGGGGCTGCAAATGCTGTTCGTGAGGGAGAATACATGTTTGTGTAGATAGAAGATATCTGTTCTGAATCTGTAGGCCCAGATTGAATATCTGTAGTTTAAGTATTGCAACTTCCCTCTGCTTCCTTGTTCTGTTTTATTTTGTTTTGTATTCATCAAGTTGTATTTAAAATATTCGTGGATCAAATTAATAAACGCTCAAAAGATTGTTGAATCTGCAATTCTTCCACCGTTGTGTGGTTTTCTGTTATTTTATCTTACTTGTGTTTTTGGAGGGGAGGCATAGAGTGGGTTGTCTAACTCCGATAGGGGTTTGGTTCATGTGCTTGGGAGTATTTATGACGAGATCTTTAAAAACCATGGATAACTTGTATGTCTATTGTGGTGCTCTTTTAAGTTGGAGCTGATGTAAGTAGATAGAGTGGACTTTAGAATGAAATCAGAGTAATAATGACAAGAATAAACATTAAATTCCTCACTTTGCCATCTCAAACTATTATTTGGAACATGAGCCAATGTTATGCAAGTCCTTTTTGTGTTGCTTAGTTATGTTGCACACAGAGTTGAAACTTGTTTTACAAATGACATGATGTGAGCATAATCTAGCTTTCTGGACCTTGTTTTGTCTATGGGGACTCTAGGTGTTAAATATTAGACAAGAACTATGTCATGGTGCTTATCTGTTTGTAGATCTTGTAATTATATTCTGCATAAGTTAGCAATATGGCGGCGTAATGCTTATCTGTTTGTAGATCTTGCAATTATATGACAATTCCTGCATAAGTTAGCAATATGGCTGCGTAATAAGTTTAGCAGTTGTTTTGGGTATTTGAAGGTTTCCCTACAGAAGAATTTCATGTGAAAGACTAAGGAGCGTAAAGATATTTTTCTAATTAAAGGAATCATGCGAAGTTGATCTTCTACAGATGTTTATTTCAATGTTTTACTTTACTGCTTGAAACTAGGTAAATCTATTACTTCATGTCATACTGTATGAGATTCATTGAATGTAATGGATCCTAGTACCAACTGATATGACATATGGGAGGGTATTGGAAGAACTCCGATGATATGCAATGTTTTGATAGCCCATATGTGGGAGTTCTACGGTGTTAAATTATTTTGCTTTTTAACTAATTATACAATTCCTTTAGCTTTATATTTGACGTTTAATGGCTCTTATGAATGATAATATTCTGATCTCGTGATATAAGTTATTCTTTTGGCTTTAGAGTGGAAAGCATTTCAGCGAGCATGCTTATCTAATTAGTGTAGTGAATGTAGTGGTGCCCTATGAATTGCTAAAGCATTATATGGTCAACCTGGAATCTGGTCTGCAACTTCGAGTACAAGCTTGGCTTGTTCCCAAGTATGGTTGTACAGATATTTGTCAGGCTTATACATTTCGTCAAGCCGACAAGCCTACATAACTGCAACAGGTTTGTCCAAGCTCAGCAACTTCTGCAGATCTAAGTTACCCAGTGAACTGATTCAGCTTCACCGATGCATTGGCGAAGCTCAGAACATTTGATTCGAACCATGGTTCCATAGCAGTGGCAGGTTAGATTGGCCTGTCATACAATTCTACTTCATTGTATTGGTGTTCCAAGATTCTTGAATTTCAACGTATCTTTATACTCGGTAGTAACACATATCCGAGAAACACCAGAGCTCGGATACTTCCGTGAGATTAGAATTTGTGCCAGTTCCAGATTTTTAATACCCATTTCCTATATGATTCTGTAGCTGGCCAAATGTTATTGGGACGCATTACATATAAGAACTAGTTGAAGAATGTGAATGAAATAGGACCGATGAATTTGTTTTATTGTCACAAAACCACTAGCCTTGCCTAGCATGACAAGGTTCCCGATAAGCCTATGATGCATGACTGTATTCTTTCTTCTGCAAGAAGATCTCAGGGCTTGCATAGAATGACACTTATGGTAGCTCTATCAGATCGTACCAGGCATCTTTAGTCCATAGAAATTTGATACTTTTCTGTTGGCATAGTACACTAAATTTGGTTTAACTTTAGGAACATTCCTTTAGAATGGCCGCTGTTCTAAGTGCAACAGCAAGTGCTGGATTAGGGGGTAATTTAAGTAGTTGAGACTATCATTTTTGGGAGCGAGATTCTGGATTTAAATTCCATAGCTTTCCCGAGATCTGAGGAGGGCTAGTTTACAGCATAGCAACTTTTAGCACATGAAATTTTGCGCATCGAATTTCTCCTAGGAACATATGGCCAACGGGTGGCCCCTAGCATCCGTTTCAGTCTAGGTGGATCTCAATCCTTAAATTTTGCAGAGTTAAAATCATGTGAGTTTTTTTAGAATGTAACACGTGATTTAAGTAGTCTCATTACATCGAGGCAAGTTAGCATTTATTTGTCTTTCACTATTTAAAATGTTAATAAAAAATGAGTATAAATGTTCGAACGAGAACTAAGTTTAGAAGCTTAAAAGATTTGGTGCAATAAAATAGATTAGAACTAAATATTACCATTACTCCTTTAAGTTAACATCCTTTAAAGATTTTTATAAGATGCAACATATATAGGAGGAAGCTTTGGAGGTCGTATAATATGCAAATACTCTCCATATTTTGAAACATAAAAGATATATGATGGTATATTTATATCAGGCAGATCGGAGGGCCTCATTCAGTATACTTGTTGGTTGTTTAGCATCAATAAGAAGTACAATTGCACAATTTTTTATTTACGAAATCTGGAAGTGCAATCCATGAAATAACATGATAGGAAGGTATTTTCACATTTTTTTAAAAATGGGATACATATTATCTAAAAAATTGATATATAGACTTACTCTTCCATAACAAATTTTATATTATAGATGCTTGAACTTGTCATTTGGATTTGTGGCAGCTCTATTTTCAACTCTTGGAATGCATTTGTGGATTCACTATCATATTGTAGTTGTTGCACTGTAATTTACATGTTTATATTTGCAACTCAATCTTTACTGCCATATAAAAAAACTTTTTTCTTGTATTAAGTGGGTGGATGTGATGCATTGCTGACAATACAAGAAAGGGTTGGCATTTATCTAGTAAGAAACTACAGAATACAGATGCCATTACTTTTTTAGTTGCTTCAAAATTGATATATTTCACACTTAAGTTCTTTGCTGTGTTTTCTAGGATTTTATTTATTTTTCTGATGTACTTAAGGAGGGTTTCTCATTTGACTTGTTTTTATTTTTGTACTTTATTTTCGTACCAAGAATTGATAGTGATATTTTATCTACCTAACAATGAGTTGACTTCGATATCCATAAAAAATTTAAAATTTGAAATTTTCCAAATAGAATTATAAGAAAGATTTTTGAAATTAGAAGGGAAATTTAGTTTAGAATTTTAAAATTATAATTTAATTCATTGTTGGGATTAGAATTCGGAATTTACATGAGAAATAAAATTTATTGCACTTAGATTGGAATTTCTTCGCATAAGAATTAGACTCTTTATTTTAATTTAAGATTAGAATCAGAAGACTACAAAATAAAAGAAATTGACCTATGGAAAGCACGGATGTAAAAATATCTAGTATAAATATATACTGCAACACGCTAAAGTCAGTGACCAAAATGGAAAAAGGATCCAATTAATATATCAAACGAGCCCGTAAAGTAATGACTATATTGTGTCGCGTTTAGGTAATATTGAGACTAATTGTACCACTTCTTATCATTGGAAACTAAATTAACAAATAAACATCGAAGACTACTTAAAATTTGCCCTGTTTAAAAATCATAAATATATGTACAGAAACAGATACATATAAATACAAATATATATACTGCAACACGTTAGAGTGAGTGGATTAATAGATTATAGAAAGAAAGTGGGATGGAAATGTAGTCCTGATGCGCGTAGGTTGGGGGAGAAGCTCTCCCTTATGCTGTATGCATGCATGTCATTCTATCGGATCATGTGCAATTGCATTGAAACAGAGAACATTAATTTCAATAGTAATTAAAATTGAGATATCACTATCTGTTGTAGTCTCATCCCTTTTGGGTATCTTTTTATAACAGTGCAGAGAGGGGTTAGCTGGGACTTCTGTATAATATGCAATCCCCCACTTCCCTTTCACATGAAGGATTGGCTTTCCGTGAACCTTACTGGCTGCAACTTGTCATTGCCATAACCAAAACTTAAATGATGTATGTTTTATATATATATACATATCTTTTCTCAGTCATCATCTCTAGACCATTTTCACACCCCCCCCCCCCACAACACAACACCCACACACGCACATCCGGGGCTTTGTAGATAATCATGCATGCATTGTATCAGGCAATTCTTTGCTAGTGGGGTTGAAAAGTTCAGATGGGCCTACCACCGCCCCCCCCCCTCCCCCACTAATGGCGGAAAGTGACCACACACACATTTTGGTGCTGAGTAGAGAGAGTTACGAAGGTTGTCTGCACCACTCGGACAAATACTCTGTTTGTTATAGTCTTATTTTAAGATGTTTATCCTATTAAAATGAGGGTATATCTTATAAGATTTAAGAAATCTTATCATACATCCTATGAAAATTTAAAACAAAACCATAATTTTTATCTTATAAGAAATAAGTAATCCTTCATATCTTATTTTTTACAACTATAGAATGCATAGTACATATAATAAGATATCTTAAATCTTATAAGATATCTCCAAATTTCAATAACATAAGCATCTTAAAATAAGATCATTCTAAACACACTAAAAGTCTACTCTGGTAAATGACCACTTCGGATGGCCATTATACCACATTTCTAGTTAAAATTTACCACTACCGTTTAGGCTAATTTCAACGGCTTTCCTATTTTTTCTTTATTTATAGGAAGTTTTAAATGACTCTTTATATTTGTTTGTAATTCTAGTTTTACTCCAACATTTTTATTTATTTTTAATAAGTAATAACCTATCTCAATTTTACTCAAACAAACTCTTTATTTTCTTATTTCCCTATTTTTTCACTTTTAACAAATAGGGAGCAAGAAGTGACTCAAAAATCACCCCATCTATCCTCCAGAAAAGAAGGTTGATACATTTGTGCAGCACTCAAATAAAAAAGGGGCTTCCAACTTTGGGGTGGACATGAGGAGTCCACTGGAGTGAATTTTTGAGATTTGCCTCTCTAAAATGGCTATGGAACCATTATAGGGAGCTTGTTGGAGATGGCCTTACTCCTTTGCTATTTCTCTTTTTCTTGGTTATTTTTCGGTTAAGTAAGCAAGTTTTCAATAATTTTAACATACAAATAGTGTGTTTGGAATGATCTTATTTTAAGATGCTTATCCTATTGAAATTTGGAGATATCTTATAAGATTTAAGATATCTTATCATATACACCATGCATTCTATAGTTGTAAAAAATAAGATAGGAATGATTGCTTATTTCTTATAAGATAAAAAGTATGGTTTTGTTTTAAATTTTCATAGGATGCATGATAAGATTTCTTAAATCTTATAAGATTTACCTTCATTTCAATAGGATAAGTATCTTAAAATAAGATTATAACAAATAGAGCAAAAAAGGCGCAACACATAAGCTCGAGAAATGTCTAACAAATGATCCTTTCACTTAGCACGGAGAACACTTCCTATTTCTCATTACAATAATTAGGTTTAAGATTTAACAGACTAAATAGTTTTGCTTATCCTTTAAACAATTGAAGAAAAAGAAAGATAAATAGTCTTTAAAACAATCAAGTCGCTGCGATCACCTACAGTCCAGAGATCAAGACAAATTGTGAAAATACCCAAAAGATTATAGCTAGAAACTTTAATTTGTCTGAGATTCTTATGCATCATGGGGACTTACTAATCAATTATATGTGATTGTGTGAAGCAAAGACAAACACAGAAAATTTCCTTGCCTTATTAATTGGACATATGACATTGCCCTCGTCAATTATAGTTTGGTTCTTTTTGCTGGGAATTATAGTATGATTTTGTTAAAGTAAAAAAACAAAAAGAAAAGAAAAAGTCAAACAAATTAGAAGATATTCCACCCTTCTATCTCCATCAAGTAGCTACTGTGACATCAAATTTACAGGAACATATACACTACCAGGCGTGCATTGAATAAGTTAAGTCAATATTAGCTAAGAAATCCGCACGGTGCCTTATTTTGTAATAAGCATATCTAACTTATTTTTTTTTTTTTTGTGATAAGGAAATTTAGCTAGTGGATCCCGACCATTAGTGCATCCGGTAGAGTCCGACCATCAACTAGTAAACCTCAAGTGCACAGTACATCTCTTATACTATGCATTAATCAAGTTAAAAACACTTAATTTAAAAATTAAATTTGAATTAAAATTATAAATTGTGTTTGTCTCTATCTCTAATTGATTGATGGGACATCCTTGGCGAGATAAATTTAACTGTACGTTGCAACACGGTCAATTTTATTTTTTGCTTTGACCAAAAAGAAAAATATATGTTTTGAAAAATTATATATATTTATCAATGAGTATTTAGTTTGGAGAGAGAGTAATACAATTGGGCTTTGGGCTTTGAATTCTGTTGGTCTTAAATTGGGTTGCAGGCTTTTAATTCCTGTCACTTTCCATGGTGCGCACGTGGGGACGCTGCCTCCATTGGTGGCCTCACGTCATCGCCCATGTGGCATCTCTGTCAGCACCAACACAGCACAGCACTCAGCCGTTTTAAATTTTCCACCATGAGCGGTCACATCATCTCCATCTGTAACCTCTGCAGGTGGTCCCTAACCACTCTCATTCATTCGAGTGCCAAAGGAAAAGAAAAGGCCTCCCTGCATGTGTTTTTGTTTTGTTGGAAAGGCATTTCAAGTTTTCAACTAAACAAGGCAAATCTATATACAGTGCAAGTAAAATGCATGTTACCCCATTATAATTTAATTAATTAATTATTATTTACATTTTAAGAACTGTTACATTATTTTTTATGTTTTTAAAAGATGACACTTATCCCAATTCAGATACTGTTCACCTTTAGTATCGTGCATTAACCTAACACTATGCGTCCTAAGGACGACTCTACATTGTTGATTGTATGACACCACTCACTCAAATTTTTTTAAAAAGAATTTATATACATATTACAATTTTTTTAGAAAAAATTTTTATACATATTATATTGAAAAAGTTAATTTTCACTCCACTAAAATATCCCTCGATTTATCTTCTATCCTTTTCATTAAAGGTGATGCATTTGATAGCATTAAAGATGAATTAGTAATAATTCAATACTTTCTAAATACGAAATCTCCTATTGAGGTCAAATAGAACATTTATATTTGGAAAAGTATACAAGCTTTTTATGTATAAATTATTATTATGTTGACACAAGTAAAAAATTTTTCTAACTTTGTCCTTGATATGCCCTTAACAATAATGCTTTCACAACTCTAATATTATATGTTCATAAATTTTATATTATATATTCCGAATCTTTAAATTTTGTGTAGATACTGAAGCTCATTTAAACATGTGAGATAGTTGGATTGACAATATTATATTATTCTCCCATCATCTTAAATCCAAGTAGTTTTTCTCTTTCTTTTGTTTTTCCTCTTTCTTTCTTCTTGGACAGAAAATGACATATATAAAATCAGCTGTTGCGTCACGTAGAGCCATATATAACCTACGTTCTGGCCACGAGTCTATAGCAACAAAACTGTTAAATCCCTGAGAAACTATTTCATTTGGGGACAAATTATCACCCTACAATGAATTTGGTGGAAGACCTATATAAAAGAATACTATGGACCTGTTTGAATTGGCTTTTTAAAAAAAAAAAGTATTTTTTTTGAAAAAGTTTATTGCTTTTATAATAATTATTTGGCTTAGATTCAAAAAAAATTAAAACTCTAAAAAAAGTTCATTTATAGCTTTTTTTCGAAGTCAGAATTTTCATCTTGTAAAAAAAATACATTTTTTAAAAATTGCTAAAAAAATCTTTTTAAAAAAGTCAATTCAATATCTACTTGTTTGCTGCAGTTAGCAACAGGCAATTGTAGAGCTGTAAGCGTGTGAGAGAGAGAGCGGGAGAGAGACAAAGAGAAGACTGCCTAATGAGATGTAACATTTGTTCAAAATAGGACCAATTCGTTTGCCCGGTTCCATTTGGGATTAACCTTAAATCTCACCTATTTATTTCATTAAATGACAGTTTTGTTAATCCTTTCATCTATAAATTGTAAATAATAGTTAAATATTTGTTACGAAAGGACGGATTTTGATCTTCGCGAACCACTCTAAGATCATATCATAAGCTAAGTACACTGAATGATCAAACTGTCTTATGCTATGATTAGTTTATAATTTGAGATGCCTATGTTATAATGTTAATGACAAATTTAAGAGATTAGGGATAGTTTAAATGATTGAGATTATTCAGCACGAATGAGATCTTGGAATCATCCTCTAGGTGTAGGGGTTTAGAAAAAAAAAAAAAAAAGAAGTTAATGACAAATTCAATTAGACATTTTTAGGAGAAGATAAATATGATAATATTATAGGACGACATTAACTATATGTGTTCCTCTAGTTTGCTGCATTTTTCCAGAGTTAATTTCTTTTCTAGTGATTCGTAATTACTGAGTATGCAATGAAGACATTACCATAATCTTTACTGTTTATCAGCAGTTGTGCGCCTTTTAGGTCTGCCTAGAAAGAACTTAAAAAAAAAAAAAAAGAAAGATTAGTGAGAGTCATGTATTTTTTTTTAAAAAAAAGTATAAAATTAAATTTAAAAATATTATAAATATTTTATAAAGACAATAAATTGAAAACTATAATCCTTTGCAATATTTCACATTTGGATCCGCTTCTTCCACAATGTATGCTTAATTAGAAAATAAATAAGAAAAGTTACCATAAAGTGAAATAGTAAATAGAAGGAATCAAGAAGTAGTTTGAATTACCAAAATTACTCTTTTCACAAATAATAACTTGAATTGAAATTTATAGGTGGAAATGGGGTTTAATTAAAAAAAAAAAAAGAAAAGAACAAAAATTTAGATAAATAAAACATTAATAGAAAAAGTTGAATAAGCAATGAAGGGTGCTTCAAGAGATTTGACCGATGATGATGATGATGATTAAGATGGGCAATAATTCGAGTGTTGGTGGGGGTACGATGATGTAAAGGTTTCAAAAGAAAACACAGAGCCATCAAAGTGGTGCGGTGAACGAAAGCACCGAGCGCTGTATTGGCACCATTCATGTTTTGGAAGTTAATAACAATGACAAAGGCTACTGGTCCTCCCCAATTTATGATTCTCAGTTGCCCCACCTGCATAACTTTTTCCTTTTTCCTTTTCCTTTTCATTGAAGGTTGTAAGTTGTTCATACAAAGATCAATCTAGAATACGTAACGTCCGTTTTTCTTTTTCCTTCTCAAGTAAAAGTGCTAATTAATCCAATACTTGTTTGGAGAAATTAATAATGTGCTGTTGTAGAGTACAACTCGTAACATTTGGTTGCACCACGATGTGCATGTTTGATTTTAAAAAAGTTGATGACCCTAGAACTACCTCTAATGAACTTAAAAAGGGTTTGCCAAGTGAAACTTTTGGTGATTGGCGAGGTTGGAATCTGAAATTTGTCACTGCGGGCCGAGATCTATTTACATATTTGAATGTAATTACTTTAGAGATAGTATTAAGTAAAATAACAAGTTTTCTTTTGTTCTCAAGACATGGGGATAGCAACACATTTTTTAATAATAACCATAACAACAAATGTTGGGTAATGCTAGATATTTAAAATATAAACAAGTAAACAAAAAACTATTTAACAAAATAATATAAGATTATGTGAAAAGAATTTACTGATTCAAAAGGTGAAATTAAATTCCTATCATTTATGAAATTATCTTGTCAATGAAATAAATAAATTATATATATGAAGAAACTCCCTAAATGAATTCTCTATGAAAATTTATCCCCAATTTATGAACTTTCTTAAATTTATCTTGTAAGATTTAACGAGAAACATAAATATATTATGCATTATCGAAATTTATCCTTTAAAAAATTATTTATTTATTATAAAAATCTAATATCTAAAATAGCATTTTCATAGGAAAAAATGTATACTAAAAGAATGACTATGAGAAGAATTTCAAACAAAAGAAAATGAGAAAAAAAAAGTTGGGGGTGGGGCGCATGGTAAAAAAAATTTATATACATTAATATATGAATGTATGTGTGTGTGTATACATATAATATCGAAGTTGGGGGCACGGGGGGAGGGGGGAAGTCGGGCCCCCGCCATCCCCTCTGGTTTTGCCATTGGTGATTGATATATGGGATAGGTTGAGAATAGAATGGCGTCCTTGGGTCTTTTTTAAATCCCATGATTAGTATGATGTAACGATTCAAGAAATGCTATTCCCAAGAGGATCCATTCTTATGAACATGTGAATAGTCATTCTTGACAAAACCGATGCGAATAACTCATTTCCATATTCGTGGAAATGACTCATTCTCATGTTTGTGGGAATGAGATTTTTCATCAAATAATTAAAATAGTCTTTCAAAAATTAACATTTAACATTTTATATAAAAAATAAAAGATATGTAACATAAAATAAATTCAAAAATAAAAATGTTAAGCAAGAAAAATAAAAAGAACGATAGAAAATAAATATAAAAATAAATCCCAAGGGCCAGGACCAGAGGGCATAGGCTGCGCCTTGGTCCCGAGGGCCTGTGCACCACCCTTGCTGTCTCGAGGCGTTGGAGGCTCGTGCACGAGGCGGGGTGCCAGGGGTCAGGAGCAGAGTCCCAGGGCGCCAAGTCCGGGACCTAGCGGCCCAGGCCAAGTCCCAGGGCACCGAAACTTGGATTTTTTGGTGTGACAATCGAACCATGAAAAAATTTTTCTAGAGAAAATATAAACAATTTATTTTTTGTGAGTATGTGTATTTTTAGAGTATG
The DNA here is from genome assembly GCA_028554755.1 of Cordia subcordata. Taxonomy (NCBI): domain Eukaryota; kingdom Viridiplantae; phylum Streptophyta; class Magnoliopsida; order Boraginales; family Cordiaceae; genus Cordia; species Cordia subcordata. The sequence continues at coordinate 10,547,320 of JAPTOF010000001.1, read as the reverse complement.
TTTACCTTTAATATATTTTCTTAAATTGGAGATTTCCATTCCCTAAGGAGTTTTGTCTAATTTTTCTATTATCCAAATTGTATTTCCCATTGGGGAATTGAGCAAAAATTGGTCAAAATTGTTTTCTCCAAAATTATTTTGGAGAAACAATAATACTCTATTTTGGATTGGATAATCTCCAATGAACACTCCTAGTAGAAGATAGTGCTCAAGTATTAATTCCAATTTTAGTATAGAGAACGAATGTAAATAAATATGAATTTATTAAAAAGAAAAACTTTTGGACACAAACTATAATATATTCTCAAAAACGAGACTAAACACAGTCCTACATTCATGTTAGATGGTAAATCTTCCTCAAGTTTTCAAATTGATTAGTGTTTGTCAATGGTTAAGAAAAGAGTAGCCTGTGTATATGTGGTTTTAATCCATGGATCGCAAGGTAAAAACTTGTTACAATGGTAAATTAGATATGATGAGGGATATTAGTTTTCAACTGTTGACAATCCTTAAAATTATTCTATTACTGGATCTTACTCGGTTTTTTTTTTTTTTTTTTCTAAAAAGAAAAAAAGTCAAGCCGCACGCTCTCATCGTCTGTTAAATATAGTGGGTAGATTGGTCTCAGCCAAGTACATCTCAACACACTCGTACGCATAGTTGGGGACCATCTTCCCTTTAACTTAAGATAGTAAAAGAAAAGGAAAGAAGAAAAAAAAAGTAAAAAAGAAAAAAGGGAAAAGAGCAATCAAAGCCTGCAAGTGATCAGCAACTGAGAGAAAAATCAGATTGGAATATTAATTTACTCATAGTTGAAATCGTGTGAAAGGACAAAGGAGCGGTGGTGTGAATGGAATCCAAAGAGAGACAGGTAATTTTTATTTAATATATATACATATATACATATATATATTTTTTGTTTTTTGCCCTTTTTGAAGATTGGCAGGTGAATGGCATTGGTCAAAACCATCTGAGGCATGTATGTGTAGATGCAGAGCATGCGGTTGAAGGGGATTGGTGGAACCAGGTTTCCTAATCAGAAGGAAGCCCATGCAATGCGCCTCTGATATCATATTGTTATCCACAAGCAGCTCCCAGCAGTCAGGCCTGTTTCTTTCCTTCTTCTCCTCTCTTTCATGCATCTTCATATTAATTAAATTTTTTTATTCATTATTACATTATAGTCATGATATCTTTTAGTTCATTACTTCATCCTCTACTTACTTCCCCACACCCACAACACACTCCAAAATGCAAACGCTTAGAAGATTATTTGGAGAAGAATGAACTATTTGATATGTATGTGTGGTCTCTGGATTTGAGTTTAGTAAAAGAAAAGAAAGAATGGATTTATAGAAGAAAAAAAGAAGGGATGATTAATTCTTGTTTGGATTCAAAAAATTTTGTGAAGCAAAAGTTTATAAAGGATTGTAAATTTTTCTTGTTTGGATTGGATAAAAAAATGAAAGGAAGAATGAAATTTTATGTTTCAATGGATATTTATCCCCCTTATTACTTTTATATTTAAACATAAAATAAAAGATAGAAAAATCATTAAAAAAAAAAAAAAACTCCTCTCTTTCAGAGACGGACCCAGGATGAGATATTAGAGCGGGTCAAGTATAAAGCATAGAGAGAAGAGATCTTAATAAAATATAGAGAAGAAAAACCAAAAAAGTATTAGGAGCAGCAACTAAGTTATTACTCTAGTAAGATTGAAGAGAATAGAGACCAAAGAATATCATAATCCACCATCAAGATTATTAGAAAAAAAAAACATTCTTACTTTTTGCTCCAATTCAAAAAACGACAAAAAATAAAATTCTGTAGAGAGAAGTAAAAGAGATCTTACGTGTTATCTAAAAAGAAAGAGTAATGTTCTACTTTCTGATGATTGTTCAACTAAAATTACAAAAACCTCATCTTAAGATAGATAGAGGATACAATCAATGCTCCCTTCTTCTTTGTAAATTCACTTTTAATCAATACAATTTCAGAAGGAAGGACCTCCCTTTCAATGAAAAAAATAAAATAAAATTGCAAAAACCAAAAATAAAGAAGATAAATATGAAAGGTTAATGGTAAAGAGATTAATTTACTAAAATAAATTAAGTTACCATTTATTAAATTAATTTTTCATTCTAAACAATAATTATCAAATCAATTACATGCTTATTTATCGCTCAAATTCCGTGTACTTGATTTTCTAACTTCTGAAAATAAAACATCATTACCAATTTGTACACTAATTTGTTGTGCATGTTTTGTTCTTTCCCCAAAGTTGGTTTTGTGCTTTCTCCAAAATTTGTACCCAAATTTATCTCATAAAAGGAAAAAAACACAATTTGGGGGGGGGGGAGGGGGGTTAGGGCCCCCCTAAAGCATATGTAGTTCTGTCCCTGATTAGGAAGGTTTGTGCTTGTGAAACTATAGAGAATAACGTAACATACATTTATGAAAAATTACGTGGGGTAGAGTGACATTTAACACAACATAAATAAACACAGTGGTAAAAGCACTCACTTGTTAATAGAGGTGGCAAAACAGGTTGAGACTCGCGGGTCGACCCGCCTAACTCGTCAAAAAATAGGGTTAGGGTTGATGATTTAGTGACTCCCCAAATAAACGGGTCAACCCGACCCAACTCGCCAAATTGACGGGTCGGGTCGGGTCAACCCGCGGGTGACCCGTGAACCAGCCAAAATGACCCACATAACCCGCCAACCCGCCAAACGTGCAAAAACGACCCATGAACCCGCCTAACCCACATAACCCGTCAAAGCGACCCGTAAACCCGTCAAAAATGACCCGCGAACCCGCCAAAACGACCCGCCTAACCCCTTATAATAACCCACCTAACACACCAACCCATTAGGGTCGGGTTAGGGTTTAAAACCCCTGACCCGTTTATTAAACGGGTCAACCCAACCCAACCCGCCAACCAGCTGAACCCGTCGTAAACGGGGCGGGAAAACCCGCGGGTACCCGTTTGCCACTTCTACTTGTTAAATTTGGATCACTATCATAAGAGGGAGAATCGTTAATCAATTTTGACGAAAGTTCTTTGTACGATGTTGCAATCGTTTCTTGGAGTAGTCTATTAAGATTAAATTATGAGAAGGAACCTAGATATATACATAATTATCTTGACAGATTCACCCACAAAATGTTTAATACAATATATAAGCCAAGACAGAAATTAACTATGTAAACTTATAAAATGGACTCGATTCAATATGGTCATACACCACTTGATGAACTATATATGAGCCTATATATATAATATAGAAACATTCCAACAGTGTTCACATCCTCACAAGCCCCAAGGCCTAAAAATGACTTGGGGTTTCCAATTAAAACAATCGCCCAAGTTAATCATTGTTTTCATTCTCCTTATTGTCTTTTTTTTATTTTTAACTTCATCTAATATTCTTTAATTTCAACCTTTTTCTGCCTCAACATATAATATGGTCCTTAAAAAAATTATACAATATTCAATAATAATGAAAAATTGATGATAAATTTAATAACGACAATACAAAATGCAAGTACACGCGCGCACACAGAGTCTTTTAGTCTTGGAAAACGATTCTAAACTTTTCAATGTATTTCCTAATTTATAAGAGAGAAAATATTTGAAAGCTATTAACAAATAAATTCTTTTTTTAGTTTTATAGTAGAGAAAATTATTTTAAAATTTTTAATTGGAAAATGCATTTGCAACTATGTTATGAGTTTTCTACAGAAAAAAGCTAATTTCTATTTTCTAACTCTGGCTATTTAAAGAAAATTAAGAAATTCTTATTTTTTGTGAAAAAAAAACTCAAAAAAGTTGGAAATGTGATTACCAATTGAAAATGAAAATAATTTTCTCTATTATAAAACTGAAAATGCATTTACTTAATAACTTTCAAATATTTTTTTTCTCTTTTAAACAACTAGGAAATATATTCATTTTCCAAGTTCAGAATTGTGTTTGTGAGTGTGTATACCTACACAATGTGTTGTTATTATTAAATTTATTTTTCACATTATTATTCACTATTGTGTAAAGTATTCTTAAAGACCTAAATTATATGTTAAGATGAATAATGGATAAAGAATTAGATGAAGTCAAAAAAATAATAAGAAAATAAAAAATAAGACAATAAAGAGATCGAATTAAGAAACAACTTAAAGTTTTGAACTATTAGGCGTGCTTTCTAAATGAAAAATTGTTAGAACACTCTCCAAATTTATTAAATGAAACTTTGAAAACTAACCCAAAGTTTTTCTACATTACTCTTCTTTAAAAATTTGTAAAATTATTTTTTAGTTTTTATTGCAAAAAATTTTTCTTTGTAAACATAATATTCTAGAAAATTTTTCTAAATAACAATTTTAGTTTTTTTGAAGTAAATAGGACCTATTTTCTTAAAAAAACTAAAATTAAAAAATAAAAATTAAATTTCTAAGTAAACAGGGCCTAATGTATTCTCGCTTCTACGGCGATATTGAGCAGTTGCAAGAACATATGAATCTTAATAGACGTATATACATTAATCTTGATCCAAAAGCTCACATCCACAGTCCACACACACACACACACATATAAATAAATATATATATATATATATATATTATATTTATATTACTTCTTCCTTTTCCTAATAATCTTCTAAACATTTATATTTTGGAGTGTTTAGGGGCATTGGGGTTTTTTTCTTTTTTTTTTTGTTTGGGAGGGGGGGCAGAAGTGGGGGTTTGGTGAGGTAGGTAATAGTAGAACATGAAGTATGAACTAACACTATGTTTGGATTGAAGGGAATAGATTGGGAGGGAGTTAAGAATCCCTTTTTTTTTTGGATAGAATGGATGTAGGGAGATGGATGGGGTCAAGGGGAAATATTTCTTATCCCCCATTTCCTTTCAAACTGGTCCTCCCAAATTCGGGAAAAATAGAAAGAGACTTCCCATGGCCTTTAATTGTGTAGTGCACATGCCCCGAAAATAGAGATTAATGTCTATTTTGAAATCATAACAAGTAATTAACATACATTTTTTATAAACCACAAGAGGTAGGATGTTATTGACCTATTCATATTATGCTATAAAACTCTTGGTTGGCAGAATATGCTTATAAAGACATTTCCCATGAGCTTAGTACGAGATGAAAATAATGAGATAATGAGAAAAATGAATAGCTGAAGTGGTTTATATGGACCTTATTATATCATGGTCCTTCAGCATAGTACTCCGTGCTTCTCCTGTGTGTAAATAGTCCACGTACTGTTTATGCTGCACTACTATTCACGCATAGTAAATGTTTGTTTATTATTCTACAACTATTTGTTTACTATTTCACAACTGTTTGTTCATTACCACACAACTATTTGTTTACTGACTTTTGCATATATATCATATATTTGTTTATTACACTACAACTATTTGTTTACTACTCTACAACTATTTATCCACTGATTATTTATTCATTACCCCACAATTATTTGTTCACTGACTTTTATATACACATCAAATATTTATTCATTACGCCACAATTATTTGTTTACTCCCCACAACTATTTGTTTATTGAATATTTATTCATTATCCCACAACTATTTATTCACTAACTTTTATATATATATCAAATATTTGTTTATTACTTCATAACTATGTGTTCACTACTCTCACACACATAGACACAAAACACATATGCACATACTTTTACAGAACACGAACACACACATACACAATAAGCAAGGTGGCGACGTGAAGACTTATTTGGTAGTGGTGCTGCCATAAATCACGATCTAAAAAGTTCGAAATTGCTTGAGTATTCATTAATGGTGAATTTAGATTTAAGCAATTATATCTTGAATTAAAGATACCATGAGAATCGCGAAGCTACAACAAGAAACAACGCCGAAGAGAGTTTGAAGCTCGCAGTATGGTAGCTTAGTGATGGCGTGATGATCGAAGAGGAAGAGAGAAGAGAAGAAGAGAGAAAGGAGAGAAGAGAAGAGGAGAGAGAGAGAGAAAGAGAAAGTCATTATTAGATCTAGTTTTGATTTATTTTATTTTAAACATGGGTGCATCATAATCCATAAGAATACAATCCTGCAGGAGTATGGTATATTTTGCCTAGTTTATAAAGGAAAGATATGTAGTAAATAGTTTGACATTTATGTCCTGGCAAGACCTCTAAAACTGAAAGAAGAAGAAAAAAAGAAAAGAAAAAACCTGGCAAGACCATTAAGCTAAAGCATTAATTAGATGATGCATCCATAGCTACCAGATGATATATTCATGTAGCTGACCCAAAAAATGAAATAAAAGATTGATGGTCATAGATTAAAGTTTGTTTGGATTGACTTTTTTTTAAAAGTATTTTTCAAAAAAATTTATTTTTTTGTAATAATTATTTGGATTAGTTTTTAAAAAAGTTAAAACTCACTTTTTTAAGAAGTCAAAATTCTTAATTTTTTAAATTTTTTTTAAATTTTTTTTAAAAAAATACTTAAAAAAATAAATCTAAACAAACTAGATGGCTACAACTATTTGGTATCTTTTGTATAGGAAATCAGCGATGGACTTCTAATTAGCTTAACGTGCAGACAACAAATTCCGATCTGGGATGTCCTAAATTGGAGGTGGTGCGTAGTGCTGGTAGGGGTGCTCATTGGGGATTTTTCGTCCCAATCAACATAATTTTTTTTCCTCAAAATAATATTTGGGGAAGGATCTTTGTTCCGCTCTCCGCCCCAATTCATCAATGGGGAATACATTTTGCGGAATTGGGGAATGGGAAAAAATAAACGGGGATTGGGGAATTCTCGAAAATATGTCATCATAATTAACTACATAGACGATAGCTTTAAACCACAACATAAATAAAGTATATAAACCATAGTTTCAAACCAAAACGTAAATAAAGTACATAGACCATAGTCTCATAAGTCATAATCACTCAACCATAGCATAAATAAAAAGTCCAACGTATAAATAAAAAATATTATTTTAATAAGTTGCCGATAACCATTCATTTCCATTCTCTGTTACTCCATGAACTTTCAAATCTTAGTCATTGTTTTTGTTGGTTCAATGCTAACTTTGATATGTCTAAGAAATAAAAAACCAAATATAATATATAATATGTATTAAATATATATAATAATAATAATAATAATAATAATAATAATAATAATAATAATAAAATAAAAGAAGTAGTTTGGGTTTTGAGGATTTCCCAAATAAAAAAATTTTACCGTTCCCCAATAATTTTTTCAATCCCCGATATTTTTTCCCCTTTCCCCATTTCCCCAAACCCGATTTTCCCAAACGCAAAATTTCGGGTCGATAATCGGTTTTCGAATAACGCACACCCCTAACTGCTGGCGCCTGCAAAATACTTTTAGACGTCATCGCAAGTATTCCAACTGATTAAAGTGCTAGTCTCGCTAACAACCACCATGCTTTTAACGAGGGAGTCTCACGCTAATGTGAGACGCACAATTCCCTTTATATGCATGTTTTGCTTGATTTTTCATATTCGAAAGGTGTGGATATTTTTTAAAAAATATTATTTTGGTCCTCAGTATTTTTAAAGTAATTAATTTAATTTTTAATAGTTACAAAAAATAATTTAATTGATCCTTATTTTAATCTTAAAAATAGTCATGTGATTCCATTTTAGCCTTACAAAAAGTCATGTGATGGTTACGTAACCAATTAATGAAGAAAAAAATTGACATTCTTTGCAAAAATTAACATTTTTTTAGACATTACAAAGTAAATGAGTTACTTTTGAAATAGTAGGGACCAAATTGGCTTTTTTTTTTTTTTTTTTTGCAAATATTAAAGACCAAATAGATTATTTTTGAAATAATAAGACTAAACTGACACTTTTTGCCAACAATAAGACTTTCTGTAGAATTTGCCTTCTCCAATTCAACTAGTTCTAGAGGAAAATTCTAAAAAAGCATCCATGCCTTCCAAACAAGAAAAGCATGCATATGTGAGTGTGAGGTGTGGATCTTACATGCATGAGAGCTAGATCTAGTCGCTATTACATAATGATTGATTGTAAAACTGAGCCCATTCTGAATAAATTAGAATGTTAAGCATATTCTTTACTGCTAATGTATAGATTAATGAGATCTACACTAAAGTTGCAGAGAGAGAATAGCTGGACACATCAGCATTCAGAATGCATCATAACTTACCACATCAACTCTTAAGAATGCTTGACACATCAATTCTTTTGTGCAATAGAAAATGCAAGTGAATTTTGATGCATGAAGCATGTGTGGGTTGATAGCATTGTAAGTGCAAATAATTTCGTGCATGTATGTTATTCGGGATTCCTTTAGTATTTTTAATAATGATGTAGAAACTAAAATTGAAGTATAATAACAAATATTGAAATGTGACTTCAAACAATGACAATAAATTGTGAAGTATAGACAATGTTTTTAATATCATAATATTGTGAAAGAGATTCAATAATAATACACCGAATAGAGCACATGCGAGTGCTGTGTGGCATAATTTGTAATGATAAAGGTCAATAAGTTTTAGTATTTTATGGACATTGATCTCGTACTTCGTGGTCCGACGACATTTCTAAACGGTGAGTAGGCTTCCGGCTGAAGTTACTGCTCCATCCTTGGATCTTTTAGGTTGTATCGCAGAGCTAAAGTTTTTCTTAATATTTAATTAAAGCTTGCCTTTTACTCGATGTTAATGTCTGCAAATGCTATTGTGCAGTTCCCAATAGAAGAATGTGAGGCATTTTACCAAATATCAAATCTTATTAACACTTCAATAACCTTAGTAGCAATTAGACTTACACATCTTAGGTGAGCAAGCAAAGACCTACATGAACACATATATAAAAGGGTTACGCCAATTTCTAGATGACTAAGATAAATTCCAGGCTGCTGTTTTGTTCATTTATCTATTTGCCTTCTACCATACTGGTTTGCTTTCTATAACCAATAGTTATTGCTCATATAGTTGTGACCAGTTAATATTATCGAAGACATGACCCCAAAAAAAAATTATCGAAGACCATATCATTCATTGTTGTGTAGCACAAGATTCAAAAACTTGGACTTAGATTACATAAGTAATTAAAATTTGTTAAATGTAGAAATGGCAATGAGAACAAATTCTGTGACTACTTGCTCCGAGCAAGGAAAGTTTTGGTTGACCAAAGAAGAATAGGGTGGGAGATGGGGATTAATCTTTAATCCCAGGTATTTGTACTGGCATTTGTTATATGCTTATTTGAAATCTTAAAATTAAAAAACATACAAAATTATATATATATATATATATATATATATTTCAAATTAAGGTTTCAAATGAGAATATAACGAAGGAACTTTCTTCATATAAGAGCGGAATAGGATTAGGCATAAGCTCCTCCGTTTTCTTCTCTCTTTTTTCTGTTTGCTCTCTCCATCCTTTCCACTCTCAAATCTCATTCTCACAGCTGCATGCGTGTCTTTTTCCTTCTCATAATTGATGCTGAAATATAATATATAATATAATAGTATTATTTAAATACCATATTCGACTAGAGAATAAATAAAGCAGGGACAGTAACATTATCCAATCATGTACTTTAATTGATAGAAAAATATGAACTTCTATCTTACATGTTATCTAATCAGTATTAAGTGAGAGTATTCTCCAAGTTTATATATCAATTTTACAATTTTTAATTTATCAATCTGGAGCAATTAAATTATATAACATTTGTATGTTATAATTAATTTATTGTATATAGAAGATTTTTGCTTTTCAAACATTATGAGAATGTTACGTGGCATCTAATATGGTGAGTTACAAGATAGTTAACGTACTAATATTCTATTATATGTCATCTATTGTATTATCTATTATTTATGTACATTGTTATTTTTAATTTGAGATTTAATTGCAAATTAATTAATACCTCAAAAAAGATTCATATTTGAATTTCAAAAGATTTATAATTAGATTTGTTGCTATTATAAAACAAATAAACTTGATGAGATTTATCACTTACTATTCAAAACAAATTAAAGTCATGCAGAATACCGGATATGAAAATGCTAGTTTATTTGATACGAGAGACATTTGAATTTCCCAGCTATAAGAAATGGATGGAATCAAATCTAAGATGTGGCGCTCAGAGAGGTTGTCAAAAGTGGTCATTGAAACAGAGCCTCCTTGTGTGTGAAGGCTTTAATGTGAAGTCCACATTGGGCTGGCATTCAACTCGATCTCCTCGTGATGATGGAATGATGATTCAAGATCTTGAAGATGTAAGCATTAGACATGTTACTCGAAATGGAAATGATGATGTCAAAAATTGGCTAGCAAAGAATGTGAAACTAGAAATTTTTTTCCCAAATTGGATTGATAATCCCGGCTGTTTGGTGAATTGCTCAATATCTTACATGTTGTCTTTGTAACCACCGGAATTGGTTTGTTTTTATTAATGGAAAATTCCCTTTTTGGGCCAAAAAAAGAATCTAAGATTATAAATTTGGAGAAACATATTTCATATATTATCATTTTTTTTGGGTCAAAAATAGGAAATATTAACATTAAACTTCAAGAGAATATATAACCATCTGGCTCATTACATAAAAACCAACCAACAAACCAGAACAATTAGGCCAAGACCATAAACAGACCTGGACAAGGACCATACAAAAAAAACCAAAAAAAGACCAAATTTCCCCAAAACAAATGGCCCAAACAAATTTCAGCCCAAAGCACAAACACACCCTAAAACTAGAAGGCACACCAAGGATCGGCGTCGCTCTAATGGCCAAAAACACCAGAGTCGACGTTGCAGACATCATTCCTATTAGCAAAAAACCGATCAAAGCCTAACCAACTGCCAACATCCCATTCTTGACTACCAACGAGGTGAAAAGTGCAAGAAACTCCAAAACTTCCAACCAAGACACTGACAACGAAACAAATACAAAGAAACAGATGAAAAATGCCAACAAGGTGAGTTTAATAGCAGTCACCAAACCGGATAGAGGTTGGCCAAGGAAATTACAACTCTAGATGGTCTAAACATTCTAATAAAAAGAATGGACCCTCTAGATCTACAACGTGAACAGGTGGTTCCAAAGGCCATCCTCTTACCTTTGTACGTCAGAAATAAAGCGGACTCACGAGTAACCGGCACAACGAACTTCCAGCAACATGAAAATTAGGTTGTTGGAATGATGTGGAGTTATATTATCACCTTAAAATAAAGCAATTAGTATGATCACAATATGTTACGAAAAGGAGAATGCAATTGACTGCAGACCAGTGCAAACAAGCCTGAAGAAAATACATATCTGTGATGTGTGTGAGGTGGAGCATCGGATTAAGACTCTCTCGTATTAATAGTTCTCTCGTATTGATATGATAGAAATTTTAATCATTCAAGTGTGAGGGAACCAATGATATGAAAAGATTTTAAGCCTTTGGGCAAGATGTTTCCCAGTCCTAATGAATAATAAGCTGTAATGCTTGCATTTTTCATTTTTTCATTTTTTTTTTATCGTTTTAAAGCATGACCGTACCCTTAAATTAGACTTGCTATATATTCGGTCAATATTTTTTCAGCACATTCTTATGATTCTAATGTCTTTTCGATCAACGACCTAGATTAAATAAATTAATTAATCATCTAAACCTTCCAATACTATGTTGTACACTTGTAGCAAATTTGGCTTATTATATTGCCCCAGCAGCTTATTATTATGTCCTAGTAAAAAAATTTTCGGATATTGCTACATAGTTGTTTAAATAATTTAGTGGGAGCAATGCTCTCTTTGTACACAACAGTTTTGCACTTAATTATGAACACATTGTCAGGTAATAGCTCAGAAATTACTAATAATTTATATACACATCAATATTAATTGATTCGAGTTCCGAGAGGAGTTTTATTTTCCTCTTTAAAGAAAAACGAAAATTTTATTTAATTAGAACAGGAGCAGAAAGGAAAAGAAAAAAAAAAGATATACAAATAAACATGGTTAAAAAGAGTACAAGTCCTAATAAAAAAAATTACTATAACCACATGAGATAATTTACTAAGCCGTTAGCATGACAAAAGACATGTCCCATTGCATATATAGTCAGCAGTAAAAGATAAGAAGTAAAACAAATTCAAAATGAGAGAGAAAAGTTTTCAAACGAAATTCAAAAATAGTCTAAAAGCATAAAAAGACCTGTACAAAAAAGAACCAACAAGCACATCTATCTTACAAGCAGAAACAACTGGAGAGCTATTAGTAAAAAAAAAAAAAAAATAGATGCTATTGCCACTGGCAAATAGTAGATAGAGATGGAGAAGAAGTATTAGGAGGGGAAAAAAAAGGAAAAAAGAAACAGCAAGAAGGAAATGGAAAATTGAGGTGAAAGAGAAGAAGGTATGGAGCATTTCTGTCTTTTAACAGGTTGTCTAATATTTGCCTTTGCAAAAAGTCCAAGTTCTCTGTCTCGTGAGCAGACGATAAATAATTTTCAACAATTTAAACAGAAAGTATTGGATGCTTATTATGATATAGCACATCATACATAGTATATATATTAGAAAAATATACAAGAGAGAAGGTTTCAGAAGTAATGAATATCCTCGTCTCAGCTTCTATTGCCTTTTGCTGACGTCCAACAAGCTGGTCCCGGTGTACGAGCTTGTGGACAAATTATTATAAAAATTTTTATTTGTGAAATGATTTTCATATATGATTGAATTTGAATACAATTTTTGTTCGAGAAGAATTGATTGTCAATTAACTTAGTTCTTTGTTGGACAAAAAGAAATTTGAATATATTGGTAAAGTATAACGTAGGAGAAATATTTACTAATAGTAAATTGTTTATGCCGTTGAGACAAATGTTTAGATTTGAAAAGCATGGAATGCAAACTATGCCTATTGGTTTTTGGAATATTGTTTTTCTGGAACTTGGATCCCTCTTCAACGGCAGTTAACGAATTGATGAATTTTATTTTTTTGAAATATGGTTTGGGACAAGGTAAAATGAATTTTATTCTTTTGTAGACTGCAATAAATTAAGTTAGTAGTTTCACATATTTGAAGTCCTAATTACATCTAGAAATGTAACATACAAATTTAACTTGTTATGTTTGGCTCAAACATAAGAATTTTCAATGTAACTAAAATTGATACTATACTTGGAAGCATAACTAATTTTTATTACATTTAGAAGTGTAGTTAATATTTGTTACTTTTGGAGTATAACTAATATAGGAATGAACAAGGGGTTCATGGAGTAGCTCAAATGTTTAGAACTACTTCTCTCAAGGTGATGTCCTGAGTTTGAATTTCACGAGGTGCGAGGGGTTTCCCAAGAAAACATAGGCATAAACCAAATGAAATTTAAAACTTGTCATACTCTGAAATATAACAAATGTATTTTTCAATTTTAGGCTTTATACATTTACCTTAGCTGTGAGATTTCAGCTCTTATACTGTAGAACTTTTAATAGTAGAGCTTTAAGTAAAGTATTGTTGAATAAAGGTTGTTAATTTTTTGAGTGGTAGAGCTTTGAGTAAAAATGTTAATTGAATAAAAGTCATAACTAATTGGCTATCTGTTTTAGGAGTTGAAATTTCGGCTGTTTGAGTGTGATATAGGATAAAAAAAAAATATGGCCTAGTATTTTCTAGAAAAGCTGAAGGAAAATAATTTTTGACATAAAAGTAAAAACAGTTTCTCAAAAGATTTTTTGTTTGAAAAGTTTCAATTTGGAGCTTCTAATTTTTTAATTATTTTCTTCGACTTTTGTATAAAGCTATTTTGAAAATAGCCAAATAAGCTAGTTTTAGCTTTTGAACTCGCATGAAATACTTTTCAACGTCTATAAGCTAAGCCAAACAAGCTCATATATCATCCTTTTACCTCTTCATTATTATTTATGGACCACTATATCATTATTATCCGAATATCATCTTTTATATGTTACCTAATTCGAATATTAACAGTATATGTGAAAAACGATATTTATGAGATGATGTCTAGCATCATCCATTGCTTATCTACTATGAGTTAACTTTTCTACATATATGAGAAATTTGACGTACCATATTAAAAAGAGTAAAATGATAAAAAGATGGATACATTAAACCATAAGTTCATATATCTTTGTCACTTGTAATAATTTTATCACTTAACTTTCATTGATAACAGATTCGTCCCATACTAAATAGTTTTGTATTGCTTTAGTTCAAACTCTAGTTTTGTTAAAGAAAAAAAAAAAGCAAATTTAGGATTCAAGTGCATCTCACTTGAGATTTAATGCATTTTCTAACAAAAAGTAGAGTTTGGATTGAAGGCAACACAAAACTATTACGTAATCAAAGATAAAAGATAAGATTATTACGAGTGACAAAAAGAAGAAACAATTAGTATAATGTACCTAAAAATAGTAAGTATTAAAATTTTTTTAGAAAAAAAAGTGACACTAAGCATTACTCTTTAGGGTAAAATGCACGTTACCCTCTTGTGGTTTGTGTAATTAGCTAATTACCCTCCGATTTTTTAAAACTTACCACACTACGCCCCCTGTGCTTTTTAAAATGTAGCACATAATATACTACTTTTACGTTTTTCGTTTAAATTAATTTATTGTGCATCAAAAGCGTCTCTTTTTGCATCTGTGGACATCAAAACTTGCAATGTTTTATATATTTTCACAAAAATATGTAAATTTTTAGCTGACGATAACTAAATAATAACAGAAAAAAGAGGTGAAGTGCGGCATTTTAAAATGCCAAAGGAGTAATTTGTGGTAAGTTTTGAAAATATAGAGAGGTAATTAGCTAACTAAACAAACTATAGGAGGTAATCAGCTAATTAGATAAACTATGGGGGGTTAACATGTCACTTTTTAAAAAAACATAAGAGAGTAATATGATAAATTTTAAACTATAAGAAAATAATTAACAAATTATAAAATCATAGAGATAACATGTATTTTACCCTTGCTCTTTACATGTTCGATCCTTCAACCATTCAGATTAAGAAGCATCGGCGTGCAATGACGACATCTATGGACGTTACGTAAATGGTTTGGCTCTTACAGTGTCATGGCTTGGTCTGAAAATTTGTTTCATACGTACTGAATAGGAAATGGGATTTGTCCAGTTAGACTTTGTTGGTTGTAGCCATCCTTCAAGTTGGATGAAATTTGATCATGTACTGTCATGGTTAGTGCTTGCCAAAGTGGACAGGAGTTAAGCAACTTGTATGTATTACTTTTCATTTTTGCGACCAAAAACTCAACTTATGTTGTGTTTGTTATATGCTTATTTGAAATCATAAATTTAAAAAATATATATTTCAGATTTGAGATTTCGGATAAACGCATAACAAACACAGCATTAGTAGGGTCACGTGACTCACATTAAATTTACCAGACATTACCAATCTCATGGTACAAAAAACTACAAACCTTGTTCTGCAGTGATGCATTACAAAACTTGCTTGAAATTAGTCAAGAACTTGATAAAATTTGTGATTATTAGTGGATATAAGTTTCAATTACACATTTTAATTTTCTACAATATATCATTATTCGATTACTCTACTTGATCATCTCAATCTTTGAATGTTCCTTTTGTCCTAATTGTAACTGATTGTGACAATTTTACCTGCAACAAATTAAAAACAAACCAATTTAAATTGGATATGTACATACATCACACAGCATAATACTTCCTCTAACTAACCCATTAAAAGCCCATAAATAGAATAGAGCAAAGACCTAGTGTTTTGCCAAAACTGGGAAAAATCCAAAAGAATTTAAATAACCCTAGACCGTGACCACCTATTTATAACACCCATGAGACCCTCCGGACCTCTGCCCATTTTCTGCATTCTGTACTTGTTTTTTCGTCATCAGAGAGTTTTTTTAAAAAAAAATGATCTTTCATGCAAACCTTCTCTACATATTCCACCATTGATACAAGAATTAGAGGTAGAGTAGGCATGAGGGGAAAAACATCTCCAAAGCAAAGCAATAAAACAGACATGGAAATTGACAAGATTGATAAACTAAAAGAAGAACCTCAACTCTCAGGTGCTTACATTCGTAGCCTTGTCAAACATCTAACCTCGTCAAGAACCAAAGATCCGTTAAACCCCAAATTGGACCATGAATCTCATGCGGATGGACAAGGGTTGTCGTCGTCGACTAACCATAACTTAGCTAAAGATGGGGTTGGTAGTAGTGGTAGAGCAAAGCAATCTCAGCCGCCACCTCAACAGCCTCAGCAACATAAGAAGCAAGTTAGGAGAAGACTTCACACCACTAGGCCTTACCAAGAGAGGCTGCTGAATATGGCCGAGGCTAGAAGAGAAATCGTAACAGCCTTGAAGTTCCATCGAGCTGCTATGAAACAAGCTAATGAGAAACAGCAACAGCAACAGCAACAGCAGCAGCAGCAGCAGCAGCAGCTGCCACTGCAACAGCCGCAACAATCGCAAATGGACGTGGAACCTCCTCTACAACGTGAAGGAAAATCGAAATCCAGGAGAAATCAGAGAATTTATGCAACCAACGATGCGAATAATTTTTCGAATTACACCGAGAATTTCTCCTCTTCAGTCGTTTCTTACCCTCCCTGCTATAATCCATACACATGGCCAGTGTCACCAGTTGCACCACTTGTCCAAGAAAGCCTCAATTTTGCACTTCCAAATCAAACATTAGGCTTGAACCTCAATTTTCACGATTTTAACAATTTAGACACCACCCTGTACCAAACCAGCAATAACCCATCAATTTACTCCTCATCCTCGTCTCCATCAACCTCTTCTTCAACCCCAATCTCTCTTGCAACTGAAGAAGTCAATAATGGTGCACCAATGGTGGCTGATGCTGCAGAAGTCAATAATGGGGGAGACTTAGGCTTGCATCAAGTAATGGATGACAAAGAGATAGCAGAGATCAGATCAATTGGGAAGCAGCATGAGATGGAGTGGAATGACACCTTGAATTTGGTAACTTCTGCATGGTGGTTCAAATTCTTGAACGCCATGGAACTTGGTCCTGAGGAGAATAAAACTGAAGATAATTATGGGTGCTTTCCTTTTGATGAAGTTATGGAGTTTCCATCTTGGTTGAATCCAAATGAGAGCTGCTTGCAACAACGCCTGCTGGATTATTACTCTGATGACTACTTTCAAGATCCTGCCTTGCCCTGGTAAGATGAGATTCCTCTTTTTTATCCCCCTTTTTTCTATATTCTAGAGTTTTCAGTATACAACAAGATGAGATTCTCAGAGACAAATTGCTTTTAAATGTGAAAAAAAAGGGTCTATCAATTGTGCATAATTGGTCCATGTATGTAACCATTTTATTCTTTTTTTCTTTTAGTAAACCCTTTTATCCTGGTGAGATTTGAATTCAACATCGTATTTTTAAAAAAATAATTTTAATCACTTAAATTACTCCTAATCCCGTCTATGTATGTAATCATTGTTGTCAAATATTGTCAAACAAGTGCATACATCTGCGTCTGTGCATCGGAAGATGATGATTTCTGTTCCTAGGCTTTCTTTTTCCATGACAATTTCTTTTTTATTATTTTACCCTCCACATACGACCAACTTCGCATTAATTCTTCCGACCTTCGCATACAATTAATTATAGGAAGGTATGGAGCTTCTTATCTTCAGTTTTTTGTCGTAAAGTGTGGCAAGTAACCAAAAACACCACGGACTTGTTTGTTCACACCAAATATTTCATATGATTGTCAAGTGTCTATATAAAATTAATTTTCATATATCAATATTTTATACTTAAAATTGAATTTTATTCCTAAAGTGTCATTTATGAATTTATATATTTCTCATGTTCTCATTGTTCTTTCCGTTGGCAGCGTAAACTTAACTTTTACAGGCACGGCTTTTAATTTGTGGAAGAATGTGTTGGATTGTCCAGGGTAAATGGTGACTTTGAAAATACAAAAAAGAAAAAGAATCGCCTCGCGAGCTCACTTTTTTAATATTGAAAAAGATCTAAAAGCATCTAACAAAACCGAAGGTCAATCATTGCATGACAGCAAGTAGGTGATAGCCCCCCCCCCCCCAACACCCAAAAACCTAAAAAAAAAAAAAAAAAGAAGAAGAGATTAAAAAAAAAAAAAACCCTATCTTAAAGGAACGAAAAGTGAAATATATCATAAAAATAATTAGAAGACTTCCAATTGTGTCGATGTTTATTTTTTTCAAATTAATTCATTGCTTTTAAGGATTCGTTTAGATTGACTTTTTTCAAAAGTATTTTTTCAAATATTTTTTAGAAAAAAAAGTGTTTTTTTGAAAAGTTAAAATTGAAAAAAAATTGTAAATGAGTTTTTTTCAGAATTTTAGTTTTGTTGAAAGATAACCAAATAATTATTAAAAAAGGAATAAATTTTTTTCAAAAAAATAATTTTTATTTTGAAAAAAAATGGATCCAAATAAGTCTTAATTCAGAGTTAATTCTTATATGAGTATGTGTTTCTTTGTGAAAGCGATTACTGACCACTTTTTCGCCGTTTGTGGTTGAATGCATGCAGCATGGACATCGGGGAGATCGAAGGAATAGATGGGGAGTGGTTAGCTTGAGCAAGATTGATTGATTGCTTGCTTCTTTCTTTTTGTTTTCTATTTTCATTTTTCTTTTTGAGAAAAAAAAAATCTAAAATCAAATCTTCGGCCTCTGTTTTATTGTGGTCGCGCAGCTTTGAGCACATTTCTTTTTCAATATATTTCTTTTCTAAGTAGCTTCTTTCTTTTAATAAGGCTTGGTAGTGTCATAATGGTGGTGGTCAGAGAGTAAAGAATACATGTAGAAGAAAAGGATTCATGTCTTCCACCTCAGTTTCATGAAATGAAATATTTTATTGTTTGAGGAATTTATTAAGAGTATTATTATGTATACCTTGAACAAAGTATTATATTGAGGAATTTATTAAGAGTATTATTATATATAATTTTTTTACTTATCTACTTTTTTCTAATATTCAGATGGATTAAGACGTCACGCTGAAAGATATAATCCAAGTAAAATAGTGAGAAACAAAACTAACAGTGACACAATTAAATTGGCACTTTAGTGTAAGCAAAATTTTCGAACTTCAAACAAATAAAAGAAATATATCCAGCTTGAGGAAAAAGTACGAGGTTACTCCTCAGTACAGTATAAAAGATTGATGTTTAATTTCATTGTTATCATTATATATTACCAAAAATATTTTGACTGTAACAACTTAAATTCAAAAAAAAAATTTAATCCAAAAGACTTGTTTATTAGGCAGAAAAATTGTTGTATTTATGACTACTCTCAAAAAAGTGACATTTTTAATGTGATAAATTATTACATCTACCCCTATGCAGGCCAATGACCAGATCGAATTAGCCTATCAATACTGGGGCTACTACATAATAGCCCTTTCCTTTTCTAGTTAGACTACACTTAGCTACCTAGCTATTAGTATTTAATGCGGGACTTATTGATACTGACGTGATGATAATCCTTTTCCTTTCTGGGATATTAACGTGATGGCAGTTCTTTCTCTTTTAAGCGTTTGCACCCACTTATTGGTTTTTAGTGGACATTTATCGACACTGACCCAACGATTGCCCCTTTTTTTTTGTGGCTAAACTCATTTATCAATATGTAGTGTGTCCTTGTGTACACCTTAATCTAGCCTTTCCCTTTTTGGCTACTATACTCACTTATGGATATTCAATGTGACTTTGTATAATATCTTAATCTGATGTTTCCCTTTTTGGCAATTACACTTACCTATCAATATTTAGAGGGTGTTTGGATTGACTTATCAAAAAATTATTTAAAGCACTTTTAGCTTCAAGCGATTTTTTTTTATATTCAACTTTAAGTAGTTACGTGTTTGAATAAAAGTTGTAGTTATAAAAATAAGTATTTACATGTTTGATTAAAGAGGGTTGAAAAGTAAGTTATATGGTTAAAATAACTATTAAGGACATTAAAATAGAATTTAAAAAAGTAAGTATAAGATCAAAGAGTTTAGTAATAAAAAGGTAAGAATAAGATAGGAAATGATTTGGTCAAATTTGCTTTTTTTTAAAGTACTTAAAGTCATAAAAAATAAAAGTTGGAATTAGGAAATTTTTTATTTTTTATTTAAAGCCACTTAAAAAAGTACTTTTTAATTAAAACAAACACTTTTATTAGTTTAAGTTAAGCTTTAAGTAAGTTTGACTAAAAAAAAAAAAATCAAACCAAACCAAACCAAACATCCTCTTAATGTGGCCTTGTACCACACGTTAATCCAACCTATATTTTGACCGGACCTTAGTAGAGCTTATAATCTTTTTTCTATGGAACCCCACTCTCAAAAAACAAAACACCAATATGACAATTTATTCGACAACACCTCCCTCCCCCCCCCCCCCCCCAAAACGTCCCCCATGCACCCCAAAAGAGAAAAGAAACTCAACCCAAAAAGCTAGCTTATTAAATAGTCACTCACAAAAAGAAATGAAATTTCTAATATGGAAATCATTTGAATGACATATGATTGTTGCTTTCAGGTAGTATCCATATTGCGAATGGTCTTCTTGCGGTTGAAAAGAAAAACTTACACTGCACAGCTAAACGGTGGTCGCTTGTTTCCTCAGCACCGTGGCTTCCATGATTTACTTCTCCCATTTTCGAAACCAAGTACTTAAATGAGTGAAATAGAAAAGAAAAAAGAAGAAGAAGAACATCCTTGGTATTTGGATCTCTCATCATTCCAAAATGAAATTTATTATATTCTAAATACATTTGTCGACGTAATTAGAAAGATTGTTAGAATCACAAATTTTTTCTAAAATGATGATACACTTCGTTTCTAAAATGATGATAGAGGAGATGAGAGGACCTTGTTTTATAAATATAACCCTTCTGGTGTGTGAGTTAGTATCCTCTGCAATTTATCATATCATTTTGTAGCTTCTAACCCAAAAAAGGAACAAAGTAAGCTTTCTTTCTCTTTTCTCTTGTAAAATACAGGTAACTAGATTATATGGAGTTAATACTAGGCCATAAAGTGAACCAAACTAAGGCCTGTTGGCAGGGATGGAACCAAAAATTTTTATCAATAGGATCAAAAAGTTTAAATAAAAAATTAAAAATAAACATGGAAAATGTAGTTTTTATTAGCTTATTCTTAAATTTCTATATTTGTTATTATATGTATTCTCTAACTAAAAATCAAATGTATCCGTTTATCTATATTAAAGAATGAAATATTAGGCAACCGTAGCTCTTTAGTAAATTTAAGATAGGTCTAGTAACAAATAAAAGATTGCTGTTGGATAAATAATAAATTGTAAAATTATAGGAGTGTACTTTAGTTAAAAAAATATATATATATTTTAATAATTATAGTTAATTAAGGATGCTTTTGAAACAGGAAAATTGAAAAATCTGTTTTGGGTTTAAATAAAATTTGAGGAAACAGCAACTTGGCAGATACTTGTTCAAAATTTTCCAATTTCTCTGTGTGCAACTCTGTTTTCTCACTGAGAAAATGAAATCAATCTCAATTTCCATCTCTATCCTATTAGGCGCATAGCAAAACAGCTTTCAGAGATGCATACAACACGTGTAAAAAGACTCGGCAGATCAAAATTATCCATGGAAGTAAAAGGACGGCAGAGGCGAACCATTTTGACCAGATGAGAGCACTTCACGTAAGCCAATGTTGCAGACGCAAAACGCCGTAAGTAGTTTGCCGCGGTCGTTGAAAGTTGCCAATGTTTACCGAGATGATGAAGTAATCACTGGAGGCGTGAGGTGTGAAATTATGTTTTACAAACAAAGGTTGTGCTTTAACAAATTCTAACCCTGGCTAGGGAGAAGAGACTTTGGTTGTTTTATTTATTTATTTATTTATTTATTTGCCTTTTGGGGTTGGTTGGAGAGTGTTGTTTATCCGATTTGAATTTCGTCATTAAATGTTATTACAAAAAAAATAAATAAAAAAATTAACAAGTGTGATATTGTTTGATGCATTATCACTTTTTTATCATTAAATTTGAGAAGGAAATGTCTAAAACATCAAATTCCATTCGTGTCAAACTGTTGTGGGCGAGTTCTCAAGTCTGCCACGACTTCATATTTCCATTTTGAGTCAGCAAACAACTTTTCACATCCGCTTCGCCACCAATTTTTGGTTTCTACAGACGTGTCTGACCTTTTTAAGAAACTTGTTTTCTCGAAGAAATATAAATTTTACCGTTTTAATTTTTTTTTTCTAAACAATAAAAGCAGATCATAAGTCAGTTTAAAAAATGTATATCGTACTCTATTTTTAGATAGCTACTTATCCTTTAAAATTTTTAAAATTAAAACAAAATCAGCACAAAAGATATACACAAACATGGAAACAATTTCCCTAGTGATTTTCTCTAACAAATGGAGGTCAAAATAAAGAAATTAAAGCGCCAAAATAGCAATTCTTTTTTTCCTTATCCTTGCATCGCAATATCCCCTAACAGTGTGTGTGTGTGTATATATATATATATCCCCTAACAGTGTGTGTGTGTGTATATATATAGCAACCCAAAAATATATAAAATGGATCTCAAAGGCAATGTCCATGCATGCAGTCAACCCATTAGATTCGTATCAAGTTCAAGATGATCGATGACTTTGATGTCCAACTACAATCACATTTACCCTTTCTCATTATAGAGAAGTCAAATACCGATAATACAACCATTACAATATTTTAGAACTGTATATATATATATATATATATATATATATATTAATTACTTGGAGAAAATCAAAAACCTAAAGGCATTACTTAATTAATAACCTTGGAAGCGCTTCTTCGAATTTCATCAGCTGTAGGGGTGCTGCTGGTTTCGAGACGAGAAACACGGTAAAGGACATCATTAACCATGAGCGAAAGATCCACAACTTTTCTTGATAACATTGCCGTGAAAATGTTGTCGACAACTTTCGCGATCGTAGTACACTCCTTGCTCATGGTTAGCGTGTGGTCCATCTTGTTCTTCAAGGAATACGCATTAGAAGAAAGGTATGGGGATTTTAGATGCCGTGTCGCCCTAAGAGTAAGTTTCAGTTCCTTTAAATTCTCAGTGAGACCTCTCAGACAACCAAGCATCTCTAGAGTTTCATCAGCCCCTTCTAAGCTTTTAAGCCGAGGGATCGTGTTGATGAAATTTCTGATGCTCTGAATCTCAAGCAGGCTTAACGTTATAATGTCACGAGCGACCATCATCTCTGAGTCCTTGCCCGGAGCGAGGCAGGGAGAAGAACCCCAAGTATCTTGAACATGGGCTGAGATGGTCACTAGACATGAGATTATCACTAGAGCTGAGCATGTGTAGATATTGTACGTTGCCATGTTTACTACACGGGGAAATTTTTTGATGTAAAAGAGAGCAAATTGGTGAGTGTTTATTTATGCTTCAACAAAAGATACTTAAGAGTACATGGAGGAGGTGGATTGTGAAGGTACATTTGGTGTGGGCTAAAATTGTTGCCAACAATAGACCCCAACAAAATATTCGTTTCCCGACCAATGTATTTATCTACGCTCATTGTCCATCCAAAATACTAATTCAGTTGGGTTGGTTAGAAAATTTTTCCGAGTCTAAACGAGTTCATATTTGGTGTGGCTGTCTTCTAATCAATAATAATTTTGAGCCTTTGTTTTACAGTATCGACGAATTAATAATAAAAATATTAGAATATACTTTAATATACCTTAATTACTTTTATAAGAATGCATCATTTCATAAAAACTTACATATACATACCACCTTAATTGAGGATATCTTGAATTACACCCGAATGACTTCGAAGCATCGCCTCCTGAATCTTCTTTCTCGTTGCTCTATAATCTTATGTTTGACAATTGAAGGACTAGTACTGTTCGTGTATGAGTAGAGAGAGGGACCAACAAATTTACATGTAATCTTTTAATAAATCCCCAAGTATATACCGTGGTGAAGTATGTTAGTCGAAATATATCTTATTTTGAATTAATAGGTTAAAATTATTCTACAATAAATAGTTAACAACTTAAAGTTATTTATAACTAAAGAACAAGAAATTAAATGGATATATAAACCAAAAGGACAACTAAGATAGAGTCAAGAAATGCAAACAGAAGTCGAGGTCTAGAAATGCATCAGAAGGAAGGAAGTAAAGATAGAGTATAAAAAATTGATGTCTCAAGATCAAATTGCATGCATCCTCAAAAAGCCGTGTTCTTTTTCAGCTAAGAGCTTTGCTTGGAGTTACAAGAATCAAATCAAGTTTAAGGGGATGTTAGCAGATAAAGAAGAACTTCATTTGGTGTCTAGTTTTGAGTCACTAGTTAGATTTGTATTTCATTTTACGCAAACTATTAATTGTTGCACATATATACATGTATATGTGTGTGTATAAATATAACGAAGCATTGTTTGCGGGCTATTTTAAGAGATTAATGGCGAAGGCAAGGAAGCTTTGTAGGGATGAAGTTTCTGATAAAGATTTTACGAGTTGGGTATTTTGCTGCCATGGCTAGTGTTTGCTCGTAGATGATGGCTCATTTGGTGGCAGTGATGTGAATTTTGGTGGCTTGGATCGTGAGTTTGGTCCGAGTCGGGTTGTGTTTCTATTTGGGTTGGTGGGTTTATAAAACGGTCGAGGAGGAAACTCCTTTAGGTGGAGCGATCATGCGTGACGTGGTGCAATTGATTGCAGTGAGGTAGAGCAATCTTGTCCATCGACATATCGAGAATTTGATCAATGGAAGGATTTGATCTTGTGTGTTACTTCTCATGGTAAAAGAAGGGCATTTTTTTATAGAAATTAATTTTATCACCCAAAAAGAGAGCCAAGTTGTAATTTGAGCGAGTGTAACATGCTCATAGTCAAAAGTAAGAGATTTTTTAATGGAAGAGGATATTGTACTTTATTTTTTAATAGGACAGAGAGGTTTAGTGTCTATTTTTTTCACCATAAGAATTAATTGTACATTTATAACAAATCACAAGAGGCATGTACAATGTTATTTGAGTATTATATATAGGGGTTAATTATTTTAGTTGTTGCACTACAATTTAATTAGATGAAGTAATAAAGTTCTCTCAACTTTACTATATTTTCTTATAAAGCTTTTCGATATATTAGAATCCTTTTTCCACGTTCTAACATGGCCTTCACATGTGTGTTATGACTTGGGTTTTTTCCTTAAAAAGTTATAAATAACCTTATAGGATCCAAGGGCTTTTAAGATCTTTCACAGCTTAACCGTTTAGATGCATGTGCATTGCATGTACAAATTAATAACTTGAAAGCAATTCGATAACCATGCATTAAATATTATAAATACAAATGATATCACATATCCTTAATTATCGTGTGACTTGTTCACTGTACAATTTTGTTGCTCACTTGAAGATATCACACGTCAAGACATAAGTCACATCATGCAACAGCTTTCAAAAGGTCAAGCTGAATTAGTTCTCAATTAATGTCTCGGTTTTTCCGCTTTTTGTCCGAAACAGAATTTTAGGTATACTGTTGAAAATGTGATACAAGGGGTCCCAGGCAAGCCTTATCAATACCACAACTTGTCACTATTAAACAAGTATTATTTTGGGCTTGGACAGCTTGATCGTTATTTAATCCTTATTAATTACCCATGTAACAACCAGTGCTATTGCTGTCATGTAAAAAGACAGATTGTTTTATGGATAGGCATATCGTTTTCATAATAATTGTATCTTTTCTTCTAAAGATATCTTATCTCAAGAGTGGTGACTTCTTAAGTTAAAAAAAAATAACTGTCTACGAGATTCTTCTGTCTATATAAACCCCTAAAGGCTCTATTTGCATCCATCAACTCTATTCTCCAAATACACTTTATGTATAAAGAGTATAATTGCAAAAGGTTGTGCTGTGCAAAACATATTAGTAATCTCCATTAGTCTACTAGTAGAAGATCAAAAGAAAATATAGCATTTTTTGTTTACAAAAATACGCTTCGGTTTGAAGTTATATATTTTATTGATAACAAGGATATCCCTTGAATACTAATTTCTCCAAGGAAAAAGAAGTTGCATGTCAAATCACCCACTCAATTCTACTCTTAGAGATATATATATATATATATATATATATATATAGATATCCCAACACAAAAGCCACTTATGATTAACTCTACGAGTCCGTAGAATCATAACATGTCAGACATGAAATACAAAACGCAGTTGTAAATGGACAAATGCCAAAATATAACTACCACTGGTGACCAAATGTTATCAAACCCATTCAATTAATTAAGTTTTACTGAAGAGATTTAAGATTGGAACAACAGATTGAACTCATACGACTGAGTAGTGATGTACGTCGCGGACTCCATGCTGTTTGCCAGTTATTTTGTTCTTCTTTCAGGAAGGAATGACTTGCTCCAAATTAGAGCTCAGCCTGGAGGGGGTACCTGCCTAGGCAATCCAGCCAGGGATTCCTGGAAGGCCTCTTAATGCGGCGGACTGATCGCCAAACGGCGCTATTGCATTTGAAGCCAGAGCCGAAAGAGAGTTGCCAGATGCGGTCACCTCTCTTGACTCTCTCCTTGGCTTCCAAGTAAGCCAATTCATACCAAATGCTGCTGCTGGAAGTGTTACCAAATCGCTGCAGCGTAGCCCTGGAAGCTTCTATGTTCTTGTCGCTGAGCTCCAGGTTTCGCTGCAGCTCGCTAAGGACTGTTTTACTTGCTGCGTGCACGCAGAAATGCTCGAATGCAAGTTTGTAATCCGGAATGTATGGCTTGGGCGGCTGCGAAACCCCTCCGGTACCAAACAGGTGCCTCCATATTAGTGTTGCAAAGAAAAACAGCTGCTCTGAGAAGGGGAGAACCAGAGGACCAAGAGTTGTGATGTTGGTCTTGAGTGCATCACCTCCTATTTCAACTAAGTCTTTGCTGATCCTTAACCCCTTGAACTTTTGACTGTCTTCTTCTTGATAAACGCTCCTAACAAATCAAATACTTTTCAATTTGTAAACTAGGAATAGCTATTGATAATTTCAACCTGTGATCTGTAAAGCTCAAATCTTAAATCAAAATAATTGTATAGAAGTAATTATTGGCAGGCTCCTGAAAAGGGGCAGGAATGCTAGTGAAGGTTTAGCATGAGTTCAACTATAATTTTTTTTTTCCTACTTGTCTTTTATTAAAGAAGATTTATAGTAGCTTTCCACTTGCCCTGTTGATGATAAGTGAGTTCAAATGTGGTTAGATTAATTGCAAATTTGCAATAGAAATTTCTCGAATGTTAAGACCACATAGCTATTTATATGCGTCACATGCTCAAGTCTTCCGTATAATTACTACCTAATCTTGGCCAGATTTCTTATCTATTACTGAGAAATGTCAAAGTCAAGTACTATAACTAACTCAGACGCAAAAAAAAAAAAAGAAAAGTGTTGGGCCCACAAGAGTTAAGGCAGCTCGCATTAGTTAATGTCTTGATAAATGACCAAGGGGCTCAACCATATTTATTGCATGGACGACTTTGTTCACAAACTTAAATCTGTGCTCTCGACGCCAAACGTGAAAGGGGTGAAGTAGACATAAAGTTGGCAAGATAAAGGTGGGTTTAATAGCAAACCAATAGGGAATATATCCGCTCCTATATCTTTCAATTGTTGAAATTATTAATATAATTATGATAAAATAATGTAAACAATTTAATTGTTAGACCCGAATCATAACATAACTTGCGAGATGGAGTCACTTCTTTAAAGCATTCCAACTACTTACCCAAAAAAGGAAGAACAAGCATCCACACCCACTTGATGAAATCAAAATCTTTTCTCCACAGGCATGATAAGTGACTTTATTATAGATTCTTGCAATCTTTCCTACTCTTGTTAAGTTTCATTATATTGGGTGGAAGCTTACAGGTTGAGACATAAATATATTGACGGACTCTTGTGTGTATCGGCAATCAGTAAATACCCACGGCTTCTGCATACAAGTATAATGGCGACAGAAAATGTGAAGATATGCAACACCATAAAAATCCAGAACGGTACAATATCGTGCTTGATAAAGGAGTGACAAGAACCATCAAAATAACTTTCTAACATTTCTTCCTTTTTGAGTTAGGGTATTTCCACCGCATTAGACTTTAGACTAATTCTTATTGGGTTAGGAGCGGTGAAAAGAAAGTTCCTCCAAACTTGTACTCTCCGCATTAAGGAAGTGAGGAGTAGCACCTTAACCAATAACTTGGTTTTTTTTTTTTTTTGTTTGGACACCGTAATGTAATTACTTGTCAGTGTAATTACTAGGATAATTAAATTGCCTAATAATTATACAGTAATTTAAATTACAAAATGTGTTTGCTAATCACAGCGTAATTACTCCTTGATTCCATATAACATGTTTGGTAACACAAATAGTAATTACACAGTTAAATAATTTAATATTAAAATTAAATATTATACTAACAAATATTTTAAAATGCTATTTGTTAAAAATATTTAAAATAAAAACAATTTTATTATGAAAATAAATAAGACTTATTAGAAATATATGAATTATTAATACAAACACACGAAATTAAAATACCTACTACAAATATTTTTAAGTTTAAATATTATTAGTCAAACATATAATAATATATAATTATAATCGAAAGCACTATTAGAATTAATCAACTTTTATATTTTTTAAAAATATTTATTTATATTTATATGTATTTATATTTTTCTTTTATTTTATAGTTATATATTTTATTTATTTATTTATTTATTTATTTAAATTGTATTTATTTATTGTTTATATTTATTTTATAGTGAAGAATGCCACATATAAAATAAATAAATAAAAGATCAAAAAAAGTTACTATAGTGTAATTACAATGTATAATTATATTGCATAATTACACCAATTCACACCTCTACATGAGAATTAGAGAGTCTAATTGATGAGGTCTAATTATGCTAAATATGTTGGTTAGACAAACTCGCCTAATTGTATAAATATTCCAATTGCACTCAGATCTAGTTATAAGATTGCTTTTCAAATGCGCTACTTTGATTCCATGCTATAAGACTATCAAAGCACGCAAAGAATAAGCAGATTACTTTTTTTTTATTGATGATGACAAATATGTACAAACAACAACTAGAAATAAAAAAGAACATGAATACAAAATAGTATGAGCAAGAGAAATTAAAGAAGCAAACCTGAAGCTACGATCATCAGCTCCTTTATGAGTACGGACAATGTGCTCAAGCCTGTACTTGGCACGCCTGTAGTCACGGCGCCTGTTGGAAAGGAGGACAGCTGAGCATCCCATGCGGAAGAAACAATTGGGAATAAGCATAGACCGCTCCTTTCCAGGGTACCAATTGAATCCTACCATCTCAGTGCTCACCACAACCGCGTAGTTGTTGGGGTTGGCCTGCAGCATGTCGCGTGCCAGGTCCAGCCCTATAACCCCAGCACTGCACCCCATCCCTCCCAAGTTAAAACTGAGGATGTTTCCTCTCATCTTGTAGTGGTTTATAATCATGGCCGACAGTGAAGGGGTTGGGTTGAAGATGCTGCAATTCACAACTAAAATCCCCACGTCCTTTGGGCGTATCCGTGTTTTCTCGAATAACTCATCCAGGGCACCGAAGATGACCATGGATGCTTCACTACGGCCCTCCTTCATGGTCGCTGTGTTTTCCGGGGACATGATGGCTTTTGGGACGTAGGTCTCGTCCCCGATGCCTGATGACTCCACAATTCTCTTCATGAATTCCAGGCTTGCCTCGTCGAATTTCCCAGATTTTCGCGCATGATCAATGAATTGGTCCTTCGTCACCTGCCATGCATGATTAAAACCCTTCATATACAATAATTGTACCTTACATTTTGGTGTATTTCTTAGTTTTCCTCATTAACTAAGGACAAAAATGCAATTATTTTCTTTAAGTTCTGAACTACAGAAAGATAAATAAACAAAAAAAAGACTAACAGATTGAGAGTTTCAGGAACCTGGAAGGGCATGAGACAATATTCACTACACAAAAGTTAACATTAGCGTGTATATATATATATATATATATATATATATATATATATCCTCAAGAAATCAAGCTATAGATAATGAGCAGTTGGCTAGCAACTACGCACCTTGAGCACGTCGTCGGGCTTGTAACATGCAAAATCAAGAAGATAGATGGGACGAGGCCGAGACATGAAATAAACCGAGAGAGTGAATACGAAGACGCCGAGAAAGGCAAGCACAGTGGCAAGATCATAGCGTGCAGTGCTGTCCCAAATTTTTCTCCACAGCTCTTCCCTGCTGAGACTTCCCACCTCGGCACTGAACACAAGCACAAGAACTGGAATTGTTGCCAAGTAGATGCCGTGATTTATGAGATAGTGGTACCCCAGTTTGACATACTTGAGGTTCACTGACTGCACAAAGTCCGGAAAACGACGACGCACCCTCACCGAGAATGTCGGCGAACCGGCGTCAGGGCCCGATGACTCAATGCCACGGTTAACAATCTCAGTTGACAAGAGATGTTGCTCACCCGCCATGCCTACAATCCTAAAGAAGATCTTTTGTTAGCTACAGGGTGATGTTTTCGGGGCTGGATTTTGGAAAGGTTGGTCGAGAGAGGGACACTACTAGTGGGGAGTATTTATTTTTGAAGACAAGGCAGGAAGGTGGGTGAGGGATAGTTAATGTGCACACCCAATTTGGCTTCGTGTAGTTGGAGACTTTCAACAGTCATAAATTCCAGCATTATGTGCAGTTAGTTCGAGCACCAAGTCATATGCATCGTCTTTATCCTCTGGAAAATAATGAAAGGAAAAGACTTCTACCCACCTGCCTTTCTGGGGCATGTAGCTGCAGTATTTTTTTTGGAATTAGGATTTGTGGCAAAAAAAAAAAAAAAATTTTGGTCAAAATTGACCCAAATAGGGATAAATTTGTAATTTGACATATTTATTGTCCGCTTTACCCTCAATGAGTTAAACTTTTTGTTTTTCTCTTCCTTTATTAAATACTCAACCATGTATCATCATTAAGCCACACTATTTTGAAGATCGGACCAACCTGGATGGACTATTTTAGGACCAAAAAAGGACTTTGTTGCGTGGGATTTATATGTGCAGTGACGTCTATATTATGGTTCTATTTTTTTTATTTTGAAAATGTGATAATATTTTTTTAATTGTAAAATTAATATACATTAGATATATAAAGTTAACTTTTGTAAAATTATGAGTAATTTGTTTTAATTAGAATTGTACTTTCTAATATCACTATTGTTACACAAAAAAAAATATATTGTCAATAACTATTAATGTGTGTACTTTTTTCAATTTTTTACATTCCAAGATGAAATATGTCATTTTTAATTAGAGATAGCATTTGGTAGAAGACAATTGTTAAATTTGTTAAAACTTTATATTGACGTGTATAATTAGAGTCAAAAGAAAATTGTTCATATTTTTATTTTATTTAATTATGTAAGTTCATATTTTTATTTTATTTAATTATATATATTAATTTTTTTCCAATTTCATATGTCTAGAGACAAAAATAGTCATCTTCAAATTAGAGATGACAACTTTTGTCTCTAATTATAAATGGCTTGTTTTTGTCTATAAACATAGAGTAGTTTAAAAAGTTTAATTTAGAGAAAGAAAAAAATATAAAATTAAAATAGGCAAGTAAAATAAAATGCAAAACTTTTAATTACTATTATAGTCTTGGTCCAATCAGTGATTAATGTCAAAAGTTCAATGTTATGATCTATAAGTAAGCAAGATATATTTTCCCAATATTGAAAAGGAGATAATTGATTTGATAAAGGATATCTATAGAGTAGTGTGTGTTCTTGGTATACTAGGTGAATATTCCTGCACACCTTTATGAAAGAGGCAAAGAGACTCTAGGGTGTATTGTTGTTAATTTACTATTTATAGTGCACAATAATCCTAATTGGGTAAGTTCCTAGAAATAATTAAATTTCGAACTATACCACTTCTAGAAATGAAATATGCCTTATAGATAAGATATCCAAGATATTTCTTTCATTCTTTTACTTCATAATATCTAATTTCATGGGACCTGCTTGTCCTATTAAAATACCCATAAATTTAATAAGAAAAAACTTGGATAAAGTCCTTTTTCCTTCTCTAGTAAATTTACAAATCAATAAAGCATCCACATAATTAGATAATATCAATTAATTATATCCATTGGAAATGTGACTAGTAAAGGGACCAAAAAACATAATTACCCTTAGCTCTCAAAATGACCAAAATGCCCTTGCCACCACTTTGGCGATATGAAGGCCATTTTGACCTCTGTCTATTTCCATCAGAAGACCAAAGCCGCACTTCAAGGTTAATTCCTGGCTAAGCATAAACAAATCACAACAAGTAACCACTGTCTTTGACCAACAGAGCAAAATAACCAAAATACCCCTCTATGTCCACCCATAGTCAAGGCTGGTCAAAAGGCACCATCACCTCCAAGACTATATCTAGAACCTTGGAATCTCTAGTCCAAAAAATGATCACCACCCAGTCATGGATCTCTTGATTTGGGAAGTGACTCACAAGCCAAATGATCAATACACCCCTGAAAGGTAATATCACTAGATCTAAATTTATGATGACCAATAAGACAAATCCAAGGTGGCACATAGACTATGTTGTTGCATATGCATGTCCTGATTGATTAAAACATAACACCCAACGTACGAGGTAGACAATCTTATCATTCGAGACCTCTCTTTATAGTACATTAAAGTGCTGCACCCCAACTGCACTAATTCATCCACATATGCTCAAAATTAAGAGCAGCGGTCATTCGAAAGCAGTGAGTATCTTGTCCTCTATATATGATGAC
This sequence comes from Cordia subcordata, assembly GCA_028554755.1. Classification (NCBI taxonomy): domain Eukaryota; kingdom Viridiplantae; phylum Streptophyta; class Magnoliopsida; order Boraginales; family Cordiaceae; genus Cordia; species Cordia subcordata. The sequence continues at coordinate 10,514,385 of JAPTOF010000001.1, read as the reverse complement.
ACGGTTTTAAAAGACATACTCACGGTGATCCTGTCCAATACGTGACACGAGCACTAAAAGCGAAATCTGGAAAGACCTTCCAATGATCTAAGTAGATCACCCCTATCTAAAGACTTGCCCACTATAGCTTTATCCTAGTAAAGTTCCCAACACTACAATTTAACTATGGACATCTTTATGATGCATCCAAAACTAGACTTGGATCTACTATGCGTCCAGTTTCACTGTACATCCAAGTAATTGGACTATATCATTAGATCTTTACACAATATATTACATATATATATACAAGAGATAATATATGTAAAAAGTGCTCATAAATATAACCAATAATCAAATGTCTAATTTAATATCTATGTACAAGTAGTCTTTAAGGCATATACCAACAGTAGCTTCAATTACTTAAGATATTTCCTAGTCCTTAATTGTTTGTAAGATTTATGTAATTAATTATTAAAAAATTATATTCAATCAAATAATATTAGTATGATATAAGAGGAAAAAAATAAAACATTGATAGAGGTAAGTAAAACAAAAGGTGACACTTTTAATTATTGTCATGGATTTGGTGTAATCAATGAATCATATTAAATTCTTGGTGTTTATGATTTATAAACAAAGAAAAGACACATTTTAGCAAAATTTCAAAAGAGATCTTTGATTTAATTATACATATAATGCATTAGTTATTAAACTTTTATTTGTGCCAAATAATATTATTATGATTCTAGATAAATGAAAAAACTTAGGAAATTGATAGAGATAAGTAAAAATATGAAACTTCTGATTATTATTAGGAAATTGATAGAGATAAGTAAAAATATGAAACTTCTGATTATTATTATTATTATTATTATTATTATTATTATTATTATTATTATTATTATGATGTATCTTGTTAGTTATAAAAATTTAGTTATAGAAAAATAGATCATTGATTTAGTTATAGAAATTATGTATCTTGCTAGTTATAAAAATTTTATTCTTAACCAAATAATTTTATTTGGTTAGAAAAAAAATAAAATTGATTATTGCAAATATAAAATTCTACAACTTAACAGCTAAAATCTCGTCATTGGGTCAAATAGAGCTTAAAATTGTATTTTCACTTGCCTTTTAAGGTTTTTTCTAACCAAAATACACTCCTTTTATTTATATTGTTTGTTAGATAGTCTCTCACTTTGATTTTTAGTATTTAAATTAGTTTCTACCAAGCACAACAATTTAACATTTCAATTTTAGTGTTTTAGGTATTTTTTTTTCAATCATAGTCTTGATACTTTATCCTTTTTTTTTCATGTCCTATATTTTTTCTCTATCTTTCTTACATTTTTTATTTTTTTTATTTTTTTTTACCAAAGAAAAAGTTTTTTTGGCCACTTACTGTTCTCAATTTCACTAATGTATCACTAATTTTGTCTTTTATGATTTAAAAAATATATATGTTTTGCCTCTTACACGTATAGTAGGTAGAAAATGATAATACAATATTTTTATTTATTTCTCGACCTAAACAACTATTTTTTAAAAAATTCTTGCTCCTATTAGACTATTTGTATCTATATGCATTAGGATCCCGATTCATGGATCTCTCGATTAACACATATAAAATTTTCTTGTAATAAAATAATTTTATAACAATACATAATAAATAATTTGCTATAATATTGCAAATAGTGCAATTTTCCACCGCACTGAAAACAGTGTAATTTTATCGCTCTTGTTTTTCACTTACCTTTTAAGGTTTTATCTAACCAAAATACACTCCTTTTATTTATATTGTTTGTTAGATAGTCTCTCACTTTGATTTTTAGTATTTAAATTAGTTTCTACCAAGCACAACAATTTAACATTTCAATTTTAGTGTTTTAGATTTTTTTTTTTCAATCATAGTCTTAATACCTTATCCTATTTTTTTTTTCATGTCCTATATTTTTTCTCCATATTTCTTACATTTTATTTTTTTATTTTTTTTACCAAAGAAAAAGTATTTTTGGCCACTTACTGTTCTCAATTTCACTAATGTACCGCTAATTTTGTCTTTTATGATTTAAAAAAATATATGTTTTGCCTTTTACACGTATAGTAGGTAGAAAATGGTAATACAATATTTTTATTTATTTCTCGACCTAAACAACTATTTTTAAAAAAATTCTTGCTCCTATTAGACTATTTGTATCTATATGCATTAGGATCCCGATTCATGGATCTCTCGGTTAACACATATAAAATTTTCTTGTAATAAAATAATTTTATAACAATACATAATAAATAATTTGCTATAATATTGCAAACAGTGCAATTTTCTTGCTCTTGATTTTGACATCGGCTTGTTTTTATTTCTATCCAAAGATCTCTCTCTATTCTTCGATCTCTCTCTACTCACTAAACCCTCCCCATGAACTTCCCCCGTATGTCCCGAGATATGCATTTGAAGATCCTTTGATTTTAGCAAAACAATCACATCTTCAAAGCTAATTTTGTCCTTCCTATACAACATAGCGTCCACAAAGTTCATATACGAAGGCGATAAAGAACAAAATAGGATAATAGCTTGGTATTCATCATCAATTTTAACACCCACATTAAAGTAATAACACAAAAGGTAAACTCATCAAGATATTGTTTTAGTGGTGTACCTACTTTCAGTAGAGGCTATTCGTGAGAGATTTTGATGCATACAATTCCACCAAAGTATTCCAAGCCTCAATTGTTGTCGTCTTCTCAATAATCTCTAGCAATAATTCATTCATCACAGACTTGTGTATTGCACATAAGACTTTTGCTTCAAGTTCTTATTTTGTTGCTAGTTCCATCTTCTTTGGGATCTTTTTCTCAATAACTTGCCAAAATCCTTGCATTGTTATAAATGTCTTGAATCGAATCATCCATCGATTGCAACTCGTTCTCCTGCCAAACTTTTGGATTTCAAACTTTCCACCTATGGAGAACATTTTCGTTTACTCAAAACTCACACTTTAGGATAGAATTTGGCACAACGGACTGAAAAAACAGATTCAACACGTCGAAAAACTTTAGGAACACCCCTGGTCAACTTTGGTCAATACAAGTCAAAGTCAAACCTATTGGTCAAAGTGAAAATCGTCCCCAAACATGTAATTCAGAGCAAAATCTGGCAAAACAAAGCCCAGAAACAAACTCATCACGTCAAAAAATGTAAGGTAAGACTCTGGTCAAACTTGGTCAACTATCGATCAATGATCAATGGTCAACGGTCAACGGTTAACAGTTAACGGTCAAACCCAAGTCAACCCCTGGTTAATGGTCAACAGGTTAATGTGGTCAATTAGGGCCAAACCTTTTTTTTTTTCCTATTTCTAGACTAGGCCTACACTAGCTTAATGACCCTAAGACTTGAAAACCCTACACAAATTACCTTGCTCTAAAAATAAACCCAAACATTGTCCAACACAACCTAAACCCAAAACCAAACCCGACACCAAACAACCCAAAACCTAATAGCCTTTCTTCTTGACCCGGTTCTGCAGCAACTCACGAAACTAAACACGAATGACAACGCTCCGCCAGGAACTCACTACTCTGGCTACTAGTGCTGACGCCGATGCCACCAAAGCTCGCCTCGCCAATTAGCGACCTTACCAGGGCTCTCATATCACCATTATCACGCCACGAAAACACACCGTCACCAAGCTTTGAAAACGCGAGACCTTGATCTCGTAACTCCGGCCACCCCACTCAATACCAACACGACTATAGGGCTCAACACCTACCAGCGACCCCTCCTACGTTGATCACTCGTCGACTTGACCACTAAAGAATCTCCTCTGTCACCTCAAGTCGCAGCAAGCTTCAAGCATTTGTAATGGCTTCTCCGAGCATCTTTCTTGGCCAAGGACACAATTAACAGCTTCTTTTCTGCACGAAAAAGCTTTTGGTACCTTGATTAAAGCTTATCCTATCCTGCGACAAGAAACCCAAAACTCCTGCGACGATGTTCTTCCTCGGCAAGTTTTTAGGCACTGTTTGGTTTTGATTTTCAATTTTGGTTTTTGAGGCCCTCTTTGGTTTTTGCTATTTTGTTCAGTGAGTTTTAATTTTCTTTCTCCCTCAAGCAACATAATAAATATATGCTTTAGAGACCAATTTGTTAGGAAAAAACATGTATAAACGAATAATACGAGAAAAAAAAGGACACGGGAGAATTTACGTGATTTAGCTTTAAAGCCTATGTCCATAGATAGCAAAAAAATAATTTCACTATTGATCAGCGAATATTACAAGACTTCTCACTTCGGTCTCTCTCCCACACATAATACAATATGCAAACACCTATTTATAGAGTACATTATTTGTAGGCCAAATAATTCTTATTTTAATTAAAATAATTTGTCTAACTTGTACCTCAATTAAAAAAAAGTACATATCAAATTTGCTACCGAAACCAACCCTTCTCTCTCTCTTTTTTTCTTGTCATCATGAGTAATTTATTGTTCACCTATAAATTTTTAAATTCTATTGTTTTAAATAAGTGCCTCAGAACTTTTCATATACATGCAATTTAAAGTGCCAACCATGCATGTAGCAAATTTTCCTTTATTAGTTTGTTACTCATGGACATACCTAATAACAATAGAAAAAAAACACAAGAAATATATAATTTTAAATACAATTAATTAATCAACACAAAGTTACAATTTATAATATTATTAGTTATACGATGATCACGAATTATAATCAAAACTCGTTCATCGTACCCGTTCTCTCATACTAACAAAATGTAAATGTATATATGCTTAGAATGGGAAGGGACAGTTTGAGAAGGGATACGCAGAAGCTGTTCAACATTCCAGGAAACAGATCAGGCAGTTGAGGTCCACTAGGGAGCTTGTCACCAATCCTTAAGCCGTTCAGCTACCATCTTTCCGGACTTTAATTGTTATACGAGGCGAAGGATCAAACATGCGCAGAAGTCAATAGCTCCATCTAATAGCTTCTATCGCAGCAACCCAAGTGGCCTGAGCTGTTACAATTATGATGCAACTAAACGAGAACTTATTAGCTCCATCTAATATCTTTTATCACAAATCGTTCATTTTTTAATTAAGTTCTATTATTTATTAAACAATAACATATTACAATTCGAAAAAAACATTTTAAGACAAGTTCACTATTTTATACTTCCTCCGAATCATAATATATTTCCAGACTGTAATGGTTATATGAGGAGAAGGATGTTTTTTTGATGACGTGAAACCCAAATTGGAAGAGCCCGACCACCAAGATGATAAACCACGGAGCAGCGGTGGGTCCCCAACACATGCCCAGATTAGTTAAAGAATAAATCCATGACAAGGACGTGACTCAAATCCAGGAGCATATCGCATGCAAATCACGTCTTACCGCTTGGCTATCCCGGGGGGGGGGACATGAGGAGAAGGATGTTACAAACTTACAATATGCAACACTCCAAGTGGCCTGAGGTGTTACAATCACGATGCAACTAAACAACCACTTATTAGCTCCATCTAATAGCTTTTATCTCAAATTGTTCATTGTTTAATTAAGTTCCATGATGTATTAAAACAAGATGTATAACAATATCATGAAAAAAGAACATTTTAAATGAGTTCACTATTTTATATATGATCAACTATTTGTAATTAACTTGGGTATAGCTTTAAATAATATGGTTGAAGTTGATCGCTCTTCTCTGAGGGACTCGAGAAAGCGGCTAGAAGAGGTATAGATAATCTTGAGTTTGAATCTGCCTCCCAATTGTTGGTAAATTAGATTAAGGGCAATTTTCAAACATCAGGAATACTGAAATCTTATATTGAAGAATGCAGAAAATTACTTAATAGACTGGGCAACAATCTCAATCACATTTATAGGGAAGCGAACAAGTGTGTGGATTAGCTAACAAATCATAGTGTCAACCTTCCTTTGACACTCGCCGGCTAGGAGATCCTTTGGATGATGTTAGAAAATTTCTCGACAACAATTTCAGAGGATTTGCTTCTCCTAAAATGTTCACGCTTAATCTGGATTTGCCTCTTTTAAAAAAATTAAATAAAACTCTTTTGGAGACATGTATTTATTTTTATTGAGACTTAATGTATTTGTAGGATCGTCAAGCATTTCTAAGCCTATTTGCACAGTGCACCACATTAAAAAAGCAGAAAGTAAAAACTTTTTTGAATACTGTTTCAAGCATTGAAGTTGCAGATGTGAGGTCGTTGTGAGTTTGAGCCACAAATTGAAAGGACTTAGCCATTTGTCAAGTAGTAACAATGTACAGTGCAAGGACACGTGTCCCCTTTTAATTGAGTAGACTGTAAAGTTCGTTTAAGTATATTAATTATCAGAAACAGAGCAATGTAGTGGGCGGAACAATCAATGCATATTAAAACAAGAAACGGCTTGTCGGAGGAGACAGAGACATTAACAAGTTCGCAAACTTGATTATTTAGCCAAAAAAGAGGAAATGAAGTTGGCCACTTGATTGGCTTTTCTTTTTTTAAAAGGGTTAACCAAAGGAGAAGCCATCTGATTGTCGGCGGGAGGTAAATCGAGGATGTGCGTGAGTGGCGGCGACCAGGAAGAAGACCAGGCGTGGAAATCCAAAGACCGCAATATTTCAATGAATCTGCCATGCGCGACTCGATCCGCGTTGTCGAGTGTCTCCACTGTCAGCAACAACCCACCACACCATGCCGCAGACGGTTTGCTTTTCTGCTGATAAAGTAATTCGGCAGAAATATTTTTACATTTAAATTTTTATTTGAAAAATAAAGTAATTAACTAATCACCACAACTACCCCTTCCGCAAACCCGGGGGGGGGGGGGGAACAGAAAATTAATAAGAAGAAAAACAACGAAAGAAGGAAAAAAGCGACAATAAATAAGAAACACTAAATAACGTATACATATATAATTAAAAAATCCTATAAAAGAATGAAGGATATCTGATACTTTAACACTTAAACAATGACTAGTCCAATGCCTGCACTAATGTCATGGATGATGTGTGTGTGTATATATATATATATATATATATATAAATAATTGATTTAGATAGTCATATAGTAAAAAAATAATCATTTTTATTGAAAAAATAATATATTATTTTATTAAAAATATATTAGTTTCAGTCAGAATACTCATATATCTTCACTCTTTATCCTTTTCCTTACAACTTGTTTTTAGTATTTTCACCAATTAAAGAACGAACAAAGGAGTTGTGGATTAACTATTGGGGAAAAGAAACAAACTTCAAAGATAGAGAAGCAAACTGATGAGGTTTAATCGCGGAAGGATAATATATATGCTGTAATTAATTTTTATATCCGTGTCATAATATTTAATCCGCGTCTTTAACCTAATTTCTAGTCCTTATTAGATTAATATATATATATATATATATAAAACAGGATGGCACCAAAGATTATAATGCATTTTGTTGAAAGAATAAAAAAGAAAAATTAAATAAGGAGCTCCCTTTTGTAAGTACATTAAGATTTTTTTGTGAGGTAGGTAAGATTTTCATTCAACGCAAATGAAAGTAAATGATCAGTTTAAACTCCTCAAACCCATTAAATATGAACTAAAGAGAACAAGGATTTGAGGGGGTGAAAACAAGCAAAGAAAAGAAAAAACAACAAATGGGTCAAGGCCCATACAAATCCAAAGTACAAAGGAAAACAAATTAGATCAATGGAAAAGAAATGCAGGAAAACAGCTAATTAGTTGAGAGCATCAAATTCTTTTGAAATGTTCAAAGTATCTTGCCTTGCAGTTGCGGATTTGCTTCCTAGCACTTCTATCGAGATAAGCCCCAGGGGTAGCACTTCTAACCCGAGCGTGAAGTAGTAGCTCGTGGAGAATTGAGTTTCACAGCGTTTTCCCATGGTGAGGAAGGTCGCAAATTAATTAAAGAAGTAGTTTTTGCAACGTTCTCCCTAGGATTGGGGGCAACATTCTTCTTCTTCTTCCAACTTGAGTCCATCCTGAATTAGCTTGCTGATCTTCTCTTGTTTGGACTCCAGACCTATTTGTCCTAGTAGGCCTATGATGACCATGATCATTGAAGATTCGACAAAGTGACCAATCTTCTTGCAACGAGAGCAATAAGGGATTTTCAAACATATTCAATCTCAATGCGTACCCAAGTGTTATTTCTAAATTTTAATTTTGGAAGACTCTAGCAATTTTGCTTTAAGATTGACCTCCACACATATCCAAGCAAAGCCCAATTGTGACCTAGATTGATTAAGGGCATCCATATTTCAATGGCCAACAAATTACTAGTAATATAACTAAGACCCCTTCTAGTCAAAAGGCTAAACGGAACATTTTTCATATTGAAACACATAGGTAATCTCTCCCAATTGAAAGTAAGGAGTTTTGCATCCGAGTCCCATTTCTTTAAGAGTAATGGTCACTGATGAACATGCCATATTTCAAATTTAAACACAAACAATCTATTATCCAAAGAGTTGAGTAGGGCACATTAAGGTTGTTGAGTAGGGAACACTTACCATTTCAAGGTAAAATTCCCATAAAATATTTATTCTTTTTCTTGTACTTGATTATAGACATAATAAAAGCTAGAATGAAATGTCTAATTTATTTATTGTGCTTGGTAAAACATTTTCACAAGTCAAAATAGAATAAAAATCCGTTAAATTGATCAAAATATCTTTATTCTTTGATTTGACATAAATTTAAATTTATATGTGATAATTAATGTTTTTGTGCAAGTTTAAAAAAGGTTATATCTAGTATTATATTATAAAAATTCACAAAATTTTTTGGAGCATAGAAACTAAACGGTTATTGTCTAGTGAAACAATATTAACACATCGCAAAATAATTCAAAAAAAGAAGAGTTAAATATTCAAAAGAAACTTGATCAACATTTTCTACAAAAATATTAACATAAACAGAAATAATCTAGCCAATCAAAACAATAATACATAGCACTCCTTATTTTATGATTTTTAATTTTAACATCATATTTTGATTTTTTACTATTTTATCATAATTGAGAGAGAAAAATTAACTAGTTAATAAGAAGAAACATGTATTATAGCTAGAAAAGAATGGAAAATACAAGAGAAACATGTATATTCTATTTTTTTTTCTTTAAGATTTTTAGTTTTTAATTTTTTAAGTTTTAATTTTTGAAATTTTTTAACGGAAATTTTGAGAGGACGAATGGAAAACAAGCTATTTTTTTATGATTTTTAATATATTTTTTTATGGTTTCTACTTGAAGATGGAAAACCATTCTTTAGTTGAGATAAAAGATGAGTTTTGCAACTTTTTTTTAGAAAGGCCTTTTCAACTTTAGTTTGTTCTACCAAACTAGAGAATGGGAATGAAAAGTTATAATGACTATTCTTTTTTAGGCCATAATATATTAAATGGGAATAGAATCTATATCTATATGTGTGTATGTGTGTAAAAGTAGCATAGTCTGGAGGGTTATTATGTACAAGTAGTTGGAAAGAAGACTACTCATAATTATGCCTAACATTCTTCTTTTATCCTTAACAATTTTTTTATGATAATTATACACCAAAATTTTTAAAAGTTAAAACTTTGAGATAAGCTGCACAATGCATGATAACGACGCACAAAATCAAGACCTGTACATTTCCTAAAAACTGATTTCATCTGGAGTCTGTTTTAAAAATCAATAATTGATATATGAATTCTCTTCACCAGAAATTAAACTCCCAAAAGATAGCTTTAAAAAACTTGATTTTTAAAATTTTATTTTTATGATAATTATACACCAAAAATTTAAAAGTTGGATTCTCCTGATCTTTTATAAAAATTTGTTTTATCTTATCATTATCTTTCTTTTAAATAATTTAAACCACATCATCTTAAACTATTAAAATTATTTTGGGTCTGTTCGGTAAATTTAGTTGTTATGATAGCTAATAGCTATTTGAGTAACTGATAACTGTTTAGGTAAGTGATGGTTGTTATTTTTTTTCTGTTAGCTGATAATTGTTTAACTAACTCATTAAACAAAATGTATTCGGTAAATTAGCTATTAGTTTAGCTGATGAATATGAAATGACGTAAAAGCGCATTAATATTATTATTGTTGTTGTTGTTGTTGTTGTTGTTGTTGTTATGGTAATTATAATTATCGTTACTATTATAGGAATACGATAATATATTTCATAATTAGATATTTGTTTTTATAATCATATTTTAATGTTAAAATATAACTAAGTTTTTTATAAAACATTTGTGGCAATATTATAAAATTTAATTTTTAATAGATGTAAAATTATTTTGTCAAAAAAAATTACTAACAAAACTTATACTTTTAGTAATGTTGATTATATAGAAATTCAAAATTTTTTATATTATTTCTTATTTATATTTGTGTAAGAAAAGGTAAAAATATAGAGAGAGATTAGAAAAAAGAATAGAAAAACCAAAAGAATACAAAAAAGGGTAGAATTGCCCAAAAAAATATAAAAAGTAAAAACTACCTGACTGTTCAAAATTTTTAGCTTTTGAGGAACACTAGTTGAAACGCTAAAAGTTATCTAACAAACCACTTGAAATGCTAATTTATCGAACATCAATAATTTAAAAAAATAGTCAAATTATTAAAAATTACTTGAAAAGTTGTTACAAACACGCATGAATCTTATTAGCAACTCGTGCATACTCTAATTATTTCTTAGAGATTGTGCGTCAAGACTACAATTCCCCTCTACTCAAAGGTATATATTATGAAAGTTGATAGGTTGGGGCTTGAATATTTCCGGAGATGAACCGTGGAAGGACTTTAATTCCGCTAATTAATAGGTATAGATTGAATTATATTAGGAATGATATTATATTGTGAAGGGGTGGTAATTAAGATCTGTCGGAGAGCGCCTCCGTTACGAAACAAACTGCATTTTACAACCCGCACTACCATTTCATATTTGTTTGGAAGGCTAGAATTATTAAATTTGTCGAAAATAATGATTCTATCCCTTTTTTTGTATTTTCTTTTCTATTTTACCCAATCTCATATCTTATAGGATTTAAATTTAAGACCTTTTTAAAAAATAATCTTAATTATTTGAATTACTTCCAGTCATAATGATTCTATTCCTCGTGCCTCGGAAAGCTAACCATTCTCTTACACTTTTCCATTTTCCAAGGATCACCAAAATCAGAATCGAATGTGGGTCACTTATCATCTACAGCTCCATAAGGACTGCAGTGTGAAATCAAGCCCATCTCCTGCAGAATTGGAGGCTTGCTTCAAAAAGGTAAATAAAGAGGTGAAGGCTTTCTTGTGGGTCACATTAATTGCTTGGGAGCTGACCCAGAACATTACAAGACTCTTAGATGCTTGGAACCTGACCCAATATTCAAAATATGCAAATGCACCTAATAAGGCATGCAAACATTTAGGCTCACCTAGTGGAGATGGATTTCCAAAAAAAAAGTCTTGAGTGGACCATCATATATGGCTGTTTCTTTTTATTAGTGAAAGCTGCTTGTTTATTTATTTATTTATTTTTTGCTTAACAAAATAAGGATTTCATTTCATTTCAACTTGTGAGATTGTATCAAACAATCATGAGTGGTTCAAAACTATTCGAACATCAATGTTTCAGGTTTAAGTACACAAAAATCTCCTATTTGGTTTGTTTTTTTATTTTTATTTTTTTGTTTCAGAATAAGGGCTCGTTTGGATTGGCTTTTTTCAAAAACACTTTTTTTAATAGATTTTGAAAAATAATTTTTTTTAAAAGCTAAAAATTCTGGCTTTTAAAAAAAAACTGTATTTAAGTTTTTTTCAGAGTTTCAGCTTTTTTAAAAGCCAAATCAAATAGTTATTGTAAATTTAGTGTAACTTTTTCAGGAAAAAAAGTGTTTTTTCTTGAAAAAAAAGCCAATCCAAACAGGCCTTAAGTTCTTCAAAAAAAAAATTCGAAAATAGTTTTTGAGAACAAAAGTCTTAAAAAACTCGTCTAAGAACTTTTACAGTAGCAGATTAGATGTAAAATGGAGAGACTAAAGAGAAATGTGTTTATTATTGCAATAATATCTTAATTACAAAATTGTCATTAATCAAGTAAGACTCCTTGGAATTTTTACGGAGTCTCTTGAGAACAAGAGGTTGAAAATATCTTTTTATTTTCTATTTTTAAAACAATTATTTGTTTTTTGTTTTTGGAACAACTTTTTGTGAGAATTGTTTTTAAAACTAAAAACAAAAAAAGCCTTTTCACACAATCTTTTTTTATTTGTTTTTTAAAACTAAACACGGTTTTAATATATTTGTACTTGTACTGAATACTAATCCTATCCCTAACATCTGCACAAATGGCTCGAATAATTTGCTCTTCCATACTGGCATGGTTTTGAATTCGACTAACTTCATTCAGAACTGCGGGTTACCGATGATCGTGTGATGAATTCTTTAGGCAAGCTAAGATTTTTGTCCCGCAATTTTGGAGAAGCATCCTCGTTTTTTTTTGCCTTTAAATACCCCCCTTCCCCTCCCTATTTTTCCCGACCTATGCTGAAAACTCCCCCCTCCCCGCGCTTGCAGCAGTGTTTTTGAGCCAAAAAATACCCCCCAGCCCTTTTTTTTTGCAAAAAAGTTTGGCCCCACACGTAGGAAAGTGCCTTTATTTGTAAGTTTTCTAAATTCTCGCTTTTTTATTTGTTATATATTCATTTTTACTTGTATATACGTATTGTTAATATGCGATCATATGCATATGTGTAATGTATATAGCATGTATGCATGTATATAGTATATGTACATGTGACATTAATATGTCTATAACTATTTATGCATAATTATATGTGTTTTAATATATATGTGTTTATTTTAGTTGCATATATATATACATATATATATATATATGTATGTGTGTGTGTGTTTATTTTACATGCATATGTATATATATTTTTGACATGCACATGAATAACCGTATTAAACGTAATTTTGTAATGTATGACCTTTTTGTTTGCTAGAGATTTATAGTATTTAGAAATATTTTAGAAAAATTTATGAATTTTAGAAATTTCATAGAACCGAAATTGCCCATTTTACATTTAAAACTTATGCAAATTTAGTAGGAATATAATGTGATTGATTGTAATTTATTAGGAATATGGTGTAATTTATTAGGAGCGAGAATGTTGTTTAGTTGGTTAGAAACGTAATATAATTTAATATAAAATTAATATAATTTATTAGAAAATAATTTCTAAGAAATTTCCTTAGGAATTGCTTAAAATATACTAGGAATTTAATAAAATTTATTTGATTAGAAAATTAATATAATTGTTTGTAATTTATTAGGAAAATTGTACAATTTATTAGGAACAAGAATATGGTTTATTTGAATAGAAAAGTAATATAATTTAATACGAAGTGCAAAATAATTTATTAAATAATAAATACAATAAATTTCCTTAGGAATTTCTTATAATTTTTAGGAATTTAACAAACTTCATTTGAATAAAAAATTAATATAGTTGATTACAATTTAATAGGAGGATGGTGTGTTTTATTAAGATTTGAATGTAGTTTATTTGAATAGAAAAGTAATATAAATTAATATGGAATTAAATAAGAACTTTATAAGAAATTTTAAGATATTATGTAATTTAATATTATTTATACATGATAACTGTTTGATCGTAGGATATAGCATGGATGTCCGCCTTAGACCCCAGGATGCATCTCTTTTGGTACATTATGCCCACCACAAGACGTAGATTTTGACGGGAGACACCGCGTCAAAGGAGTTGCGCACCCAGCGAGGCGACAGCTACTTGTTCCAAACCCCTAAGCACCCGTTAGTTTAGGAAGAGTTATTGCGTGCAAGGTTCTATGAGTGTTATAAGGCAGGTTGGCATGAACTCGACCACGCCTTATTAACAGCCATCGTTGAGAGGTGGCGGACAGAGACACACACGTTTTACTTGCCTGTCGGAGAGGCCACTATCACATTACAGGATGTGGTCGTTTTCTGAGGGTTACCCGTGTCTGGTGATCCCATCCCGCACTTAAATACCATGAGGCGGGTGTATGGTGAGTGGGCTGGGCTTTTCCTTGATCTTTGTGGCATTACGGTGGGTGAATCACATATTAAGGTGAAAACAGGAAATATCAGGCTGTCCGAGGTTAAGAGGTTGTATAAGATAACTTACCAGCAGAAGCCCGATGGTCCGTCCGCAGTGCGACTTGCCCGTTTATGGATGTTCGGCTACATAGTTTCTCATCTTTTTGCCGATGCCAGTGGCAGTTGGGGAAACATGAATTGGCTGCTTTTTCTACCGGACATTGAGGTCGTGAAGGGATTGAACTGGGGTGCTGCAGTGCTTGCACATCTGTACAGAGGGATGGATGCCTTTGTTTTTTCTGATAGGACATACCTGTGTGGCGGGCTCACCCTCATACAGGTATTTGGCATGAGTAAATTAAACCTTGTTTGTAAATATCATATGATTTCGTAACTGTATTAACGTAACTGTGATATTTATCTGCAATGGTGGGTATGGGAAAGGTTCGAGTGTTTCCGGCCCACACTCGTTGAGTCCAGGCCCCAGGACATCTTGAGCAGGATGCACTTTGCCGATGTTGGATGGAACTTACCGGACGCACCATGCGGGGTGTTGTACCTTATGGAAAAGTCCTTTATAGAGACGGCCAACGGAGGTCTAATACTTTACCACGATGTTATTGACAAGCTTCAACCGGACCAAGTTTGTTTGTTATAGCTAATTTAGACCATATGTTAACTTTTTATTTCAATGTTAACGAAACAGGATTAACCCGAAGTATCTATGCACTTTTACTTTGCAGTTTATTTGGCAGCCGTATAAGGACATTATCGGGGACCTGCTGGATTACTATACGGAGGGGTCGGACTGGTGAAGGACGAAGGTCCCTCTGTTATACGGTAGATTGGTTGAGTGGCATCGAGTCGATCGTGTGTTGCGCCAGTTTGGGATACATCAGCCGATCCCAGATGCCCCAGAATTGTTCGTGTCACAATCACATTTGAAAGGTAAGGAGATGTTGAAGCCAGCGGATGTGGAGCCTTTGCATAGGTATTGGGGCAATGTACAGGCAGTTATAGTAAACGGTGTCGTGGAAGATAGGCCTGATTCGATGCACCTGGAGCAATACATGTAATGGTACCAACACCGTTCTATCATTCGGATTGGCAATCCATCTTGGGTGACTTGTCGTGCGAAATATATGGCGACAGCACAAGACGAGCATTTTATGGTAAGTGTACCACATTAGTTATTGGCATACTTCATAACGTATTTGTCAATGCTGTATTATATGAAGTCAATCCCTTTCACTAAATATGTTTTACAGGCTTCGACATTGGGCAGTGCATTTTATGGTAAGTGTACCACATTAGTTATTGGCACCACAGCAATATAACCAAGAAACGTTGACACAGGAACGTTTCTGGCCGGAGATGGATCATGTTGTGTCCCAGATGCAACATACCCGGGAACAGACTAGGCACGCCGACATTGTGGCAACGCCCTTGTATTTTGACATATCAGATACATCGACCCAGCCATCGATGCTGACTCAGTGGTCTCAGCCGCCTCCGACGTACCCATGGACCCATACGCCATCCCAGCCCGTCCCGTCATACTATTCGCAGCCTGCCCAGACACCTGCACAGCAACCCCCCAGTATACCCATGGGCATACACCCCACCGCAGCAGCCCCCACCGACCTACCATTGGGGTTACCAGTCATATCCACCACCTCCTACACAGTGGTCTCAGACCCCATAATGGGGCTAGCCGGGGCCGATTGAATCGTTCTATATGCAGTATACCCTATCTACTCAAGGTATCTATCCGTTTACATCGACACCACCCGCTCCCTCGCATCCACCCATGTCATCTCCGTTTGTGTACGAGCCAACGTAGATGACCATGCCACCACCAGTATCGACTGACCAGTCCACCTCTCCATTACGGGTTGAAGACTATCTTGCCCCATCACAGGATAAGCAGGGTGCGGATCAGGACGGTGGCAAACAGGGTAGGGATCAGCAGTCCACGGCCGAGGATTTACCGCCACAGCGAGCTGGGAAGCGCCCGGCTACCTCGCAGCCCCAACGAGTTCAACTGCCTCGCGCTAAGAAGGGACATCCTCCGGGGTGTGGGACATATTAGCTTTGGTTTTTTACTAATTTTTTTTGTCATTTATTAATTTATGTAATTTATTTTTTTATGTATGTATATGAATTGGTTACCTTTAACAAACAAGTTTTACTTGCATTACATTTCAGTTTAATAATTTTGTGTATGACAAAACTGCACAAACATTAAAGCAACCCACTTACATTACATCCCGGCCCACATTCAACATTAAAGCCATTCAATACTTTAAACATTGCACATAGTGATTATAATGCCATACATCCCCATCAAACAATATCAGAACTATTGTTGTGTGATGCTAGTTTGATTTTGAGCAATGTTGTGACTCGGTTGACCGCAATTTGAACACCTTCATCTACCAACTTGGTCCGAGTGATCCATCTCATTAGGGATGTGTCTACCCCCTGCAGGTCCTCTACTTCTGTGCCACAATCTGGCTCGATTGGGTTGCAATTGCCAAGCAGGTGCATCTGGCCAATAATCAACGTGTCCCAGAGGTTGAAATGGGTTGGCATACGTATTTGTGTATGCTTCGACTTTATATTCAAGCGGGAACATGTTGACTAACGTTACATTCAAATAGCGTGCAACTGCCTGTGCATGTGAACATGGTAAATGGTAGGCTGTCCACTTGCCGCAAGTACATGTCTTCTCATTAAATCTAACCACTTGTACAAGACGGCTGTCAGTAAATGATTCTGGCAAGCGACCGACCTGTGCTGTACCAGTTTCGTAGTGAAAATTGAACACTTTATAAAGGTGTGACTTTGCCTCCCACTTGCCAAACAATTCTCTGAATCTAACGGGGATGACAAATTCTTGTCCTGCCAAGTGCCTTGCATGTATAGACCGGTTGTAGAAGTATTCAGCACACTTTGTGAAAGTGTGCGACACTAACGCTGTAATAGACAAATACCTCACCCCAACAAGGATACCATTGAAACACTCCATGTTGTTTGTAGTCATCATACCTTACCTCGAACCTCCATCAGTACACAGCATCCACATCTCCCAGTCTATGTTGATGAGATAGTCGTATGCCCATTTACCAGCCCCGCTTGGTGTTGCGTCAACTTCCAAAATTTTTCGCATCACTTCTATGTGTTTGCAGACTTGATTTTCCTTACCAGCTCTCTAACATAAGTTCTTTATATATTGGTTGTGGAACTGTTTCATGACATTACTTTTGAGGTGTCTCAAGCATATCCGATGCTTCACCCGCAATTGCCCATCAGCTGAGATACGATTCACAGCAAAAAAAATTCCTGCATGTCTATCAGACACTATACAAATCTCATCCATGTAATGCAGAAAATGCCGACGTACCAGTTGAAGGAACCATGGCCAGCTTTCTATTGTCTCTGCATCGATAATTGCAAATGCTAACGGTAAAATCTGACCGTTCGTATTAACTGTCAATACTGTTAGAAGATGGCCCTTATATTGTCCGCGCAGGTGAGTACTATCGAGAGAAAGTATTGGACGACAATACTTCCACACTGCAATGCATGGTGCAAACGCCCAAAACACATAATCGAAAATTTTGGTTCCTTGTATCGACCCTTGAAAGAACTTGTATGTTACAGTCCTAAAAAATCGCAGAAGTAACTGATATGACTCGTCCCGATTGCCGTACGCCATTTCAATGGCCTTATTTCGGCCACTCCATGTCTTTCCGTATGAAATATTCACGTGACAGGTGTCCATAATGTGTGCGCATACAAAACCCACATCAAAATCAGGCTTGTGTTTTAAGAAGTGCATAACCGTATAACCGACCAATGCAGTAGTAACATTTTTATTGTCGGCCCTTCGCCTATCACCGAAACAATTATGCATGCCCCAATACTTTGTTATTTCAAACTGGCGATGCGTGGATTTCCGAATTGCCCGTAATTCCCACCTATATGGATTTCTAAGGTTGAAAGCATTTAAGCAACAAACAACCCATAAATCTGGTTCAGACCTCTTGACTTTGTATTCACATTGTACCTTTATCGAGTACATCTGAACCGCCCGAATCACCTGCTTCTTTGACTGGAAAATCATTCCTTTGGCCAATTCCTTCTCATCCCAAAATATTTGCATTTTGTGCTCCTCCATACTATCCATATAGTATTCTTGACTAACGATATGAAGTTGAGCAGTTTCATGTACATCGTGCATTGGTACAGCACACGAAGGTCCCTCCACACCAGCTGACGGCCCCTCACATTCCGCATTAACGTTCACAGTGTTTTCATTACCATTGAAGATGTCATCATCATCGTACCATGCATCGTTCTCATTCAGGCCATGTCTCATCTTCTTCGTCAGGTTCAGACGGAAATGTGTCCATGATCAAGTCCATCCTCACATTATGAGATGGCTCCGCTATGTCACTCCCAGCAACGTAATGTGATGGTTCGGCATTCAAGTCGGGAACAGCGCAACCAGACTGGAAATCACTGCTTCGTTGCGGAATGTACACGTCGTCAGCCTTTACTTCCACAATAACAAGAGCATTATTCATGTTATTATCATTACACGCTATTCGAAACACGTCCATCAAATCATCATCATTGCTGGTTGCTACCTCGCTAAAATATGGATACAGTAATGGTACGACCCCCAATTGGAAACGATGCGATAACTCCACTCTGTCGATGCCATAACGCAAATTAAGCTTCTCATAGACACTATAAACAAATTCATTGTATGATGTTTCATGTGTTATTTTGACCTTACGAACAGGCTTCATAGTTTTATATTCGATACCGTACAGGCCATTAATTTTTTCTCCACCATAATATAAAAGAACAGAGACTGTATTCATATTTTCTTATTGACTAAAATATTAAATGAATAGTATACAAGTTTGTATGTGTGGAAGATAATTGGAAAGATTTTGGGCGATTTGAAAATTAAGGATGCTAGGCGGATTATATATGGGTTATAAGAAATTTGAATCTTTGGTGTTGGGTCTTCCGAGAATGAAAAAGCGGGGATTAAATAGGAGTTCAAGCCATAAATATTCGGTAAGTGACTTACCGGTCAAGAAGAATAATGCACAAATGAATGGTAAGTCACTTACCGTTCATAGGGGAATAACGGTAAGTGACTTACCGTTCTCCTGACAGCGTGGCAGAACGGTAAGTCACCTACCGAAACGGGTATTTTTGAAAAGCTTTTCAAAACAAGGGTATTTTTGCGAAAGTTTTTTTAAAAGTAGGGTAAAATTAAAAAATTTCTGCTCTATGCGAGGTGTTGATTAGGTGACTTATCGAAACGGGTATCTTTGAAAAGCTTTTCAAAATAAGGGTATTTTTGCGAAAGTTTTTTAAAAGTAGGGTAAAATTAAAAAATTTTCGCTCTATGCGAGGTGTTGATTGGTGCAGCGACCCATAGTCCTAGTAATCAACGAACAATGAGCAGTTTGTGAAAATTTTTTATTTTTACCCTACTTTTAAAAATTTATTATAAAATACCTTGTTTTGAAAAGGTTTTCAAAAATACCCTTTTCGATAAGTCACCTACCGAAACGGTAGGTGACTTACCATTCCCAAATCCTAAAATTAAAAAAAATTAAGAAAAGGGTAATTTAAAAAAAATTGATGTATTTTTAACGAAAACGGTAGGTGACTTACCGTGTTGAGGTTTGAGGTTTCCAGAGTGGGGCATAGGGAGTAGGGGGTGGAGGCAGGGGTTGTATAATCATTAAATGAGTTTGTTTTTTTTCGTTAAAATCGTCATCATTTTTTTTTTTTTTTTCAAATTTTGGGATCCGTGAACGGTAAATCACCTACCGTTTCGGTAGGTGACTTACCAAAAAGGGTATTTTTTAAAACATTTTCAAAACAAGGGTATTTTTGCGATAAATTTTTAAAAACAGGGTAAAAATAAAAAATTTAACGGACCCACGAACAATGAGCAGTCACGTAGCAATCAACGAATTTAGGTCAAGTTATGCAACTGTTAGGCTACCATCCACATCCAGAGTTCCAAATTTTTTTATGTGAAGGGAGAAAAAGAAAATCTTTTGCAGTCTTTTTTATTAATGAATCCAGGTATAGGTTATTTTCCTTGATTTCTCGTCTCTGTTTTTCCTTTTTGTAATTTCTTTTTTATAAACCCCTTGCACTTCAGTCCCTCAAAAGATTTCAATCTAAGTCATTAGTTTTAGGAGATAGACCAAATCACTTGAGCTACCTCTAATCTTAATTTCTCGTCTCTTTTAGTTGCGTTGTATAATCTTTGTTTTTGGGAACAAATTAGAAAGACATAGGATACATGTTTAGCTACACAAATATTTAATATGGGTGATGTACGTTTTCTTTCACTAATTCAATTTAGCAGCCGAAAAGTGATGAAAAATGGCCATTGCTAAATTCTTTGTCGCAAAACATGGTTCCAGTTGGTTGCCCGTGTCGATTGTTCTAAGTAGAGATGGAATTTTTCCTATCACTAATTAGTTTTTAAATAAGATTATTATGTAGATGTCTGTACGCAAATTATAAACCATGCTCATTCAACACCATAGTCCCTCAAACATGGTGCTCCTTCATCCTAATTTTTAAATAAACACATGCTTTAAAAAGAAAATCTATAGCAATACAGATTTGAGCACATAGAAACACACACTCACACATATAAACACACATTGACACACATATCTGATCAACACACCACATCTTCGATCCATGTGCCACCAACAAGGAAAGCCTCTTCATGCTCCAGCGAGTTCGACGACAACCTTTGAATCGACACCAGGGATAAACTAAAGGTCACGGATTTGGCATGGTAACAGAGGATGGTGTCACCGTGCCTTGATAAAAAAATGAAGGCTATCAGAAGGGTTGCTAGACGATATGAAACAATTTTGTGGCGTGAAAAGGCTTGAGATCGCCAGAGACAATGGCGGCGAGGTGATGAAGGCAGTTGCTAAGCTTTAATGGCAAATGGCCGCTGGAAGTTTTATGGTTTACGCAAAGCATGTGGTTAGGATCGTCAATGCTCAAGGAACATTTTGGTGGTGTTTGCGCGTCGAATGGTAGCTAGTGGAAGCACTGTTATGAAGCATGCAATGCACATGACTTTTAAATGAGAGACTGAGTTAAATAAAACACGTGCAGCGCCAACTATTGAGCAAAAATAAAGGGAAGAATCCACGTAAAATCAAAGTCAAATCCTACCACCTAAAACAACTTTGCAGGTAAACCAATCTGTTGAGAAGTTTTGGGGTCAACAAAGTATAAAAACATGTCAAAGCTTAATAGGAAGGGGTCTTAGAACCATCACACTTTTATCCTATTTTATCTATCTAGGTCTTCGTAGGTTAGTCTTAACTTAGTTATAACTTAATTGTAGCTTAGTCGCAGCTCAATCATAGTTTAGCCATACCACCACTGTAATTTGCTTCATGGCCTAAATAGTTTATGTTATAATTCAATTTATGGCTATTCTGTTGTAGTTAACTTTACGGTCTCTTATGCCTTACACTGTAATTCATTTTACGGCCTACGTCTTATTAATCATGCTGCAATTCAATTTGTAGCTGGAACAATTTCACTATAATTAGCTTTGTGGCGTTATTGAAAGACTAATGGCTCTTTGAGATTTTTATTCATAGTAATGAAATTCAATCATTTGAAATTACCTTGTTTGAAATTTTGGTCTGATTGAGTTTCTGGTTTAGTCTGCGATCCATATTGCTTCAAGAACATGAACCGAGTTTAGGGCAAAGAAAGAATCCATTTTTGTAAAATTGTGCAAAGAGACCAAGTGGCCGCATAGGCACTGCAAGAAGGTTCCGCCTTATCACAGGAAAAAGCCCTAGTCGAGACTATGGCCAAGGACTTGCAGCCAGGTGAAGGTTTTCCCCAGCAAACAGATAAATAATACTTCATTGAAATATTTTATACTTGAAAAAGCTTTCAGCACATTTCATTATAAAGGGAAACAATTACAACCCATTATATGAAATATTATTGCTTGTTGTTTCTAAAAATTTTAGTAAAATTGTTAATTATCAGAGATAATAATTAGATAAAACAAACTTCTACCAATCAATATAAACTTTTAGATGAGATGGTGACTTTAATATAATATTATAGTTAATTTTCAAAAAGCTTGTAGGTTCGAGTACTAGTTCTCAATAGAAAAAGAAGAATAACTATGTTTTTTAATAATGACTAATTTGTAACAGCACCAAAAAAAAATTGCTTATACTTTTGAAAACCGTTACAATAACAAACAAAAACCATTAAAAAAAGGTATTAACAATGTTTATTACTATTTAAAACCATTGCGAATTAAAAAAAATTAATTATCATGTACTGATCATGAGATAAAATTGTTGGTAAAAGTGTAAAATGTAATGGTTTTTTTACTAATTGCAATTTATTTACTAAAAAAACCATTACTGCAGAGATTAAACAATAAGAAGAGATTCAACAACAATAAAACTGTTGCATAAAATTATTTTCAACAATTTTTAATTTCTTTTAACTATTTTCAAGGGTTATACAAAGTCAAAAATGTGGCAGTAGTGCTTTCAACGGAATAAGTGCAGGGTGTTTGGCTTTGTTTTTTTAAATACTAATAAGTATTTAAAAAAAATTACCCTTTCATGCATTTTTTATTATTTACTCTATATAAGCACCAAATAAGCAAAGTCAAACACCCTCCTAAAATGATTCTGACATCATCCGTGGAGTTGGAGATGCTCTCTGCAGTCCTCGTAAAAAATCACGAGGTGATACTATTCAGGTCTCTCGAACGCACATTAAAGGCCATAGAGGGGTGGAGCCAGACGTGAATCTTCCAATGAATATCCTGCTGTGTCATCATAGACCGCCTCCAAAACTTGCCCAATAACTCAAAATCTTTCAATTGTAACGACCTCTTGGTATCAAAAAGAGGAGCTCTAACAACTCTATTTTTTAAGATTCTTTTAAATTTAATTAAATCGATCACCCATCTGTCCAATCTCGTATGTTGTAAAAGTTCCTCAAACTGAAATTGATCACCCTTAGAACTGCGGGAGTTGTTTCACCCCTTATCCGATCCCCTATGTCATTCCCAATAGACGACCCCAAAAAAAAAAAACAAATTAGGTGTTTCCTTCATTTTCTAAAGTGTCTGAGTTTGTTTAGGTCAAAACATTTAGCGCATGTTGCTTATAAATATTAGTGCGTGGGACCTAGAAATGAGAGGTTCGTTTTACTTTTTGGCCTCCAAATGAATAATCCCGTTAGTTTCCTTTTTGTGTTACAAAAAATTTATAATAAATTATCATGTGATTTAGAGAAGTGGAAAGTCAAACTGTTGAAAACACATCTTTTTGGAGCTGAAAATCATTGAACGAATTGGAAGTGTCAAGATCATGCTCTTTTTTTTTTCCTTTCATATTTTCTCTATTTCTCGAGCATTTCATCAATGGCGCATCCAAAAAGAAATTAGATTTTCTTCTAGAAACTACATTTTTTTTTTCACTTCAAAGAGGACAAAGGCCTATTATATACAATTAGCGAGAATTGATTTCTGGACCATTTACACTAAAGATGAAAGATATATTACTTAATCATTAAGTCTCTTTGGTACTAAAAGACATATTACTTAATCATTAGGTCTTTGGTATGATTTTATTTTAGTATTATAATAATGTTACATTCTAATCAGTCATTTAATTGCTAATTATTAGCAATCACATCAGAATGTGGAATTTTATCCGATCGCCCAACAAAAACATTTCACCTCCCCTTAATTTTAATAGGATATAATGGATGTTAGACAAGACGGTGGTGGGGGCAGATTGTGCACATTAATGATATAGAACAAAGACATTTTTGTTGTGACATGTGAGAAGAGATATAGCTAGCAATAATATATACATAAGGGTAACTTCACTTTCCAGAACACTCCAGGGTTTGGTTGTGGCCTAGCCTTCAATGGCAACATCACTACATCGCCAAGCTTCTGTTTACACCAGGTGGTGGTATCTTGGACTCCTTCGAGTACTTTGTTCAAAAATTATACAAAAAATCCTTTTTTAAAAAATAAAGAAAAAAAACACTTCAAACCCTAAAACGGATATGTCTGAGCCCTTTAACACCTACGTAGAGGCATAAATCCCTTAAAGATATTGATTCAATTGGAGCTCGGCTACATTGTTTAATTTCTGGTTTTATACTGCTTTGGAACGTTGTATTTTGTCATAGCTCTGCCTAGACTTTAGTTTGTCTATGATACTCCAGATTCGTAATTTTCTACAAATGTTTCCAACAGGATTCCTTTGAGTGCTTTCTTCAAACTAGCCCAAAGCAGCAATAATCAGGCAAGCAAGAACGTAAAGAAAAAGAATTTCAAGACAACTCTTTTTTCTTTTTTCCTTTTTTATATTACTTATCACCTGTAACTCTCACATTTTGTATGTCTAAGCAGTGTTATACTAAACTGCCCTTGAAAATATATTTATATGTGTAAGTGACTATGCTAAAAAGACTGCAAAAGAAGGAGGAGGATGGTACATTCCCAGAAGAAAAAGCTGGGCCATTCGTCGTCCATGAAAAGCAAGCATTCCGATGAACTTTCCGGCAAAAACTATCTCAGAGAACCAGAAAGTTTAATTTGCAATCAAAATCCACCCTGGCCTCCTTAATTGACCACTAAAAGAAGAAGTAAAAAAGAGCCAAGACGCCCTAGCAACTAACCTCTCTGTGTGTGATTATTTAGTTTGATCTTTTACTAAATATACATTTAGCTAGCTAGCTAATTTTATATATATAAATATAAATATATATTAGAAGTTCCAGAGAAAAGATGAGCTGGAAAAGTGTCCTCCGCCAGCATTTTCATCCCCTTGGCCATCATCACTGTCATCACCATTGTTATAGTGCTTTGGCGAGACTAGCTGTGGCATGTACATATCACATGGCATGTTATCAAAGCCAGAGTATAGGCTAAAATCTTGAATTGCATCAATGCTAGTACCACCACCACCACCACCATTTGAATCCAACATGTCTAGAAATGACCAATCTATCGCATCCACCCGGGTCAATGCACCATCTGATGCCGACGAAAGCGGCACGTCCTCCGTTTCCATGGCCTGAAGCTGAGGCGTTTGATGAGACGACTGATCGTCTCCTGCTGCTGTTGCACCACTGGAGGGCGGCTGCTCGTTGTTGGCAATCTGAGACGCAACTTCTTGTATTTCCTGTGGGGATAGAGACTGACCACCATCAACGTTGGGGGGATTTTCTGGGAAGTTAAACTTGGCGTTAGGCCCACGTAGGCAGAACAAGGCAACATCAAAGGCTCGAGCTGCTTTCTCCGGCGTATCGTAAGACCCCAGCCATATCCGCTCCCTGCTGTTGGGAAGCCTTATCTCGGACACCCATTTTCCCCACTTGCGCTTCCTCACACCCTTGTACTTGATCTCATCTGCATTGCGTTGTTGCACCACTGACAAAGACGAAGAAGCTGGTGCTGATGAAGATGTTGGCTTAACCATGTATGTATGTATGTATGTATGTATGTATGTATGTATTCTCTTTCACCCTTTTTCCTTCCAATTCGATCAGTTCACCCCCTTTTTTTTTTTTTTTCTAATCTTCGCCGTGTGGTCCAGGAACTTCCCTTGTTTGAGGATACTTGAGATGATATCGTGATGGGGAGCAGTTGCGGCTCATGCAATTGCGATATGTGTATATATATACGCACGAAGAGACCAACACACTCAGTCCACCCATGGATGCTTATCTGGCCAGTAGTGTAAACTGAGAATGTTGGAAGCGTGTGATTCAATGGAGCAAGTTCAAATAAGCGTAAGAAAAGCGTACAAGGGTGTGGGCGCTTTGGTGAGTTGGAGGGTAAAGTGATGATGAGATAGGAGATGACGTGAGTCAACCACCAACGCGCTAGGGTCGTCCATGAATAAAATTCCGCACATGCGACCAAAAAAAAAATTTTAAATATTATGTTTCTTTTTTTCTCTTCTCATTTTTTTTTTTTTTTGGAAAGGACTTTTTGTTAAAGTTAATATTATGACAGTGATTGATGTGAGGTTATTTTCCTCGTGCCCTTATTGTTTTTGAAGTATTTGTGCCATGGATGGAAAGAAAAGGTCAACATTCTTTTTGCTTTTTGTGCACCATTCTTTTTTTTTTTTTTTTTGTTGCATATCCTAATCAAGTAAACCCTTTTGTTCCTATTCTGATGCCTCGGAAAGTTTCTCTTTCATGGGGTTGCGATTGACATGTATTGCATGCTCGCTCTCTGGGGATAACAACCTTTTCCCGGACGGTCGCCTTCCGTCCACCACGTAACGGCCATCCGGGCCCGTCAAATCTAATGATTTTGGTTCATGAAACTGAAACTTGAAAGCCTGATTAATATTCTAAATTTTTCAACTCATTTGACCCAACGGATTACAGTACGGTACGTCGGTGAGTGTGGCATGGACGGAGCTACCTGAAGAGCCGCAGTATATATATAAGGGTTGCAGGCTTTGTGGTGCTTTTAGTCTGAGAATTAATTAATTTTACTGCAAAAGATTTATTTTGTAAGTGAGTGTGGTAATATTGTGTTTTAACCATAACTGAAAAAATTGTTCGTATCCATCGCTATTGATCATGAGTAGTGAAAAGATCTATTCATATCTTAGGTTGGAAAACTTTATTTGAAAATCTATTTATATTTCACATTCGAATTAGTAAAAGAAACCCACTTTCTTCCAGATTAATTTTGGTAAATCATGCGCTCAAATGACCTACACGTCTTGTGAGTAAAATCATGTGTTTGAAGATTTGGAACCCCTAAATTTCTACGGGAAGGTAGGTGCTAAATTCAATAGGCATGTATTCGTGAATTTGTTCCTTACATACAAGTTTTTCTTCCAATTGGCACGTGGGGGCACCTGGCTTAAGAATTGACTAGGAATCACATTCCTAGGAAATTCTCAAGTATGTACAAAAAATTGTTTCGTACCAAAAATATATTCTTAAGAATATCTTGTTAAATTTTTACAAATATTTTATTATTGTGTTTGGTTTAAATTTAATATTTATGAGAATCTTGAGTAATTTTTTAAAATGCCCTTACCTCAAAAAGATAAAAATATCACATTTGTTTTTGTATGTAATAGGTAGTCCAAGACAGCTTGTCACAGTGAGCCCACGTGTGTTCGGCCTGTATAGGCCACAAGTTGGGCGATGTCGGGCCCATATACTCATCGAGTCAATGGCTTAGGGTCCCCTATCTCAACCTATATAAAGAGTGGGTCGATTTAAGCCTACTACTCCATGAGTATGTCTATGCTAGATCAATAGGCTAGGATATATTACATTAACCCATATACAAAAGTGGACCAGTCAAAGCCCATTAGCCCAACTCGTATGAGCCATATTTTAGGCCAATTTGAGCCCATATGCAAGTCTGGTTAGTGGGTCTAGATCCCCCCACCATGACTTATGTGAGAAAGTATTGAGACAGTCTGAACACGCTCGTCTAGTTGAATATGCCACAACCTGGCTAGGCTGATGGGCTGGTGTAATCTCATTGGCTCGACTCATAGAGGTCAAGGTTCAAGCCAGACAATAGGTTGGGATCCCTTGTACTTACCTATAGAAAAAGTGGAATATCCAAGCCTACTAACCTAGCCTGTATGAACTCAAATTATATCTTGCACCTGTAGATATATCTTGCAAGTGTACCTGTATGTTTGTTAAATCTTTCACATTTGTTTGTTGATCTTACATGTTGTTTGTCTAGTATTTTTTGTTCGATCACTCATAGCTATTTATTCAGCAGTGCACTTTACACCATGTACCTGGAAGTAAATGATATAAGTTCTGCATGTATGAGTCATATTCTAAGCCATGTCGAACCCATAATCACTTGTTCTGACTAATATAAAAGGTGGACTTGTCCGAACCTACTAGCGTAGACCATGTGGGCCACATTCTGGTTGTCATGGACCCATACACAAGTTGAGTTGACTGGTTGGTCTAATACCCACCCCTAACCTATATAAAATGTGGATCAATTCAAGCATGTTAGACCAACCAGCATTTGCCTCATTTTGGGTTGTGTTGGGCATATATATAGGTCGGGTCAAGTTAGTGGGCCAAGATTCCTCGCCCTGACCCATATAAAAAGGGAGCTAAATCAAGCCTCTTGATCTAACTAGCAAATGCCAAAGTTTGAACTGAGCTCATGGGCCGAAATGCCCCTAGGGGTGGGAATGTCCATTTCGTATCCGTATCTGAACCCGATTGGGTAGAAAAATTCTGAAAACTTCGGATATGAATATATCCAAATCCAATATCTGATATTTATCGGATAAGAATGCAGATAAATTTTTACTATCCGAATCCGATCCAAAATATCCAAAAAATAAAACACATATAAAAATATATTAATTTTATGTTAAGGGCTTCATTGTCCAAAGATGGTTCAATATTTTATTATTTTATGACTTTGAACTTTATTTTAAAGATTTTAGTTTTATATCCTGCATTTGGGATATTTTATTTGTTTAAGTTTTGGTACAAAAAAAGTATTTAATAACTTGTTGTGAAATGTAGATTGTGATAAATTTTGGATTTAATATCGACTGTGATCTATGTGATATATTAATGTGGACTATGACTTGTAGTAAACTTTTATATATTGGTTATTATCTACTATTATTTTGTATGACATATTAGTGTGAATTATAGTTTGTGGTAAACTTTATATTTAGTGAAATGTGTTAATTTTTCCTTTCCTTTTTCAATATAATTTAATATTGTTATAGTTTGAGTGGCACTAAAATTATTTGGTTATAATGTTGTTTAGTAGTAAAATATTAAATGAGAAATTAAATATTTTATTATTATTAAATAAATCCAAAAATCTGACTATCCAAATCCGAAAATATCTGTTATCCGAGCATCCGATATCCGGCCGAATAGGTGCTTTTAAACTATCCAATCAAATAGTTAATTTTCTAATCCGATATCCAACTATCCATTCCGATTCCCGCCCCTAGATGGCCCTAGCCTGACCTTTATGTGCATATTGACTAAGTGAATGTGCATTTGACTATGTAAGTGTGCGGAAGGAGAAGAGAAGAAGAAAAAGAAAAATAAAAAAATTTGTCCTAGTGGGGTGGGTATTTTGGTCTTTTTATTGTATATAAAACATTTCTATAGCTCGAGAAGTAAGATTTGCGCTCATTCAAATGAGAATAAAAATTGAGAAAATCATAAGAATCTTGAATTTTTGAAACATACTGCGAACCAAACATATGAATCTAATATTCTTAAATTTCTATTGTCCAAAATCCCGCGAAGGTCTGTGAACCAAACACCTCTTGTGAAAATAAATTATCGATGTTAAGTGGGAAAACAAAATCTATGAGCGACGACTCTTGTTTGTCTATCTTTTTCTTTGTTTTTATATTTGACTTTTCCCTCGATGTTATTATAGAAGTTGGTTCATAAAGTTCAAAGCTTCTATGAAACAAATTTTCATTTCAATTTTTCATCCTGTGTTTGTGAAACAGAGATAAGCAGACACAGAGTTGACATGGCCAACGGTCAACGGCAGTGTTTTATTCGTGTGTCATCGAACAAGTGCCACCTAGATTTCACTAGAGGCAAGCACATCCACGCGAATCAATAACACGTTGGCCCAAAAAAGAAAAGAAAATAAAATAAAACCAAATACATGGTGTGATGAGAGAAACAGGTCAGCTGGGGAATTGAATATTACAAGAAAATGATAGTCACTGAGCAGATATGTAGTGTGCCCTATCTCTCTCTCTCGCTCCCTCTCTCGCTGCTATCGCATCGCTTTTTGACTCCTTCCTAGTGTTCCCCGACGAACATGGAGAATTAAGGGTGGGCGTGACATTTTTCGAATGCGCCCGTCCAGCCTCCAGTACTCTCCTTGCATGAAAGTGATGGCTGCGTCAGCATCATCTTCAGCTTTAGCCAGTGTTGGGCCGCAATTGCCAAGACAGTGGGGAATTCGATATTTGCGAATAGTAGTTTAAAGTAAGATAATTGCAATAATTTTCTTTCAAGACTGGAACATGTTCTTTTGTATAATTGAGAAATCAAGTCCATAGAAGCCAATATATATGGATATCTTTACATGCAATATAGAAATTTTTTTTTTCTCTAGTACCGCTTCAAGCTAGGTTACATGTATTTGACTATTAATTTTTGTTAGTTTACTCCTGGTTTTGGCACTACCATGCATGAACAAATTGTTTTTTAACCCCGAGTCCGTGGTTTTATATATTTGACCATATATCATACAAAATCACCTTGTAGTCCCACAAGAAATAATTGTTTCAAAAACTTTTTCATTTGATCATAATGCATAAGTTGCCCCCATGAGCCACAGCTTTACGAGCTCATGCATTTGCTCCATTTTTTCAATGACATGCCGCATTATCACCATACATTGGGCCTGTTTGGATTAGCTTTTTTAAGGAAAAAATATTTTTTTTCCTAAAAAAGTTATATTAAATTTGCAATAATTATTTGATTTTATTTTCAAAAAAGCTGAAACTCTGAAAAAAAAAAAAACTCAAATACAGCTTTTTTAAGAAGCCAAAATTTTTAGCTTCTAAAAAAAATTATTTTTCAAAAACTGTTAAAAAAAAGCACTTTTGAAAAAAGCCAATCCAAACGAGCCCATTATCGGCCACATTATGTAACCATGTCCCAAAAACGAAAACCACGTCAGTGCAACGTTAACATCTTACACTCTATAAGGCCCTTTTGGATTAGTTTTTTTCTAACAACTTTTAAAAAATAACTTTTTTTTAGAAATTGAAAATTTCAACTTATAAAAAAATTATATTTGAGATTTTTTCAGAGTTTCAATTTTTTTGCAAACTAAATTAAATAATTATTACAAATTTAATGTAACTTTTTTAAGAAAAAATATATTTTTTAAAAAAGAAATTAATTTAAACAGACCCATAAATAGAAAACAACGTCCAAGGTGAACTCATTTTCCCGCTCATTGTTCGCCCAATACTTTTACACTATGTCTAACATAATCTAGCCATTCATCTACTTCGTTCATCGACGTTCAATAATTACCGCACGTGTTGTTTGTTCAATTCCTACTCACATTCCAATTTCATTTTGGTTTCTTCGCATCATTTAATGCCACGTCCTGCTGTTCTGTTTCTTTTCTGCGTTTGACGCATGTACCCTTGTGTCTTCAGCTGCTTACATAAAACCAGGGGGCTCATTCCACCGGCAACGGCAAGTTTTCGAGGCCTATGTATTGTCGGTCGTTATACCATGCACCCCAACTACTATACACCGCCCAACTATCATCCGCCTCGCCATCTAATGTATACTTTTGTACGTTTATAATTTTTATTTTATATATGTTTGCAATTTATATGTTTATAATTTTATATTATATGTTCATCATTTTTATATGTTCACAATTTTTGTAATGTATGTTCATAATTTTATATTACATGCTCACAAATTTTAATTACTTACAAATTTAATATTATATGCACGCAATTTTAATACTTTATGTTCAAAATTTTAATTGTTCACAATTTTTATATAATATACTCATAAGTTTAATTATTCACCATTTTTGCGATCTATGTTCAAAAGTTTACATTATATATTCACAATTATTTACCACTTTTGCGCTATATGTTCAAAAGTTTACATTATATGTTCACAATTTATGGCCAACACATTCATATCCACGGTAGGTTCACAATCGCAATTTTGAGCAAAATGTTCACAATTTTCAAACCAAACATTCAAGCATTTGAATAAAATGTCCACAACATGTTCAAAACCTATCTAATTCTTTTATCTTCTCAATTTTTTATTTGATTTTTTATATACACCCTCACAACACAAACACAAGCCTTACAATAATAGCGGCCCCATTCACATAATCCCTCTCACTTACGACACACACATATACGAGGAAAAAAGGGGGGATTTTGAATAGTCTTAGAGCACTTTCCTTCCAGCATATATATATATATATATATACTGTTGAATATATTAGTTTAATTACGTTAATTGTATTTTGATGATGCCATAATTGTTGTGTTTTTGTTAATTGCCACTATTTGTAGTATGTTGAATATCTCACACAGTAGCATTATTGGAGCAAAGAAAAGACCTAAAGCATGGTTATGGAGCATGGGTGACGAAGCTTGGATAACTTGTAACCATATTTCTTTTCTTCTTTTTAGTCTTATATTAAGTTGATCTTTGTACATAAACAATTAACTAAGAGCTCAAAAACTTAGTACATTGCAAGCATTTTTTATGCATTTTATTCATAAGTCTTGTTTTCTTATACTTGATCATCTTTACTTTTTTATACTTAGTATTATATGTGCACATGTCTTCATTTGCATTCAAAACAACTTTTCCTAAAATTTAACTTTGAAGTCCATATTTTGCATTATGAAGTAGCATGCATTACAGTACTCGCAATTACATTGATATTTGGCACTTTGACAGATATATATATATATATATATATATATATATATATATATGCTTACATATATGTATATATGTATATATCAGCTTAGCTCTGCAGTAAAAGACACTATTTTGAGTATAGAGTTTTTATTATAGGTATATAAGCATCTTTGTATAAGATTATTACCTATTGGATAATAGCGTTGCATATAGAAGGCTTTTCTCATACAGTAAATTAAAAAATCTTGTTTTAATCTTGCATTTAATGTTTGGAAGATAAGTTGGTGTCAGCATTTATTATTGACTTACTACTGTGGTTCACTACTATTGTCATCAC
Organism: Cordia subcordata; assembly: GCA_028554755.1. Taxonomy (NCBI): domain Eukaryota; kingdom Viridiplantae; phylum Streptophyta; class Magnoliopsida; order Boraginales; family Cordiaceae; genus Cordia; species Cordia subcordata. The sequence continues at coordinate 10,481,409 of JAPTOF010000001.1, read as the reverse complement.
CATTAAGATTTGTGTGCACTTTATAACGACTTGGGTTCACTACTATTGTCATCACCATTAAGATTTGTGTGCACTTTACAACGGTTTGGGTTCACTACTATTGTCATCACCATTAAAATTTGTGTGCACTTTATAATGGCTTGGGTTCACCAAAATGCCAGATCTTATATGCATAGTAGTAGCATTGAGCTACCAATTTCTGTAGAAAAAACGCGGGTTACTGTTGATTTGATATAAAATAGCTTTGGTAAAAAGTAAAGTAGCTCTTTCAGCTTTTTTTGCAACTACAAGCCTACACAGGCGGTTGACCGACTCAGTCTTGTGGTAAAACCAGATAGCAATGTTGCTCTACCAGAAAAGCCTATTGGTCGACAGGTAGAGCAAGTAGAGTGTCCCGGTAAGGCCTTTTGGCTTCTGGAACCACTGGAACACCCAGGGGTCTACCAGCAGAGTGCTCCAGTAGCCTCTCTGAGCTGTTTTTAAATTTAACCGTTGGGAGACTTATTTTTTTGCTTATAAATACATCCTTCTACTCCCAACTCAGTGATAACTTGTTCAAAACATCTTTCTAAGTTTTCTTGCATTCAATATACTTCATTTACTACAATCTTGCACTATTAATTGCAACCTTTATTGATTGCATATCATTGGCATTTAAGAACAAGTTTTTTGAGCTTCATAAATTGCTTATTTACTTAGAGCAACACAGAAAGGTTTAAATACCTTTGTATTCTTGCTCAAAAGAAGTCTCTTGTATACCAACTCTCTACAATCATATTGGGTGTGAATTTCTTTATTCTTGGGTAGCATAGCTATGAGAAATATCTCTTAAGAGTGAAGGGTTGAAATCCTTAAGTATAAGGGTAATACTTGTGGTTGTTGTCGTGAAGCAAGGGTTGTGATCATTGTTCTACACTTCTACAATGTAGTAAGCAAGAAGTCGATTCACTAGTAAAGTTTTCAAAACCCTAAGGGAAGACCTTAGGTAGTGGACTAGGCCCTCAAAAGTTCGAACCACTCTAAATCACTGTGTTTGATACTCTTAACCCTATGCTCTTTATATTTCAAGTATTTTCTTTAAGTCCTGTATATGTTTTTGTTTGAAATTATAGTTAAGAATTTTAAGTGCTCAATTGTGCCAAATAATCCAATTCACCATCCCTCTTGGATTCATTCTCTAGACAACATATACAGCAGATTTATAGATAACACAAACAACCATATCTATTATAATTTTTGTAGATCAGTTTGTGCGTGTATACATACACACTAGATCTGTTAGTGTTTCACAAGAGAGAGAGAGAGAGAAAGGTTGCAACAAGATGACAGTGGTAGTAGTAAGGTAGTGACAGTGTCGAGAGCGGCAGTAGTAGTTTTTTTTCCTTAAGATAATATTGAAGAGAAAGCATAGAGAGAGAGAAAAGAAAGTAAGGAATGACGAGGAAGCATGGTAAATTGGGATTTTTTATAAGCACGTGTAATACACGCACAAGGGGGTGTATGATGTGGACGTGTTTGGTATAATTTGCGATATGTTGCTGTGAGTGTATGGGGTTCGTTTACAAAGTTTTGGTTAATTAATATAATTGGCTTCCAAATAAGTTAATTTTTTCTTACCTTTAAGTAATTAGAGATAAAAGATATCAAATATATTATACCAATAGTATTCAACATATACAAAAATTTAAAGTGGAACCAAACGTTTTATGCGTCAATTTATGATAAGTCCAATAAAAAAATGAATAAAGAATATTACCTAAAAAAATTCAAACTAAAAAATCCTAACAAAAAAGCTAAATGACTAGTTTTTTTTTTTTTAATTGACATTATCCCTTAACCTTTATATTAAAAGAAACATATATCTTCAATAAATTGACAGATGATATTTTCAATAAAACAGATTGACATTTTCCAAATTAAAAAAAAAGTTCACATTAAAAAATTCTAACTAAAAAAACTAATTGATTTTATTTCTTGTAACAAAAGTAATTGATATTATCCATTGATCTTTAGATTAATATATATATATATATTCACATGCTCCCTATTTGTTATTAATTCAGTTGGTCATTATTATAAATTAGTTATACGTGTTCACAGATGGTATAGAATTACATTTAATTTGTTATATTTATTATTAACGACCATTTTTATGCATTGTTAGTTATAAAAAAAATGGTTAATAGAAATAAAGAATGTGATTAAAGAAACACTCTCCAATTAAGACACATGTATTTTATGTATAAGTAGAGTTTTTATTACACACCCGTGCAATGCACGGGATTATCGCTAGTATATTCTACATATGAACCATGTCACCTTGTCATGCCAACATATCGGCGATTTTCTCTGGTATGTCCTGCCATGTGAAAACCCTCTCCACGTCATTACCTACTTACCTACTAGACTAGCACTATACTAATATTGTGTTTGGTATAAGCTTATTATAAGATGCTTAATTGAATGATTTATTTTGAGTTTTCATAAGATGTTTGAGATAAGATATCTTATGTATAGTCAATAAAAAGTAAATCAATGATGGATTGCTTATATCTTATCAGATAAAAAATATAGTTTGTTTTGAGTTTTCATACAATACTAGTTTGTTTTGAGTTTTCATACAATACTAGTTTGTTTTGTGTTTTCATATAATACTAGTGATAAGATGTCGTATATCTTATAAGATAAAAAATAATAATAATAAACATTATCGCATTAATGCTAATAAGATAAACATCTTATAATAAGAGGGTGTTTGGCTTTGCATACGTGGTGCTTACAAGCACCTAAATAATAAAAAACTTGTCTCTAAGTACTTTTTTTTAAGTGCTTATAAATAACTAAATAAGTAAAGCCAAACACCCACTAAGTTTACTCCAAACAAAGCATACTTACCATGTCCATATCCCATTGGATCACATACCCTCGAGTTCTCTAAAAAAAAACTCAGCGTTAGGTGCTTTTTTTCTTGTTGGTCGGGATTCTTAGGTGCTTTTTAGGCATTCTAAAACTATTTGCGACATTGATTAATATCTCCAAATTCTTGTATTCTTAAGTTATTATGTTTAGGCCAACTCTAACATATTCTCTATCTTTTAGGGATTTTCTATTTCAATTTTATTTCAACACTTTTCTTATATTTAATCAAATTCTTATATAAAAGAATTCAAGTTTTACTCCAATAACTTCCTTATTTCAAATTTTCCTTATATGGTTTTAGGGAATGGGAATGCTATCAATAGATCTGGGGATATCAAAAATTATTGTGAAATAAAATTTTATCAACAAATAAAGAGATACGTATAAAGAATATGTTAGAGTCATTTATCTCTAAATCTATCCCTATGTATGGAGAATAGAATGATTTAAGGCATCTATTGGATTGACCTTAGTAGGGATGAGCAAGTTTTGGTACTACCCACAATCGAAATCTTAAAACGTGTTTTGATTTGGTCATTTGATTTTTCATTCAGTTTCAATTACTAAAAATCAATACAATTTATTATTTGTTTTTTATTTTCAATCACAAATAATATTTGTAAATTTTGGAGTAAAATACATTTTATTCCCCTGTGTTCTGTAAAAGTCGCATAAAATCCCTTATGTTTTGAAAACTCACTAATAAACTCCTATAATTTGAAAAAAGTTGCATATTAGTCTCCGCCGTCATTTTTTCTGTTAAAATTAATGGAGATTATAAAGACATACCTAAAAGCATTTTGACTTATTAATAATGAAAAAAACTCAAGTAAATTGGTCTAGACTCCTTCCTCTAATTTTAAAATTAGTGCAAACTCCCCCTTTAATTTGAAAAATAGTGCAAAATCCCTCCTCTGGTTTCAAAATCGGTTAACTTTAATAGAAAAACTAACTACAGGGACCAATGTGCAATACTTTTTAAAACACAAGAGTTTATCAATGAGTTTTGAAAATATAGGGGGTTTTATGCAACTTTCACAAAATTTAGGGTGGTAAAATGCATTGTACTTTAAATTTTGGTTATTAATCAAAATGATAAAAAATCCAAACTTTTTTTAATTTTGATTGTAATTTTATTTGCATATGTTATTTTGTTTCAGTAAATTTAGTTCTCCAAATTCTTTTAGAAATTTGATCATGCTTTTATTGTTTCGAGAATTTAGTTATCTGAATTGCATGCTATACTTTCCTTCTTGTTTTGCAATTCGGTTTGTTTGGATAGCATATCAAAGACATATGCGTTCTTTTCGGGTATTGAAAACAATTGTGGAACCAATAAAGAAATTTATGCGAATAAGGAGGTGATCATCAATAGCACGAATACTAGAGTTTGATTATAATTGCAGAAGATATGGGGGTCATTAGTTAATTGTATTAATTCAATTATTTGATTTTGAGTCTTTAATCAAATGATGCCTCCACTAAATTTTTCGAATCTCACACTTCCTAAGTGAAAAACTAGAAGCCTTATTGGAAGCCATCTAGTAATTGGAGGCCAACTTATCTTTAGATCAGCTCATTTAACAGCTTATTGGTGAAATAAAGATAAATAGGTGGATAATTTTTACCCAATGTATCACATACAAATTTCAATTATTTTTCTTGCCTTTAATTTCTTAATCTCACTTAATAGTTATTGATATCTTGGAATTAGTTAAGTCCAAACCCCTCACTTAATAGTTATTGGAATTAATGAGAATACTAACCTTGTAACATCACATGCTTAAATAGAAATTTTAATATTTCATTACATAAAAGGCCCCTATGTATCCATACTTATCCATGTTGTATTTAAAATTGTCTATGACGGTGGAAAGCAACAATTAAACTTCTAAAGTTATAACCATTATTAACTTAATAAATTCGTATGGGAAGATCATCTGGCCTTTGATTAAGATCCCACTTTTCACATGCTTCTAGTTTCAATTTACAAAATAAAATAAAATAAAATAGAGCATTAAATAAAATATGCATTTATATAATTATCAAAATAATTAAAAAAATACATAATTTGGGTTGATCACGGACTAGTAAATTTGGGTCAACTTGAGTCACTTTTTTGTTGACCCAAAATTGGAGGTGATGTGTGAGCTACAATTTCTTTTCCTCTTTGAAACTTCTGTCTTCCATATGGACCCATCAACTCTTGATTCTAGTATTTTGATCTTGTAAATTTCTAATTGATGGGAATATGCTTATTTTTATTGGGTTTTACAAATAGGGAATAAGAAGCATGCAACCCCATTTAAAATACAAAACCAATAGATCAAAATAATAAATAAATAAATAAAACATTTGCTCATTGAAACATACATTCTGGCTAGTCCATGATCCTGTTTTAGCGGCAAAGTAAAGCTAAAGCAAGATATCCTATCGCGCAATTTAATTTAATTATTTTGATCTCATCAAATTAATTACATCTAATATTTAAAACTAACTTTAATATTAGATCCTTCTTAAAATATCTCATATTTTATCATTATTGGGCTTGTTGAAATAATAAACCTTTGATTAATTAATTTATTTAAATTATTTTTGGGCTTGATTTAATTAATTCCCAATTAATTAGTCATAAAGAGCCAAAGTCTTAATTTGAACAAGTTAAATTTAATGCCAAAGCCTAAAAGTCCACTAGAAAGAAAAATAGGAAACCCAAAATTTTAAAACCTTTTGAAAAATTAAACTTGGACATGAAAAGAAAATTTTTAGTCCAAACAAATTTTCTTGGGCCTGTAAAAATAGTCCAACATTGCTTAGGATTTTCAAGAAAACAATTTATTGTACTCTCTTTTTTTTCTCTCTGTTCCGCCATCATCAAACACCAAGTATAACCAACATCACAATATAAAAGAAGTATACCATTTCCAAAACAATTTTCCTTTTACTTGAACGTCAATAAGACCATGCCAAAAAGGCCATCTCGGCCTGACAACTTCCATTAAGGTCATCTTGGCCTGACAAATAAGCGGTGTATGTTTTGCTTGAGCTCAGAACTTCTTCATAGATGAGAGAACAAAAATCTTGAACGTTCTTGAATTTCCTTAAAACTTTTGGCTAAGGAGAACTGGTTCTTGCTCTAATGTATGTATGTGTTGCTAGGAAATAACAAGAAGAGAGAGAGTAAGAGTGAGGCCCATTCTCTTAAATAGACATGCATGTTCTAGTCTAAAGTCAACTACAAATTGTAGTTAGGTCCAGTTTATATTGGGTAGGATTCCTTAGTTGGGATATAACTTATCTTTTGAGCAACACAATTTACTCCTATTCTTATCTTATGGACCACACATCCCGCAAATTATTCCGTACACTCTTATATCATACACCACTCTTACACTGTATACCCACTTATCTGTGTATCACACGCGCCTTTAAGAAAACCCAGATCTATTTGTGTGTTTGCAGATTCTTCACTCTCTTTCTTCTCTATTGTCTCTCCATGCTTCAATTTTATCGCTCTTCGCTATTCTCTCAGAAAAAATTAAATTTTGCTGTCATTTTTGTTGTTGTCTCCACTACCATCATTATTGTCGTCTCGCTTTTGTTCTCTCTTAGCCTTTTTTTTTGTCTTTTAACTTATTTCATTTTTTTTGTGTTTTATATACATGTGCACACCTAGATTTGTGTGTGTGTGTTTGTATAACTTTTGTAGAATTTTTGTATGTGTAAAAGATTCAAATAAAAAAAAATGGGAAGATAAAGAAAGTAGACAGGTTGTGAACATGTCGTTCACAGTTGTAAATATTTTTGTTCAAGATTATGAACATTTCAATCAAAGTTGTGAACGTGTTGTTGATAGATGTAAACATGTCAGTTGTAGGTTGTAAACATGTCGTTTATTGATTGTGAACATATAATATAAGAGTTTTGAATATATAGTGTAGTAGTGAATAATAAAACTTATGAACATATCGTATTAAAATTGTAAACATATAATATGAAAATTTGCAAATAATTAACATTATTAAAATCGTGAACATGTAATATGAAAATTTGTAAATAATTAAAAGTATTAAAATCATGAGCATGTAATATGAAATTTGCAAATAATTAAAACTATGAACGTATAGTATAAGAATTGTGAACTTATAGAGGATGTTTGGTTTGGCTCTTTTCTAGTTAAGCCTACTTAAAGCCCAATTCCTAATGGAAGTGTTCGTTTTAATAAAAAAAATGTTGTTTTTAAGTGGTTTTAAGTAAAAAATAAAAAGCTCCCCACCCCCAACTTATATTTTTTATGGCTTCAAGCACTTTTTTAAAAAAAAATTTGACCAAATCATTTACTATTTTATCTTTATTACCAAAATATCTTTAATCTTTTATGTCACACTTATCATTTTAAATTCTACTTATCATTTTAAATTCTATTGTCATGTCCTTAATAGTTATTTTAACATTATAAGTTACTTTTTAACCCATTTTAATCAAATATATAAATATTTTTTTTATAACTACAACTTTTATTCAAACACATAGCTACTTAAAGTCAAATATAGAAAAAAAGTCATTTAAAATCAAAAGTACTTTGAGTAGTTTTTTGAAAAGCCAATCCAAACATCCTCATAGTATAAAAATTATGAACGCTTGCACTGTTTACACGCTATACGGTGCACAATACTGGCGCGGTGCATGATGTTAGGGTGCACAATATCTGGATTGTCTGCACCCCACCCCTAAGATTCTCCTTAGACACCAGGCAACACAAGTAAAAGACTAAGTCAACATAGGATTCTTATAGTTAACTAGCAACGTCGAAGCCTTTACTTCACACAGGTTTACCTATTGTTTTCTAGTTTACTAACCAATATTTTCTTTTAGAGGTTCCAATTAGTTCTTGGACATATTATTTTTTCACTAACTAACGAATTTAATTCTATATAATTGGTCATTTCGTTAACATAGAAATATTTTATATTATCAATTGGTTGTATAAGTCGGCCAAAGTACGACATTTTATTTAGATGAAAGGATTATCTAATCATGCTTATCCTATTTTTATTTATTTAACAAACAAGAAAATTAATAGGTTTATAAGTAAGCCAAAAAATTTATTCTTTACACAATTTGGGTGACCAAAAATTAAAATCCCCAAAATACCACATATAATCATTCAGATCATTCACCATTCATAATTCAATATCAAATGTAATCATCTAGACTTGGGTAATGTTTTATATCTAATTATTCTTGAATGAACATTAATATGCTTAGAAACAAGGCAAAGAATTTATTGTTTAAGTATAACACTGGCTTTTTATTCTAAATTTTGTTTATTGAATGTTGCTTTTTGGCTTGCATCTGTTTGTTATACTGCTTTTAATTGACTTTGCAATATTGCTTTTAGACATTTTGGCAAGATACCTCCTTTCTAAACCGGTAAGAAAGCAATTTAGTTGTTATTAACGACCATCTGTTTGTAGTTTTATACATAAAGATTGATTTACACTATCTTTATAAAGTAAAGAGTATTGACAGTTGCTACAACAATAATATCCAAAACGAAGAAAAGAGTTGCAAGGATGAAAAACCCACTAGAGTTTCAGTTAAAGCTAATGAAGATGATTTGATATTCTTATCCTTCCATGTGGCTTCTGTTCCAACTGCAAGATTTTATTTGAACGGAACTTCATAAGAGTCTCAGTTGGTTCAGAGCCTGTAATTCCAATTTTTTGATTTACTGTGGGTACTTGAAATTATAACATTATTTATCTGTAACATAGAGTTTATGACACTCAAAACATCATAAACTACAAGCAAAGGGAAGAGTTTATCAGATTGACTACAATGGACACTTGAAATCATAACATTATTCATATTTAGAAATACTTGTTACATTGCATCAAATGATTTTTCAATCTGAAAGCCCTCGTGCTGCATGCCACAGTTTCTCTGGACTCTTATTTCATGTATACACAAAGAGTTATTTCCACTATACTGGAATGAACTTAGACAAAATACTAATAATGATCCATTATTTAGCTATATAAAGATGAGCTAGGGAGACATTATAGAGGAAAATAGCATACTTTACAATAGCAGCATATCTCAATAGCGTGGAATATTAATTAGTTTATCTCAATCTCCTTCCACAAATCCTTAAAGCAGGGTCTATATTCATCAACAAGGATATTGTGGCAAGCAAGGGCGGAGCCAATTATTTTTTTAATTATGGCTATTAATATAAAAATAATTTATATATAAGAAGGTTTGAATATTTCGCTAAAATATAAATGCTGCAATTGACCTCAATAGGAGGTTTCATATTTTGAAAGCGTTGACATATTACTTAAATTTTAATGCTATCAAATATGTCCCTTTCAATGCAAAGGGTGGAAGGTAAGTCGTAAGGTCATGAGATATTTTAGTGGGGGTCAAATTAACTTTCTTAACATAATATGTATATAAATTCTTTTACAAGAAATTATAACATGTATATAATTTTTTTTTAAAAAAATTAGTGGTGTCAAAACAACATGGAGCTGTCCTTGGTAGTGAGTCGATTATAATGATCTGAGCATGAAATTGCTATTAGCTTTCTAATCTCCAAGATATCAAAATCTGACAAACTGCTATGTTAAAGCTTATCGTCCATTATAAATAAATAAATATATATATATATAACATAAATTAAGATTATAATAATGATATTCAATTATACTATTAAAAGCCTTAATTTTTAATACAACCCTAAAATAAACTCCGCCTTTTTTGGTCATAAAGTCTATTAAACTTATATAGAAAAGAATAATGTAATAATATTAATAGTATAATTTATGTTGACTTGACAAATAAATGAGAACTAATGTGACATTCTTCTTTGAATTTCAATCTGTACAACTTAAGCTATATATATAGATAGATATAGATATAGATAGACTATTGAATTACCTATTTCAAGTACAACTTCAATCCTGTTGCTTACTCTTCAAGACTACATGTCCTACAAGTTCTACATGCCTAAGCCACCTAGACTTAGGAAATTATTAGTCCCAATTAATCATGCATTGATTTTAGACTAATAGAAAAAGAGTTAGGTTTCTTGTGACCAAAATCCTAATGCAAAATAAGATTCTTCTTTTGTATACATAATTGAGCACCTAGTCAAAGTAAAAATAGCCAAAACAAGTAACCTTGCTAAAATAAATAACTAAAAGAGAAACCAAAAGTCATAATTACTTTTAGCTTCTAAAATGATTAAAATGCCTTTACCAACTTAAGACAATTTTAAAATTATTTTGACCTTAGTCAGTTCCACCAAAAACCAAAATCTCACTCCAAAAATGATCACTGATCTCTAAAAGCTCGTAACAAACATAGGTGACCTTTGTTTTTGCCTTACCAAGGATGGTGGGCTTATCACTTCATATATATTAGTAAAATAATAACACCGTGCAACGCACGACTATATTGCCCAATTTTTTTCTAATACAAAATTTAAATTATATAATAAATTTTTATTTAGAAATTTAGTAATCTTGTTATAAGTCAAATAAGTTGTCCTTAATTTACACATCTTTTTGTAAAAATTGAAACCAAGAAAAGTATTAATTTTGTCTCTTTGCTGTTTTGATAAAATTGAGATAAAATTGATAATAAAACGAGAAAAAATATAGAATTAAAAGGTGAATATGAGGGTGGAAATATCTACTTTTCTTTTTCTTTTTTTTTTGGATTTTACTTGATTGAATTGAATTGGAATTTCATATGTAAAATTTATATAGCAATGAAATTAAAAAGTTGATTTTTTATTTTTTATTCTCATGAGTAATTTAATATAATTTGAGTTGATTTTACAATTATTTAAACTCAAATAATTATAATTTAAGTGAACTTAAACTTTTTATATTTAATTTTCTTCAACTTTTCATATCTTTTTATATTTAATCCCAATTAGCCAAATAAGGGGATACTGACATGTCACATTTTTGAATGGGGTTAATCTAGTTTATATGTCGTGAGGTGGTTGAGTGGAAATGTTTCCACAAGTTAACCAAAAAAATCATTGTGAAAAATAAAAAGATTTCTTTACTACAATTGCATGACCATACAACTAATTCACATTGTGATTAACTATGGTCTAGAAATTATCCAATATGTTCCTTTCCTTTTCTTATTTTCTCTCGTTTTCATTTTCTCTTTTTTTTCCCTCTCTTTTGGTTTATTTTTTATGGGCTAATTACACAAAAAATTCCTAACTTCGTCAAACTTTTAAAAAAAGTTTTTATTATTTTAAAATATTCAATCTTGATATTTTACAAAAATTAATCAAATTAGTCCCCAATTTATATACTATTATATATAACAGACCCCGTTACATATAATGTTGCCAAGTGGCGTTGCCAGTTTCATGTCACGTTTATACTACCCTACTTAATTATTTAAAACAATCCTGAAATTAATATATGGACATCACAAGTCTGTTGTTTAAATTATGCAATCAACTAAATTAGTTATTTGTTATTCAATTCGATTTCTTCCTTTTTCCTACACTAAAAAATCTTTCCTTTTTCATTTTCATATATTATTTACACTTAATCACTAGACTAAGATCATGGTTAAATCATTATTTTAGTTTCATATTTAAGCTCATATATTCCAATCTCACTCATAACAGACATATTCACTTCTTTTTTGTTTTATCACCAATTCGATAGATTTTTTTTATCATCACAATTTCTCTATAATTCGATATTGTGATATCTTGCAAATTTCAAAATTTTGCATATATAGAGAAATCACATATATGTTGCCAACGTCAGATCTATTTTGATTTACACATTAATTGTTGCCAGAATCATTAGTCATGGGTGGTTTCCTTTATAATATATAATATATATATATATATATATATATGTATGGATGTATGTATGTATTCGTAATGTTATTTCCCTTACTTTTGCCTCAATATATAGCTTTTCGAGAGGGAAGGTACAAAAAAAAAGTATTTATTATTTTACTATATTGCACTTCTATTTAAATGATAGTTCCTTATCTATGGTTTAAATTGTACTTATTTATATCTGATATGGTATCTTTATTTCGGTTTCTGTTTTTTATTCATGTTTTTGTTTTTCATTTAAACTTGCTGTCTAAAAATACATTTTGCTTCTTTTTACTAAATCAATATGATTTATTACATTAAAATATTAAATATATTTTTCTACCATATGGTTGCAAATCTTCTTATTAGGTAAGTCTAATTTTTTTCCCAATACAATGCATTATTAAATGTATGTGTATTATTATTATTATTTAATTTATTAAAAAATAGTTCATATAATTTGTTTGAAATATTTAAATAGATAAAAAATAAATCTTTTTATTATATCAACCTATATATGTCACATCCCGTGCAATCGCACGGGTGACATACTAGTATCTAAAAACATCGATGTTAATCCTCATTGTTTGACAACTTATATATTTAAATTGAACCCTATTTTTTTATTCTCAAAATGGAAATTATTTTTAATGATTTTGTAAAATATTAAAAACTAATATGAATAGATTTAAATAACAAATATTAATTTGAGTATCATTTCCAAATTATTGAAGATTAGTTTAAGTATTTTATAACAATGGGCACATAAGCCATATTAATAACTCTTCTTAAAAGGCTGTTTGATTTTGTTTATTTGATATTTATAAATATTTAAATAATAAAAAAAATGTAAGCAAATGTTTTTTTTTAGGTGTTCGTAAACACACAAAATAAGCAAAGCCAATCAGCCTGTAAATCTTAATTAGTCTCATATCAAGTCGTGTCCCCCACAATTCCCCTTCCCCTCTTCCCAATCTCCCAACTCAAACAAGTTTCAACGACAAAACACATCTTACGATATGGCAATGCACGCGCCGTCGTCGCCGGCGGAGGAGCGGTGGTGCTTGGTGACGGGCGGAAGGGGCTTCGCCGCTCGCCACTTGGTGGAAATGCTGATAAGATACGACGTGTTCTGCGTCCGCGTTGCCGACTTGGGCCCCACCATCAACCTCGAACCTCACGAGGAGAATGCCACCCTCGGCCAAGCCCTCCGATCCGGCCGGGCCCAATACGTGTCGGTCGACCTCCGCGACAAGGCCCAAGTACTCAAAGGTCTTATTCTATCTCTTCTACTACTTAGACCCATGTTTTGCTTTACTTTTCTTTTCTTTTTTCCTTTAGGCTACTTATAAGCACTTGATGCCTATAAGCAGTTTTTTATTTTTTTGGTAATTAGTGCATGGTTGTACTCATTCGAGAAGATAACTACGACCCTAGTTAACTAGGGAGCTCATGTACTTAAAGAAATCATTTTATAAGATCGATGTAATGATGTCTGGAGGATTCTAGTCCGATGTAATAGATTAATGGAGGATCTCACTTCATGTGAGTGGTTCTTTTAAGTGTAAGCTCTCTTGCGACACAGATTAGTCTTTTGAGTAGACTCTTTCGTGGTCTTAAATTGTTGTAATCAAGATGCTGTTAATTTTTTAAAATGTAGTTTTTCGAAATGGGTTTGATGCATTTCTTCAGCCCGCAGATTGTAGAAGATTCATACTCTGAGTACAGTTATTTATGGAAGTTATTTATATTTTAGTCTTTTAAGAGATTATATGTGCATTTATAAGCTATATTTTGCTTGCTGTGTATAATCTGATGCAGGTCTTGAAGGAGCTGAGGTTGTATTCCACATGGCGGCCCCAGATTCATCCATCAATAACTATCAACTCCACCATTCAGTTAATGTCCAAGGTATAATTATTTACTCTTCCAGCAGTTTTCTTGTTTGAATATTCTTTTTTCTATTTTTTTACATTTTCTACTTATGGTTGATGCTCATTATTTGGATTACTATTCTGAATATTAGGGACTAAGAATGTTATTGATGCTTGTGTCGAACTCAAAGTCAAACGTCTAATCTATACAAGCTCCCCAAGTGTGGTGTCTGATGGAGTACAAGCAATTTTTAATGGCAACGAATCACTGCCATATCCGGCTAAGGTCTGTATCAACTGTTATTATCTTATTTCTTGCGCATTTATTTTTATCTTATAGACTCTGATTACTTGTGAATACAGACAGCATTTAGAATCACTTTTCCCGAGAACTCAGTGTCTAAATCTTAACGATCTAGCAATTATCTTGTTCTATATGCATAATTGCTTGAATATTATTATGTTCATACTTCTTGTCATTTTCTTTTCTTTGTTTCCAGTAGATAACATAATAGGTACAAATTAACATTATTTTATGGCTGCTTCATTTCTTGGGGAGAACTCCAAATTAAGCTAATTACCTAGATGCTTTGGGTTTCTAAGTTGCTAATTTACACCGATCAGCAATTATTCAAAGTTTATCATTATGATGGTAGACTTGTTAGTCACATTCTTTTAACTGTTTCAGCACAATGATTCATATTCTGCCACTAAAGCTGAAGGAGAGGCACTAGTTATCAAAGCTAATAGTAAGAATGGTCTTCTAACATGCTGCATCAGACCTAGCAGTATTTTTGGCCCTGGAGACAGGTTGCTCGTTCCATCTTTAGTATCTGCTGCAAGGGCTGGGAATTCAAAGGTAAATATGTTGCACCTTTGCATATTTGACTTATTTTCATGTGTCCGTCTTTTGTTTTGAAATGAAATTCTTTTTGACATATTTTATTCTATATATAGAATTAATCAAGTGGCTTACCCTTCTTACTAGAATAAGACTTAGTACGGTTTGGTTTTGATATAGAACTATTCAAGTTTTGATGTTACTGATTGCTATAATAAATATCATAATCATATAAATTAACTCTATCTTATGTAGAAGCCATATTTCGTTTTCTGGATTATGTGTTTTAATTGCATCTTTGGTTTTGTGGGAGGATATAAATCCCCTGGATGGCTATTATATCTTCCTTGATCAATTAGGATTCAGTTCATGCTTCTTTGAGCAGTTTCTGTTCCCGAATTATGTGGAGGATATTGGTTCATTTTGCTCTAATATGCTACCATCAAATGTTCAGTTCATTATAGGTGATGGCAATAATTTGTATGATTTCACTTATGTTGAGAATGTGGCACATGCTCATATATGTGCGGACAGAGCTCTAGCTTCAAAAGGAACAGTTGCGGAGAAAGCTGCAGGGCAGGTAAATTTTCAGTTCTTACCTGGAGTTATATTTCATCCATTTTTGATGTAAACTACAACTAGTTTGCTGTCTGAAAATGCTAATTGCAGCATGTAGTGTGAGCTATGGTCTATATACTGGAGAACTAGACTACTTCATCAGAAAAGGAAGTATATAGATAACTTGTTGATTGGAGTAAGTGCATTGTATGATGTTAAGTCATGGGCTAGATGGATTGGTAGCACTCAATAACTGAAGCATGACTAAAAGTTGACAAACAAGTAACTAGGAGCTTGAACGTTGGAATAACCATTCAGCAGCCTGATTGTAGATCAGTTTTCTGTGCACAGGTTTTGTGAACCCATTGCTGCTCCAAGAATGTCCTGTCCAAAAGCAACTATCTTACAGCAGCATTTTTGACATCTTTTTTTCATAATGGGCAATTACTCTCCTTAATATCATGGGAATTGAGTTACTTACCCTATTTCTATTAGTTCAGCTTAGAGCTCTCCAGTGTCCTGGCAAACAGGGAGAGAGTATGTATCTATGAAACTCCATTGTGAATTTTTAGGGGTTTCATATTACATTCAGCAACAAATATCTAAATGAAGTACTTTAGAATGTACAGGTTACTAGCATATTTTGAACATTTGTTCTTCTGGATTTGGGGGGAAGGCATACAGTGGAATCATTCTTGTGTAAAGTGTTACTTATCCTTAAAATAATGTACCCTGTGTATCAATTGTCTGTAAGACTTCATACATTGAGCCAATGGCAGATTGTAGTAGCCACTCTTAGTCTTGTGCAAGCGAGGAGGAGCAATCTGAGATGGACCTGGAAGATCTAAACTTGAAAGTGGCAACTAAGTTTTCAGAAATTGGTAGGAGCAGAATGAAAATGTAATGCAATATTCATGACCAACAGGATCCTGATTGGCCTAATGAAACTCAAGGAGTTCCTCTGCTCTCAATTTCTTGTTCATTCATGTTGGTCTGCCCATGCTCCTATTTCATCTCCAACCACGGCCTCTACTATCTGGCTATCTCAAAAAAAGTCAATGGAAAGATCTTATTTCTAGCCTCCTTGGCTGAGGACCAGTTCAACTGAAAACGTCATGCTTGAGCATTTTGTTGATTGTCTTGCACCAACTCTTGGCATGTCATACTAGTAATTGCAGAAATTGTGATCCGTTGTTCCATTTTAGCAAGTTATAAAATTTCATTAAATATTTGAAATGGCAAAACTTGAGGGTCTCTTCTTTATGACACTACATCAGAAAGGACCTCCTGACTATTTCATTACTAAGAAAGTTGTTTAGCGTCTGGCCACAAAATGACCTACAGGCAATAGAAGATCCTCCTGTACTTGTGACCTCAGTTGAAGCAATTGCAAGTTAATAGTTAGGAAGCAAGACTGCAGTTAAAATGTTTAAAATAGACTAATCCCAGTAGATGGGCTGGCTATATCCATCTAACACTACTCTTTCCTGTTGAGAGTTGTCTCCTCTAGTAGCTAATGGGGCTAACATGTTTGTCTACACAAATAAATAATTGCAAAGCTATGTGTGGCTAATCTCTAAACCTCCCTTGGATTGAGAGTTTCTGACCGTGAATTGATTTCCCCAGGCATACTTCATTACGAATATGGAGCCTATCAAATTTTGGGAGTTTGTGTCCCTTATTCTTGAAGGTCTTGGTTATGAAAGGTATTTGTTTTCTTTCTCTTTCTTATTTTTTTTATTCTATGTAACCGGACTTCATAACATCACAATCTATTTTTCCCCCCCCCTCGGAATTCTCAAGAACAGCCTGTAACATATGTTCTTCTTCCTTATGAATGTTCACTTCTTTTCTTCATTAATTTAAATTTTCATTGATCTTCTGTTGCATTGGGCTATGAATATTGACTAATATCATAACACTTCCACATACATTTATACCTTAGATGTACTGCTGATTGATAAAGTTATCCTTCAGTATATGAAGATGTCAATGCATGAACCATGTGTGTGACTCAGCGTTTGTGCTATTGAAGGAGGGAATACAATAAAAAGAATTCCAAAAGCATACTAATGTTGCAATATAGGGCTTGTTTAGATTGACTTTTTTCCATGAAAAATCACTTTTTCCCCTGAGAAAAGC
The DNA here is from genome assembly GCA_028554755.1 of Cordia subcordata. Taxonomy (NCBI): domain Eukaryota; kingdom Viridiplantae; phylum Streptophyta; class Magnoliopsida; order Boraginales; family Cordiaceae; genus Cordia; species Cordia subcordata. Next base: position 10,464,197 of record JAPTOF010000001.1, on the reverse strand, counting down.
ACAATTTTTGCAATAATATTTGGTTTGGATTTCAAGAAAAGTTGAAACTTTGAGAAAAGCTCAAATCCAACCTTTTCTTAGAAGCCAGAAATTTTAGCTTATCAAAAAGCACTAAAGAAGTTAACAGAAAAAGCACTTTGAAAGAAAAACAATCTAAATGAGCCCATACTCCATCCTAGATTGAATTTCCACTTTTGCTTTTGGATGTCCCAAATCAATGTCCATTTTCCTTCTTATAGAGAATGTGATACATGAGAAAGCTCCCAAGGCTTAGTTGAGTTGTAAGTGGTGCCTCATTAGGACTTCAAAGTGGATGTCTGGTGTTCAACTCAGTTCCGTACAAGTGCTTGGCCTTGAGTCCATGTTTATGGTTGGACAGCCGTGGTTGTGGACCAAATTTGGTCACTTATCTCAGACTAAGAGTTTGAGTTGTATGGGTGTATCCAAGTAGCTCTGCCTGCTGCTCAAAAAAATGGAGCTCTGCGTGATGTGGTTTCTCCTCTCATCCCTATGATACACTAGAAAGCATCTAGTTCGGACTCACTTGCTAACTCTGTTGTTGATGTAAATATAAAATGTTGTGTATGGCCCCATGGTGGATGTCACTTATCTGTCACCCCTTCACCATATCACCCCCAGACTAGTAGTGCCAAGTCAATCATGGGCATTTAGTGCAGAACGAAACGAGTACAAACATGTTATGATTTATGATTTCAAGAACAACAGAAGATAGCTTGTCATAGCATTTCTCTGGATTCTGATCGTTAGAGATTTTGCTCCATCTCACTTTGCAGCTCATGCTCATTTGAGAGTTGAGATCATCCATCTGTTCCCATTGTCTCATGCAGGTGGACAAGATCAATTAATTCAATGGAAAAAGATTGTCTTGCAGAGAATTGATCTTTGTTTTACCTTTTGAACTTTCTGAAATTATCACATCACTGTGATACAAACCTTATAAGGCAGCACTGGCACAAATTTATCAACTGCCCAACATGTTTATCTTTTAACTACTCTTTGACTGAATAAATTTGTTGTCTAAGTTACTTTGATTTGCTAATTTCTAAGTCTACCACCATCGTGGAGGACTACTGACATGCCAGAACTTCTTATTACATAAATTTCTATTCAATTTTAAGGAATCACCATGCCTTCTGAATTTTGACACTATTGAGACGACATATCTATTTACATACTAATTAGGAGTAACTTTTCTAGTACATAGTTTCTCCAGATGTCTTGAAGAGGGGAAGATAGACACTTAGTATATCTATTTTGAACCAAATAATCATCTGTTCCTCTTGTATTTTGCATCTGCATATCAGAAATAACTTTTTTATTTACCTTCGGCTCACTTTACTCAAAAGGATTGTAATATGTAGCTCTTATTATAATATCAACTTTATTTCTGATTTTGTGTAGTATGCAGGCCAAGAATCAAAATTCCTGCTTCTGTTTTGATGCCAATTGCATATATGGTGGAGTATGTGTATAAGATCTTTGCCCCATATGGAATGAAGGTCCCTCAGTTGACACCCTCAAGAATCAGGCTTATATCTCAGAGCCGAACATTCAATTGTTCAAAAGCAAATGATCTACTTGGATACACACCTATTGTACCTTTCCAGGTTTGTTCTTATCCTGTGAAAATGGACCACAGTTTTGGCAAGAGCCTCTGAGAAATCTTAGAGCTGCTTGACTTGTTAGAATGTAATTATATAGTTTTGATCTATCTGATTATTCTATTCTCTCTTAGTTCTGGACTTTGTCAATATAAATGCATGTGGCCAATATCTTTTGGCTAAACTGGGCTGTAGAATTAAGCTTTACCCCTATACCCCCTACCCCTTTCCTTTCCTCCCCCACAACCCCCTCCCCCCAAACCCCCCCACCCCCCCAAAAAACCCAACTACACATACACACACACACAAAAGAGAAAAATGTCGAGTGACACATTACTTTGAACATCCATATGGCAGTCAGTCTTTGAATGTTTAATTTGTTCAATTGAATATGGCACTTGTTTATATATACATATATATGTGTGTGTGTGTGCGCGCGCGTGCGCGTGTGTGTACACACACACATATATATAGGCATTTGTTTCCATTTCTACCAAACAACTAAGCTTCATGATTATTGACACAAAGAAAGTTAATTGAGCCACTTAATTAGCTAAGCGTATTCTCAACAGGGACTTGCTTGGAAAGCATCTCAACTTACATGTGATTCTAGTATATATTGTTATTCTGATGATTCCTCAAAGGAAGCTTGGATTTGATTTCTGTAGGAAGGCATTAAAAGGACAATCGAATCATATCCACACTTGAGGGCTGAAGTGCAAACCAAAAAGGACGGTCCATCCAAAGCTTCAATACTTCTTGGTAGTGGAAGAGGTGTGAACGGAAACTTCTCATTATTGCTTCCTAGTCTGCTTCTGCTGTGTATTTAGTTGATATCTACGTATTAGACACATCCCGCAAATCTTTTGCAGAAAGGCACGGCATATAAGCTCATATGATCACCGTTATTTGCATTATGGCATAACTTATTACAATGCCCCATTTTTGCAATTCATGCTTGACGGAACAGAAGCTGCTCAGATGACGCATATCTGTCAGTCTAGGATGCCCTGGAGATTTTTGAAATGGACACATAGGAATAGGTTTGCTTAGCTTAGGTGTCTTAGAAGATTTCTAACTCAACCCAACTGGTTGCAAAATGACATAGTACAATAGTATGACTTATTTTGTTGTCTGAAATATTGTTACCAATTAGTATGTTTTTACAAGAAAATTATGGCGTTGCTGGTGTTTCGTCTTTGTGTCCCAAGGCTTTAGGCTTTGTCCCATCCACAAGTTTTATTTCTGCCTTTGAAACACAACTATTTGCAGAAAAGATTATACACACACACACACACACACATAGAGACATGCATACATACACACATATATGCTGATGTAGCCCTTGACATTTAGAGTATTTCTTAAACTGCTACCTGGGGTTTAGAGACCACCCGGACTCCCCGCTTAAGATGGATGATGTTAGGTTAGAATTTAGCTTAACAAATAATGATCATTTTTCTGCTTATGGTTGGATCACATCCCAAGTCATGGAAATTCTGTCAGAGCTCCCTTGCAAGGTTGATTACGGGTACAGTAAGGAGAGAAGTTGTAAACATTGTATGCCTTTATCTTTCTTCCTTTTCTTTTTTTGTTTTCCCACTCCATTTCACATGTAACATGCATAAAGGCAGTTTGTGCGCCTTTTCTCTTTCTCCCTTTTGTCTCATACATGGGAGTGCAATACACTTTGATGATATGATACGTATGTGAAGGCATTTGTTAAACACACGCATATTCTCTCCCTTCCCCTTCTCTCTTTCTATCTCTCAATATATATATATATACATGTATGTATATCCTATTCATCCTGCATTGATACCATAATCCTGATCACACACACATACACACATATATATGTATGTATATACATACATACATACATACATATACACACTGAAGTCAAAGGGGTGAGGCTTGAGTTTGACACGTCAGCTTTTCAAATGAATGACAACTTGATATATCATCTTCCAAACTTGACATATCAAGTCTTTAAATGAATGAGAACTTGACATGTCATTTGCTTGATAATTTATCATTTATACTAAATATTAAATTTTAAATAAACTCATAAATACATGTCCATCTTAAAATATGAATAAATGCTTTACCTATTTAATACATCATTTTCTATTTTTTGTCTAACACTGAGTTCCATGGCCTTGCAATTCATAGTAACATTTTAATTATGAGTGTAGGACATATTATGTATGTTGCACATGATATTGACTTTAGCTAAAAGACAAATGTTACTTATATAATGTGATTGATGAATGTGGCAATAAATTTGAAGGAAAGAAACTATATGAGGAACTCTATGTATGTCATTGACATATCAAAAGATACAAGTATAGCAAATTCTTATTTTTACAAAGATGAGATAATTAATTGGTAAAAATCTATATGTTAAAATATCTAGAAAAAATATGAAATATTGCCAAATTCCAGTTAGAGTTGTGAGCAAGTGGGTTAACAGCCATTGGTTTGGAGATGTGACTTTTGGATTTTGAGATAAGTTTTTATTTTTTTTCCTTATAATTTTTTATGAAATTCAGTTGATAAAAATTATGAAATGTTGCTTATTTTTAATTTTTATTTTAAGATAATACTATCACTGCCATGGCAAAAAAAAAAAAAAGGTGTGACAGAATGCTTAGAGACTAAATGCAAGAGGTCACGTGTACTTGAAACATTTGACTAAGTTTCTACCAATGTACTACTATCCACAATCTTGAAAGGCAACACCATGATAATATCAATAGACAAGGCAACATTATAATATCAATAGATATCTCTTCAATTCTGTTGCTTTTGATGGCTTAGAGGTTTTTGTGGATAATAACAAAACAAATATCATATCAAAACTTCAATTGAGTGGTGAAAATTTAATGTCGGCAAAATAAATTACTAATAATTTGTATTGTGCTTGTATAAACAAAATTGTACGTCCTCCAAACATAATCTACCAAATGACTATACATGCTTAAAAATGAAGTATAACAAGATTTGAATGAACTTTAAAACCAAATTTAAACTCGTGCATAGCAGAGGCATAAATGCTCATAGTAGATATGGGGGGAAGAAGCTCGGTTTGTAGAGGCATGGGATGTTAAATGGCTGGCTTATATGCAATTACAAGAGAAGGACATTGATAATGACGAAATGTTTGAGGGAAGGAACTTTGTAAGTGGAAACAGCATATGAAACAATAAATGTAGTCTGTAAAAGAAAAGAAACAAAAAAGACAGAAAATTATCTTTCTGAGGAGTGGTAGTCTCTGTTTATGATCTGTATGTATCTTCTTGATGCTTATGAGAGAAAAAGAGAGGAGCATATATTTAACTTTCACAAATTTCTTTTAAAATCTTTTTCACTTCACGTATAACTAAAACGACTTGTTTTCACCACAACCACCAGTACCACCAAGGATACTTAAGCCTAGCCGCCTATTCCTTCAGGCAGCTTCTAAGGGAGCTCAAATTTTGCCATAGAAATAAATACTGCTTCTGTCAAGTATATCAATTTGCACCTAAGAACACCTTTTTAAGTAGGTTGCAGTTAGGAGGTTGTATTTAGTCACAGCAACTGGGGAAGGCTACTAAATAAGAGTTTGACATTTCCTTTTCGAATAAAATGGGTTAGAACTAACATTGGAGCAATCAATTTGATATATTAATTTGCTAAATTGATATTTTTAACTCATCTTCCTATTTTTCACATTATTCTGTCATACTTCATCAATGAATGCAGCAATCAGTTCTGAGATTCTTTCTTTTAGTTATTCTCATTATATGCAAAGATCTATTTATCCCAAGCAGGCCAAGTATTCAAAGTAAGCTTGCTTTATTTTTTATCATTAAAAGGAAAAAGTATCCTTGAATGTTGAATCAAGTTGTTACTTCAAGCCTAGAAATGATGATATTGGATACAGTGCTGAAAGAGAGCCTTCTCTTTTGCTGGACTATGTCATGAATTGTGTACTTATATTTATTGAAGCTTTTTTGTAAAGTTTGGTGAAGTTATATGTAGAATGCCTTAATGTAATGAATAGTGCAAGGTGTCTTTGAGGTTGGCTTTTCTATGTTTCCATAATTCTGATAAGTATTAGTTACAACGCATTTCCCAGTTGCTGATGCAGTACTCTGGAGGGATAAAAAGGAGACACTAAAGATGGTGCTCGTTCTGTTTGCGTTTTACTTCCATTTCATAGCATCTGGATACACCATGGTGACTGCAATATCCAAGCTCCTTTTGGTGGCAACAATTTTCTTGTTCATCAATGGCAAATTGCCTGAGAAATTGTATGTGTCTACTCTCTCTCTCTTGCTTGCTCAAAAAGTTAAAACAAAAAGTATTATCTGATTTAACATATTACTCTTCCTCCTTGGGTTATGTAGTGGTCTTTTGACAATTGTGCAATATCAGGTGTTTTTGGAATGATAAAGAATAAAATCCATCTGATCTGTCTGGTCATTCAATGCTCCATAAAGTTCTGATTGCCTTTTAGAATGGCAGAAATTGACAGATGGGCATATTTCTGTTCTATGCTAATGCAGGTTTGGGTATAGAATTGAGAAAATTCCAGAGTCAAAATTCTATGCCTCAGAAGACATGTCGCGCCAAGTTGCTCAGACAATTGCTCTTGGGTGGAATTCTGCAATAAATGGTTTAATATCCCTTTGTAAAGGAAATGATTGGATGCTTTTCCTCAAGGTATCTACCAAATCTATATTTCTTGCTATTAAGGTTAGGTTATTATGGTGTTACCAGAAGTAGTTATTTTTAAGTTCTTATATCTAGTTGATTCTTTTTGTAGAACATTCTTTCTGCTTTGGAGTGTTAATGAGCTATTGAAAAAGTTGTGTTTTCTTTCCATCTCTTGAAACTAACAATTTGTCACATGTTACTGTACTATTATATCTTAGCTACAAAATGGCATCAATAAGCAAATCTCAAAATGAATTTTCTGCTCAGTCTTTGTACGAGTGGAAGTAGCTTCAGTACTTTGAAATTGATTAAGGAAACAGCAAAAATCACTGAAGAAGCTCTTTGATTCAAGAAATGCAGTTTGTAGATTAACCGCATATATAGGACAGAGTGAATATTTCTTCTGTTTGTGCAATTGCTTCTTCGTGTCATCTATCTTAATGTATAACCACTCATGATCATAACTTTCACATAGATATCCAATAGTGGTCTTTGTTAAGTTTGTCCTTTTTGGCAATTTCTTCAAGTACTTCTGTCCCTGAATGGTTTTGAACTTTGGATATTTAAAAGTTGCTGCAAGCATAGATGATGTGCTACGTGACTTCATATAGTATTTCTTGTTCCTATTGAATTATACATAGCAAATTTACCGGTCATAAGTGCATGTTTGTTGTCCCTGATTGCTTTGGTGAAGGCTATTAGTCGTAGCATTTTTGACATAACAGGAGTGTCATTTGCATGTCATGTAAGATTGACATATAAATTGACTGGATTTCGATGCGACAGCTACTTGTAAAACTTATCCAAAGCAAAGTGAGATCTTGAAAAGAAGTGACGTCTTTCAATTTTGCTTGAGTTCAATTTTTCACAAAACAGAGCAAGAATTAGTTTTCTTCATTGTTCTTTTGAACATGGGAATTACATTTTAGTATTAATTGGATTTCTTGTGGGTAATTTGTTTCATGTGTTTGTGAATCTGCTGATGCAACAGGTAGTACTCTTTCTATTGACTATTAGCATCCTTGGAGCCATTCCTCTTTGCAGTTTGTTTCTTCTAGGTTTGTACTCTCTCTCTTCTCCAACCTCCCCCATCCTTTCCTCTCTGCCTCCCCTCTCCTCCCTTGTGTGTGTATATATATGTGGCTCCATTTCTCTATATACATGTACTTGCAGATGTATGCTTCTAACAATTTTGTGATGTAGTAATCTCTTGTTGATTTGCATTATGGCATTAGATTATCAGAATATTGCAACTTTGTTGGTTGACCATCTTCTTTTTATTGCAGTTGCTCCTCTTGTACTTGTCGCTTTCTTCATTTATGAGAAAAAGGAGGAAGAAATTGATGGTTTTGTTCTGAAAGTTTTCTCTCATGGATGCAAGTTAAAGTCCAACATTGCTGGGAAGTGTATCGACTCCAAGAAACAACAATAATGGGTATGTGCGTGGAAAACTTTGTATTATTTGCTTAGTTGCTGCTTTCTTCATTTTCGAGGCCTCTAGAAAAGCATCAGAAGCTGAATATTTTCCCAGGATCCCTAGCGCTGTGTGCATCATTGTATGTGAATATACTTCACATTGCTAATTTGTGATTCTAATTCAGTTGTTGTAGCTAATGCAAGTACAATGTCGCCAGTTTCTCCTGCGTTCTGTGTGATGCATTTGATGTTTCACCTTTCTTTATCTGCTTGGCTTGTTGATTCAGAAAAAAGAATCTGCCGATCCAATTTATTGCAGTGAAAACTATCTACAGTTAGGAGTACCATGTGCTGGTGAGAAAAAAGGAGGCAAGATATGGTAAATGGCCAAGTAACACTTTATTGTGTTTATTAAGAGAGAGAGCACTGGAAAAAAAATCAATTACAATCAAACTTTTCTTATGCTCATTGCATCTCTATAAGTGAAGCAACTTTCAAGAAAAATTTCTATATGTGAAGCAATTCTTCAAGACTGCGACACAGCTATAATGTACTTATCTTTTTGAATCACACACAAAATAAACTCTCAGAAATGAAACTATAAGCAAATGGCATTGTGAACATAGCTCAAATGGGAGGTACATGGTGAATTCTGTACCAATTCTCCCCATTGCGGTCTTGAACCTTTGATTCAAAATCAGAAGAAAAATACCCCAATTTCAGATCCCTGAGGGTAGTCACTGGATGTAATCCGTTTGGAACAATCTTCAAGTTTTTACACTCAATGACTTCTAACTGTCTTAGATTGCGCAGTGCCCCTTCCTCTATCCTCCAGGTCTCCAGAGTGAGGAAGGCTAGCTTCAAGAATTGAACTTGAGGGAAACCTCCTCTTGAGCAGACTGATTCTTTCCCCACGTATGCAGACCTTTTCAATTTGAGAACTCTTAAATTAGGCAGCTTCTCCAGCTTTGGCATGGGATCTTCCATCAAGTAGGAGCCTTCAAGTGATAGCTCAGTAAGGTTTGGTGGGAATTCTTCTGGTTCATACATCTTTCTGATAAATCCATCCAGATGCAGCTTGGAGAGATGGAAATGACTTGTGAATGTCAACTTAGGAATGCTAAGAAGGGTCAAGTGTAGGTTGTCCCCTGAAGTACCGCTTGCTTGCAGCTTCAGACATTCAAGTTTCTTTGACATTGAAATCCACTTAGCTAAGGACTTCTCATGTGAACGCAGTTCTCCCTGCAGTATTAGCTCCTTGATGTTGGTCAACTTGTCCAAACCACCTTCTATAATGATTCCATTGATGATGCATAACCCCCGAATTGTCTGGAGATTAGGTAGAGTTGCATCCGGTGGTGGGTTGATTGTCATTTCTTTTAGCTCATTGAAATACAGGTTTCTCAATCCTTTTAGCTTCCAAATTGGAAAAGGAATGGGATCTATCAGAGTTGATCTCAAATCAAGAGTTTCTAACTTGATGAGATTGCCAACTGAGGATGGGAGCCTCTTTAACCAAGTCCCTCTCAAACCCAAGTACCTCAAATGAATAAGTTTTCCAATTCCAGAATCTAACTGTGTTAAATAAACTCCTTCCAAATCCAGAACTCTTAACAGCCTAAATTTCTTTAGTTTTGGAAGTTTTGCTTTATTGAGCTCGAAGCACAGCAATGAGCGGAGTTTTAGCTTGTTCTGTGTGGCAGGAAGGGCTCCAAATTGAACTGCAAGCCGGCGGCCTCTAGAAAGAACTTCATTACCACCATCTCCATGGATAACATCAAGAAAACTATCGTCCTTGGCTTTCGATATGGAAAGCTCTCTAAGAAGATCGTGCAGACGACAGGCCTTCACCTTGCCACTGGACTTCCTTTTTGCCACTTGAACCATGCTTCTACTTATCATCTCCTCCAAGTAATCTTCTGCAACATCTTCAAGTGGTTCTTGACCTCTTGGTTGCACAAATCCCTCTGCAACCCACAATAATATCAATCTCCTAGCTGGAATCTCAAAGTCTTCAGGGAAGAAACCAAAATATAGAAAACATGACTTCAAGTAGTAAGGCAAGTCATTGTAACTCAATGCTAAAATATCAGAACACCGCATAGGATCTTGTTTCAGCTGCCAGTGCATGCTCTGCAAAACCTTAAGCCACTCACTGAAGTTTGCATCTTTTCTGGACAAGAGACCTGCCACTACTATAATAGCAAGGGGTAATCCACCACATCTTTTGAGAATCTGTCTCCCCAACTCTTCAGCCCAAGGAGGTAGATCTGTCATGGATTTCCATTCCAGGATTAACTTTCTGGAGAAGAGTTCCCAGCTGGTTTCTTCGTTTAAAAGACACATCTCATGTGGAGGGCTCTTCGGATCAGCGTGGAGAGCGACATCCTTGAAACGAGTGGTGAGCATTATTCTACTCCCATTGTTCCTCTCTGGAAAAGCTGCTTTTACTTCATCCCAAACTTCAGAATTCCATATATCATCTAGAACTATGAAGTACCTCTTGTTCTCTAAGAAGGTTGAGATCCTTTCCAGGAGATCCTCAGTGTCCATGGCCTCCAGATCTGCCTTTGTAATCCCCATTAATTTCTTCCCAAGGTCAAACAAAGTTTCCTTGCTTCTGTAATCCTGGGAGACAGTAACCCACGCGCAGCAATCAAAATGCTTCTTAACATCACTTCTGCAATATACTTTCTTGGCAAGAGTGGTCTTGCCGATACCTGCCATGCCAAATGCTGAAACTACACAACGTCTGGACTCTCCTCCAATCAACCATGACTCGATCGCCCTTACATCTTCAACCAGACCAACTACATCCTCCTCACTGTTATAAACAGAAACTCGTCTCTTCTCTTGGAGTTTGCTAACTGAAGATGGCTTTTCTCTCCCTTCTCCCAGATTATCAATTCCATAAGTTGATCTACTTATAGCAATCTCTTGAATCCTATGCTTAATTCTTTGCACCCGATTATTAAACTTATGGCGCAGAATCAACTCATTCATGAAGTACAAGTACCTCCTGAAATGCACCACTTTTCCTGTCATGCCCCATGCTGCCATTTTCAGAATGTAATCTTCAACAAGATCATCTGTGTCATAGGCAACATCTCTAACATCTGCGATCCAATTTCTGTTTCTCTCATCGCCATCTTGCCTCGAATCTGCTTCTTTAAGGAAGCACTGCATTCTCTTTAGTTCTCCTTGAATCCACTCAACCTGATCCCGCACTTTCAACAACGAACCGGCTTCTTCAATTAGATGGCTAGCAATCTTCTCCAAGACAAGGGCAACAACTTGTTCAGCCATATCTAATTTTGGACTTCTCAGCTGGGACAATTGCTGCAGGGCTTAAATCTTAGTCGAACAGAATGATTTGTAGGTAGACTTGTTCTTCAGACGCGTTAAAGATTGACCAGTTTATGCATTTATCAGTTTTAATCCATCACCCTCTAATTCCAAACATCCAGATGTCAAATGTTATCCCTTTAATGAAGTCAAACTTAATATGAAATTTCAGTTATTTATTTCTGTGGTTTGACAAATGGACCATCAAGGCATTTTGATGCATGACTTTTGTGATTTATTTAACAGCTCTCTTGATAGGATAGCCGCCCTTGTTGAACTGGATATGAATATACGGAACAGCTTCTTTGCAATGCAAGTTCTTGGGAACTTCTTGGTCTCTGCGCTGACCACTTATTCATATCACAATTAGACTACGGGCTCGTTTGGATTGGCTTTTTTCAAAAGCGCTTTTTTTAACAGCTTTTGAAAAACAGCTTTTTTTGAGAAGTTGAAAATTCTGGCTTCTAAAAAAAGCTGTATTTGAGCTTTTTTCAGAGTTTTAGCTTTTTTAGAAATCAAATCAAATAGTTATTGCAAATTCAACATAATTTTTTCAAGAAAAAAAGTATTTTTTTCTGAAAAAAAAACAATTCAAACAGGCCCTACTGCTGCGTTGTTATATGCTTTATTTTTATACGTATTTCTAATTTAAGATTTCAGAGAAGCATATAACAAAAACAACATATAACTAACCGAGCGAAAGAGAAAAAAAAAATAGAAGACAATAACTACAAAAAATAAAATAAATAACCCGTAAGTATAATATTGCTGGGAAGTCTATCAACTCCAAGAAACAGCAATCATTGGTATGTGTGCGGGTTACAACTTTGCGCTGTTGCTTAGTTGCCACTTTGTTCTTCAACTCTTTTGGGTTTTTAGAGTAGCATCAGAAGCTGAATATTTAACCAGTTGCTCTAGCTATCACAAGAATTACGTTTCCACGTTCTCCTGCTTTCCATGCCATATCTATTTGATATGTTAAGAATCGTACGTATTCCATCTTTTAATTAATTGGTGTCAACAGTAATAACTTATGATCTTATATAATAAATTAAAAATTGAAAATTTTCACAGTCAAACAAGTACAGACGTTGCTTGTTGACACGCCAGGGAAATAGGAGTATGAGGTGGCAGGATTTATCATGTTAGCCTTATGTTAGTGATGGTTGGTCCTGCTACCCTTTCGAGTGCCTTTTGCGCTTAGCATTAAAAAGAGGTGTTTCTATAGTAAAGATACTATAGCCTAAAACTAGGCGTACTTATTTTGAAAACTTAAAAAAATCAATCCTCACATGACCCATTCTTTAATAGGTCCACTACACCAATGCTTTCTCCCATCTTCTTGTCTTAAAAGAATGTCCAATTTTTGTGTTGTCCAATCGGCTACTTGTCATTTGGATTCTTGTCTATATTTAGCCTTAGCTGATCATCTTTTTACGAGGACCAGAATGTTACATTTTTCAAAAAGTGGGATTCTTTATTGTGCAGTTTAAACTACACCGAAAGGCTCAGGCTTTATCAGCTTGATCATCAGATTGCTTTTGGCCATTTACACATGGCATATATAGATGTGAGGTTATGTCCACAGATAATACAAGGGAAGGGCCTTGTGCTAATGGGTTAAAAATGATAGGATTTTTGACTCGTTTGAATTGATTTTTTTTAAAAGTATTTTTTACCAATTTTTGAAAAATAAATTTTTTTTTATAAACTAAAAATTTTGATTTTTAAAAAAATGTGTATTTGAGTTTTTTCAGAGTTTTTTTAGAAATCAAATTAAGTAGTTATTGCAAAAGTAATGTAACTTTTTTTTAAAAAAAATACTTTTTCCTGAAAAAAAACCAATCCAAACAATCTTTTTATCCAAAAATCATCATTTAGTATTAGATGAAATATAAAAAATGGTCTTGGAGTTAATGATTTTTTCTATGATGGGATATGTTTAATACCCCTAATTGTGACCCGACTTAGTGAAATAGACATGGGCGGGTTAATAGGGGAAAAAAAAAGAAGAAAAAGGTGAATGGTCACACGTGAATAGATAAGATTGCGTCAATACAACTAGCTCGGTTCTGTTACTAGATCAAATAACTATTTCATCTGAGTTTGAGTCATGTGGATGAGTTTATAGGTGGCTTATCGTTTTCAGCCCACACCTTCTCGTGCAAGTGATTCGATTGATGATGAAACTTTCTTAGTTCCGTTCTCCACCTTAGTGAAAAAAAAAAAGCATTGTGATTGAAACATAAAAAGGTAACTAAATTGGTCCTAGTTACTCTTCGGGACAAAGTGTATGAAGGAGGAGTATTCTCGAATGCGAAAAAGGATAGATGAATTTGAAATAATTGAACGAGAAGCCGTATAAGGTGAAAATCTAGAGTTATTTTTAATCAAATATTACACGCAACTATCTCATACACTCAATACTGTTACTATATTAAATAACTATCTCACCTAAGTTAAACTATTACGGGTGAGTTTGTTAGATTGTCTATTGTTTTCAACATACACCCTCTAGTGCAACCGTGCAAGTAGAGTTATTTTTCTTTTATCAAATATTGCACGAAAATATACTTTTTTTAAATGGCTGGTAACATACTCGAGCCAACTATTATTTGGCTAGTGCGACTGTGCAAGTAGAGTTATTTTCCTTTTATCAAATATTGCACGTAAATATATTTTTTTTAAATGGCTAGTAACATACTCGAACCAATTATTATTTGGCTGTTTCCATATAAATTACATTATTTTACATTAAAATCAATTAGTAGTAAGTAAAATAACTCAAACTTTTTTAGTATTTTTGAAATTTACAATTTTTCTAAGGCTGGAATCATATTCTAACACGTATACCATATCGAGAGTAGCATTGTAGGATCTATATTCTTCTTTCCAACCACTGACCTAATCCCATCAACACAGGTTTCAGACCCAATTCATTATTGGAGTACGGGCATCTTTGGAATGGTTTTTTTTTTAAAGAAAAAATATTTTTTTGAAAAAAATTACATTAAATTTATAATAACTATTTAATTTGACTTTTAAAAATACTAAAATTTTAAAAAAAATTTCAAATATAACTTTTTTAAAAATTAAAATTTTTAACTTTTAAAAATTAAAATTTTTAACTTTTAAAAAAAATTACTTTTCAAAAATTATTAGAAAAAACATTTTTAAAAAAACCAATTCAACCGAACCCTAAATTTATTCACTTGAACTACACTCCAATCCCAAAATTTATATGGCCCATACTCTTGACTCAGCACTAGAAATTTGGTGAAGGCTTTCATCCGAGAGTCTTATCATCATGGCAGATGACCAAATGGGTGAATGACAGATGATAGGATCCCAGCTGATTCTTTAAGTTGTGAGGTTGTTATATTCCTTCTCGGAATGTGACAGCACAGTTGACCCAGCTCCATTGAACAGCTATTTATCTTCTTTTCTTTTTTTTTGGGTCGAAATTTATCTACTAAGAGGGTGTTTGGCTAAGCTTATAAGCTAGTTTAAGTACAAAATGATAATTGATATATTTGACTAAATGGCGTACAAGCATTTTTTTATCTATAAGCTGGAAAAAAAAAGGTTAGGAATAACATCTTATTTTTGACAAGAGACTTCAAGTTGCACCATCAACAAGCTTAGAAATTAAGCCCCGTGCGTGCGGCCGTAATGATTAATTGGCTCCACTTAGTTAAGTAGTCAGGCAAATGCTGAGCTGGCTGCTGAGTTACTTACTAACTTTGGCTATAAATAGTCTGTACTTGTACTGTGATCATTAACAAATCATACTGAAAGATATTTTTCATCTCTCTCAAATTGTTATTAATTTTCTAACAACTTATAAGCACTTTTGGTCAAATTTATAAAAAAATAATATTACTGTTAAAATTTGAAATAAGTTTATCACATTTTAGTCATTTTAACTACTATTACTATTTATAAGCATTTATTTACCAAACATATTACTAGCTTATAAGAACATATTATTCAAACACATCTGTGTTTATTTATTAACTATTAATAAACAATTTTCGAATTATAAGTACCAACAACTTATAAACACTTAAAATAAGCTTAAGCCAAGCGGGCTCTTATCTTCTAAATGATTATGTTACAGCAAACACTTGCTATCGTTGCATTATTATCGTCTATCTTACTAGAAAGGCTCTCGCTTCTCTCTCTGTCTCGCATGCTTCTATTATTATTTCTAGCATAATCAGTTATCTATTACACACACAAATAATATTAAACAATTGTTTTCTTTCATTATTTCATTTTCGCAGTATATATAGACTGCAAGTCCGGTGGGTACAAGCTTGTTGAGGCATGCAAAGATAATAGCTTCTCACTTATACGACAGATAATAGGTTAGGCCACTTGCAGCTTTTTTTAATGGAAAACTATCCTCGACTTTTCATCATGCTCTTATAACATTAGACATTATGAATGTGATTCAATAATTATTAGCAGCTATATATATATATATATATATTATATTATCGTCGAGTTTTTTTATAATAATATTATAACAATACAAAGAGATCCTTCCATCTATCCCAAATTCTAATAAAATCTCAGTGCAGATTTTAGGAAATAATGGAAATAAGCATAAAGCAGTTGCAATCTTGGTAGTCTTTCCTTTTTTTTTTTTGGGACAAGAAAAATTTATTTGGTAAAACCTAACACTTACCAGCAAATTTTAAATACATAACATGTTTTCTATATTGTGTACTATTTAAGTCGTGTTCACTCAATCTAGGAGAGCGGACGGAATCCAACCTGAGTAGTGAAGCAAATTGGTAATCGTTCCCATGGAGATGTCATTGTATACGGGGTCTGTATTAGGTTGGGACTGGTGCACGTTAGAAAAGCGGTCAACCCTCAAGGCATGCATGCACGATTTGTTTGCATAAACATATGATGCTTACTGTTAAAGCTACATGTGCATCACTTCAAATTTGACTTTCAAAGTTGAAGATCAAATAAGGCGTGGTCACCCCTGGACTAAATTAAAAAAAAAAAAAAAAGGTGGCATGGAAAGTGACATTTTATTACAGTGGTCCTTAATTTTGCTCAGCAATATTCAAATTGTCCCCTTGGAAAGGTGAATTTGCATTGACATGTATTTTTCTCGGATATATGGGGATCGACAGACAAATTTAAAATATTTTATTAGTAAAAATTAATTGATTTTAGAGATTAAAATTAATAGAATTGTGAGGATCAATAAAGAATTAAAGTCGGCGAGAGTTAATTACAACTAGTCTACGTTATACATTAATTTGCTCATTCATTGTACTTTCTTGCTCTCTAATTAAAAAAAAAAAAGAGAGAGAGAATATAAAATTTTCTAATTAAATATATTATTAAAATATTTTATATGGTCAAGTAAGAGTTACCACCCTGCTGGTTTATATGTTAATTTGCCCCTACTAAGGACGATATCTTACTTTCCCATTAAAGAAAAGAACTTTGTTTTATAGGCATAGAGACCAAAAAAAGTCTACCAAAAGAAATTAGATTTTTCCAGCAATTTGTGTTGTCTAGCAAAAAAATTATGATAATCTATCATTTTTAATTAGATTCCCTTGTAATATTACAAGATTTCAAATTTGATATTTGTACTGCAACAATTAAAAATTAATATCTTTTGAGTGGCTAAAAAGAAATTTGAGAAGTCTTAATCGACAGTTTATTTGATAGTCATACAGTCTTGTCCTTACTAATTCAAGATTAGGTTGTCAAATATTATTGACTTGTATACACTTTTTAGATGATACTTTACCATGAAAAATGTTGCTAGTATGCCACGTTGCCCCCCTCTGTTAGAGACTGACAACGAGATTAAGAGCTTGTTTGGCTAAGTTTATAAGCTGGTCAAATCAGCTTATAAGTTAAAAAAGAAAATTTATATGTTTGGCAACACAAATTATGAGCACTTTTTGATGGCTTATAAGTCAAAAAAGGACACACTAATCTATCAACTTTTTTTTTAAGGGCTTATAAGCTCATTGATCAAACCAATAAAAAGGCTAATTTATGCTCAAAAGAGTATCACATTAATTAATAACATGTTCTTTTTGGTCAAAAACTTTTTAGTTATTTTGACTATCATTATTATTTATAAGCACATATTATCTAAACACATCATAATTTATTTATAAACACATATTACCAAAACACATCATAACTTACTTGTAAGCAAATTTTGTTTATTAAGCACAAGTTACTTAAAAACTCTTAAAAATAAGCTTAGCCAAATAAGCTCTAACATCATAGAAAAACTCCTAGTTCTCCAAATTTCTCTAAAAGAGAAGGTTTACTATAAGTACATGATACATATATGACAACATTTTTCTTGATGTAGGCTCTATTCGGTAATAGTGTTTTAATTATACTCCCTCTCATTTTGGTTATTCGGTAAAACAGTGTCTTAAGAAGTGTTTTTATTCTAAATAGTGTTTGAAGTAGTGTTTGTGAAATGCTAATATTATTAATATTTCAAAATAGAGTTTAGTGTTTTACTTTTTTTTGGTAATATTACCATCTCTCTAACATCTTTTTTATAATTGTACCCTTTATCTAATTTCATTTACATTTTTACATTTTCTTTCACAAATATAAATACAAAATAACACAAAAATTAATTTAAAATTCTATCTATATCAAAATATATTAAAAAGTATAAGTCTTATTTGTCCATTCATTATTTTTATTATGCTTTATTAATAAATATTATTTTAAAAAATATATTTAATTATAAAATATATTATCTTAATTATTTAAATACTACTACAACAACAACTACTACTACTCTAATAATAATAATAATAATCATCATCATCATCATCACAACAATAATAACCTAATACCAATGTTTTTTTGGTCATTTTGCATTCATCAGCTAACCTAACAGTCAGTTTATTGAACATATCTAAAATAATCCGCTAGTGAAACAGCTATCCGCTAACTGCTAAAACACAACAACTATCTGTTATCCAAACTATTATCTACTATTCAAATAATTATCCGCTATCCAATATACTAATTGTGCCCAACAGGGTCGTAATTACATTTTCGAGTAGTTGAATGTAAATGCTGCCCTTGATGATTGAGCCAAAAAAGAGAAAAAAACTAACAAATGACAACATTATTGGTTCTTACCTGACCCAAATTGAAGTCACGTTAAACTACCCATTGATATGTTAAAATAAATTTACATAGGAATAGAATGAGTTCAGAAATAAAGCGAAATTGGGAATGAAATAAACTTGAATAAGAGTATCACATGCTTGATATGTTTTGAAAATAAAAATATAGAAAATTAATAAAGAAAAAAAGTTGATTTAACTGTATATGTTTCGTGAATGAAAATAGAGAAAATTAATTAATAAAAAATGATTTAGTCGTAGAGAAAATAGAAGGGAATTATTAAACCTTCTCTGCATTGAATAATTAACGTGTTCTTAGAAAATTGGGGTTAGTGATCTTAAATACCTTATTTTTAAGTTGTGATGCTACTAGTCCTAGCGAAACAAAATTGTCAAAGCTAAGTTTTAAAAAGCATCCATTATACTTCTTTTTTTGTCAAACTACGTTTTACAAATAAAAACGTTACATATATAAACTTTTTTTATTAGAACAATTACAACATATTCACATGCAATAGCTGTTTAAAGCAAAATGCTAAGCAATAAGTGGAGGGTGAGAATGCAAGATCATTAATTAGCCAATATTTGAAGCATTATCAAACGTAGGAATAATACCAGGAAAACAAAACTCGTAAAATGGAACCATACGTGAACCAAGTAAACCATTAAAAAGACATTGGGAAATAGATAATATATAGAAGCAATAGAATATGATACAAACGTTTGTCAAGAGAAGATGGTGGAACATAAGCATACCACGAAATTTAAGTAACATAAATTTGATATAATTAAAAAATAATAGAATAGAAAGAATAGGCCAACTGAGACATATGATACATCAAGAGAAACCCCTTCCAAGACAAATAAAGAAAACCATATGGTAATTCACAGGAGCAGATTTAGTGAAGCATCTAAAAGCCTAAGTAAAATCCAATTAAGCTTTGAATTAAGGTACATAGCTAATGTAGTTATGTTTTGTAGGAAGATTTAAAGCGAAAGGCTAATGAGGTTAATACAAATTAAAGACATCATTAGTTCATATGCTACGTATAGGAGAAATTCATTTAAAATAATGATAACACACTAATAAAAAGCAAAGATATCATTAGTTCATACGCTAATGTGAAAAGAAAAAAAAAACACAAGCAAATACACAAATATCCTGAGCAATTATCACATACTTGCTTTCAAAAGTAGACACACCACATAGCAAACGAAGAAAATAAAGAAGGAGATTGTTACCGTAATGAAAGAGCAAGATCATATCAAAATTTATAAGTGTAATAGTCAATAAAAAATGGGAACACCAAAAGTCTCTGCACATGACAGATAAAATTACGCGCAGCAAAATGTAATTGTGGATATTTCAATTAGTATTAAATAACAACATAAACATGGATAAATTGAAGAACTTCCATTATAATGGAATTGATTGAAATATGCAGAATCGAAATTTAAAGTATAATGTAGGATTTGCAATGTGATATAAAAGATATATATGGCAAGCGTCACATCCATAATTGATTTTGTAAATAAGGTTTCTGGACCAAAAGACAATGAGGAAAATTAGGGTTTATAATGATAATATCAATATAGGGATAGAAGAGTCTTTAAGCATGAAATGCAAAGCTTATTTTCTAGAGCGCCACGTGACAGTAAAGAATTGCATCTTTTTTTCACGTTATTATACAGTAAGTATAGATATAAATATGTTAACAGTAAAACAGAATATGTATGTATTAAGGGAGAGAAAAAAAATCAAGTCCAATCAAATCCTACAGGGAGTGACCAAGAAAAAGAGTAAAATAAAACCCTATGGGGCTGGGCCGGTTAATGAGACATTAGCATCCGTAATTGTAAATCTAATAACGGTCTTTTTTATTGAAAAGAAAATAGGAAAAAGACAGGGGCCGTAAGGCAATAAATAAAAAATATCATGTGTCAAACATCGGAAAGATACAGATTGTATGTATGGATGTATGGGGGGAGAGAGTCGAGACAGTCAGAAACATTTTTGACAACCGAAAGTGTGTGCTTGATTGCAAACCTGTTTGGCTACGCTTATTTTTTCAGTGTTTATATAATGGTTCGTGCTTTGAAGTAAAAAATTTTTATAAGTAAGTTATGATGTGTTTAAATAATATGTATTTATAATTAATTAATATAAATAAATGTAATAATATTAGTTAAAAGAATATGTCATTAATTAATATGATATTTTTTTAAAGTTTAACCAATGAGCTTATAAACCTTTGGATTGGTGCCTTTTTTTTTTAAAAGCTTATAAGCCCATAAAAAATTGCTTATAAGCGTGCATTGTTGAAGGAAAGTTAGTTGAATATATGTCATTGTCATCATTCCCATTTGAACTTCCGGCTTCAAAAGCCAAGCCCACACCCCCACAACACACACATCAAAAACCAAAGCAAAAAAAACTGCAAAAATCACTCTTCCACTTAAAATTGGTGAAAATCCAAACATGGCTGATGAAGAAATTGGAAGAAGAGTAGAGGTGATAAGCAGCAAGGGATGTGCAAAGCTTTTTGCTGCTACTGCTAATGGTGATGATCTCTCTTCCACTTCTTCTTCGTTTTCGTTTCGTGGGCTTCGATCTTCGGAACCCGCTTCCCCAACCGCAGCCCGGCTCCGGTCCAACGGGCCCTTCTCGGGCCTTGTCATTTGCGTTACTGGTCTCTCCAAAGGTGTTATGTTCTACAATCTTTTTTTTTTTTTTTTTGGCGCGCGCGCATCTCTAGAATGAATTTGTGGAAATTGGTGTTTATTTGCTTTCTGTATGATGATTGCAGAGGCAAGGAAGCAAGTTATGGATGCAACCGAGAGGTTGGGTGGAGAATATAGTCCCCATTTGCACCCCCACTGTACTCATTTGGTGGTTCAGATATCCTTTTTCTTTTATATATATGTATATGTATATGTATGTATGTGTGTTCATATTAATTAGAAAATGCATGCAAAGGGGTCGGAATTGAAATGAGTGTAGTGTCCATGATTGCTGTTTTGTATATTATGTTTATAGTAACTAGAAATATGAGCTAAGAATGGACATGAGGCTCAAAATGTGCTATGATTTTGTCAAATTCATATAGCCAGCCACTCGGTACAATGAGATATTAATTTTGTTTTAAAATTATCGTACATATATGTGGCATCAATTTTGGTTAGTGCTGCTTTATATCCTGTGGTTATTATTCTTTTACGATCTCCACGATTCTCTGCTGAATGCACTGAATCTTGTTCTTGAGAGCAGACGTTCTCATGGAGAGGTTAAAGAAGTGCATAGCTTTGAAATTCGCAACTCTGTAAATTTCTGTTTTTGTACTAATCCGAGGCATTCCACATACTTGCTGAACTACTTAAAAGTCTTCATCAGTAGAAGAAAATTTGAAAGACTTATGAAGGTTTAGCCTTCAGCGGAAGAGGCTAAGGGTAGTGGTCTGTAACCCCTGGAAGATCAATATCAAGAGAGGAATTCTGAAAACGATGAGGCTATTCACCATTCTGTAGCATCTTGTCCAGCTTGCAAGCTTAGACTTGTCTCAGTTCCTTTCGTTCCAAGCAAAGTGGGTGTTAACACCTCTGTCTACATGGAGGGTAGCATCCTTACTACAACTATTAAAGGCAATAGTGCCCTGAGTAAGCCCCTGACTTCTCAATCTATCATTTGCCTTAGAACCTTACTGAGATCATCAATGGCATGGTAAGGCATATTATCTGCCTTACCTTTCCCTTCCACCAGTTTAAGCAGCAGTCTTCTTCTTTGGAAGGACATAAAATAGCTGTTAAAAGACTTTTTTAGTGGAACATTTTTGGTCGGGCTGTGAATCATTCAGCCAGATCATTGGATTATGTTGTTTAAACATGAGTTTTTCATCTAAATGCCTACAATTACAAAATTCCCTCGACATGTACAACAATGCTCCCTCCTAATACTTAGACTATAGCTTTTCCATGATTTTACGATGACAAAATATCAGAGAGAAATAGTTGATCTGTTTTTTCCTCTTAATTATATGCGAGTTTGTTCTTTAAATTCAATATCATGGAAGTTGATGAAATATCATAGATCAGTCCTAGTTTGCTTGTTATTTCTCTTAACACTTCTTACAGTTTTCATGGGCCTAAATTTGAGCATGCTCTGAAACATGGATCAAAAAATGGTCTTTTTGTTGTTACACTTGGATGGTTTGTGGATAGTGTCAAAAGGAACGGTAAGGGTTGTTTCTTGTTCTCATTTTCTTTTTTCTCATTTGAAGTTGATGGAATTAGTTCTTATTTAGATTGTCATTTTATTGAAGGTGTTTCTGAATGTCATTGTTAATTGAAGGAGCTTGCGTCTGGTGCCATTCCTACTCTTTTCCTTATTTCTGTATGTTGATGGCTAGTTTTTTGAAATTCAGAGGATCCAAATGAAGTGGATGATCTTCATGTATATGTCAAAAGCATAAATCTAATAATTCCTCTTTTTTCAGCAGTATATATATCCATCAGCTAACCGCAAAGGTCCTATAGATATAAGTTCATGCTTGGCTTTGTTTTCTTCTGTAGCAATGTTTTCTTAATGACTTCATCTGTCAAATGCCATTCTTCAACTTTGGTGTCTCACAGACAACCATCCCCCCGGCACAACACATACAAACATATATTTATGACAAACTAATAGGTATTTTGTATTGGCCAAATTTTAAGTACATGAAAGTTTCAGTTATTGAAAAAGTTATTTTCTTCACAAAATTGCGTGGTCCTCTTTTTTTCCTTTTTCGAATTCATTACCTGATAAATTATTAAGGAGTTGTGGTTTGCAAATTTTTGCCCAAGTCACTAAAAGTCTTATTGCTTCATTTTTCAGTGAGGTTGAGCGAATCACTTTATAGCATTAGATTTGTCGGGGATATTGGTGCGCCAGTGGATGATCTAAACAAACTTGTTCAGAAAGTTGGTATTCAGAAATCTTGTCTTCCTGTTGGTTCTCATGATGGTGCTAATCAACATGTCACCATTGAAGGAAGACCGATACATTTTCCAGAAAGAGAGTCTAAAAGGACTGTGAGTTCTTCTCTGGATGGTTTTTCCTTTTATGTTGATGAACAAATTTCTGCAGAGTTGAAGAATAAGGTAACTGTTACATGGTTGATGATTTGGATTTATTCTCCGTGTATTACTGACAATATGCTACATTCATTCGCTTCCTATAATTCCTAGGAATCTTTTATGTCAACATTGATTTTTGTGGAATATATTGATGTGATGTATTTGGTAAAAATCTTACTTAGACAATATAAACATTTTTCAGTTAGAATGAAATAATCTTTAGCCGCTTCAAGAGATCCTCTCATACGTAAGGTCTGATTTATTAGGTCATTGACGCTGTTTCTGCGGAAGGTGCTGCCCTGGTGGAAAAATGGTTTATTGGTTGCTGTGCTACTCATATTGTGTGTGAAGGACCTTCAGTCCAAAAGTATCTTGGTCATTCTGGTACCCTTGTTACAGTAAGTTCTACTTTACTATATTGAAAATTTGTCATGGTTACGAAATATTTTGTTGGGTTATGGCTCAAAGTCCAAGCCCATACAAATTAGGAAAGAATGTTAATGAGAATTAAAATTCTAGTTATGGTAAGAGTCTTAATTATGGTAGGATTGATAGATGAGGAAATCCTTTGTCTTGGAGGACAAGGAAATCTCCTCTATAAATAGGACTCTTGTATTAGTTGTATAAAGCGTGCCTTAGAGCCACACCCTATGGGGGGTGTGGGTGAGAGAGAGAGCCTGAGAGCATCGAGAGTGTCTTATATTCGTTTTAGTCCTGTTAAGGATAGAACCATTATAAGAACTCTATGGGAAGGGTTTAGACTTTTCTGTCCGTGCAAAAAGTCATCACCTGAGTTGTAATCCCATTATTGTTGAATAGTGGAATTTATCGTAGAGGGGATCGTGGACGTAAGCAGAGGGCCGAACCACGTTTAATTGTGCGTATTCTTTTCTCGTTACTCATGCTTTAATTCCGCTGCGTGAGTGTGTGTTATGCGTCCTAATTTTCCCAACATATTTCATATCCTGGAGAGCAGACAGACTTGAAAATATTATGAAGTTGGAAGGAAGTTGCAGTAATAGTATTATGCATTTCAGCTCTCTTACTAGGATTCATGTGTAGGCCATTATAAGAAATACTTTGTTGAGGACTATATTTTCTGTTTCTTAGTCTGGTTAGTTACCTTTTGCAAGTGCAATTTACAAATCAATGTACAATGTGTTTCAGCCACTTTGGGTTCTGAAGACTGTAAAGGACAAACGTCTGCAGAGGCTTGTTCACTTGTCTGCTGATTTGGCTAGACAAACTGGAACAATTCTTGAGACATTTCAATATGGCATTTACAGGCAGGTATGTTGTATCTTTCCGTTCCTAGCTCTTGTTCTCCTGCTTCCATTTTTACTCTTTATTTCAGTACTCTTAGATGTAGAAAAGATTCTTGTATGGGAGTGGTTGTTAGGATGTTTTTGAGATAAAAGTTCTACAATTACTTTAGAATCCTCAGCTACGCCCCTAAATGCCATTGCTCTGCATCTTAGTGGGCTGGGTGAGCTGCTTTTGTGCATATTTTCCTTGTTTGATTTTTCCTATTTTCTATTTCATTTGTGAACTTTGGTTGAGGGCTGACATTAGTTTGAGGCAATGATATCCAGTTCTGAAGCCAATTTAGGCATAATGATAATATCTGCGTTAAGCTGATGCGATATAATTTAGGTGGAAAGGTGGAAGGTAGGATGAAAAAGCAGTTTATGCATTTGCTACAAGTTGGTTGGATAGATATGAGATCAATCCTCTTTCTTCTGCTGCTGAATGATGAAAATTGAGTATTACAGAGTGGGTGGCAAGATGGAAACATTTGAGCCGTTTGCTCTGCAAACCACAATCGGAATGCAGAATAAATGAGGCATATTGCTTGCTGTTGGCCATTCTGAAAACAGAAAAGCAGGAAAGAGGCTGGTCCATCCTTTCCAATTTCAGAATCATTCTTTTTCCACCTTGGGATGCTCTAAGGCTTTCCCAAAGTATCAACCTTGATGATCTATACATTTTATTCTTCCTCTCTTCTTATTCACGCCAGGCCCTCTACTCACCAGATATCTGATGTTAGCAAAATAAGATGCTCAGGGGAGTGCGATCGAACGTCGTGATTGGTTGGGAGTGGAAGGTTAGCAAGTTGGCTTGGAAGTGACTTTAGGTCTGTGCCTGCAGTAAGGCTTCAAGGGAGTCCATGACTATTGCACTCTGATCGTTTAGTTAGTATAAAGGCCGGAGAGGGCAGCAAGACCCAAAAATGAGAATTAGTGTCCATTATGGTACAATTGTTGATAGTGCGATTAATGCTCTCTTGTTTAAAAGACAAAGATACAGGGAATATAAACCAGTGTACCTGGGGAACTCCAGCATTTGGATTGGCTTTTAAGGAAAAGCTGAAACTCTTATTTCCCCAGAAGCAGAAATTTGAGCTTCTAGAAAAACCACAGTTATAGACAAAAAAGCTTCTTCTCAAAGCTGATCCAAAAGAGCCCTAATTTATCTATAGCAGAAATAGTGATGGAAAAAGTGGTTTAAATTCGTTCTTTCAGAAACTCCTGGGATTTAAATATCACTTGTTAAGGATCACTATGAGGAGATAGATTTCAGCTCATCAAATGAGTTGTCACAGAGTGCAGGCTCCTGCTCATCCAATGAGCTGTTACGAATTTGTGCATTACAGAGTTGAGTAAGTCAAGTAGTTAGGCAATTATAACAGTTATGATTAGTAAGAGAATATTGTACAACTGTAAACAGTTAGCAAGCTAACTAACTGGATAAGGTGCTTCAGGTGCAAGCAAATATAGCACCTTCTGTAATAAAATTCATTTTCTCAATACAAAAATATCTTGTCTAAAAATCTTGTCTCTAAATCTTGAGTTATCTCATCACTTTGAAAACTTCAAGAGCTCTAGTAAAGTGTGTATTTAAGTACGCTTATGCTTATGGACTCTACTATTCCTTGTTGCTGCTTAGAAGAAAGGATAAGTGTTAATTTACTGCCTTGTCTGAAAGATTAAACCATAGGTCATGAGTTTGTTTACTATATTAATTGATTGTCTTCAAGACATCCCCTCACACCTATTTATTTATTGTCTATAATGCACCTCTCGCTTGTAGTTCAAATTTATACTTGCTTGTGGACATATTCTTTTTAAATTGGTGATTGTGAGACTTGGACCAGGACCTCTTTTGACTGGAGTCACTGGACTGTAATACATTCTGTGGTCACTGCATTTGAAAGTATAATTTATAATAGGGGTTTATTTTATTAATTTGTTGTCTTAAAAACAAGGTAACTTGGAGGTCTTGTCTAGGAGGGGTGATCCTTGTTTCCATATATTCTCTGGTTGGCAACAGCAGATAAATTATGCAAAGAAGGGATTATCTGGTGACAATGCTGGACAAGATAGCCATTACCTTATCCCATCTATAGAAATACATGCATAATCTCAGCCATTATGAACCCCAAGGTGAATTACATATTTAATGTGACATGCAATTCATGGATTTGAATTGAGTTGCATGATAAACAGTTCTAATGAAAATGACTACTGCCTTTGATCCCTTCGTCTGCGAATTCGATTTTGTTAGCATGATTCAAGTTTCTAGTGTCATCTGATGCACTTCGGTTTGGTCTCCTTAAATGCAGTTACAGTTGCACTTAGCTTTGTATATGAATGGTTTTCAGGAAGTTAATGAGAATACTTGTCTTCAAGATGCACCAGTTGCTATAATTAAAACAAGTTATGAAGTAAGGCAGAAAATTGCGAACCAGGCTAAAGATGGGGTTAGACGGCGTCGACATCGTCGTATGCAGGTAGGTGACTGGCCTTATATTTGTAATTCAAGTGTTACCTTTTCAATTTGTTCTGTTATCTTACCAAATACTGATCTGTATATGATATGATGGTTATTGACATGGTAGTTTCTGATGTAGATTGTACAATTTAAATGTGATTTTATTCCTTGATTTATATATGATTGATAAACTAGAAAAGTGCCAAGTGGTGTCCTCTCTGCTCTACTTATGATTAGATGTTTGAAGGGGGTGTTACAACTTACAAGGATACCATGCTCCTTATGATTGGTTGAGCTCCACTAAGATTTCCTAGTTCCTGATTCATGACACTGACATGATCACCAGGGGCCTTGTGATTTGTTGCCCTTGTGCTGAATTTCCAAGAATCCTATATTTTGAACTAACAAATTCGTTATCTATCTGTTCAGCCACTTCAGTTTGTGATAACCAAAAATGCAGTGAAGTCACCTGGACCATTGTAATTTGTTGCCCTTGTGCTGACTTTCCCAATCATATGTCTGAATTGACAAATATGTTATCCTTTATTCAGCCACTTCAATTTGTGGATAACCAAAAGCAGTGAAGCACTGCCCTTTTATGTAGCCTGTTGGATAACGTGACATTGAGTAGAGGATTCATTCTGGTGCTTTGGCCAAGTTTTTCATTATTTGCACTTGTTTAGGTCATGCGAAATTGGGTGCAAAAGATAACAAATCTGTTGCAATTGCAGACTTGTCAAACCCCAATTCGTCCAATAACCCCAACTAGCCTTTTGGATTCCATCTGTTGGTCAATATCGGAGCCCACATCAACAGCTTCTATATACACAGATTCTTCTAGTGTTGAGGATGCCAATGAGAAACAAAGTTCAGTTTTGGTTGATGCAAATGGAGAAGGGAAGGAATCAGAAATTTCATTCATTAACATGTCCCGGCCACTGACAGGAAGGTTAGTGAAAAAAACTTGCTTAAGCTGGTGATTATCTTTTGGTAACTGGGAGTTGATGAGCCAATCTTCAACTCTTATGGGCACTTATATAACCAGTTATGTTCTGTCTGAAGTATGTCAAGTGGAGAACTGGAATGGTGGAGTTGCATTTGTGACAGCTGCAACTTGTATTTAATTCTTTTCCATAAGCTTCTTACTTAAATTCGTATATTTATTACATACTTTGCTTTATATATCTGGCTTCTCCTTCACGTTCTTGCTTTTAGTAAGTTCAACAATTTCCCATATTAAAACAATCTTTTGAAGTACAGAAAACAAATGGGATTTCAACTCTCTCGAGCAAAAGACGGGATTCCTTTTTAAAAATGGACTAAAGCAGGATGTAAACCTATTCTTATCACATTGAACAAATTAATAAAGTTCGCATCTTATTTATGTCCCTTGTATACTGAAGTGCCTGTAAATTTTGTAACAATGCCTTCTATTTTGTTCCTTTCTCAGTGAGAAGTCCGAGTTGATTCTGAAAAGCCACTTCCTCACAATCTTGTTTCCAGTTGATCGTTTTTCTGAGATGGGCCCTCGTTCAAGGACATATTTCAGTGATAAAGGCTTTACTTGCTTACAGGTTCTGGAATACATTTATGCATTTTACCAGGTACACTATCCTTCTCTTTCTTAAGTTTCGTCTCATTGTTGGGATATTTATGTTTGCTTACTGTGAACTTCCAACAGCTGATTGAGCCAAATACTTTTATGTGAAAATATACCTGATCTTACCTGAGACATTTAATCTCTTTGCAGGAGAATATGTCAGCTAAGGAAATACAGATAGCAATCCATTCTGATTCAAGGCATGCTGATCGGTTGAGATCGATTTACTCCAGCAAAGAAACAGCAGATGTGGAGTTCAAGAGGATTGATTTTCTGGGAAGTCGTAGAAGTTTTGAAATGCTGAAGCGAGTTGCAGGCAATAATAATAGCAATGTTTATGAGTTGTTGATCAGAGCATAACATCATTTTCTGGGAATGAAGTTCCTGCTGCAAAATTTTGACAGTGCGTGCATGTTTTTTATACAACTTTTAATGGTGTGCAAGCTGTGAGTTGAGCCTTGGACAGAATTGTTGGGTGTTTTATGGAAATTGTAAGGGGTCATTTCTTCAGACAAGTGTGGATTCTGTTCCTTTCTTTGCACAAACGTTTGTTCCTAAAAATGTAAATGAAACTTCGGCGTCAATGCCACCGGAGTACGACTGTTGGAAACATTGTACAGAATTAGAATATCAATGTTAAAATGTTTAAGCCTTTTCAAGCTTTCAAATACACAAGCATCCCAGGTACCATATAGCATTTGAGGCACAAAGTGATGGCAGTAGTTTTGGAGTCACAATTGATATTCTATGAGAGGGATCTGACACTTGAAATTTGTTCACGTTATTTATTCATTACTATAATGTGGATTCACATTTTAAAAGAAAAGAAAAAAGAGACATGTCCTAAATTCCTCCACTTATTTATATTTAGTTTTGGATTAACAGAGGAAAAAATGGAGAAATCTGTTTATAATTATTGATGAGAGAATTCGATAATTCTTCTAATCTAAGGGTTCTATAGAAGGAAATAAATATAGGGCTAAAAATGCTCTATGTAGATGATAATAATATTTTCCCATTAATCATTGGATTAGGTGCTTGATTACCTGTAATATTTTTCCATCAATCCCGTTTTAATTCTGATGCCTAAGTTAGCCATTAGTTTGTGGAGTAAATAAAAATGTAAACTACAAGAGTATTATAGGAATTCATGAGTTATACGCTCCCCTTGCTTCAAGAATGGATATATTTATAGTTGTGTCTTGGTTAACATGATGTAATTGCTCTAGTGTTAGACGTCATTGACTTGCAGAATATGCCAAATTATTCTCGTCATGTAAATGAGTATTCTAATAGAATTTGAAGAGTTCTTTTTTTTTTTTTTTTTTTTAAGGATCAATAGAATTTGATGAGTTATCAATAATGAATATAATATCATAACTTATTATGAGTGGCGGAGCTAATTTTTTTTTACCAGATTAATCTTAAATTAATAAACTAATTTTTAGAAAAGGAAACGTGAAAAAAGTTTTCACGCTGATGACATACTGAAGGCTTATAATGATGTATGACTAAGTATTTATCAATAGAAATTTACTTTTTTATTTTTTTAAAATGAATAGTTTAACCCATTTTGAGTATTAATTGTTATTGTTGATTAAGGGTTCGAGTTTATCTTTAAAAGTAGGTCCATATGTTAAATACTTCAATATAAATGAATTTCTCTTTTATTTATTTTTTAATTAATAGGATCTAATAAAAATATTTAACAAAATCAATTAAAACATTATTCTATATACTACTTTTTTTAAAGGAAAAAAGGGGTCAATGAAAATGGGGTCAATTGACTCTCCAACTATCCATATGGCTCCGCCAATGCTTATCATTCATTAATATTACTGCTAGTAGAAAATTTTTTGTGCTATGTATGGATTTCAATTTTTTGTCTATTAATTTTAAATCTTGTTATACTTTTTTTTATAAGTGACACTAAAAATTTATTTAATAGAATTGTTTGGTGACTTAACAGTAAGGAATGAATGATAGTATCTATCAATTAAATTTTATTAACAAATAATAAATGATAAAAGTAACTAACTTATCTAATAATCCAGAAGTAGCATTTCAAACTAATAAATTTGATATTCTCATCAACTTTTTACACAACCTATATCCTGGAAACTCTAATTTGGATTTAACCATTTTTCATTTTCTTTTATAGATATAAATAAAAGTGAACATTATATGCAAAATATCTAATATTAATTTATTTGATTAAATATATTCAACCATTAAATTAAACTCACTAGCACATACGTAGTATCTAAAGTTGCACTCATGCATGTATAGAGTATTTGATATTGCATCTAATATATACATATACATACATACATATATATAAATATATATATATATATATGTATGTATGTATGTATACATATATATGTATGTATGCATATATATATATATATGTATGCATGTATGCATGTATTGCATTCATGTTTTACTAAAATCAACAAAAGTTAGATTCATGAGTTATTACCCAAAACAATATTTAACAAAGTCTACAAATAAAACATTGTTTAATTAATATGTTGTATTGATGTATCAAGCTGTAATCTACTTAGAAACTTGACGAGCCAATTTCTAGTGACATTCTTTGATTTTAGTGTGTATATATAGCAAAAGAAATTATATAAAAATTACATATATGTTATTGGCATATTAAAAGATACCCATATAGTAGACTTATAATGCTATCACCTTGAGTTATAACATGTAAGATTTGTATGTTAAAGGACTTATAAAAGGATATATATTGTCAAATCCAAGATAGTCTAATAAGAATGTAAGATGCATTAACTGTTGAACTATATAACTACTCATTTCTATAATTTTATGGTTTGTAAACTAAATTCATTTGATACATAATAATTCCTTATTGTTAATTCGTCGTAATAATGTTATCAAATAAATTTTGAGTTTATCCAAGATAGACTAGTAAGAATGTAAATGCATCAAATTTTGAACTCTGAGATAATATATTGATCTTTTTAATTTATAGTTTGTAAATTAAAATTAGTTTGGTACATATTATAATGATTCTTTATTATTAAATTATGAGAATAATTTTATCAAATAAATTTTTAACTTACTTATAGATGAAATATAATAAGATTTATAATTAATAGACAAAAATAACGTAGAATTTGTGCATAACACGAGTGTAATTTAGAATAAATATAAAAAGAGTGTTCGTAACTTTCGAGATAATGACTAAAATGATTTCTTCTATAAATTATCTATCAAGACAACAATGGTTTGAAAAAAAGAGTGAAATAGTTGACTTTTACAAAATCAATTTTACAATTTCAAGGCGAATCTGGTGGCTACCGTGGCAAGTTTGTGCCATGTAAAAATCAAGAGTTGAAAACACAAATTTTTAAAATTATATCTTTAACTCACAATTTTCTTGTTTTTAAGATACATTTCACCTTTTTGAAATTTTTTCTTAAAATTGTGAGTTCTAGTCAACGTCACATCAGGAAGTCCCCATTAATCTCATATTTACGTGACAATTTCAAAACTGCGTTTTCAAGGCAATTCTCATTACGTTCCAAAAGTGATTATTTTGAATGATAATTTTAAAAAACAGCCATTTAATGATTAGCTCATAACTTTCAATTTGAAAATATCATTTTTTTTAATTCTCCAAGTCAAAGAATGAATATGAATTCTCTGTTCTGTGTTACCCTTCTTATATTTTTGCCCTGTGTACCCACTTCTTTTTCTTTCCTTTCCTTTCTGAGCTTCTGTTCCATCTTACTTTCCATCCCTAGCGAATCCTAGAAAAAATTTTCCAAATATTCTCCATTATTTAAAAAAAAATGTTATTTTTAGTCTTTATTATTTGCAAATGACCTACTTGATTCTTAATGTTTGTAAATATATATATATATATATATATATCAATTTAATCACTGCTACTTTAAAAACAACACATTTAATCATCAATGTTTGCAAAAAGTATCAATTTTGATCTTGTCATGTTACCAATTTTGAAAGCCAAAATAAGAATCAAATTAACACGGTAAATATTGAGTTTCAAATGGGTCGCTTATGGAATAATAACGGCTACATTAACACTTTCTAAAAAATCGACAGTCAAATTAGTACTTTTTAGAAAATAAAAATTAAAATGACACTTTCTGCATACAATAGAAACTATTATGATAAGCACAGAGCTTAATGGATCAAATGGATCTGGATATATCTTTCCTTCATCTCCCATTGAAGAAGAAAAATCTCTACATAATATTCCAGCTTCACATATTTTGTCGATGACAATGATACTATAGAAAGTATTAATGCACCTGCAAGGTGCCAGCCTAGCTAACGAGCAAGAAAACAGATGCGCTAACGCGCAATGGATCCCATTTCACTGTCATTAAAATGTTTCCTACAAGTAAATTTGAAAATCCTCTACAAAATGATGCCAGGATATGCGCCTACCACAGGCAACATGTTATCTTCTTGCCATGTGTTTTCTCTTGATTTCGAGGGCAAATATTTGATATTATAAGCTCAATGGCGAGAAATAATGACCAAAAGATTTCTTTTTTTACCAGAAAAAAGAGGACTAACGAGATTACGACTCCCTAATTATGATCTTTCCCTGTCGTTCAAGCTCATGGAGCATGGCTACCGCAGCTGAATCAAACGAACTCTTCTTATCAGCTCTTGGATCTCCAGTGAGCTCCATTACACCAGAGTTTGGTATTGTCAAGGTAATTTGAGATGTAAAACTACTAAAGCCTTTCTTTTTCTCGATACCATCGTCAAATTCAATGGAGGATCTGTGCAAATGGTACCAGTTAGGCTCCAGATCTTGAAATACTTATAACATGAAAAGATGAAACAGAATTTTGCACTAACCTTGATCTCTGCTCGCTTGTCTGGAACGTAGGCATTGGCCACTGCACCCTTTTGCAGAGGTCATAGAGTGCTGTCCTAGGTCCTCCTTTCTTTAAGTTGATGGGAGCAATAACTGGCAAGAAAGAGAACCACTTAAATGTACAATAGTCTGCTCAGATTGCAGTGTGCAAATTGAAGTAAGCAAAGACCACAAGTAATTATGTCAAAAAAGTGTTCTTTTTTTCCCCTTCTTTTATAGTGTACCTAACTATTCTGTGTTCAACTATTTAGCTAACTTCTTAGGGAAACAGCGGAAATCATGTCTTGTCATTACATAAACAGTCACTCATTCTTTGAAGCTCACATCTCACTTCAGTGGCAATAGCAGATACCTGGGATCTCAAGCTTGTTGGAGTCACCACTTTTGCAAGTGGAAATATTTGCCTCTGGATGCAATTGAAGTATTTGCTTCTTTGTACAAGATACTGATTGAGAAATTCCACCACTCAGCTCACTGCAGATCTGAGCATCTGGGCCTGGAGAAGATGAAATACCCACCTCGAGTTTACGCCTCTTAGAGGATGAAATTCCATTTTTCTGTTGTGAGAAGCAGAGAATTGGAATTATCAGATAAGCTAAGATTTAGCTGAAATTAACATGACCCCCAGCCAACGACTATTCTCAATCACCAACTCTGGAAGAAAGGCCAGTATCATGTATTGCTAAGTTTACTGAACAACCATCCTTAAATTCATATCATGGAACAGTTTGGAAAAAAATATTCAGCTGTCCGTCAACAACAGTTGAAAAAAAAAATCCAGCTCCAATAATCTGTCAATCTTGGAGCAAACATCTTGAAAACATGTATTCTTGTTTCCATAAATAGAATTACTTGTTTCAGGTAAACTTTGCACCACATGAAGTCTTCTGTATATCAACAGAATGATTTTCCGTGGTACAATGACCAGAAATGAAAATGGAAAAAAGAAATTCAATGATATATTCGAGATGCAGTTTTAGGGTTATCCTAAAACCAAATCTGAATAAATGGTCCTACATTCCATCAATTTTCTCTTTTATGTCCTTTACAATTCTTAAGAAGAGTTTTATCAAAGAATGGCTCGTGGAACTGTTGATCCAACTGATACAGGAACTAATCAATATTTGTTGCACAAATCTGTTAAAGAAAAAGGAAGAGAAATGAAACAAAGAAGTTCATCATGCACATTTTGATGTCAAAGAATAGGGTGATCATGCACATTTTGATGTCAAAGAATAGGGTCCATCCCCGGGCCAGGTCAAAGCCAGCTGATCCACGCAGCGAAGTTTTTCCAGACAGAGAGAAACATTGAAATGGAAACATGGACAGACCTCTAACTGCTTCAATAAATGAAGAGCTGCTAGCCCCTTTGCAATTTTTCTAGTTTGTCCAAGTCCCTCTGCAGTAAGCAAGGCATCTTTCAGCTGTAATTTGAGTTCTGCATGGACCATCTCCCCTTTGGTTGTACAATTTTCTTTCATAAAATAGCCAAGAGAATCACATAATTCAATCAATTCTCGCAAGGGAGGGAGTTCAAGCTTATCAGGAGTCACAATGGGAGATAAAATTGGTTTAAATATCTTCCAAACTTCATCCAGGTTAAGCTTTGTGTCAATAAGAACTGCCCCCGCAATGCTTTCCACCAGATCTCCAAGGACCTTCAGCAACAAAGGTACATTGTTATGGGACTCAGGTACCAAGAACCAGTCACTTAATAGTAGAGATCTTGGAAAAGAGAAACACTTATATTGGTTGCAGATTGTGAATATAGGAAAATAATGAGTAAAAATGAAAAAAAAGCAACTATGCTACTTTGACACAGTAAAATCACTAGAGTGAATTTAGTAAATACAGATTAACCTTGGGACATTTTGTACTCTGTAATGACTCCGCGTTGCCGCAAGAATCAGAAACAGCCTGTGCAAAAGAATATATTTGACTTTCAAGGAATCCAGAGCAATGTTGAAGATGTACATGAAGGTTTCTCCAGACGGCAGCATGAGCAAAACGTTCATTATTAACTGAAGCTGAACGCAAGTCTGTCAAATCCCCAGGATCAATATCTGTGTGATTTTGGTAAAGATGCCATGTAATAAGTATATCCAACACAGAGTCCCCAAGATATTCAAGCCTCTGATACATATTTAACAAACAACAAAATAGAATAAGTCAGAAGGTATTGAAGTTACCACCTCATCTAAAAGCTTAAGCTTATAGAGAAGATATTGGTTTATTTATTTATTGTGTTAACACGCCTCCTCACGTGCAGCATAATTTGTTTAGAGCTTGCACGTGGACAATTTAATTAAATGGGAGTCGGTAAGGATCGAACCTGTGCCATTTGGCTTTCAGGCTGTGATACCATATTAGAGTTACCACCTCATCTAAAAGCTTAAGCTTGTAGAGAGGATATTGGTTTATTAATTTATTGTGTTAACACGCCCCCTCACGTGCAGCGTAATTTGTTTAGAGCTTGCACGTAGACAATTTAATTAAATGGGTGACGGTAAGGATCGAACTTGTGCCGTTTGGCTTTTAGGCTCTGATACCATGAAGAATAAGATATTTGGAAGTGGAGACCTTTTCATTAACTGGAAAAATGAGATCGTACAAGTATTTATAGTAGTAGCCTGCAGTAGGAAACATAACAACTAACTGCCTGACTAACACATTATCTCCACTACACCCATTCTCTCCACTACCACAACTATAACTAACTAGACGACTGGCACACTTCACAATTAATTACAAGTTACAACACACTTTGATATTCAAATATTCTTTTGACTCTTCCATTAGCCCCCCTCAAGCTGAGCTTAGTGATTCACCAAGGGAAGCTTGCTCCTAAGATAACAGAATTGTCTTTGAGAGAGTGGTTTGGTGAAGATGTCTGCTAGTTGCACATTAGTAGGAAAGTAAACCAGCTGCAGTGCCTTGCTTGTAACTTGTTCCCTAATAAAGTGATAATCAATCTCTATGTGTTTGGTCCTGCCATGAAATACTGGATTGGTGGCCAAGGCTATAGCAGACTGATTATCACAAAAAGAGCACAGGTGTGAGAACAGGGAGATGTAAATCTTGAAGTGGATAGGTTAGCCACTTGATTTCAACTGCAGCATTAGCCATGGCTCTATATTCAGCCTCTATGGAGCTTTTAGCCACTGTTGGCTGCTTCTTGGAGCACGAAGAGACCAAGTTTGGACCAAGAAAAATGGAATAACTTGAAGTTGATTTTCTGTCTACTAGATTGGAAGCCCAATCTGAATCTGTATAACCCATTAAGTTTAGATTGCCTTTGACAAATTTGAGCCCCAAATGCAGAGTGCCTGTAATGTACCTTAAGCACCTTTTAAGGTCTTGGAAATCTCCCTGAATTGGTGAGTGCATGTGTTGGCACAAGCTGTTGACAATATATTGAATATCTGGCCTTGTTAGAGTAAGGTATTGGAGGGCCTCCACTATGCTCTTGAAAAAGGTTGGATCAGGGAAAAGACTGGAGGAGCCAGCTACCTTAGATGGTTTGCTCAAGTTGGGAACAGTCACTGAATTGCATTATGCCATACCAGACCTGGTTAACAAATCCTTAGCATATTTAGTTTGGTTTAAAACAAGCTTAGTAGATGTCTTGTGTACTTCAAGGCCTAGGAAATAAGATAAAGAACCTAGATCCTTCATAGCAAAGTCTTGCCCATGGCAGTAACAAGGGATTGAATATAATGCAAAGAGCTGCCTGTAACTATGATGTCCTCAACATAGATGAGCATAAGAGTGAAATCATGGGAACTTTGGTGAATGTAAAGAGAGGAATCTGCCTTGCTAGGATGAAAACCTTTGTGTAATAGAAAGGAAGTGAGTTTCTGGAACCAGGCTCTAGGGGCTTGTTTAAGCCCATAGAGGGATTTCTTTAAGTGACAAACGAAGTTAGGCCTAGATTGATCTTCAAAGCCTGGGGGTTGAGTCATACAAATTGTCTCTCCAAAGATCCATATAGGAAAGTATTGGAAACATCCAATTGCTCATTAGACCAGTCATTATTCAAGGCAAGACTGAGCACAACCCTAATTGTTTGGACCTTCACCACTGGACTAAAGGTCTCAGTGTAATCCAAGCCTGCTTCCTGAAGAAAACCCTTAGCCACAAGCCTAGCTTTATACCTAGAGATAGAACCATCAGCATTCTTCTTGACTTTGAATACCCATTTGCATTCAATAGGAGTCCTGCCAGGAGGAAGGGGTTCTAATGTCCAAGTATGTTGGTCCACAAGTGCCTTATATTCTTGTTGCATTGCCTGCACCCAACATTCATACTTGGAAGCTTCTTTATAAGTTGAAGGTTCAGTTAGAGTTAATGTAGTAATTAAGGAGTGCAATTAATACAATGTTGGGGGCAGAGAGCCAGTCTTTGACGTGGTTAACATAGGATGGGAGTTGGTGACAGCAGGTGCAAGAGGAAGATCAAGAGATGAATTTGATGTATAGCTTGATGAAGAGGAGTCTGAGGCAGGAGACTATATGGGAGTAGAGACATGATGTACTGGTGACAAGACAGGCTCTAAAGGAGATAATGGTGAAGTAGAATTAGGTGTGAAAGTGGCTGCACGGTTCTGAGTAGTACCATTGAAGTTTGAAGGAGAAGAAAATATAAGAGAGAAAGAAAATATAAGAGAGAAAGAAAATATAGGATTCTGAGAAGACAGACCATGGTTGTTAGATTGTTGTGTTGATGATGATTGTTTGTGAGCAAAGGGAAATTGATTTTCAAAGAAAACAACATGTCTAGATAGAAACACTTTGTTAGTTTCCAGGTCTAGACATTTATAGCCCTTAGTATTAGCTGGATAACCTAGAAAAAGGCATGGTTTGGACCTGTTTTCCAACTTATGTTGAGTGTAAGGCCTTAACCATGGAAAACAAAGGCAACCAAAGACCTTTAAAAAAGTATTGTCAGGTTGTTGATGAAAAGGTAAGGTATAAGCATTATTATGGTTTAAAACAGGGTAGGGAGTCTATTTATCAAATAGTTTGCACAGGCCAATGCTTCAAGCCAATATTCAGAGGGAAGAGAAGCTTGATTGAGCAAAGAAAGAGTTGTCTCAATCAAGTGCCTGTGCTTTCTCTCAGCTCTCCCATTTTGTTGGGGAGTATGAGGGCAGGAAGTTTGGTGTATAGTACCTTGACTTTGGAATAGTGTCTTAAACCTTTGATTCACAAACTCTGTTCCATTGTCAAACCTAAAAGTTTTAATGGTTGTGTTAAATTGAGTTTGAATCATGGAATTAAAGCTCACAAACACATCATATATTTCAGACTTAAATGTAAGAGGATAAATCCAACAATATCTAGAATAGTCATCCATTAAAAGCAGATAATACTTGTATCCCATACAAGATGCAATAGGGGCAGGGCCCCATAAGTTTGCATGAATCAAATGAAAAGGGGCAAGGCATACAGTTTGGGAACCAGGAAAAGGAAGCTTATTGGATTTAGAAACTGCACAAGAGTCACATTGTAAAGTAGTAGAATTACA
The DNA here is from genome assembly GCA_028554755.1 of Cordia subcordata. NCBI lineage: Eukaryota > Viridiplantae > Streptophyta > Magnoliopsida > Boraginales > Cordiaceae > Cordia > Cordia subcordata. Next base: position 10,425,053 of record JAPTOF010000001.1, on the reverse strand, counting down.
AGGAAAACTTATAGTACGAGATAAAAACTATAAAGTTGCAGAAGCAGGATGACCAAGTCTGGCATGCCATAGCTTTGCATCACCCTGTTGAATAATGGAACTAAGACACTGGGGACTGAAATGATTGAAAAGAGTTGTTGCAGCAGACAGTGAGACATGATCTCTTGAAAAACTCTTGGTGTTGGTGTTGAAAGGAAAGGAGGGAAGAGAATACAGTCCATGCTCACAGGGGGCCTGGAACAGCACCTTGCTAGTAGCATTGTCCACTATAGTCACCTCCTTAGAATTAAAAACAAGAGTCCAAGCATTATCTTTAGCTAATTCGTAAACAGACGAGATTTGATGATATAGAGGGAACATGTTGGAGATCAGTGAGCAAAAATTCAGAAAAGGAAGTGCAAAGTTTACCAGTCCCTGTATGATGGATAGGCAAAGACTGACCACTGCCAACTGCTACTGTGTCATTGCCTTGATAAGGCTAAGCATTGGTGAAATGTTGCAGAGTTGGTGTGACATGTGTATTTGCTTCACTGCCCAAATACCAATTTGTAGCAGAGGCAGCAGAATTGCCTCCCATTTGAGCAGCCATGGCTTGCTTGCCTTGTTTGGGATTGGCATAATTCACATCATCAAACCTATGCCAACACTCAATTGCAGAGTGATTTAGCTTCCCACATATCTGACATTGGATCTTAGGAAAGGACTGAAAATAACCCTGGGTAGGTTGAGAATATTGAGTAAATCCTTGTGGAGTTAGATTCTGAGAGATAGTAGCCTGAGCAGGATAAGACCTGGCACTCCAGGGGAAGTGGAGTTAGGTCTGCCAGGTTGTGTTCTACCTCCTCTTCCTCTATAGCCTCTGCCTCTAAAGGAGGCATTGACAGTAGCAGTTGACTGAGCCCGAAGGGCTGCATGAGTTTCTTGAGGTGCAGTATTAAGATTGAGAGAGGCAGTTTGGAGTAGAAGATCTTCAAAGATGAGCAAACTACTCAGTTCAGCAACAGAGATAGGTGTAGACCTTGTCCTGATGGAAGCTTTGAAAGCATCAAACTGAGGGGAAGTCCTTTAAGAATATAAAGGATCAAGTTCTCTGGATCAACATAGATTGAGGCAACAGTTAAACCATCAGTGATTGTTTTGACTTGATCGAGGTATGCCTGCATAGTTTGAGATCCCTTGTGAAGGTTGTGTAACTTCAATTTTAGATGTTGAGTATGTGCTCTGCCCAAATTGTTGTATCTAAGGGCTAAAGCTCTCCAGATTTCCACAGCAGAAGCGATTTGACACACTTGAGAAAACACCTCAGAAGATAAAGAGGCATAGAGACAAGTTCTAAGGTGCTTGTTAGGAGTAACCCAAGCAGTGAAGTCTGGATTAATAGAGGCAGAGCCATCAGACTGAGTAAGAACCCTAGGAGGATATGGTTGTACTCCAGTGATATGATCCAGAAGGTCATTAGCAGAGAATAGCGCCTCCATTTGAGATTTCCACTGGAAGTAGTTTGTGTTGTTCAGTTTGATATGAAGAAGGGAATTTAGGTTCTGCGTAAGAACCTTCAAACCAGAATTTAAAGCAAGATCTGAAGGTAAAGCCACGGAATGGAGAAAAGAGACTTGAGGTAGAGAAGATCATATTATGGCAGCTGCAGTGAAGGTGTTAGCCATGGTAGCAGCGAAAAATTAAAAAAAAAAGAAAAATCTCCAGGACCTATGATGCTCTTGATACTATATTGGAGTTACTACCTCATCTAAAAGCTTAAGCTTATAGAGAAGATATTGGTTTATTTATTTATTATATTAACAGAAGGTTATATGGTGAAGAACTGATTTCAAGGAATACTAGATGTCCATGCTCCGCCACAATTTATCCAATGCATATAATATTCTGGAAGATAAGTGTCTTCAATATCATATATGTAACCTCCAAGTGTCATTTTTCCTTTTCAGTGATCCAACAAATACTAGATAATAAAGTCGGAAACAATATACACTATTGATCAATCTTATTTGAATCCTTTGAGCTAATTAGAATAGAAAATTAGACCTAATTAATTATGAAAACCTAGTTGTGCGTGGTTAACCACAAATGTACTCGATTTCAGGAAGTTTTTTGTTAAAGTTGCTGATATCATAACAAGTAATTCAATTATTTAAATAGTATATAACTGATTGTACAACCAAAAAACAAAGTGATCCTTGGTGGCAAAAAGGTTTATGCACCTGATAGCAGTAGCCAACATCTTGCTCTTGCTCAGTTGCATGTGTGATGGCTTCTTGGAGCAATCCCTTGACTATAAATGTATACCCAAGTTTAGACTCAAGAATTTCAATATCTTTAGCTCTAGGGGAGTAAGAATGAAGAGATGCGCTTTGAATGGCTTCTTCAACCAATGAAGGTTCTAGTTCAGCCTCAATCCCAAGCCACTTCATCAATCGGAAAGCAGCAATCAGTCCACCCCCTACATAATATGCCCCTATGAGAGCCTCAACACAATCAGCTATGGTTTTAGAACCCATCCACCTGTGACCTCTATCACAGCACTTCCCGACCATAATTTTTTTGTCTTCGGTGATAAATTTGCAGTCAAGAGGGACCTCTGATGTGTCTACCCCATGTTCACAAGGACAGACTCGAATAGAACGCTGTCCTGGAGCCGTCCATCTGCGTGGGTCAAATGCACTGTCTCGGATATAGCCCTATCAACAAAAAAGAAAAGCATATTTGTCCACATAAGAGTTACACAAATCATTGAATAAATAAAAAGAATCCCTTTCAGGCATATTGGTAGAAACCGGTCGGAGAAGAAACACCAACAATAAATTATACAGCAAGAGTAAACAGTGTGAGTTTATTTCAAATTGTTAGGAAGATACCGCATTCTTTAAAGTACCTCCTACTGCAGTTTATGCACCAAGACCAGAATTAGCAGAAGGAGAGCATCCCAAATTTTTTCGGAAAGCCTATACAGATTTAGTTGTTTTTTTTTTTTTTTGGGTTAAAACCCCCACCCCCAAGGGGTTGGAGGTAGCTCAAGTGGTTGACACTATGACCCCCAGGCATGAGGTCCAGGGTTTTGCAATACTATTACTGTACACCAAGAAGGCATGAAGACAAATGGAAAAATTCTAGATACCTAATAATTAAGGATGCAGTTGAATGTTTCTACTTCTATAACTTCATGCATAAAAAACAAAAGCTGGTAGCCACCTTCCTTTTGTCTTCATGTTATCTGAGACAAATAAGGCTCCAACTTGACAATATCCATAAGGAACTGTAAGTCAATCCTTCCATTACTAATGCTATGAAATATAAACTCCATCTGACAGTTTCCATAAGGAAATGCATGTCAGTCCTCCACTAGTAATGATATCATAAGCAACACCATGACTGATCTTATTAATTTTTGAAAAACAGATTTGGCTGGTGTTGCCAAGCAGTCCACCAAACATCTAGGAGCCTGAGTCGATCACAAACTCAATGTTGGTGCAATTTTATGTCACAGTCCAGGTCGTTTCTTCATGGCCTTCACATTCCCTCAAGGGAAAGGAAAAAATCACCACCAATAAATTACACTTGGATTTTTGCTCCTAATAAAGTCATCACATTACCATGTCCCACCATCCCATCTCATTAAACATGCACTAGATTGGCGAACCCCAATCTCAACTTGGCCATATCTATTGCAGAGTAATGAGCCTCCAAAATCCATGAGACTTGGATCACTTACATGAAAAAGTCCTGAGGGTTTCTTTACATCATCAGTCAACAAGTTGTCGTCCTAATGATGGTTCCTAGAAAAAAAGTGACAGCAAGCAGCACATGTTTCTAAGGAATAAAGTTACTAGGAAGCCTCTATGTCTCTCCTACCAATAAGTATCAAAGAGCTACATTAGGTTTGTGAAGAATCTTGGGGTTCCATCCTAAAAACCAATTGGTCAATGGGAGGAATAGCCCAGAATCTTATTAAGTAGTCTTAGACTTTGTGATTTTTCCATGTAGGAAGAAATACTCTAACACTCCCCCTCACATGTGACCTAATTTGATAATTGAAGAAGGGTCACACATGAACAAATTAGAACGTCACACGTGGATGAAGAAGAGTCACACGTTGACAATTATAATTGGCCCATAACCTGGGCTCTGATAACATATGAAGAATCCTGGGGTTCCATTCTAAAAACCAATTGGTCAATGGGAGGATTAGCCCAGAATCTTATTAAGTAGTCTCAGACTCACCAAGTTATCATGCCTATAAATAGGCTCTTCTATTGCATTCATGACATATCAGTAATTCACAATGTAGTCTTTACAAGTCTTCTTCTCTTCTAGAGCCACTATCAATGGTGGTTCCAACCATCTTCAGCACTTTTATGTTTTCTCTCCATATTTTATGTTTTATATATTTTCCACATGGCATAAAAGCCCCCCTCCTAGTGGCCTACTTCAAAAAAAAAAAAAAAAAAACCAAGTGGTCATGTTAGCCTACCGGTCTCACGTTCATCCAATCGGTTTTGTTAGCCTATGGGTCACATGACTATCCAAATCCAAGTCCAGTTTCTAATTATCATCCTAGTCCAATTCGATTTCCAATTACTATCTCAATCTAAGATCCGTCCAACGGTCATAGGGATTCATCACACCAAAGCGGTGCACACGACCCCCAAATCAATCCTGATTCCATCCCTGTTTAAAGTTAGACGAGCCGTACTGACCATGGTGAGTTTTGAGTTAGACGAGCCGTAGTGACTCATCCCTTCCATCAAGATCAAGTTTTCTTTTGAAGACCTTTCAGACTCGAGATCGTATCTCTAATACCACCTTGAGTTTAAGAGGGGGTGTTGAAGAATATCTTAGTTATTAATGTATTTTCTTATCGTATAGTATTAAATTAGGCAATGGTCTAGATTAGGTAATTAGTTAAATTAGTTTCCTTATTATTTTAGTTTCCTTAAAATTCTAGTTACCTTATTAGTTTAGCTTCTAGTCTTGCTCACCAAGTTATCATGCTTATAAATAGGTTATTCTATTGTATTCATGACATATGAAGAATTAACAATGCAGTCTTTATGAGTCTTTTTCTCTTCTAGAGCCACTACCAATGGTGTTCCAATCATTTGCACTTTCATGTTTTCTCTCCATATTTTATGTTTTATATATTTTCCACAAGGTCAAAAACTTTCTATCCACCTGGAGCACGTGGACTCCCTCTTCCTCTCTCAACTTCAGCCTATCAGATCAAGCATACAGATTGACTGACCATGGAGAAGAGGCCAAGAAGGTGGCAACCGGCAAGCGGAAACCTAGCATGTAAGAAGTTGCATATGTTAAGCTATAGGAAGATTCTAGAAGTTAGAATTAGTTAAATGTGCTAAATGAGCAGCACTAGTTCTGAGCGCCTACCATCTGTTATGGTGTAAATTAGTAGGTTATAGGAGTGAGTGAGTACTAACAGCTGATACAAATTCTCAACTATATATATCCGTAGAGCTACAGTAATGAGTAGATACATAACATAATTTCTCTATCATCAAATATTTTCTCTCCCTAGAGTTCTCTCTGCGTGTTAATTGAACTTCATCCAAATAAGTACCACTTATATTAAAATACCCTGAGAGTGGGGATGTCCCTCAAGGTCTTAAAAATGTACTACCTTGAATTGGAAATATAGAATTTTAACGTTCGATCATGGAAAAATAAAATTATAGAAGGTCGTGACTATCTTTCAGTACATGGAAAGACGAACTGATGATCTGCGATCAGTAATAAATTTATGAACAAGAGAACACATCAAATCACAATCGTTAGATTTTCCATGGCAGATAGTCTAGAGTCGTCCAACTCATAGAACATGAGCATCTGACCATCTGAATATCCTTCCTAAATAGCCTAAATAGTTCTCCGTCTCAATTCTCAAATATCATCCTATTCTCTCAGGGATGTCCCAGTACAAGGTCTATTTGATGGACATTCTTTTCCACTATTACCCAATGCTTATAGACCACAATGTCACATAAATTTAAAGAAACAGAAAATAGGTGTACTTTGACAATCAAAAATTGCTTATGCGGGAAAAGAGAGTCATCTAGACCAATTAATAACGTCAACCATTAGGCTGGCTCCAGCATCCGAATTGAGGGTGATCATTTATCTTTCTAAAAGAGGTAAAGAATAGAGGAAATGATCAGCCATATAATTGATATAGTACAGAAAGTAAAAGTTAATTACCTGCAACTTACGATCAATTCCCAGTGTATGCAGCGTTGAGTTGCAAACAGCCTGTGATCGTTGAGAAGATAATTGTCCTTCATGCTTTTTAGGATATTTAAGGAAAAGGTGACAGCTGACGGCATACTTCAACACTGAATCTCCAAGCAACTCCAGACGCTCCATGGAGAAGCTTTCGTTACATCTTAGGGTTGTGAGAGCTTCCAGAATCTAATCAAGAAAGAGATAATTAGATAAGGAAAAATAGATGTAACCATGTCTAATATTTCTCATCCAGAAGGAATACAAACCAATAAACTTGAAATATGCAAGTCATCAGAATGACATGCAATCTGTTTCCTGAGTTGGCTGGCCAACATCAGAGACTCCATTCGGTGCATTAAAGATGGAAGCAAGTAAAATGCTCTCAAGATCTCTCTTTGAACATCCAGACTGACCAATAGCTCAGGGGGCATGTGAACGTGATTTTGTTGCTTTTCAACAGTACTATCTGCATTTAGAAATTAAAAAAGAAATAGAGCAGGAATACCATGAATATTCTGGTGAAACTTGGTTTAAATATTTCTAAGCTACATATAATAAAAACTTCACAAACATGAGCACATTGTGAACTATTGAAGGGGACTCCTTTAGAAATCATCTCTGTGTTTTTCTATTAATAGAGACCGTTATAGAAAGCTCTAGAAGAATTTTGCCTGAAAAGATTAGCATTCTTAAATGGTAAATTCAGTTATCACAATTCGTTTCAACTTAGTTGCATGAGTTACCATCATGCATCTCATCTTTTTCTAAGCCTTCTGAAAAAAATCTATAGAATTCAGATAACTATAGTATGCTTCGATACGGTAATATGGTATTCTGTAAACTCTCCAACTGATTACAGAAGAGCTCTTGAAAATCTACAGAGATAGCATACAATGTTCTATAATATTTAAATCTTTTTATGGTATAATTTTAACACGTTCATGATTCTGGGTATTTTATATAAATCTAGCATTTAGGGTATAACAACATGGAAGCTGTGCCATGATATTGGCCGAAATGATTGTTCTTCTCTGCCACTGGGAGGAGATCTAAACCAGCAGATTTAGTTTGTGACGGGAGAAGAAATTCATCAGATTTATCGAAGACACTCTTCTTATCTTCTTTTACATTTTTATTTGTTTCTTAGCATAAGTTGAAGCAAGACCACTATTTTTTCCAATTATACAAAAGCAGATGTCAAATGGAAATTTGATACATTTTCATAAGAAGATTTCAGTTTTGACTGAAAGTTAAGGATCCAAATAGATGACTGCTCTGAAAAGACAGTGTGGTCAACATCATTCAACATCTCCTTCAATTGTAATATCAACTACAGTGCCCCCAACCCTATTTGGGCATGAAAGAATCTTGTAAAATATAATCCGCTATCAACAACTACCATGCTTATTTTGCTCAAAAAGCATTTTGGATCCGAAAGACTGGGTGTAAAGAGAACAGAATGTGCTGCTTACAAATTTAGGAAGCCAGAACAGAACTAGAAATACAAGGAAAGTATTTTCATCAGAACAAGGCATCTGCAAATGATATAATCATTTTTTTTATATACTAAGTAACCACAGAGAACTAGGATTCTTATTATGGTTAGAGCAAGAGCTGCTGCGACCTGCAACTAAAAAGCATTTTTAACCAAATCTCATGTTCAGACAGCAATTAAAATTCTAAGCACCCACCAAAATTATAAATATTTTTACTTTTCTAATATGAAACTCAAGAGTCTAGAAAGTGACGCAAATATTGAACAGCAATGGCACATCATGTACCGACATGCTAAGGAACAATTATTGTATAATGTGCAACTTAACAAACCTTCTTTCCCAAAATCCACAAGAAGATTGTGTGCATTATGACTTTGCTTCAGTTGCAACAGGGGTTGTCCTGGAAGCAGTAAAGTAATTCCATACCTGAACAGGAGTGAAGTAAACTATGAAATCATATAATTAATAGCATTAAGACCGTAATCAAGGAAGGAAGAATCTAACTTTTTTCTCTCAATAAAACTATGACACGTTATAATTAGTAGGATTAAAACAGTAATCAAGGAAAATGAGAACCTACTTTTTCGCGAAGTAGTCAGAAAAAGATGAATAATTAGAGGAGACTGCATCATGGTTCTCGTCAAAAGGGCTTTCGGCCGAAGAATCATCAATTGCATCCACAACAATATAAAATCTCCCAGTATGAATGGACATAACTACCATGTCTTTCAGGTCACTTCTACAAACAGATTTATTGGCCAGATGAACAACATTGGTGCTTTCATAATCATCCAAAACTTTCCTGTCATGAAACGAGTTTCGCCTGGTATTTTCAGACTTCTCAGCACTCAACCAAGCATTTTCCTCCAAAAATCTCACCACTGAAACACAAGAATCCATTGCTTTCCAATCAACTTTCCAAGACCCATTACCAGGATCTTGGAGTGCTTCAACTGGTAAAAGCAAATACATATTTGATTGGTCCCACAGTGACTCTTTGGTCTGAAGTAAAAACTGTCTTTCACCTGACGATTTGATAAATAATTTCCCAAACAACCCATTAAAAAATAATTCATGAAAGCATTTTGCCTTTGTTACCTGGTAAGATAAATCAAAATAGCACAAACAAGTATCCATTGTCAATCAGCCCAGCAGAAAAAAGTATCCCTTGTCAATCAAATCAAAAAAGGAAATAATACCATGAAACTACATGATAACAAATGGAAATATATCTAACAATTCTATGTATATCTCACCTGTTCTGCATCCATAAAAACTTGCCCACAATGAGAAACAGAAGATTTGACAGACTTCTGAATCAAGTAAAGTTCGACCTCAACATTTCCAACATCATCATCTAACTTTGCCTCAAGCAAAAGAACAAAACTGGAATAATACTCCTCAGGAATACTACAGGAAAAGACTATCATATATGCTTGAAAAAGAGATCCCTCAAGTTTATGGCCCCAACACCCAGACAATGCATTAACACAGGTCGATCCATGCAGTTCCTTCCTCTTCGTAGTTCCTTCAATAACAATAAATGCATAAAATCCTTATACCCTCAAGATGAAGGGCTATTAGACTATGAAAGAGAATGAATGTCCATGTGCTGCAGACTGATCTAGGTCAATTCTAATATTTTAAGACCATTAGAGGGTTCTGAGTTAGAACCAGACGAATTTTGAAGAATAGTTGTCTGTTCAAAAAGCATTCAATCAAGTCCACTTGAAATCCGTTGAGTACCTCATAACTAGTCGTAAACTTCAACTGCATATATAATTCATAATTCATTCTACGTCTGCCAGTGTATATCAAACCATTTAACTTGAATATTTACTTAATAGTTACCTAGTAACTAACTATTTTTCCATACACAAATGTGAACTTTTCTTGTGGTTCAACCTAATCATTTGTTAGCTTCACATCACGTAATATATAATCATGCAGATCTGTGGGTATATAACTAGATGGTTGCAGGCTGATCCTGGTACAAACTTCTCCAGTATTGCCATAGGCGTGTTCTCCTCCATCAAGTTATGTTCTTAAAAGTAAATGCACAATCAATCATAAACAAGTTACTTCTAATCAAACTGAAAAGGTATCTTTTTATTGTTCAATCCTCTTGGTTATTAAGAAATTGAAAATAGATTGACTACTTTGCATTAAATGATACATGCATTGCCAAGAAAAGGCTACGTAATCTAACATCCAAATGATGCTAACAAACATGTAGTAGCTTGGATTTCAGCCTCCAATAATACACTCTAAGAAACAGAGCATGGGCCATTTCTTTCAATGACATTGAGAAAAATATCTATGGAACTAATGTTTTGGCCCTCCAGAGTTAATTCAACAAAGGCTAGCATCCTTTCACGTCATACAAATATATAACTTGATTACATGCCAAATTGCAGGATATTTTTCATTTGGATTATATCATCTCATTTTGTTTGGAACAAATGGAAGAGTAATCTGAAGGAAAGATTATTGTAGCTAAGCAATGCTTATATGCTTTAAAAGAAAACAAAAACATCAGTAAACATGTTTTGCTTCTTTAAGAAACACATACCAGCGCCTAATGCTGATCTCTTTCTGTTGCTAGTGGAATCACTTATGGAGGACACTTCAGTGGAAGGAAGAAGATGATCATTGAGAGCTCCCAACTGATGCAACTTTTTACATGCATCCAAGCATACAAGCTGCTTAGATAGATGGGGTTTGCTACTTTCAGGACCAACAATAGTTTGAAAAGCAGCATTCGGAGGCAGCGTCAATTTGCATCGGTATGAATCCCCCACCAGCAAGTACTTAAAATCTGGCTTTGGAGTGAAATAGCTACATAAGGAAATAGTTTCATATTAGTGCAAGAGCAATGAAGCATTTTGGAAGGATAGAATGATGAGACATATATTTCTAAAATATTACTCTTTCACTTCTTTATGAAACTGCGGAAAATATTTTTCATCCTTTCTTCTTGTTGGAAGGCTTGAACTACTTTTATATTAGACACTTAAAAATTACCCCATTCATGATCAACGTACATACACACACACACACACAGAGACAGACAAACCGACTGACTAGAATGATGCGACATACTTCCCTAAAATATGCAAGAAACAATTCATACTTATCTCGCGGGAGTTTTCCACAATATGTATTTATGAGGCTGAGACTAGAATCAACCGTCACTGAGGCCCCAGTGACTGCCACATAATATGCATCTGGTTCCTTCTTCGAACAAGCTTTTATGGAACAAGTAGCCAGTTCTCTATTTATAGCTGTGTTGGCCATGCAATACTCACTCCTTATGATATCAAACATCTGATCTCGTTGCTTTTTATTTCCCCTGAAATATAACATATAGAATGGTACCAAGACATACCAAAAAGAATACAATGAGGTGTAATAATATCAGTTTTGAGTATTTATCCCACTAATTATGTGCAGGGTGGAAATAGTTTCACCTCTCAAGCATTATCACAAACTCAGAGTCACTTTGACGAGCTCTTCCCCTTGACTGGATGTAACTGCGAACAGTTTTTGGTAGATCAAACCGTATCACTGTGGAGCAGTCAGGTATCTGAACTCCCTCCTCTATCACATCAGTAGTAAACAACAGATTGACCTAAAAGTAAATTTTCACAGATCAAAAGAAGATTCAATGCAAATGAAATGAATATGTATACTGTGTATCTATATATATGTGTATATATATGTATGTATACATATATACATATATATAAATATGTATATATCTATATATGCGGAAAGATTCCAGAGTTTCTTTCTGCACTTTCAGAGCCAGTCTATATACATATACATACATATATACATATCTATATACATATACATACATATATACATATATATAGATAAAGATATGTACTTGTGGAAAATATATAAAACATAAAATATGGAGAGAAAATATAAAAGTGCTGAAGATAGTTGGAGCCACCACCAATGGTGGCTCTAGAAGCGAAATACTCATAAAGACTACATTGTGAATTGTTGATATTTCATGAATACAATAGAAGAGCTCATTTATAGGCATGATAACTTGGTGAGCAACACTAAAAGCTAGACTAATAAGGTAACCAGAATTCTAAGGAAACTAGAATAACAAAGAAACCAACTTGATTAATTATCTAATCTAAACTATTGCCTAATTTAATACCATAGAATAAGAAAATGACATTAATAACCAAAATATTCTTCAACAGTATGTGCATATATATATATATGTATATATGTATATATATATATGTATGTATTTATATATATATGTATGTATTTATATATATATATATATGTATATATGTATGTATGTATGTATATATGTATGTATGTATGTATGTATATTCTACTATTTCCAAGCCATACAAGACAAAAATTATGTACCGTTCTAGTGCGGAAAGATTCCAGAGTTTCTTTCTGCACTTTCGGAGCCAGTCCGTCAACTGAAGTACTACTTCCAGTCAAGTAAGATATCTTGAAATGAGACAAGTGTGTTATTTTGTTCGTGACTCTTTCAATTACTTTAGCTGTTACAATTCTTTCAACAAAAATCAAGCAAAGCACTTGCTCGACATTCCTACAGAGTAATAATCTCCCGATCAGAAGAGACGAAAAAGGACTGAAGGTCTTCAAATAATCTTAAAGTAAAATTTGTAAATCATCATGAATTACCCAAACGATTTAAAAGTTTCCAGCAGCTGGTGTAGCTTTGCAGATATATAGCCCATTCTCCTGGGCTCTTCAGAATCATATCCAAGATCCAGAAGCTTCTCGTGGTCTGAGGAGATGGCAAATAAATGACAAGATAATGAAGAATCCTGACATAAGGAGAAAACAAAATTCTGCTAGAATGGTAGCAGCAAACATCTAGTATGAGTAAGGCAAGGGTTAAAAAACTTCTGTACATTCGCGAACATCATAACAATATAAGACAAAAGCAAATAATGTTCTTATTCACATAATAGTAAGCACCAAATATTCATGAAAAAGCAAATAAAGTAGAGTTCAGAATTTCACTTATGTTGACATAACAGATTTTAAGCCAAACTTCTGTAAGATTTTTTATGAGAAGCAATAGAAGAGGTAAACCTAAAACATTTAAGTGAAAGGGGAAAAAAAAAAAGCAACCTATCCTAATCCAACAATTACAAGTTAGTCAAATTTCCTCCCACATATAAAATTCATCAAAGGTCACACATGAGAAGAGTGTCAGAATTTCCTCGCACATAGAAAAATCTATAAATTTAAGATCACCTTATAAGATCCTGGGCTACTTCACCTAACACCAATTGATTTTAGGATGGAACCTCAGAATTCTTAACATAGTATCAGAGCTAGGCTTTGGTCCAGTCACATTTAACCACATGTGAGTATCCATCCACATGGGACTCATATTCAAACTCAGTCATATCTAACCACGTGTGAGCATCCATCCACATGCGAGTCACATATTCCAATTGATTCACATGTGACCCATCTTCCTTCATCAAAAGTTACACATGAGGGGGAGTGTTAGATTTTCCTCCCACATAGAAATTTCATCAAAGTTCACATGTAAGGAGGAGTGTTAGAATTCCAACATAGGAAAACTAATAATCTAAGACCACCTTATAAGATCTTGGGCTACTTCACCTAATACCCATTGATTTTAAGATGGAAGCTTAGAATTCTTCACACAGGTAAAGCATAAATTTGTCTTTTGTGTGTGTGGGAAGGTGTTTGTTGGAAGACGGAGGGTCATTGACGCTAAGCAAATGGCAAAGAGAAGCCAAGCAAATAGGAACACTTGATATACATGAGCATTTTAGATGCATAAATGTTATACTTCTGGATAAATGTTGAAAAATAAGTTTTGCCCCATCCCTGTATCCATATTAAGGCCCAAAGATGAGCCATGGCAAGCTACAACTCACTGCGATAAAATCTCAGGACTATCAATGTGAAGACAATTTTGGATATGATTAGCCTGAACATAATTCAAAGATAATACCTGTTGAAGAATATTTTAGTTATTAATGTATTTCCCTATCTTATGGTATTAAATTAGGCAATAGTCTAGATTAGGTAATTAGTCAAATTGGTTTCCTTATTATTCTAGTTTCCTTAGAATTCTAATTACCTTATTAGTTTAGCTTCTAATCTTACTCACCAAGTTATCATATCTACAAATAGGCTCTTCTATTGTATTCATGAAACATCAACAATTCATAATGTAGTCTTTATGAGTATTTCGCTTCTAGAGCCATCGTTGCTAGTGACTCCAACCACCTTCAGTACTTTCATATTTTCTCTCCATATTTTATGTTTTAAATATTTTCCACAATACCTAAATAGAGGTAAAATAGAGACGGCACCAGCATATGCATAGAACAGTACCCCTTAAAGTTTCGAAAACTATATGTAGAGAGTATGAAATCAAGAAATTACCAAGTGGGAGTGACTTCCTTATCACTGATGACACTTCCTCAATATAATATTTATATTGCAAATAACTATTCCTATGAAAATTGCATTCTTCGTCAACGTTAGGAGCATTCTCTATACAGATTTTGACAGCCTACAATAAGGAAAATTAACATGAATATTAAAACGAAAAATAAGAGGAGAAGTTTATGAGTAGGTAATCATCAGAAATCAATGAGATTACAAGAAAGAAAGACTAACAATATTTGTAACTTGTGCATCAAAAATTTAATTGCAGATCCACATGGAAGACAGAAATACTCGTAAAAGTATACATTGTACACAGGAGATTATTGGATAAGATTGTCTATGCTGACAATAAATAAATAGTAAAATACTATGAAAATACAAGAATATTCAAATTCTTTAAATCTCTTACATATTACTGAAAATGTTTGCTAAGAGATACTGCACATTGTATCATACCTCATAAGCACACATAAGGCCAAGATCTTCAAGGCAACACAAAATCTTAGCATGATCACTGGATAACCTTTTGCGTAGTGACTCATATTTCTCATTAATATTTTTATATTGACTTGGTTGTGAACTTTGCAGCTCAAGCAGAACAGCGTCAAACTGAGCATTCAAACGGAAGAGAACAAAATTGTCAGTCCTAAAGCAAGTAAATCTGAATACATGTTTAAAATGTTATATCCAAATAGAATCTATATATATATGCACCAAAGCTGGAGGAATGATGCTGGCTTCACACATTAGCTCTTCAAATGAACAAGAGCTTGACACGTCAGCTTAAAGAATCATGTTATAATTTTGTTAAATATTATTAATACTTTTAATATGACACAATTTATTGGACTGATATCACATACAATGTTACATTATGCTGATTATAATTGCAGAGGATAATACTTTTAATCAAATGAACTAATCTCAAATTTTACATACAAAATGTTGATTTTAATTTAAGGGTAGATACTACATATAAGATATTCATGTCAATTAAAGTGGTGAAAATAAATATCCGTACAAGAACTACAAATATGTTATTCATATCTTAAGAAATATAGGTATAGTAAATTCGTACTTTTATGTGCATGTTAAAAGATCTTTAAAACGGTATGACATATTGTCAAATTCAAGTTAAGGTTGTGCGTAAAATTCATCATTTTGGAGATGTAAATTTTGAATTCTAATGCAAGCATTCATCTTTTTACATTTATGGTTTATTAATAAAATTTAGTTGATAAACATTGTCAATGTTTCTTATTGTTAGCTAATCAAAATTATTTTATCAAATAACCTTCTTACATTACTTAAAAATGAAGTATAACGAGATTTTAAATCGATATTAAGAAATATATTGAAACCCATGCGTATTACTGGTATAATTGCTAGCTGTTTCCTACATTTCATGAGTTGTAAATCCATGCATCTGTAATCTATATAAAGAAACAAACATAACCAGTTCCACATTCCAATCATATCCGCGATTAACTATACAGGAACAGTTTGCTTAGCAAACCTATGGCTGATTTTGAAAGGATTAAGGAGCTAAGTCAGCTTGTTCAAAGTGACAAGGAGACCCATAATTAGCATTTGGTATGCTCAGGTGAATTTGGCAGGAGTTAGATGGACTCCAGAAGGGAATGAGGATGGTGGTGGAAATTCAGGATTGAATGAAATACCCAAGATTTTTGTTAATAGCAGTGATTATAGAGAGAGATTATATTGCTAATTACAGGATATTAGATGTAAATTAGTAGATAATAGTTTCCTGATTTCTAGGGTTTAGTAGAAGGTCAAACTTTCCTAGAAGAGCAATATCTTGCAGTATAAAGTCTGTGAATCAGATTATTTTCAAGATGAATGAATTTATGAATTTTCTTCATGGCACTAGAGCTTTAGGCTGTTGGGGAAAAACATGCAAACACAAAGATTACGAGAAGAAATCGGACACAGAAGAATTACGTAATTCGGCCTTAAAGCCTACGTCCACGGGCAGCAGAGAATAAATTATTATTGATCTCGAATACTACAACGCTTACTCTGATTTCTCTCACACACAATACTATATCCTAGCCCCTATTTATAATACACAAGTATCCTAATCAGTATTCTACCAGAATAAGGAAACAGTATACTCCAAGGAAAAGGAAACAGTATACTACAACGAAAAGGACATATATTAATTATGTATTGTTATGGTAGAAGCAAACAAGGTAAATGCTAACAAGGAAATTTGCTATTCTTGTTGCCCAAGAATTCGAGTCACATTCAACAAATCTCTACCTTGGCACGTATTCGCTCCAATCAACAGACCATCATCCCTGCTGCCAACTGCCCCTAAGGGCTCAATGCTCCACACCGCAAATAGCAACCAAGTCCAAGCAATGCTTGAACTTGCTAATTGGAACTACCTTGGTCATCATATCTGCTGGATTCTCATGGGTAGAAATTGTTAGAGTATAAGATACTACAGCAAAATATTGTTATTACTGAACCTGCTGTATTAGTTAGTTATGATGTTATGTTAGTTAAACTGTTTTACAGTTCAGCAGTATAACTAACTCTAAGTAGTGGTAGATTACTTGACAGCTCAGCAATGTAACTAACTCTAAATCTGTAACCACTGCCCATAAATATCAAGGCAATTATCTCATAAAGTTCAAGGAATAAAATGATATTTTTCTCTCAATATTAGTTTCAATATGGTATCCAGAGCAGGTTGAAGATCCTGATCTTTTTTTTCGAGCTTCAAGCTCTTCTAATCAATGGCTGCTACATTCATCTCCAGATGATTCTCTTCTACTACACTGCTAATTTCATCAATTGTGAGCTCATCTCTGTTGCTTTTCTCTCAAGTAATCTTCTTCAAGGTATTACCTCTTCTCAGCTCATTACTTAGGGTTTGTTGCCATTAAAATACCTTCAATTTCTTCAATTCTTGTTGCCCAGTCCTCAAATTTCATCCACAGCTTCTTCTTAGCTGTGCGAGTCTAGTTGTAACTTGAATTTTTTGATTTGGATCAGTTTTCATAAAAAAATTTCTCTTATCTAGTTCGACAAAACCCTAGCTATGGCTTTACCTTTTGATAAAGCACTGTCTTCTAATCTCAAACTATTACTTCAACATTTTCCATCCTATGTTAATATCAAGCTTGACACACAAAATTACATTTTTTGGAAGACTCAATTTCAATCATTCCTCAAGGCCTATAAGCTCATCAATCACATTAAAGGACTTCAGCCATGTCCTAATCCTACTGTAAGGCAGCCTGATGGTACTTTGATTCCTAATCCTGACTATGCTATTTGGATGGACATAGACGAATATCTCAAAACATGTCTATTTGCATCAGTCACTTCTTCTATTTTTCAACACATATATCAACTTGAAACTTCCTTTGAAATCTGGCTTGCAATTGAGAAAAGATTTCAATCTAGCAGTAGATCATTGGTGTATCAGCTTAGGCATAGGATTCAAAACATTACTAAAGGCACTAAGTCTATTCAGACTTACATAGATGAAGTGAAATCCATCTCAGATGGATTAGCCTCAACCAATGAGCCACTAAAGGAAGAAGACATTGTCTATTACATTCTTCAAGGTCTTCCTGCAGCCTATGAGTCTTTAAGGAACACCATTAGAGTTAGACCTGAGCTTATCTCTGTCACTGAACTTACCAATCTTCTACTGAATGAAGAGTTGAATCTTTCTTTCAACAACAAGTTCATTATCACAGAAACCTCTCCTACTTCATCTAACACAGACCTGCACACTGCCCTATATACAAACACAACAAATCAAAGGGGCAGAGGCAGAGGAAGAGGCTATTACTCTAATAGAGGCAGAGGCCAAAGAGGACAAGGTAGAGGTCAACAACAACAGCAACAACCTGCAGCTAATACTACCTCATATCATGGCCCTGTGATTTGTCAAATATGTGGCAAACAAAATCACAATGCTTTACAATGTTGGCATAGGCTTGACACTGATAATTACTACTATGTCAAGCCTACACCAGCTGCATTAACTGCTCAGGTCTCAACTTCTACTGCTGGATCATCTTCTACTGCCACTCCTTGGCTTCTAGATACTGAGGCTACTACTCATGTCACAACTGATCCTCAACAAGTGCATCATGCCAAGCCTTATCAAGGTTCAGCCTCTGTGGCAGTTGGCAATGGAGCAAATCTTCCCATACTTAACACTGGAACTGGTATCCTTCCAACTACTTCTGGTAATCTTGTTGTATTCAATCTTCTTTTTGTCCCTTCAATTTCCTATAATCTTCTTTCAGTCTATCAGTTAACAAAAGATAACAACTATTCTATTGTTTTTACTAACAAGAATGTCACCATTTTGGACAATCTCACTCATGTGGAGCTGTTCAAGGGCCCCTGTGAGAAGGGTCTTTATCCAATTCCTCTCAAGCTTCAATCTACTACTACTCAGTCTCACACTTCTCCTACTCAGGCTCTTCACTGTCTTTGCACAAATGCAGCATCCTCAGAAGACAGAGTGTGGCATCTAAGGCTAGGTCATCCTAATAAGCATGTTTCCAATGTAATAGCAGCTAGTATTAATAAGCAGATAGGGTATTCTATAGAGGATTGTTAGGATTGTCAGGATTGCTCTATATCTAAATCTCACAAGTTGACTTTTTCAAATTCCACTACAAAAACCTCTAAGCCATTTCAGTTGATACATTCTGATGTTTGGGGACCTTCCCCTATCAATTCCTGTATGGCTTATAAATACTATATCATTTTTCTGGATGATTTCTCCAGATTTGCTTGGTTGTATCCTCTTAAGAATAAAAGTGATGCTTATTCAGCCTTTTTCAGTTTTCATGCAATGGTGCAGAATCAATTTCATTCCACCATTAACATAATAAGAACTGAAAATGGTGGTGAATATGTTAATAAGGCTTTTCAGTCTTATTTGCAAACTCTTGGTACTCAACATCAAACCACCTGTCCTCATACTCCTGAGCAAAATGAGAAAGTGGAAAGAAAACACTTGCATCTCATTGAAACCACACTTGCCTTGCTTAATCATAGTAAATTGCCTTCTAAATACTGGTTAAAAGCATTTGCTACAGCAAATTATCTTATTAATAGACTCCCTACTCCCACACTTCAAAATAAATCACCTTTTGAGTGTCTTTATCAGAGCTTCCTGATTATAGTTCTCTTAGAGTCTTTGGCTACTTATGCTATCCCTGGCTTAGGCCTTATTCTCCACACAAACTAGCAAATAGGTCTAAACCTTGTATTTTTCTAGGCTATTCCAGTACTACAAAAGGTTATAAATGCCTAGATTTAGACACCAACAAGGTTTTTCTCTCAAGACATGTCAAATTTGTGGAACACACTTTTCCCTTTCAAGCACATTTGTCCACTCCTCTATCTATTACTCAATTCTCACCAGTTTTTCATGATACTGCACACACAGATAGTGTTCCACAATGTCCACCATTACTGTCTACATCAACCTCATCCACCACTAATAGTCAATCAACTTCTCTCATGGATCAGTCATTACACAGTCCTTTGCAGGATTCATCTTCAAATCAATCCACTTCTCATGCCACTACTTTCACAGAAGGTCTTAACTCCAATGATCAAATCAGTTCCTCTTCAAGCTCTACTTCTACACATGGTACTTCTTCTAATCGCTCCAGTACATTTTCGTCATCTTCATATTCAACACATGACCAACCTATTCCTTCCAATAGTCATCCTATGTTAACCAGGTCCAAAACAAGATCTCTACCACCCCCACTCTATCAATTACACTCTGTTGCTCTAATGCCTGATGACACAGAGCCTGCCACCTACAAGGAGGTATCAAAACTGCCCTGTTGGCAAAGGGCAATGCAAGAAGAATATGATGCTTTAATCTTACAAAAGACTTGGACCCTAGTACCTTTGCCCCCTAATAGACAGCCTATAGGCTGCAAATGGGTTTACAGAGTCAAGAAAAATGCAGATGGCTTTATAGCCAAATACAAGGCCAGACTGGTGGCCAAGGGATTTCTTCAAGCAGCAAGTCTTGACTACTCAAAGACTTTTAGTCCTGTTGTCAAGGCTCCTACAATCAGAACAGTTCTAAGTATTGCACTCCACTTTGGGTGGAAACTGCATCAATTAGATATTTCTAATGCTTTTTACATGGAACCTTAGAAGAAGTTGTTTTCATGGAACAACCACAAGGTTTTAAAGATCCCACAAGGCCTGATTATGTGTGCAAACTACAAAAGTCTTTGTATGGACTCAAACAGGCTCGAAGGGCTTGGTATTCAAGGCTATCTACCTTTCTTATTCAACAGGGATTCACTACAACTGCTGCTGAGACATCCTTGTTTGTTTAGAAAACTCCTACTCATACTCTATTTTTGCTTATCTATGTGGATGACATTATTGTCACAGGATCCTCTTCAAAGGCTATTGACAATTTTATTTCTGCCATACACTCTAAGTTTGCCATGAAATATTTGGGGACTGTATCCTATTTTCTGGGTATAGAAGTTACTGAAATTCAATCAGGCATTCTTTTGCATCAATCTAAATATGCAAGGGATCTACTCAAGAAAGCAGGCATGACAGAGTGCAAAACTGCTCCTACTCCAACTCATTCTAAATATACTAAAGGGGCTGTTGATGGAGACTTACCTTATGCTCATCCAGAACAATACAGGAGTTTAGTTGATGCATTGCAATACTTAACAATGACTAGGCCTGATATTCAATTTGCAGTTAACACTCTTTGTCAAAAAATGCATTCTCTCATTAATTCTGACTTTGCATCTCTCAAAAGGACTCTCAAGTACATCAAGGGCACATTTTCTCAAGGCTTGTTGTTTACTCTTAGACCATTAGCTCTTCATGCTTTTTCAGATAGTGATTGGGCTAGTAATATAGTTGACAGGAAATCAACCACAAGATATTGTGTGTTTCTTGGATCAAATTTGGTGTCCTGGTGCTCAAAGAAATAGTCTACCATAGCTAGATCTTCTACAGAAGCAGAGTACAGATCTATGGCACACACTGCAACAGAACTAGCCTGGTTATCCTACTTATTGGCTGCTTTACATATCCCTACAACAGTACCAACTCTGGCCTGTGATAACCTATCAGCTCTAGCCTTAGCATCTAATCCTATTTTCCATGCTAGAACTAAACATATAGAGCTGGATTATCACTATATCAGGGAGCAAGTTGTATCTAAGAAACTGCTTATCTCTCATTTGTCTTCTTCAGAACAAGTTGCAAATATCTTCACTAAAGGACTACCTGCTCCACAGTTTGACTATCTAAAGAGCAAGCTTCCTTTAGTTCTTCACCAAAGATCAGCTTGAGGGGGGCTGTTAGAGTATAAGATACTACAGCAAAATATTGTTATTACTGAACCTGCTGTATTAGTTAGTTATGCTGTTATGTTAGTTAAACTGCTTTACAGTTCAGCAGTATAACTAACTTTAAGTAGTGGTAGATTACTTGACAACTCAGCAATGTAACTAACTCTAAATCTGTAACCACTACCCATAAACATCAAGGCAGTTATCTCATAAAGTACAAGGAATAAAATGATATTTTTCTCTCAATATTAGTTTCAATAGAAATCTTCTGCACCGATATGATCCCTCGTGATACAACATCTCTGATAAAGTGATATATGATGTCAATGTGTTTAGTCCTCTCATAATACATTTGATTCTTCGTCAAATGGATTGCACTCTGGCTATCACAAAAGACTGTACTTGTATCTTGCTGCAGTTCAAGATCACGAACCAGGCCTTGTAACCACATGGCCTCCTTCACAGCTTCTGCAATTGCCATGTACTCCATCTCAGTAGTCGACAATGCCACAGTAGACTATAATGTCGCTTTCCAACTGATAGCACATCCAGAGAGAGTAAACACGTAACCTGTCAGAGATTTTCTCTTATCAAGGTCACCCGCAAAGTCTGAATCACAATAACCCATCAACCTTGCGCAATCTCCAGCCATCTTGCTAAATAGCAAACCTACATTTGCAGTGACACGCAAATATCTCATTATCCATTTCACCGCTTCCCAGTGTGCTTTCCCAGGCGATGCGATATACCAACTCACAACACTAACTGCATGTGAAATGTCAGGACGTGTGCACACCATAGCATACATCAAGCTACCAACAGCACTCGAGTATAGAACACGAGACATACACTCCACTTATTCCTCGGTTTTAGGTGACAAATCTGCAGATAACTTGAAATGAGCAGCAAGCTGCACACTCACAGGCTTAGCTTCATGCATCCCGAAACGCTCCAACACCTTCTCAATATAACTCTGTTAAGACAAGAATAGCTTCCCAACGTTTCTATCCCTGCGAATCTCCATGCCAAGAGTCTTCTTTGCTGCTCCAAGATCCTTCATCTCAAACTCATCACCCAGTTGCTTCTTTAATTCGTCGATGACAGACATGCTTTTAGCAGCAACAAGCATATCATCGACATACAACAACAAGTACACAAACGAACCATCTGGAAGCTTCTTGAAATACACACAACTGTCATAGGCACTCCTTGTGCATCCAGTACCGACCATGAATGTGTCAAATCTCTTGTACCATTGCCGAGGCGACTGCTTCAACCCATACAAGGACTTCTTCAATTTGCAAACATAGTTCTCCTTACCAGGAACTACATACCCCTCCGGTTGACTCATGTAAATTTGCTCTTCAAGATCACCATGCAAAAACGCCGTTTTCACATCTAGCTACTCAAGCTCTAAATCATGAAAAGCAACCAAGGCAAGTAAAACCCTGATGGAACTATGCTTCACAACCGGAGAGAACACTTCGTTGAAGTCAACACCCTCCCTTTGTGTATAGCCTTTTGCCACCAATCGCGCCTTGTACCGAGGACCCTCAACCCCTGGAATACATTCCTTTTTTGACAACTCGCTGTCCCTCAGGCAATTCAACAAGCTCCCAAGTTTGATTCTTCTGAAGAGACTCAATCTCTTCACTCATGGCACCTTCCCACTGAGCAGAATCGTTTCTACATATAGCCTCATTGTACGAATTCGGCTCATGTCCTTCAATTGTTTCAACAACAGTCAAAGCATAAGCAATAAGATCAGCGTATCCATACCTTTGAGGCTCCCTAATCTGTCTCTTTTCTCGCCCAGTAGCAATGCTGTACTTCTGTTGTTCAGGCACATTTTGATCATGCACCTTAGTTGGCTGAGTCAGCTGAATTAGACTGTTACTATTGCTAGATTGAACATTTGAAACATCAACAAATACCTCCACCTGCTCTTTGACACCGTGGTCTAAACCAGCTACCGTTTTCTCCTTTTCTTGGTCTAATGAAACAGACTTATTAAATGTAACATCCTTGC
The DNA here is from genome assembly GCA_028554755.1 of Cordia subcordata. Classification (NCBI taxonomy): domain Eukaryota; kingdom Viridiplantae; phylum Streptophyta; class Magnoliopsida; order Boraginales; family Cordiaceae; genus Cordia; species Cordia subcordata. The sequence goes on along the minus strand of JAPTOF010000001.1, from coordinate 10,401,468 downwards.
TGACGAGGAAACCTGGAGACTTTGGATCTATGCACTACAACCTGTAACCTTTCCTCTCGGACGCATAACCTAGGAATATGCATTTCTTTGCCCTCAGCTCTAACTTGCCATCCTTCACATGAGCGTATGCAGGGCAATCGAACACCCTCAATCGATAGTAGTCAACAGGCTTACTAGACCAGAACTCAAAAAGAGTTTTCAATTCAATAGCTTTGGATGGAGACCTATTCACCAAGTAGCACGCCATATTAACGACTTCAGCCTAAAAGTCTTAACTCAAGCCAAAATGGGAAAGCATACAACGAGCTCTCTCCACCAAAGTTCTATTCATGCGTTCTGCAATTCCATTTTGTTGTGGTGTCTCTACATATGTATGGTGTCTCACAATGCCATATTTCCTGCATAACTCATCAAACTCTTTATTGCAGTATTCCAACCCATTATCAGTCCTAAGACGCTTGATCTGTTTACTAGTCTGCTTCTCAATCAACATCTTCCACTCGACAAATCTTGGAAACGCCTCATCTTTAGCTTTCAAGAAGTACACCCACACCATCCGAGAGTATGTATGAATGAAAGTGATGTAATACCTGACACCTTTCTTGACAGGAACTTTATTAGGACCCCAAAGATCAGAATGAATGTAATCAAGTGTATCTTTGGTATTCTCCTGCCCCTTGCTGAACTTCACCCTGGTTTGCTTTCTAAAAACACAATGCTCGCAGAATTCAAGCTTTCCCGTTCTTTGCCCACAAAGCAAATCCGTCTTGCTCAGCTCGGTCAGTGCCCTCTCGCTCATATGGCCCAACCTTTTGTGCCATAACTGCGTAGTGTCATTATCACTCTCCTCGGATGCAATAGCTGTAACACCTGTAACCATACTACCTTCAAGAACATATATGCCGCCAGTCAAGTTCCCTTTCAAGAGCACAATTACACCTTTGGTCACCTTTAAAACACCATTCTCACTTCGGAATTTGTACCCATGAGAATCCAAACGCCCAAGAGAAATCAAGTTTTTCTTCAGCTCCGTTACATGCCAACACTCGAGAGATCTTGTAATACCATCAAACAGCTTGATATTTACGATGCCCATTCCCTCCACCTTCAACGAAAGATCATTGCCTAAAAAGACTTTCTCTTCTCTTTTGGATTAAGAAGAGAACCAGTCATGCCTAGGACACATATGGAACGTTGCACCAGTATCAAGAATCCATTGATTATGCCACTGTGATGCACTCACAGTCAAAACTTCCCCAGTACTACTCGAGTTCTCACCATCACTGTCAGCACTCTCCACCATATTGGCTAAATTCTCCACCTTTTTCTTTCCCTTTTTCAGTTCTGGACATTCATTCTTAATGTGACCCTTTTCACCACACTCGAAACAGCGTAGCTTCCTTGCTCTTGATTTTGACCTTGACTTGCTTTTCTTTCTACCCGAAGATCCCCCTCTATTCTCCGATCTCCCTCTACTCACTAAACCTTCCCCATGAACTTCTTCCCTATGTCCCGGGATATATGTTTGAAGATCCTTCGATTTTAATGAAGCAATCACATCTTCAAACGTAATTTTATCCCTCCCGTACAACATAGTGCCCACAAAGTTCATATATGAAAGCGGTAACGAGCATAATAGGATCATAGCTTGGTCTTCGTCATCAATTTTAACGCCCATATCCTTCAAAGCAATAAAACAAGAGGTAAACTCGTCAAGGTGTTATTTTAGTGAAGTACCTTCTTTCATTCTAAGATGATACAATCGCTTCTTCAAGTAAAGGCAATTGGTGAGAGATTTAGATGCATACAATTCCCCCAACGTATTCCAAGCCTCAACTGCTGTCGTCTTCTCAACAATCTCCAGCAATACTTCATTCGTCACGGACATATGTATTGCACTCAAGGCTTTCGCTTCGAGTTCTTCTCTCACTGCTGGTTCCGTCTTCTCCAGGATCACTTCTTCAATGACTTTCCAAAGTCCTTGCATTGTCATAAATTCCTTGAATCTAATCCTCCATAGGCTGAAACTCATTCTCCCATCAAACTTCTCAATTTCAAACTTTCCACCTGTGGAAGACATCTTCGTTTGCTCAAAACTCACACGTCGGGATGGAATTTGGCTCAACGGACCGCAAAAACAGATTCAACGCATCAAAAAACCTTAGAAACACCCCCGGTCAACTTTGCTCAACACCGGTCAAAGTCAAACCTATTGGTCAAAGTCAACACCGTCCCTAGACACGTACTTCGAAGCAAAATCTAGAAAAACAGAGCCCAAGAAACGGACTCAGCAGGTCGAAAAACGTGAGGCAAGGCTCTGGTCAAACCCGGTCAACCCTGGTCAATGGTCAACGGTCAGAGTCAAACCCCGATCAACCCCGGTCAACGCGGTCAAACAGGTCAACTGGTCAGATTTTTTTTTTTTTTCAGGACTAAATCTAAGCCCAAATAAAAATTCATATTTTATTCTTTTGGCCTAAACTAAGCCCAAACCCAAAAAAAATTTATTATTTTTCTGGCCTAGAACCCAAGCCCAACAAAAATTAATTAACCCAAGGCCCAAAACCTAGCCAAAATTGGACAAGGCCACTACCCAGGCCCGATCCAAATAAAATTAAAGACCCAAAGCCTATTAACCCTAAACCAGCTTTACAAACTTGAACCAATTTCCCAAAAAAAATACTTGAATACCCAAACTAACCTCAAGAGCACTCGAACTCTATCTTCTTCACTTGTTCTTCAAACCCAAACACGAACCACGACCCGCTGACGTAAGCTTCCACTCCAGCCACCAACGCTCAACGTAGACAGCATCGGAGCACCTCTCGCCGAGCAAAGACCTTTGTTTGGTTAGGCACCGTTTGATTTAAGCAATTTTGGTTTCATAGTGAGTTTTGGTTTTTCCTTTTTCCCTCAAGCAGCGAATTAATACCTAAGCTCTAGATACCAGTTTGTTGGAGAAAAACATGCAAACACGAAGAATACAAGAAGAAATCGAACACAGGAGAATTAAGTGGTTCGGCCTTAAAGCCTACGTCCACGGGCAGCAGAGAATAAATTATTATTGATCTCGAATGCTACAAAGCTTTCTCTGGTTTCTCTCACACACATAATACTATATCCTAGCCCCTATTTATAATACACAAATATTCTAATTAGTATTCTACCAGGATAAGGAAACAGTATATTACAAGGAAAAGGACACATATTAATTATGTATTGTTATGGTAGAAGCAAACAAGGTAAATGCTAACAAGGAAATTTGCTATTCTTGTTGCCCAAGAATTCGGGCCACATTCAACATAGGCTCTTTCTTGCGATCGGGAACCTCATCGCTTAGGCCTTAATTGCCAAGACCATACTTCTATTTCTTTATGCTTGTTTCTAGCTTGGTTTTTACTTAGAAAGCAGAGTATTTTGCACATTTTCTATTCAGCCTTCTTTGCTGTTTTCTTGTTCAAAAACAATGTATTTCACACATTCTCTATACACCCTTCATTGTTGAAATTCTTACGCTTAATGAAACAACAGTAGAAGTACAATATGTTTGCCATAACTGAGAAAGCTCTTATTGCTCAATCCAATGTTGCTGCCTAATCTGAAGATGTGACAATCAATCAAATAACAGGAGAATCACAAAATATTCAATCTGTTTGCAGATTGAATGGAAAAAATTATATGACGTGGTCTCAGGTGGTTCAGACATTTCCATGAGGGAAGGGGAAATTGCGTCATCTACTTGGTACAGGGCCCAAGAGATATCAGATTTGATTGTTGGGATGAAGAGGACTCCATCATTTGAATTGGTTATGGAATTCCATGTTGTCAAAAGGTAGTGACACCTTTATGTTTCCATCAAAAACTAAAGAAATTTGAGAAGCTGCACAACAGACTTATAAGGTCAACAATGCAGCAAGAGTATTTCACATTAAAACCAAATTATCTGCCACCAAACAAGGATCATTCAGTCACAGAGTATGCCAATCTCTTGAAGAGTCTATGGCAAGAGATGGACCATTATTGTTTCATTGAGATGAAGCGCAGCAATGATGCAGCTGTCTTTAAAGAATATCATTGAAAAGGAATGAATTTATGGTTTTCTTGCAGGTCTAAATATCAAGTATGATCAGGTGAGAATTCAGATACTGGGAAAATGAATGAGACCCTCTCCTTCATCAATGGTGAAGAACGTCGAAAGGGATATGCTTTACTGGGAAGAATCCATGATGAGAAACAGAAGTTTAATCCTGGGGTGGGGAATCGGCCTCCAATTTTGCAAGTTTAGAAGTTGGGAGAATGACCCCTCAAACAAAGATAACCTTTGGGGCACCTATGGAAACAGCCTTGTCGTACCAGCGAGCAATTTGGAAGCTTCACGGAAAACCACAAAGTTGCCGATGGAATAGAAGTCCTAAAAGAGGACCACAGCGAAGTCAGGTGAATAATTCAATTGGGGAAGACAGGTCACATAATACTACAAATTCCATATCACTCCTTAAGCCAATCGAGAATTCTACGAGTACCCGTTCCTTGGCAAATTCAGGTACCTCATTTCATCACATGCTCTAAGTGCCTCTGGTTCAGATTTTTCAATTTCCTGGGTGATTGACTCCCAGGCAACTGATCATATGACCCATTCTTCAAACAAATTCTCACATATCATCCCTGCACTAGCAACAAGAAAATAGCCATTGCTGATAGATCCTTGGCCACCATAGCCGACCAGGGAAACACTGTTCTAAGTCCATCCATGATCCTAAAAATGTGTCATATGTACCTAAGTTATCTACAAACCTTGTATCTATTAATTCAGTATGGTGTTTTCTCATATTTCAAGACCAAGTTACTAGGAGGACATGTGGACATGCTAAGGTGAGACATGGCCAAGTGTACAATCAGTACAAATCACCTCATTTATGTCCAGAAACTCTCACTCCAATAAAAAGCGGATATGGCTTCAGCATCGTAGACTTGGACCCCTTTCCTTTAATATTCTTAGTATCATGTTTCCATCTTTATTTAAGAGTATTAAGGTAAATGATTTTCACTATGATATTTGTGAATTTGCTGCACACTGGCGGTTTCCTTTCCTTTGACTAATAAAAGAACTATAGTTCCTTGTTCTTTGATCCATAACGATATTTGGTGTTCATCTCAAGTCCCCAACATTTCAGGGGCTTGTTGGTTTGTCTCGTTATCAATGATTGTAGTCGAGTTTCATGGGTTTATCTGCTACAACAAAAATCTGGTGCAAGCAACATTTTTCCTGTTTTTCATACAATGGTCAAAGCTCGATTCGATGTCAGGATAAAGAGATTGAGGACAGATAATGCTAGAGACAACTTCAATCAAAATTTATCTTCATCTTTGCTCATATAAACAAAAGCATCTATCAGAGGAAAAATAAAATCTGATATTGAGCATCTCAAATGATTACATGAATAGGCAAAGGTATTTATAGATGTGTACCTCAGTTAGTTATAACTACCTTAGGTGTCAGAGTTAGTCAGAAAGAATGTGCCTGTCGTACTTAACTCATGATACAGATGGAGTAGAAGGTAGATCTTTATCCAGCTATAAAGGCAGTTATATTCGTAGTTAATAAGTTCGCAGCTCAAGTATCAACTCCTAATCATCCCCCTCATGCTGAACTAGGGGCTATAGCAAGAGGAAGCTTGCGGGTGAGATTGGAACTTTGGAGCTGGTAAGGTCTTGGTGAACAAATCAGCTATGTGGTCTGTATAGGGAACATAGGAGGCTTGGAGTTGGTAAGAAGTCACCTGTTCCTTTCCATAGTGGTGGTCAATCTTAATGTAATTTTTCCTACCATAAAAGGCAGGATCTGTAGCTAGGTGGCAAGGCTGATATATTGTCACGTGTAAGAGAAGGAATAGAAACTGGAGCACACAAGTCCTCCAACAAGTGAGCCATTTGATCTCAGTTGCAGTTTGAGTTATTGCACCGTACTCAGCTTCGATAGAGCTCCTTGAGACTGTAGTCTGCCTTTTGGAACACCATGAGACCAAGTTGGATTCCAAGATATTGTTATCAAAAGAGATTGTTACCTCCTATGTTAGATCTAGTGATTGATTAGCTGCTTTCTTTACAAAATCTTAGTGGTTCCCAAATTAAATATAAGTTGCTACTAGTTTTATGTATACTGACTCTCTCCCACTCGAAAGAGAAACCTTACTTTCTGTCTTTACGATAATATAAATATATCAGGCTAGTACTTTGAAAAGTACAATGCCTTTTATCTTTTTCTTCAATTCAAACACTCATTGCAGCAATAAGACAAGACTTTCAGATTCTGTTCAATGTCTTGCCATGACACATAGTCTGGACTGGTAACCTTGGAGCATCTGCAGCAGAAATCTCAAGAGGATGCACCTCCGCTCCAGTGACATGATTGAGGAGTTTGTGAGGTCTTAGAAGAGTTGTAAGCTAAGCCTTCCACGATGCATAATTTGTGTTGTCATATTTGACTTGGAGAAGACTATTAAATTAAGATTTTGTATAAGATTCTTAAGACCAGGAGGGAAGTTCAAAGGCAGGGGCATCTGAATCGGTAGGAGCATCTGAATCTGTAGAAGTAGCTCCTCAAGAAGAAGCCATGGCTGAAAGTTCAGAAAATCCTAAGTGCAAACTCTGGATGAAAAATGAAAGATTATGGATTTGCAAGGAAAAACTTAATTAGATGAAGCAGAGAACAGGAAGAAAGCTTCAACTTGTGTTCTCCGGAGCTCCCAAATCTTAAACAAGCAATTTTGATGGTGGAACAAGCTTGAAGATCTCCAGTGGAGTCAAAAACTGAAGTTGAGACAACAATGATTTTCAGCAACCACAGCTTCGCAATAGAGTGTTGAAGCAAGTGAAAGGAAGAATGAAGAAGAATATGATCATTGAGTGGCTAAAAGATCACCATAGCTGAGCAAGAAACCCTAACCATGGTGGTGGCCTTGGCCTAAAAAGAAAAACAACAGAGCCAGGACTCAAACCTGCTTTGCATACCATAAAATGGTTTGAGGGAAAAAAAAAATAAACTCTGTTATTATCTTGAATGATTACATGAGTGGGCCAAGGTACTTATAGATTTGCATCAGTTATAACTGCCTTAGCATTTCCATCCCTATTCTGCAAATCACAACTATTTGCATACTAAGTAATATAAAGCATGCCCTATTCGTTTGATACAGCCGAGGAACAAGGAGTGGGATTGAAACATGATTGAGTTCATTCCTATTTTGTCAGATAGTAAGCAATTTTCAAAAGAAAATCAAAATAATCAAATCATTAAGAATGGCTCGACTGTTTAATTAACTTCTATTTTTATAATATAAGGAAGTTAAGTGGTAATCAACAATAACTGGGATATTTGAACTATAAAATCATATAACAAATGGCTAGTTAAGTTTCACCATGATTACCTCAAACTTAATTTTATTAGAAAACAATCAACTCCTAAAGAGAAAGAGAAAAATTTAGCCCTTGTGATAAAAACCAATACAACCTCCAGAAGCTGCCATAGGAGCAAGCTGGTAGCACATGAACTTAGATCTATACTGCATAACTTGCTACAAGGTGTGGTCACAGTAAAGAGTCACCTCTTGAACCTATATCAGCCACATCTAGAATCTTGCATTACAGGTTGACCTTGGTCTGTGGATTGTGCCTCAGCAAAGGCTGATACAGCACACAAAAGCACAATACAAGATAGAATGATTTATTAGTATTGTGGGCTTTAAAAATTTGAGTTAACAATTTAAACCAAATTCAAATAGGCACAAACCATTGAGCAAGACACCAAATGCTATGCTGTGACTTTTCATAAGAAAAGTGGTACCTCACCGTACCGAAAAGTTCAATTTGTCAAAGAATTAAAGGACTCGGATAATATAAGATAGCCCATTGAAGAGTTTACTATGCAAAACTTTGTTCTTAGCACAAAAAAACTTGTAAGAACTAAAAAGGCTAGGAGTTATGACGACACCCATCAGACCATGGAAACACCTCCAAAAGGTCTATATGTGGAGCTGACCAAAAGATGAAAAAGAAAAAAATTACTTGGGATTCCACTAACATCTACAGGGTCGTCTTATCTTCCCCATGCTTCTGATTCACATATGTATGACAGTCCTAGTGCATGCACACAAAACATTTACCTTAGACCATGATGATCCAAGTTCTTCTTTCAACTGCAGATTGGAAGACACAGCCGGATCATAAAATTTGCAAATCTGCCTTGCAGAGGGCATGAGCTCTTCTAGTTCATTCCTGTCCTCTATTGTATAGATCTGCAAAATATGCATAAGTTTCTTCAAACTACACCTTGGATATGTTGCTGTAACTCATGCAATCTATAAAAGAACTACAATAGGATGAGTAAAGAATTAACAGAGGTTACATGGGAATCCAAAAGAAGTTCAAGTTCTGATAATTGCTCCTCACAGTCCCTGTCTGATGACACACCTGATGCAGATAAGTAATCATATTATATCATGTGCAATTGATTTGATGGTGGATTGAACAAAAGGAAATGAAATAAGAAACAACAGAAACGACAATGAAGAAAATCATTCAGCAATGGCCATAATGGGTTTTCTTCTCACTGTAAAAAGTTTTATGCACTTAAGATATGGAGAACAGTGCTAGTGAAAGAGTAATCAGGATAATACTTACAAGATTTTCTCAAACAAACAAGCCAGTTAAAGGGAAAGTTAATATATTGTATATATGCTATTTACTGGCATTACTTGCAAACATTCAACTTAAGCGACCTACATCTGACAGTCTTCAGATTCTAGATCCCCATAAAGTCTAATTGTGGGCACTACTGTATATTGTTCTTGGTCACAGAATCCACCCAAAGATCACCTTCTTATTTGCTGATACTATAGGAATTGTTAGAATAGTTTTCCTCCCACAACGAAAATTCATTAAATCTAGAGGTCTACTCCACCTAGCACCAATTAGTTTTAGGATGGAACCTCATAATTCTAATCATGGCACCAAAACTGGACCCATGGTCCAGTTATATCTAACCATGTATGACCCTTTCATCCACATGTGAGTCCCTTGGTCTAGCTATATCTAACCACACGTGACTCTTTCATCCACATGCAAGACCCATAGTCAAGTTAGATCTAACTGCGTGTGATCCGTTCAACCATGTGTGAGTATAGTATTCCTCCCACATAGAAAATTCATTAAATCCAACAACACCTTATAAGATTCTAAGCTACACCACCTACCATTAATTGGTTCTAGGATGGAACCTCAAAATTCCCAGTAGGAATAGTTATAACCAATGACAAACAAAGAGAATTCTTCTCTCAGTGAATAGCAAATGAAAAAAAAAGAATGCACATAAAATGCCACATATTTAATTCTCCAAAAAAATGCCACATATTTAGTACTAGAAAATGCCATGCACATGAATTCAGTCTTATGTCTGCTTCCACTTTATTAGTGCAACAATAGACACCTATTGCATAGTTTCACACTCATATAGCAAGTGGCATGCCTCCACTGTCCTGATCTATCTTTTCCCATTTTCACTTCTCTGTCTTTCTGATTGATTCCGTCCTCTACTTCCCATAGCTACCAGCTGTAAACATAACTACGCTCATAGAATTCTGATTTTAACATCAATTTTAATGTATTAACTAATTAAGAATTCCAGTTCCAGCAACATCAAAAGTCAAATGGTTTCTCTAACTGAGCTACAATAGGAGTTGATTCTGATAATTTTAGGGATCACAGGAAGAGCACGAGATTGCCAACAAATGAGGTTTAAGAAAAAACTCAAAATTTTGGGGCACAACTCCAAACAATCAAAACGAAAGCCTTGGCTTCGCGAGTACCTATAATACCAAGAAATGGGGAAATATATTCTCAACACTCGGACCAAATTATACTGCAAATTCTAGACAATATCACAACAGAGCAGTGAATGTGTGAGTTAAAGCCTGCCTATCATAGATAGTAGGCACAAGTTCTTAGGACAGCATCAAGAAAATATAGCATATTTTAAATAGAAGCACAACCTGCATTATTCAAAAGAAAAGCGTCAGAAAAGAGTGAACACCTATATAATGCAAGTAGAACAATTCTGTTTCTGCCATCAAACTTGCTTGAATACTGCAAAGTCAGAAGCATCCAGTATAAAGGAGCATATTAAGAGAAAGCAGACTTGAGCTTGCACATCTAGTTCAACCGAGCAACTAATGGCTGAAAACCAGAACGATTCTGCTTCTGCCCTCAAACTTGCTTGAATATTGTGAAGTTAGAAGTATCCAGTACAAAGGAGAATATTAAGAGAAAGCAGATCTGAGATTGGACATCTAGTACAACCCAGCAACTAATGGCCGAAAACCAGAACCCATAAATTTGAAATTCAATACAGGGATGGAATAAACTCTTACAGAGAATGAAACATTTACCATTTAGAGATTTCGATGTTAACTTAATAATAAAGGATCAACGAAAGATGTTGATAGAAGTAGTAGTTAGTTAGAGAAAACTGTACTAGTTAGTTAGAAGTATCTAGATCAGCTGCAGTCTTTTTAACCCTACACTGGCACTGATCAGTAGCAGTGGGAAATGGCCAAACTCTGACCATTAAAAGCATGGGTGATGGTACAATTCTAACCTCCTCTAAACCTCTACTTCTTTCTAATGTCCTATATGTGCCTCATATTTCTACAAATCTTCTGTCTATAGCTAAGCTTACCTCTGGCCATGATTGTTCAATTGTTTTTAATGCCAAGGAGGCGCTTATCTTGGACAACAACAATCATTCCACTCTGTACAGGTCCCCCTGCAATCAAAGCCTGTACTATCTTCGTGTCTCCAGTTTCTCTCCCTCATCTTTCAATCAGTGTCCTCCCAAGGTTCTCATAGCTCATACTACTACAACTCCAAGTGACCAAGGGCTTCTTTGGCACAAGAGACTTGGTCACCCTACAGTTGCTACTGCATACTTTTTATCTAGACTGTTAGGTGTTAAAATTCCAAATAATACTGTTGATTGTCAATCTTGTTCTTTGTCTAAATCTCATAAACGACCCTTTCAATTGTCTACTACAGTTTCTAGCATGCCTTTCCATCTTGTACATGCTGATGTATGGGGTGCTGCCCCAGTATCTTCTCATATGGGCTACAGGTATTACATTGCATTCGGTGATGACTTTTCAAGATTTGTATGGATATATCCCATGAAATGCAAAACAGAAGTTTTCCCTATATTTCTTAGCTTTCATTCAATGATACAAACTCAATTTCAAGCATCTTTACAAGTCTTTAAATCTGATAATGGCATAGAATTCATTAACAACAAATTCAAAACTTATTTTCAGTCTAAAGGCATTTTGCATCAAACTACCTATCCTCATACACCTGAACAAAATGGCAAGGTAGAGAGGAAGCACAAACACTTAATTGAAACCATATTAGCCTTACTTCACCAGAGTAATTTGCCTAGCACTTTCTGGATGGAAGCTCTTGCTATGGCAAACTTCTTAATAAACAGATTACCTACCATTGTGCTTTACAATAAGTCAACATTTGAGCTTCTATATTCTGTTGTTCCAAATTACCACGAACTCAAAGCTTTTGGATGCCTCTGCTATCCATCGCTTAAGCCTTACACAAAACATAAACTAGATCTGAAATCCACACCTTACTTTGTCTTGGGATATTGTCCTTTGACCAAAGGTTACAAATGTCTAGATTTGAATACACACAGAATATATATATCTAGACATGTGAGGTTTAATGAAAAGGTTTTTCCTGATGCACAAAAGCCTGATGATAGTGATTCTATAGCCCAGTTTCATTCTTCCTCTTCATCCACACATCAGCTAACATTGCATTACCTTCTATCCTCAGCACTTTGATAATCCTACACACCCTGCAGCAAGAATTTCTATACCTTCACAGAACAATATAGGATCTAAGTCAAATCCTCACCTTCACACACATCAATCAACCTAGTCCACATCTCAATCCTCAGCTTTCTCACAAAATGTCTCCTTACCAACTCAAACCACTCCTAATATCCCTGCACCACAAATAGCATCATCCTTTTCTTCTACATCTTCAACTTCTTCCACTGCACCTTCAAAATCATTCCGACATCTAGCCCCCGTTCTAATCACCCTATGCTTACAAAGTCTAAAACTGGGTGTTTGCCACCTCCACTTTATCAGTTGCATACATTGATCACTACTGCTCCATCAAATGAACCTACAACCTACAAAGAGGCCGCTAAGTATGAGTGTTGGCAGAAAACTATGCAAGAAAAATATCAAGCTCTACCGAACCAACACACTTCTTGTTCCCTTACATTCTCAAAGGCAGCCAATTGGCTCGTGGGTTTACAAGATTAAAAAGAATGCAGATGGGACAGTGGCCAGATATAAGGCAAGGTTAATGGCAAAAAGGTACTTGCAGGAGCATGGAATAGACTATCAAGAGACTTTTAGCCTTGTGGTTAAAAGTCAAACCATTAGAACAGTCTTGAGTTCGGCTCTACATCACAACTAGACTATGAAACAACTAGATGTTAGCAATGCTTTTCTTTATGGGGCTCCTGAGGAGGAAGTCTACATGTTGCAAGTCTATTGTACTCATCTCTCTACATATATCAAAGTGATAAGGATTCTAGAAGCATCTAGATATGTTAGTTATGTTTTTAGTTAATGTACAGCTATAGTTAGTTAGTGGTACAACTGGCATAAATACTTAAGTCATGTACTCTTTATAAATAGAGAGATGTACTTATCATTCAGTAACTGAAATCAATGGAATCATTTCATTTCTCTTTCTAAATTTCTTCATAGTATCAAGAGCCCAGGGTCATTTCCTGGTTTTTTTTTTTTTTTTTTTGAACACTTAGTGTTCTTCTTTAAACAGAAATTAGGGTCTCGTGATAGTGAGAACTCCTTCAAAATCAATCTTCCCAGCTTGAGATCTTCTTCAAACTCTGGTCGAAGGCTTTAATCTACCAGGCGACAGCATCTATCGGTTTAATTTCTGAAATCTACAACAAAATTTTTCATCTCCAGTTTCATTTTCTACTTCAATGGCTTCTTCCTCAAGTTCTGATGGATTAGTTGATCTTCCTTTGGGTTTGAAGATTCTGATTCAGAATCTAGGCAATTTAGTATCTACAAAATTAGATAATACAAACTTTATTGCCTGGAAGTCACAAATTCACATTGCTTTGAGAGCTGGTAAACTTCTTGATCATGTTACTGGCAAAGTTCCATGTCCTCCCAAGGAACTTACTGATGGCTCAGGTAATTCTTCTCCAAATCCAGCTTATGATCTGTGGCTTACATATGATGATTACCTGAAGTCCTGTTTGTTTAATACAATGACTCCTGCTGTACAAAATCAAGTGTTACACTTAGACACTTCCATTGAGGTCTGGAATACATTACATAGTAGGTTTAATTCTCTCACAAGATCTCATATATATCAGTTAAAAGTTCAGTTGCTCAATCTCTCCAAGGGAACCAATACTATGCAAGCCTATTTGGATCATGTTAAAACTATAACTGATGGGCTAGCAAGTGTTAATGAAGTGGTGACTCAAGAGGATTTGGTTATGTACATACTCAGGGGACTTCCTCCTGAGTATAACTCTTTTAAAGCATCTATTAGGGTTAGACCTATTCAAATAACAATGGCAGAACTGTCTTCTTTGTTGATTTCTGAGGAATTACATATGAAATTAGACCAAAGGTTGGTGCTAGGTGACTCTACTACTCAAAATGTGCACACTGCACTATATAGTCAAGCTCAGTCTAGGGGCAACCCAGCTAGAGACAGAGGCAATTATAATAACAAGGGAGGCAGAAATGGAAGAGGAAGAGGAAACTCATACAACGCAGGAAATTCAGTAAATTCTAGGCAAGGTATTCTTGGTTCCTCTCCTTAGAATTCTACTTCTCAGCAGTCTGGTTTTCAAAACTCACATACTGTAAGCTCTGTTGGCAAAGTCTTCTGTCAAATTTGTGGAAAACCAAATCATCTTGCTACCAATTGCTGGCATAGGTTTGACAATGACAAATATCAGTCTCAAACTATTAGCAAGCAAGCATTAATGATACAAACTGGATAGTCACAAGGAGATTGTCAGCAATGGGTTCTAGATTCTGGGGCAAATGCTCATGTCACCAATGATATGAATCAACTATAGTCTTATCAACCATATACTGGGACAGAAACAGTTGTAGTAGGTAATGGTCAAGCTTTCCCTATTCATGGCACAGGGAATGGTAACATCTCTTTACCTTCTACCTGTTTAGCTCTTCCTAATACACTCTATGTTCCCATTGTTTCTACAAATCTTCTTTCCATTTCTAAACTGACTCAGGATAATAATTGTACTCTTCTTTTTAATGCTAAGGAGGTGCAAATCCTGGACAATTCAACTCAAGTTCTTCTGTACAAGGCCCCTTGTGAACAAGGCTTGTACAGTATATCCTCCACTTGTTCTTTTGTCAAGTCCATCAGTCCTTTTCCTGCTAAACTCCTCACAGACAAGTCAACATCAGAAGCTGCTATATTGTGGCACAGAAGACTTGGTCATCCCTCAGCTGCCATAGCACAAACACTTTCCAAGCTTCTCAACATTAATCTTCCTACTTCATCAATACAGTGTGAATCATGTAGTTTAGCAAAATCTCATAGGCTATCTTTTTCACTGTCTAGTTCTATGTCTACTGTACCTTTTCAACTTGTACATATGGATGTATGGGGCCCTACCCCTATTGCCTCTAATAAAGGGTACAAGTATTTTCTGGCATTGGTTGATGATTACTCTAGATTTGTATGGATTTATCCTATGCCATTCAAATCAGAAGTCTTTTCTATATTTCAAAGCTTTTATAACATGATTCACACACAATTTCTGGCTACTCTGAAAATGACAAGGACTTACAATGGAACTGAATTTCTAAACAACAATTTTAAACAATTCTTACAAGCCAAGGGTATTATTCATCAAACATCCTGCCCCAATACACCAGAACAAAATGGGAGAGTGGAAAGAAAACATAGGCATTTAGTTGAGACATCTCTAGCCTTACTTCATCAAAGTCATTTAACTGCAACATTCTAGCTAGAAGCTATTTCTATGGCTAACTACTTGATCAATAGGATGCCTACTCCTACTCTCCAAAACAAATCCCCATATGAAGTTCTGTATTCTGTTTCACCTAATTATCATAATCTAAAACCTTTTTGCTGTCTTTGCTATCCTCGGCTTAGGCCATACACCAAAACTAAACTTGAGCTGAGGTCCACACCTTGTGTGTTCTTAGGTTTTTGTCCATATACCAAAGGCTACAAGTGCTTGGAAATTAAAACACATAAACTTTTTGTTTTCAGGCATGTCAGATTTGATGAGACTGTTTTTCCTTATTTAGACACTGCATCATCATCATTTTCATTGTCTCAATTCTTAAATTCAGTACCAGAAATTGATCTGTCTGAATCTACACTTTCCCATCCTCCAGTTTTTGTTACTCATTCTCAAAATCATGGTAGTCATGATTCACATTCTTCTTCTGCTCGTCATTCTTCTTCTTCTATACCAGGGATATTGTTTCAGGATCAATCTCTCAATTCTAGTATGCACACTAATCATCATTCATCTGCTACTACTCCACCTTTATTATCTCATTCATCTCCAACAAATTCACATTCAACCTCATCAAACAGTCCATCAGCCTTATCTCCTAATCTGTCTACACAATCTTCTACAGAGTCTTCCTCATCTTCTTCTAATTCTAATCATCCACAGTCTGAACCTTTTCATAACTTAGCTCCACAAAGCCATCACCCTATGCTAACCAGATCAAAGACTGGTTGTTTGCCATCTCCTTTGTATCAGTTGCACAGTCTTATCACCACACCAACTGATCATGAACCTATTACTTATAAGGAAGCAGCTAAATACCACTGTTGGATGAAGGCTATGATAGAGAAATTTAAAGCTCTTCAAGATCAACATACTTGGGAGTTAGTTCCATTACCTTCAGGCAGAGTTCCTATAGGATCAAAATGGATGTATAAAATTAAGACTAATGGAGATGGCAGTGTTGCTAGATACAAGGCCAGGTTAGTGGCCAAAGGGTACCTGCAAGAACAAGGTATTGACTATCAAGAGACTTTTAGTCCTATAGTCCAAAGTTCAACAATCAAGACTGTTATTTCCTTGGCTTTTCGTAATAACTGGGAGCTTAAACAGTTAGATGTACCCAGCATTTGCACGGTACACTAGAAGAAGAAGTTTATATGGTACAACCACAGGGGTTTCAGGATGTCACAAAGCCAGATCATGTTTGCAGGTTAAGGAAGTCTCTATATGGACTGAAACAGGCCCCAAGGGCCTGGTATAATAGACTGTCAAATTTTCTCCTCAGTCAGGGATTCAAAATCAGTGCAGCAGACAATTCTTTGTTCATACATCATACTGCAACTGACTTTACACTAGTTCTAGTGTATGTAGATGATATCATACTAACAAGGAGCTCTTCCACCTTTATTTTAAACCTATTACAGGTTATGAACTCACAATTTGCCATGAAAGATCTAGGATCTTTATCCTACTTTCTGGGCATAGAAGTACATCATTCATCTAAGGGTCTCATCTTACATCAGACAAAATATGCCAAGCAATTACTAAAGCAAGCAGGCATGATTGATTGTGCTTCTGCGACTACACCTACTTTGTCTAAAGCAACACTCAAGATTGCAGATAATCAAGTTTTATATGCTAGTCCTACTCTGTTTAGAAGCTTAGTTGGTTCATTACAATACCCCACTATGACAAGGCCTGATTTGCAGTTTGCTATTAACTCTTTGTGTCAACATATGCATGCTCCCACATTGGCAAATTTTACAGCTCTTAAGAGGACATTGAGGTACATTAAGGCTACACTTGGTCAGGGGTTGTTTTTTCAGCCAGGGCCTTTGAACTTACATGCCTTCAGTGATTCTGACTGGGCCTCAGACTCTACTGATAGAAAGTCTACATTAGGCTATGCAATTTTTGTGGGACCTAATCTTATTTCCTAGTGTTCTAAGAAACAAACTACAGTGGCAAGGTCTTCAACTGAAGCTGAATATAGAGCTATGGCTCATTCAGCCTCAGAACTAAAGTGGTTGTGCTATTTGTTTCAAGACTTGGCTATACCTGTTTCTGCTCCAGTTTTGCACTGTGATAATGTGTCTGCCATGGCACTAGCTACAAATCCTGTTTTTCATGCTAGAACAAAGCATATTGAAATAGACTATCACTTTGTCAGGGAGCAGGTCATCTCAAAGTTTTCAAAGCTATCTTACATTTCTACTAAGGACCAGGTGGCTAATATCTTTACCAAAGCTTTGTCTCAACAACAGTTCACTCTATTTAGGTCCAAACTGCCCTTGGTTTCTTTCCCAAAATCAATTTGAAGGGGGCTAATAAGGATTCTAGAAGCATCTAGATATGTTAGTTATGTTTTCAGTTAATGTACAACTATAGTTAGTTAGTGGTACAGCTATAGTTAGTTAGTGGTACAGCTATAGTTAGTTAGTGGTATAGCTATAGTTAGTTAAGTCGTGTACTCTCTATAAATAGAGAGATGTACTTATCATTCAGTAACTGAAATCAATGGAATCATTTCATTTCTCTTTCTAAATTTCTTCATAGAGTCAATGTACTGTCAATCAAGGAATAATAGGATAGTTACTTATTTCTATCAATTTCTCTCTCTTCTCAGATGTAAATTGCAAGATAATGATTTTATTCAAAAAGTGGCAATAAGAATACATATAGGACCCTGCATTCAACCTTACTAATTTTCACATGGATTCATGAGACTAGACGGAGAAAGGAATATGAAGGAGGCACCTTTTCTAAGAACAGGAGATGCCGTCATCCCGAATATCTTTGGCTTTTTTGTTATTTTGTGATAAAATTCCTAAATGACCAGGAGTGCAACAAGAGCTTAAATTTGTGAGAGAAATTGACGGAAATGCAAATCAATTATAGAAATGGAGTAATAAACTGATGTTCACCTCCATAATTTTCGAATATGGATGATTACCAGCAGCATGATGGCATTCATCTATTACCATGAGGCATATTGCTTCCAAACTCATGAATGCTTTCCTCAAAGCATCCAGCAAAAGTTGAGGTGTCATGACAAGTACCTGTGAAAACAGAGGATAAGTTGATAAGTTAATAAATTCTACATCCGTATCGAAATTCAAAATGTCAAATACTCTTCAAATACATCTGAATAATAGTTCAAGATATATCCACATATTCATACCATTGGTGCCTCATACTATCTTCTTCAGATCAATATATACATTTATACGTGTATGTCAATGTTGACACTCAAAAAATAAATAATAACATGCTTATTGAATTAATCAGCAAAGGATTCCTCAGTGACATGACAACTTCAATTTGCTCATCTAATACACATATAGACAAATAAAATTGTAAGCGCATTCTATAAACAATAGGTTAAACTACACAATTTTTCCCAAATTGTAATGTGGTAGATAGGAGTAAACTGGGAGAATGTCTGACTTACATCATGCTCCCTAATTTCCTTCTCCCAGGCTTCCATATTCCACTCATCAACTCCTTTGGCCCCATAGTAATCCTCAACTCGAAGCTCCGTATGAGCTTTAATGACCTTACATTGCTGCATTATCAATTTGAAAAGAAATAACGGAACATTATTGCAACGGTTACAATTTTGAAGGCTTCACCATATCACACAGAATCTAAATAGAAATGTCAACTTTGAAGTTTGAGAACAGATCTACTCTAAAATATAAATATATATATATATATATATATATATATATATATATATATATATATAGCATTGAGTAGTTACTTCTGTAACAAATTTCATTCTATCCAAAATAATACAACCTCGGCAAAGTCCATAGAACTAAAATATGCAAGTTCTGATTAAAGGTAAAGAAAAATTCAAAACTGCAATTAGAAGCAGAGCGCGAAAAAAGTAAACGAATTTAATTTAGTTTAATATCATAAAATGACTCAGAACAATTTTTTACAAATACCAATGAAGACAAAGTGAGCTAATAGAAAACATATTAAGCGCATTGCAGTTATTAGTGAGCTAATAGAAAACATATTAAGTGCATTGCAGTTATTAATATATATATATATATATATATATATAAAGAATCAAATTAGAAAGAAAGGGAATAATTGAACATACCTGTGTAACAAGTTGAACAGTGGGTGCCAAGAAGACAATTAACTTTTCATCACCATTAAGCTTCACGGATTTTGCCATTTCTTTGATCAGCATCACTGCTATTATAGTCTTCCCAGAACCAGTTTCCAACACAGCTATTGTATTCTTCTTCATTGCTACCTCAAACACCTTCATCTGATACCTACACACCCACATTACATATATGATGTTATACACATAAATACATGCACAAGCTCAAATACCCATAAAAACATGCAACAAAAGAAAACAGAAAATTTATCAAAATTTTGGGAAAAAAATTAAAAATTAAAGAAAATAGTAAAGCATACTTTCTGGGTGTGAAGCCTCTGTGTTGATCAACATCGATGGCTTCAGTTTCTGCTTCAGTTTGAGGCTTAGAATCCATTACGTCAAAGCTTCTTTTTAGAGGGTTTTTTATTCTCAGAGCACACTCCATTGCTCTTCTCTGTTTCTTGAAAATTTGCTAAGTGACACGACACGAGAAGAATATGATGGGAAAGCTATATATTTTTTGTTTACAGCATTCTATATAATAATAATTTATAAAACCTTTTCTTTTTTTTTTTTCCTGTTTTATTCAAGGACGCCAATTATATTGTAATAATCCTAGCAGGCCTGAGACCTTATTGATAATTGAGAATCTCCGTAAATTGCAAAGCTCATGACTCTTCTGATAAATTTATATAATTGTTTCTCGTTCCTCTTATAATTTTCAAGAAAAAGTTTGTCAAGATTAGAAAAAAGTCAATTGGTTTAGTCACGATTTCTTTTTTTTATTATTATTATGCTCGCTGCCCTTTTATTCTCTGGTGTGCCTGTGTTGTGTTAAAAGAAAAGGAATTGTGCACGTGTGTTTGTATATAATGGGTTTGTAGTTTGGTCTTTTGTTCTCTAAGGTGGTCAAAAGTGGATTATATATTACATACAATTAACGAAAATCAATTTCGCGATCATTTACACATTTCACTATACCACTAGATCGTCAGTGGTTCGGTCTTTAAAGAAAAGGCTGAATTGTGTTTCGTTTGAGGGGCTTTAAGTGATAGAGTTGGGTCACGTGTGGAGTTTGGTTGAATTGGGCTGAATTAAAATAAATGGGGCGGACGGGTTGTAGGCTGCGATGGGCCGGTTGGTGAGTGCTGGGATTTGGGTCCTGGCCCATGCTTCTTTGGGTTTTGGGAATTGGGTAGGTGGAGTGCGGGTGGATCAAATGAGCTCTGTTTGGTTCAGTGCTTTGGGGTGCTATTTTTTTTTTTTTTCTTTTCTTTCTTTAATTCTATTCTCACAACTAACTAATAAAATGCGAACCTAATATAATTAACTCACTTAATTATCTTTCTAACTTAGATAATTATCATAGCTAATTAATTGCATCCTATAAAAAAATGCTAACTTATTAATTACTAATCTACAAATGCCTTAACTTAATTAAAGAAACCTAATATAATTTGTCTTAAATGTGACACATGTACCTTAAACGTGCCCTAAAGCAAACATACCTCTAATATAATTATTCTACATAATCTAATGCTCTAATAAGATGACAAGCTAATAAACTAACTAATTAACCAATTAATTAACTAAACTTAATACTAATTAACTATCTTTTAACTAACATATACTAATCTAAACTAAATACTAACCTAACTGATTAAATAAAATGATTACCAACTAAATAAATATAAAACTAATTAATACAATAAAAATACTAAAAAGGTAAATAAAATGCGTAAATCCCATAATTAATAAATAAACACTTAACAGCACAAAATAGTCAATATTAACACCAAAATAAATAAGCAAACCCACTGAAAATCAAGCAATTGACATCCACAAATGCATACACTTCACTAGGTATTCTATTAATTTCTAAATTTTATATGATATTTTAACAAATATTTGAATAGAAAATAATTTATCGATTATTAGATAATTTTTATTCAAATTCTTTTATTTATATTTGTCATCAAAAAAGGCCTTCATTTAGAATTAGATATTCAGATTTTTAATTTTTTGTGAATAAATAGAGTGATAGATTTTGCATTTCTAAAATAGTACTTTTAACTAATTATAAAGTTATAAATTGTTAATATTTTATAAAAGGATAAACAATGCTTACCTCTTGTGGTTTACCATAAATGCACATTACCGATTTCAACATAGACACAAGACCCCATTGGCATGTGCCTACAACTTTCAAGATCATATAGGGGTTATCTTGCCTAATTTACGAGAATGTACGCTACACATTTAAGAACCACGAGAGGTTTTGTGCCTATTTTGAACTTAAAAGAGGGTAATATGCACTTCTAACAAATCATAAAGGTAAGTGTCTTTTATACTTTATTAGATACTAATGTACTTAAGTCTCTTTTCTACCTTATATTAGATTAATTTTATCTTTTTTTTTCTTTGTAATATCTATATAAAATTTTATCCTTCAAAAATTTTTGTAAATCACTTATTAGTTAATTTATTCAACATTATACATTAGTTGAATAATGAATTGTTTTTTATTATATCTGTTCATCCATCAAAAAAAGATCAAGGCTAGTTGGTTCATCCGGCTTATCTCTATGGAAAACATTCCACATACACATAAAATGTGCAACATTGTTTCAATCCTGCCTCAGTAGTTTCAAGCTTGGGGTTGTAAGCAATAATACTTGAGATTCTTACGTAAGACATCTGAAACATTTTTCCAACAAAGAAATTGGCACCAACTATTATGTAGACAAATATGATTACAAAAAATACATAATGAAAATAGATGTAAGTGAGGATAACACTTTTCTTTGTATTATTTCTCAAATTGAGGGTGGCTTGGGCAAGAAATAAGAAAAGAATATTATTTTTTTTAGGGTTAGGATATAGCAATACCCAAGTTATGATTAGTACAGGTAATACCCAAGTTATGATTAGTACAGGTAAAGTGTGGATCAGAACTCCTATGTTCAATTAACATAGCCTCATCAATGCACTCATGAAATTCTTTATTGCCATTACTCAAATTGAGTTCACCCAAATGATCCTTCAAATTTAAAATCTCATTAAATCCATTGGGAATACATAGAGATATATCATAATAGCCTAGTTTTTATCTTGTCTCTCAGATTCCTTTAACAAGTCGAGTCATTAGCAACATAAACAAAAGCAACAAAAAAATTGTGTCACTGTCAATGTACTTGATGCTATAAAGAACAGCTTGGTTAGAACAATCAATTTTCACAATTGAAGCCACTTTCGGATCCTACAAAACCCAGATACGTCCACATTCATCATACTCATAGTTGTTCAAAAATTGCCAATCTCTGAAACTTGCCTTTATCATCTCATCAACTTTGATGTATTTTATTTAGTTTCAAGAAGACCACAAATCCCAGTACCTTTATTCTTAATGACTCGATTTACCTCCTTCTGTTTAAGGGGTTTATTTAAACCTCTAACATTCCAAATGACCATTGTCATCTGGAACTGGGTAAGCTTGGAGAATCAATAGACATAAAAGGCGGCTCACCTCTTATAATAGAGACACCATAAGCTTCCACAAAAGACTTCACCATATTAGCATTTGACCTGGTGTTCTGAACAACTAAGTCTCTATCCTTATTAGTTTGTTCAAGTGCTTTGAATGAGTTAGATGAAGACTTCACAATGTTAACCTTATGCTGACTATTAGGTAGATCTTTGGGAGATAAACTCTTTCATTTCCTTTTTTCTACAGTCTGCCATTATTGTGTCTTCCTACCCTCTAATCCACCTAACCAATTGTGAATAGACCTCCTCTTTCGTTAGGGAAATGCCCCCACAGGGCGAGGAGGATCCTCAAACTTTTGTTCTTGTGGTTTGTCACGAGAATCCTCCTTATGGCCTAAATTATTGCATGTTTTAGACATAGTCGATTTCCATGCATATTTCACCAAATTGTCAACCACTTTATTTTTCTCAACTTCCAATTCAAATGATTCTCTCAATTTCTTGTGGACATTGATCCCACATATGCCCTGGCAAAATTCATCTTAGAATCCAGTTTAGATAGCAGATCAATCTGAAATGGCCTACCTACCGTAGCAGCCAACATTGTAATACCATCAAATGTCCAATACTCGAGGGGCATGTTTTGAAGCTTGATCCAGATCAGAAGGAGTCTACCTTAAGCTCTAGCAGCTCAATTCCCAATTGTCGTCTATGCAATAAAAGCTGTCTCAAATTCATATGCCACAGATTGCTTAGAATTTCATTATGGCTTTGCTCATTCTCACGATGGAAAAATAACAACCCTTCATCTATTGATTTAATCTCCACCTTATCATAATGACGCCATTGGTTGTTAACCATGCTTCTAATATGATAATACAGAGGAGGCTTGGCTAAGAATTACTCCACAAGTGCATTTTTCCAGTAAGCGATGCCTTATTTGTAATGTGCTCTGGTGATTAAACTCTCACTTTGCCATCAACCATCAATAATAGTAAGTTCATAATATTTCAAAAGTTCAGAGTTAACCTTATTATCAAATAAACTAAGCCAAGCGGTAGTAGAGGAATCCACACCTGAGCTCAACTCATTTGGAATAGACTTTATAAGTAGGCACACGCTCTTGTTCGATGTATTAACATTATCCACTAGTTCAGCTACTATCAATTTCTAGCTTGTCTGGAATTTCCGTGCTCTAGGCTAGTGGCATTCATTACAAAAAGGAAAAATAAATAAATTACCCTATAAAGATTGGATAAAATGGTTGGATAATAACTCAATTATGCCCTTCCTAATATTAACTATTTCTAGACTCTTGACTAACCTAAAGTATGCGTCATGACACGTTATTGCACCTTGAAATTTATAATTTCAAAAATAATTTAAATATAACCTTGTTGTCAACAATCACTGAGAATCTATCATAAAAATCAATTGGTTAATATGAAAAGTGGTACAGGACCTTTATATGGTGATCTTGAATCTTGAGATTTTGCAATATGGGACTTTTTGTATGTTGTAACATCCCCTTTTGCGTGTGACCCAGAATAGTGCTTATATCAATTGACTAATCTCGAGGGTCGTGAAATAGGGATGGACCACCACGACCTAGTCCTGATGCAACTCGATTGCTTGTAGAAATGGGCCACCATGTGAACGGGTATGCATAATGAACAAGCTTGACGGGTCATATGTGGACATATGCATAATAAGAAGATTGGACCAAAAGCTTAGCTCTGATACCATGTGAATAATCGCCTGGATTCTATTATAAAAACCAATTGGTTATATTAAGAAGTGATGCAGCGCCTTTATATGATAATCTTTAATCTTGAGATTTTTTCGTGTAGGACTTTTTATATGTTGTAACACTTGTCAAGGATGATTTTTTTTTTTTTTTGGTGACGACAGAATCCAATTGGTGGAGCCCGACTGCCAAAACACCCGGCGGAGTCCGACCACCAACTGGCAAACCCCGAGTATATAGCACATCCCCTATACAGTGCGCCAGATAAATCGAAGGTACTCAACCAAGAACAGTAAACTAGATTCAAATCCGGGTTATGAGCCGTGTCTGTCTCCAGCTCTTACCACTAGGGTATCCCTAAGGAACAAGGATGAATTCTTATTATATTACTTAAAAAGAATAATAGTGAACAAGAATTGCTTTGTTAAAGAGGTAGATGCAATTGTCCTCTCACAAAAAAGGAAAAAGGAAAATAGTTAATTTTCGTTTCTAATGTTGATTGGATCGGAAGCAAATGTATTTCTCACACAAAACCACAATCGACCACAATCATATAGGTGGAGAAGCAAAGGAGAAAGAGTGAAGCATGAGTACATTAAGGGTAATTGGGAGATTAGATATTGGTCGTGGTCATGCATGGAAGCATTTCCCGAAGAGAATCGAATCAGTCCCCTTTCCTTTTGCTTTTTCACAGTTTGCTACAGCTCTCTTTGGCATTCCCCAAGAAAATGGTGGGTGATATCATATGAGATAATCATAAGTTCTCCTCATCTCCTCTCTCTCTACAATCTTCATTTTTTAATTTTCTTTATTTTTTTTCCTCTTTTTGGAGAATTGTGTGCTGATGCTTCTCTTTACACCTAGAGAGAAATAAAAGAGAAAGAGAGAAGCTCTCTCATTCAAAAAATAAAAATGTGAGTGTGTGTGAGAGAGAGAATCATAAGGGAAAAAAGGAGAAATATGACAGCAAAAAAGCCATTGCAGTCATAAGAAGAAAAAGAGAAGATCAAAAAGAAAAGATGGTCAAATTGCACCTCGAAGACTTCTCTTGCATCATCAGCTTCGACTATCTTTATCGAAACTCTTACCAATTTTCTCTTTTTTTTTTCTCCCTTTTTTTTTTTCACTTTCTTTAGTTTTGAACAATTCCAACATCTCTAATTATCTCTCCCATAAGTGTATGTGTGTCGTTATCAAGAATGGACCCCTCTCTTTCCACAACGCAACCAATTAATAAGCTATTGCATGGTAATATTTACTGTGTATGTAAACCCAAGAAACAACTTTTAATATAGTAATATTAATTTTCATATAAGATGAGACGAACATTTGCGTTGTAATTAAGACGACGTTGTTCCAGCCATGCAACTTACCCTTCAGCTTCGATTCCAATAATAGATCTGACACACACGAGTGGAGAATCCTCCTTCAATTAACACACACCCCCACCCCAAAAGAAAAAGGAAAAAAAATAAAATCACTAAGCAATTAATTAATTAGCACCATCAAGTAAAGAAATTAAAAGGGATAAAAAAAGAAGGAAAAAAAGAAGAAGAAAAACTCAGCTGATACGATGAGCAGTATCTCTTTAAGAGTTAAATTGGAAATAAGTGAATACAGAAATGTCAGCATTTCCTCTTATATTACTCTCTTTCTTTTGCATATATTTCTAGTTTTGTATCATCCTTCACCACTCAAGAATTTTAAAAATTGTCATAATTGTTAGTAGAGATATTGGTTAACCAAATTCTCATATTGAGGCTGCGCTTAAGAAAGAGAGTTTTTGAAGATATTTCATTCTTATTAAAATTATAACCCCGTACAAATATCAAATAATATGATAAATTAGCATTTTTACAAGGGGAAATTCTATCGTGGGATCAATATTGATGTAATTTTGGAAGAGATAAGAGCTCATGTGTTCGTAATTATGTTACAATCTTTTTTGAGTGTTTTTTTTTCTTTGTTTCTTTTTTTTTTTTTGGGGGTTGGGGGGGGGGTTGTAATATATTAATTAAATTAAACTTTTTTTTTCTTTTTTTCCTTTACTACGACACTTTGCTTTGGAATTAAGTTTCTTTCATAATCCTTTTGACTTGCTTCTGAGTTGGAGTTTCAAGTACAAATATGGAATATTCAAAAATAGAAAAAGGAGTCACCATTTTTCCCCAGCATAGTGACCATTGCTATGTGGGTCTGTAAGTATTTATATATATTGATTAAAAAAGGGATACATGACCACTCCTTAGTGTATATTATTTTTAGATAAGAACAATAATAATAATAAAAAATAATAAGTGGGGTCAATTACAGAGAACTAAATGCATAGAATATTCATTATGTCCGGTAAAAACACACTTGGTTCCTTCCTTTTTATCCAATATTAAGTCGACAAGGAAGCCCTTATGCTAACTATTTGGTCTTAGAGCTGTTGCTTAACTTGGCATTTGGGGCCCTTAAATTCTATAGTCAAAGGATTTTCTATACCTTCAGTGGATAAATATACCAAAAATTAATATCTCGTAAATACGAAATGCCCTACCAATTTTTAACAGCTATTTTGACTCGTTTGCTTTAGAGGGTGTTTGGCTTTGCTGAACACCTAAAAAAAAACACCAACTCATATATTTTTTATTATTTAAGTACTAATAAGCACCAAATAAGGAAAACCAAACACCCTCTTATTATTTGCATGTCCTTGAATATATTTGTTGAATTTTGGTCATAACCAATCAAATAACAGATTGTAGTAATATGTCTCGATGAAATATCAAATTAAATAAAAAGACGTTCGAATGGGAACAGTTTTTAATTCATAAGCCGACATCCTTAGGTTTGCTTAGTTTCACCTTCAAGGCAATAAAGGAAATGGTGAATTTGTTATTTTATCCTTACTAATACTTTGAAGTGAAAACCCAAATTTTATCTGGGAATTACATAAAAATCATTTGTACGAGAGTTTACCTATAATAACAACACCAGTAGGCGTCAAATCACTAGCTAGTGAATCATTACGTGCTTAAAGAACAGTTTTGTTTAGATATAGATTTATCATGCACAAGATTTTATTCAAAGAATAAGTCCTTTTAGCTGATAGGTCTCTTGTCAGTGGCCCCTACGAGTGAATAATAGTTTGGCTAAGAGGAAACATGCCAAGCTAGCAAGTTTGCATCTATTATTGTGTTTATTCTAAAAGGGTTAACCAAAGGAGAATCCCTTTCTCACCTGGCCAGAGGCCCCTTAACCAGGCGGGAGGTAAATCGAGGGATGTGCGTGAGTGGCAGCCCGACCAGGGAGAGGACCAACGGGCGTGGAAATCCAGCAACAGCCCCCGCAATATTTCAGCGGAGTACTGCCGCCACACGGACTCGATCCCGCGTTGTCAGGGTGTCTCCACCCTAATCACCTGGCCACTTACCAACTCACCTATGCCCCTGGGGGCTATTTATTATTGTGTTTATTGCATATATGATATATCATCCCCTAGACCATCCTTTAGTTCATATGAAATTCTATGTATATATATATCATATTTTCTTTAATTAAATATAATGAAAAATTAACCTAATAACAAATAAAGTGGAAATATGTATAAATAATCGATGTGCGAATTAGTTGAAGAATAAAGGAGACTACAGTATTTGAATCGAGATAGTCACAAAATTAAAAGAGGCACTAAGCTAGCACAGTTCGAGGCATGGTTAGGAAAAAGAGGAAAAAAAAAAAAAAAAGCCACGGAAATTTCCTATTTCCGAATGAGTAGTGATTAGGATTTATGGCTTCGACCCATTGAATTAAAAATAAATAAATAAGGACACTTGTTGGAGTTAGATAAGGAATTTGTTGGTATGTGTTGAGCTTCCCACATCAAGAGCCTTAAAAGAAGCTGTAGCTAAGAGCTTTATCAAATTTCACAATTATAGTTTTCTATCTATGAGAATCTTATCTTAATTATTCCCCTTTATTACTTTTTCTTTAGTTTAGTTCTTAGTGATTCCATTGTTCAAGGTGGCAAGTGAAAGAATATGAAAAAGAACGTCCATAGCCCTCCACCAGCTGCCATGATCCTCTCGATTATCGAGGGCCTTGGCCAGTATATAAACCCACTTCTGCCATTACAAAATCTCGCAAGTTTCTTAACCAAAAATTCCTCTTCCTCTTCTCCTTCTCCTTCAACTAGCAAAGCAGTCTTTCACTACTTATTAGCTTCATTTTACTTTGGTGGTAGTGTTCTAATATATAAAATTCAAAGTGAGTTTCACAGCTTAATTACTTCATTTCGTAATTAATTAACTTATATTTAACTCATAAGTTGGTGTAACATGCAATACATATTAATTGTTGCAAAATTTCTGCCTCTTGTTCATGAAGGCTAGCTAGCAAGCAGAAAAAAGAGATAAACAATGAGCTGCAGGCCAGGAGATTGGAACTGCAGGTCATGCCAGCACCTGAATTTCCAGAGGAGAGACTCGTGCCAGCGATGCGGAGAGCCAAGGCCCGGCGGTGGTGGTGATAGTTATGGAAACCTTGGGGGTAGGGGTGTCTCATCATACGGGTTAGCAGGCCCTGATGTGCGCCCAGGTGACTGGTACTGCAACATTGGCAACTGCGGAGCACACAACTTCGCCAGCCGCTCCAACTGCTTCAAGTGCGGTGCGTTTAAGGATGAATCCTCTGCCGGCGGCTTCGAGGCTGAGATGTCATCTTCGCGCGCCCGCGGCTTCGGATTTGGCGGAGGCAGTCGCTCTGGATGGAAATCCGGTGATTGGATTTGTACCAGGCAAGTCAAAAAAATTATTCATTTGCATGGGACAACTTTTTTCTTTTTTTCTTTCTTCTTCATTTAACTTTCGTTCTTTTAAAAGAACATACATTAGCATTTTTTTTTCTTTCCCCCCATTTTCCAATTCAAATTAAATCATCACCTACATTGGCAATATTAATTTGGGGCTTATAAGCTGCAAATAATTAAAAAATATACGAGGGGTGCTGTTTTTTAAAATCTTATAATAAACTGCAAAATAAGCAGAGCCAACCAGGCTTCTACATTCATGTGCTTATCTATTTAAAAGTGGGTTGTCCTTATATTTTCAAAAAAAAGTATGTGTAGTTATATATTTTTAATTTATCTCGAACATAATTCTAAATCTGTCTTTCTAGCACGTTTCGTTTCGTCACGGATTTACATATTGTCAAGATCTTCAAACCACGTGTGGCGTATATATATATATATATATATGTATCTATCTATCTATGTATCTAATTTTAGTTTGGGGATGCATGGGGTTGATGAATTGCAGGGCGGGGTGCAACGAGCACAACTTTGCTAGCAGGATGGAATGTTTCAGATGCAACGCACCAAGAGACTGTGGGAGCAAGTCATCATCATATTTTTCATCATAAAGATTGGATTTGCTCCAATTTTGAGAAATCTTCTACAATATTCCAGAAGTATTGAACCAAGGGATGACAAATCATCATATCCGAGATGATCGATCTTGAATTCACGCTCTCTTTTTGGGGGCCCGGCCCGATCACTACTTATGCTCTTTTGCCTAATTAGTTTTCTTTGTTATTATTAATTAGGTATATATGCAGCAGTACTATCTTGTTATCTTCTAGGGAGATTTAGATGAATTTTGGTTTTGTTAAAAAAAATCGTGTTTTGTGAGCAGAATCATCTTTTTTTTTTCCCCCTCTTTTTGTGAGTTTCAATTCGTACGCATTAGATATGGCCTTGTACTTTCTCTTTCTTTCAGTTTAATTAATATTAATGTGTGTCGAGAGAGTTTTCCAGCACTTCGATTATTATATAATACGTTGAATAGTATATCTTTATTAGATCTTGTCACTCATATATTTTTACATGTTACGAGGGATTTCAAATGCGCAAAATGATTGATTGCTTTACGTGAGAATGGTCCACATATGTAACTTACTTGAATATCATATTGTATGTACTTAACTGCAAATCGGCTAATATATTAATCATCATGATCCCCAACCAGTGTTCTTTGATAAGGACGAAGATATGCAACTTACTCATGGTCCACATACAAACTTTTAAACTAATTGCGTTACATGTGCATGTAACGTACTAATATAATAAATAAATATACTAATATTTTTTTACAAGTTTAAATTTTTAAATACGGTGGTGACTAATATCATCCAACTCTGCTGCAAAATATCAAAGCTCACTCTGATTAAGTTTTGATTAATTCAGGAGCAAGCTATTGACTCTAGTTCGTTTGGAATTAATAAGTTACTTTTGTATGTATTACCCAGCCTTGCTCTTGTACTCTCCTTTTGCTTCTTTAGATGGATTAAGATTTTGTTCTAACTAATTATTTTAACACTACATCTTAATCATTTTGACTCCGATACTATTATTTTACATAAATTTTCTCCCATGATTTGAAGTGTAAAATAAAATGACTAGCTAATGTGTAATGTTAGAATATTATATAAAGCATAATTAAAGAGGATCTTGTGTGGGTCATCACCAACTTGGTTTCTCTGGAATGACCAACTCGAAATGCAGGATGTCTTCTTCCGTTAGGAATTTTAATAATTATTCTTTTTTTTTTTTTAATGGAGGCAAGCCAAAAATTACAAGGACACTAGTTTTGGAGATGAAACTCCCCTTGTATCTTTTTCACGAATTCTCCTCAGTTGATAGGATGGTTCCTCTAAATGATGAACTTCAATTGGTAACTGTAATCCAAAGTTGGCCATCCAGTTGGCGCTCTTGTTGGCTTCCCTATATACATGTTTGATTGAATAACTTTGTCGCGTTGCCATTATTTTTTTGATTGCTTCGATTATTAGTTTTAGACTGCTGCTGGGAATAACGCTTCCATGAACCTAGCCTGCAAGGATCTTTGAGTCTGTTTCTATTTCCAATTTGTTGACCCTATGCTGCTCTGCTATCTTAAGTCCTTCAAATAGAGCTCGCACTTCTGCTGTATTATTGGAAACCTATCCTAGATTGACTGCGAACCCTATAATCCATTTGCTTTGCTCATGTCTGAAGACGTCCTAGCATCTACATGGCCTGGATTCCTCTTTGCACACCTATCCATACTTAACTTCCATCGTTCCTTTAGGGGAGTTCAATTTATAAATTTCCACTCTTTCTATAGTGGTAACCCGCCTATATTTTTTATATCCCAAGGATCATGCACCTCCTTCGCATAATCCGTAATGATCATGCCCTTCATTTGAGCTGGTATTTCGTTTCTCGTAAACCATTTTTCATTTCGCCATCGCCAAATCCACCAGAGTGTGATAATTACTGTTGGCCCCCAGTGCTTGTCTTTGATATTCTTTACCAACCATTTCTTCCAAGCAGATCGATCAAAAACCATATGGTTGCTGTTATGCTAGACAGTTCACCATAAATCGAGAGCCCTTTCGCATTCTCTAAAGAGATGTTCCTCTGTTTTAGAAAAGCTCTCATAGTAAACACAATTATCATTATTGCCCACCCCGCGCTTACTTAAGTTGTATTTACATGGTAATCATTAATGCACTGGCTTCCATACAAAGTTTAAGCAGCATTGTGGGCAAGCCCTTTGAATGTTCTGTTACCAAGCTCATTGCTGAAGCAGTCGAAAACTCTCCACGTGTCTCACCAGCCCAGGTCTTAAAATCTTCCTCTTCTATTTCGAACATCACCCTAGTGCTCGCAACTTGTAACAGCTTTGTCATAAAAAGTTAGTTTTGGAGTAATTCCCAATTCCAATTGCCATTATCTTTAACATGCTGTGCTACAGTCATTAGAGTTGATCTTCTAAAATACCTTGTGATGCATTGTGCAATAACGGCCCATCCCTAATCTACCAATCCTACCAGAATCGAACATTCTCCCCATTGTTTACCACCTATTTGAGCCATTTCTTTAGCGTCTCTCTACCTTTCAAAACATTTTTACAAACTCTAGAATCTATTGGCTTCCCGTCATAAGTTAGAAATCTATCTTGAAAGTATTTATCTTTCAGAATTTTGACCAATAGAAGCTTTAGCTCCTTTAGTATCTTCCGCCCAAGCTTGCACTGGAAGGCCTCGTTAACTACTTGAGTTTCTCGTATCCTTATGCCCCTCCCCTGTTTAGGTCAACAGAGTATGTCCCATGAGAGCCAGTGTCTTTTCCTTTTATTCTTATATGATCTCCAAATAAAGTTTCTTTGAGTCTTGTCTACTTCCTTGCATGTCTACATTGGAAGAGAAGTAGTATACATCACATATGATGGAACGGCCGTTAGTACAGATTTTGCTAACGTAACTCGACCCATAAAAGATAGAGTCTCTCTTTTCCATCTTGCAAGTTTAAATTTCATTGTAGATAAAATATATTTATACGTACCTTTATTGGGTCGACCATGGTAGACTGGCACCCCCAGGTTGTTCCCCAACGTCTTCTCCAATTTGAAGCTGCATAGACTCATTATCTTCACGGCACCCCTATCCATGTTCCTTGAGACCACAGTGCTTGATTTCTCCGCATTGAATCTTTGGCCAAATTCCATGCAAAATTGCTCCAATATGTCTTGTAGCATCTTGACCTGATCCTCTGTTGCCTCTGCAAAAAGAAGTATGTCGTCAGCAAAAACATAAACGAGATAAGCCCACTCCTTTATGCCCCATTTTAATATGTTCCCAAGAACAATCTCCCATCGCCATGGAGATCCTTTGTGCCTATCTTTCCATGGACAGAATGAAAATATACGGCGATAAAGAGTTTCCTTGTCGTATTCCGCAGGTAAGAGTAAATGGTTGAAGGGGCTCACCATTCCATAAAAGTTTAACTGACGTTGTCGTTAAAAAGGACATGATAAGTGAAACTCAGTTGCAAGGTAAGCCAAGCTAAACCAGGGTATCAACTGCTTGAGTAATGGGTGAATTTTATTCACCTGGACTTTCATAATGAGGTTACCCAACACGTTTAAAAGACTTATTGGTCGAATTGCTTGATTTGATCTAGTTGTTTAACTTTCGAAATGGGATCTTTTTTTTTTACCCAATTTTTAATATACCATGCAAAACTAACCCAATTTGCATTTGTGTGCCAAAAATAACCCAAACTGGTTCCCGAAACGCAAATCACGCACTCCAAGAACACGGATCAACGTTTGTAAAGAAAAAAATTCAAACTATGAGCGGGGCCGCGCACCAGGAACGCGAGCTGCGTTCCCAGTATGATGGGAACACCATTTGTTTGACGACCTTATATTCCTTTTGTATCTTTATTGCGTTCTATTGAACAGCCCTTATTGCATCCACTTTGGATGGGAACACCATTCGTTTGGCCAGATCCATCCTGTCGGGGTCCCAAATTGGACGTTTGGTGACCTCGTACCTGCTTGTCGTGTAGAATTTAGTCCTAGCAGTATGGAACTCCACTAGTTCCTCCTCATCTACCTCTGGCTCTGCATCGATATCCGGTCCTTCTATATCATTCTCAATTTGGCAGTTCAAACTTGTTTCTGAGACTACATCTTCTTAATCGTTCAATTTACCTTCCTCGTTTTCTTCATCTGCCTCTGACAAAACAGTATCTGCTGCGACATCACATCTCTCCTCCGTGCCACTGCCACGATGAGAAGGACCTCCGACTTCAAAAGTGGATTGTCGTTACGGAAAAAAGGAAAAAGTGGCAAACTCTGCCACTGTGGTTGCAATATTGATATGTTCATCTTCTTCATACGATGGTGTTCAATTTAGGTTCGGCATGTTGGACTGGAACGGGACGTCGGCCATTTGTTACGGTTCCAATCACAGCGAGCTGTGCCATACATCTCCTGCAAATCTTCATCGTCAATTATTGCACTTGGATAATAATAAATCTGCTGCAATGTAGCATCTCATCTAGGGTTACGATAGCATAAGTTAACCCTGTCAATGGTTGGACGCAACCCTAGTTTTATAATTACACGGGAAACAAATTTATCGTAAGTTGTATCAGGAAGAATTTTGATTTTGCGCGGTATATTTGGACTTCTATAATCAAGACCGTAATCAGTCATTATTTTGTGAACGCTATAGTATAAAAAAATAATAACCTCGGTTGAATTCATTCTTTTAGGTGCTTTGGTAGAAAGTTATAGTGACAAGTGAAATGAATTTGGTAGAAAGTTTATCTGGAGTTGATACGCTATATGATGGGTAATGGATTGAATGAGCTGGTGAAGAAAGGGGTTAGGGTTTATATAGGTAAAAAAAAGCATTTTGGGAGTGAGATTTTTGAAATTTCCTATGATGTGAAGTGACTAGAACATGATTGATGGCAAGGAATATATTCAAATTACTGCAAACGCACTCCCAGAATGTGCTGCTAAAAATAAATTCTCTGCACCCCAATCAAATCAAATCTGGAAATTTGGAATCAAATCTACTAGGGTTGCAGGGAAAAGCCAGAAAACGAGTTCCAGAAGTGCGAAACGCGCGCCGGGAACACGGGCACACTCCCGGAATGTAGCCTCACTCCCGGAGCGCGTTCCGCATTCCCAGCGTACGTTACGCGTTCTCGACATGGGTAGTTCGCGTTTTGAGAACCAGATTGGATTATTTTTAAAACCTTAACACGAATTGGGTTGATTTTGCATTGTATTTTAATAATTGGGTCCCAAAAAAGAAAAAATCCTTCGAAATGAGCACTATCACTGCCTCGTTCATCTCTCTAAAGAATTCACCACCCTCCGCCGCATCATGCACAAATTTAACGTCCTGCGCAAACTTGACAACCTGGTCCTTAATAATTATTCTTTTATAACTTGATTAGTTGGATAGAAGTTATAATAATTGGTGCATGACACTTTCATTTTAACGAATAAAGAAATTTTTCACAAATAGTGTTCATTATTTCCTTACTTTTTCAAATTAATAATCTTTATTATTTTAAAGTACTCAAATTATATAATCCTTAAAAGTTTACAAAAATTATTTAAATTTAATACTTAATATTTCACAAATATAGTCAAACTAATGCCTATTGGTTAGAGAATTTCATATTATTAGTCCTTAATGTTGTACAAAAGTAGTCAAATAAGTCTCCATTGTCTAAAAAATTTCATATTAGTCCTCCATATTTAAAAGCTTAAATAAATCACGATCTTTTCTATCGACTTTTCTTAAAAAGGGACTCATTTGAGTAAATTTGTAAAATATTGATGATTAATATGAATTTTTTATTCAAATAATAGGAACTAGTTTCATTATCTTAGTGAAACATTGACAACTAGTATAAATATTTCTAAACAATAGGCGGGATAATTTACTATAGACTAAAACAATAACCGAAACCTCTAATTTTTTTTCCTCCAAATTTTCAAAGTACTGTATTATGTCATCTGACATGCACAATAAAATATATTTTTACCACGTGTCATATTGTGTAATTTGACTATATTTGTAAAACATTGAGAACTCATTTAAATGCTTTAAGATAATAGGAACCAATTTAAAAAAATAATGATAACGATAGAGACTTATGGTGCAATTATCCACGACATTCAATAGAGAAACAGTTTAGAGTACATATCAGGTTTGCATTGAAGACTATAAATAATATAGCTAGTAAACTCATTTCTAAAAACTTAAATCTTTTATATAAATTAACTGCATTAACCTATGAGACTCATTAAAAAATAATTCAATCTACATATAAGGAAAACATGTGCAATTAAAGACAATAAATGATAAGATAAAATAACATAATCTTTTACGAAAGTTACATTCACTTCTGATGAGACTCAATGAGAAATAATTCAACTGCGTCAAAAAATGTGCCAAATAGATCTTCTCCAAAATGAGGTGAAAAGAAGAAAAGAGAGAGCCTCAAGATATCTTCAATTTGTCCACTTCTTCAGACCCCTCTCGCCATGTTGTG
Organism: Cordia subcordata; assembly: GCA_028554755.1. NCBI lineage: Eukaryota > Viridiplantae > Streptophyta > Magnoliopsida > Boraginales > Cordiaceae > Cordia > Cordia subcordata. Next base: position 10,365,068 of record JAPTOF010000001.1, on the reverse strand, counting down.
GGGATGTGATCTGTTTGTTTTCTCAAACAAGTAGTGTGACAATTGGCTTGCCCAGGTGCCAGCCTTATAACTGCTTACATTGCAGCAAAAGATTGACCAAAAAATATATATATACATTGCAGCAAAAGGAGAGACTGAGTGAGAGTGTGAGAGGGAGAGAGAGAGAGGAAATAAAGCTTAAGGAAGTGGTTGCGAGCCACCTCAGCAACAGTGCTTTAATGTTACCCTCAAAGTATGATTCAATTAATTAATTAAGGTTGAAGAGATTTTTAAAATATATGGTACATTTACATTTGAGTTTTCTTTCTCTCATGCTTGACATTAGTAAGGCCAACTCTAACAAATTTTTTTTTTCTATATCTAAAAGATTTATTGTAGCATTTCTTTACATGTAAAGATTCTCTATTTGAGTTTTATTTCAACAATTTTTCTACATCTATTCAAATTTTTATTTAAGGGAATTCTTATTTCAGTTTTACTCCAACCGCTTTCTTATTTTAAAATTTCTCTAATATTAGTTTAGGGGATGGAAGGGCTATCTCCAAATTTGTGAATATCAAAAAGTACTCTTGGGGATTAAGATTTTATCACCAAATATAGAGATAGACATAGGAAATATATTGGAGTGATTTATTCCTACATCTATCCTTACATTTGGAGTAAAGTGAGTCTTAGGGCTATTGTTACAGTTGCTCCAAGGGATCATTTAATATATTCATGAACCAAATTTTGTACCTAGAGATTAACTAGATGGTGGTTGAATTTCGTCCTTTTTTCAATGATTAAATTTCGAGAATTGAGTTTTGTCATTTAAAAAAAGAAAGAAAAAGAAAGAAAGAAAAGTGCTGTATTGTTTACCGTTTTGATTTCTTTAACGCTTTTTCATCGTGTTGTCGACACCTTTATTCTCCATATATGAGATAGATGATTTTTTTATTTATGGCAGTGAAAGTTGGATTATTGTATATTTGTGAACTAGACGACTTGGTCCATCAAGCCAAATCTTATCATTCTGATTTCCCTTCTCTAATCATTTCGCCATAAACAGATTTTTCTGGTCCCTTGTGTATTTCTGTTGTCCAACCATTGTCCCTAGGGGCTTAAGATTAAGTTTCAGAGCAATTATTGTTTATGGCACTCACTCAATTGCAACGATAGGCTCTAAAATCATATTTACATCTTAATTTTTTTAATTTATCTTAAACAGAATCATACTAAATTTATCTCAAAACTCATAATTCAATAATATACACTGACATAATATTTATTTTGAGTCAACATCTTCTACGGTAAAAGTTCCACACGAACCTCATCAATTATTTTACATGTGTTTAGTCCCGCAATCACCAAAAAAGAGGGAAAAAAAAGTTACAAAATCTGTTGTATTCAATTATTTAACATTTTGCAGAATTTGGTTAACATTAATAAAGTTGGCTTTTAATATTCAATGCACTTGGCATACATAGGATTCTCAAGCTTTTCAGCTTACACCTTTTCTATGTTTATCTCATTGACCTCACGGGCATGCTTAAGTGGAAATTAGGGTTGGTCAAAAAGACACCAAACATTCATTAGTGTCTCCTACTACATTCCATTATCTAGCTTTTAGCAAGATTCTTGCCTCCCTTTAGGCAGGCTTTTATGTTTGCTCATGTGGGTTTCTTGAGATTTATTAGTCAAACACCCTACATTGTCATGCACTCAGGGGTCCAACCCGCCAGTTGGCATTGTTGCTTAAAGAGATCTTTTACTTCAATTTTCAGTACCATATCTAAAGAAGAATTATTTTTTCATATCCTAGTCTTTCCTAGAATTCCATCATTAACGCATGATGTCTGCTGTGTAAATTATATGCATTACACATTTAAGATTTCAAATAATTATATAGCAAACACAACAGTTTTACAGTTAGTACTTGGAAAATGTCAAAGCTTTTTGTTTTGTGAATTTGCACCTCTCTTAAAAATTTTAAAGTTTTATTTTAAGATAAATCGGTACGCACTAAGAGATTTAGTGTAAGATAGTCCTTTTAAGGTAATTTCGGAGTAATGATTTTCTTCATGTAGAAAGAATTATATGTTTTGACATCCTCATTATGTGTGATTTGATTTGGAAGAAATAATTTTCCACAGAAATATAAAATCTGATATTGAGGCAATTAACCAGTTAGCAAATTCAGAAATAGATGAGTAATTGACATTGAGGTAACTAAGTCAGCAAAGTAATAGACAACTAGATCACACTTGGATGGATATGATTGGACCACAAGCACCAACTTAAATTGATATGAAGAATCAGAAAATTTTGTTTCAAGGTAGTGTGAGAGTTTGTAATTTTTTCATATGGTTGTATAGTGTAGCAGGATTGATACCCAACGCAAGAGTACATCTACATAGGTATATATATAAGATCAAATTGGTTGAGTAGTGGACCCGTCAACAATTGTAGTCCTTCTTTTCCAGAAGTTGGTTCAAATAACATATAATACCTACGATATTGTGCGTGTTACACACTAGTTCTAAAACTAATTTTTTAGACGAAATTAAATGTGGGAATAAGCAAAAGTTTTCTTTGATTTTTGCTTTAATTTTTCAATTAACGATACAAGTTAGTTTAAAGACCTCTTTTAGAATCTTTTTAATTTAAAAAACAAGAAAGACTTTTGAGAGTTCATCTGCAAATATTACCGTACACCAACACATGGTGCATCTCCTGTGCACCATTTTCAAAAAAAGAAAAGAGAGAAGATAAATGCATCAGCAAAAAGATCTACATCTGTTGTTTGCTCTTTCTTTGCTCCTCGCTCTTCTCACTCTAACAACACTCCAGTTCTAATAGAATATCTTATTACTCTTTTTTCTCTCTTGCAACAGAAATGGTGGTGTTACTGGTTGTTGCAACAGTGGTGGTGGTGAAAACAATGGCTATTGTTGTATAGATACACGTGTGTGTATGTGTGGAAGATTCAAAGAAAAAAATGATGAAGATATTTACGAAAAAAGACAATGAACATTTTAAATTTTGTTGAGTTGAGATTTGTAAACTTAAGGTCTGAGATTTGTAAACTTAAAGTCTACAAGTTGTGAACATAGTATTCATAATTGGTAAAAATTGGTTGAAGACATATCGTTCACAAGTTGTGAACATATATTTTTTAAAAAGTTATGAAAGATAGTTTATCAATTATGAACATATAATGTAAAATTTTTAAACATATAGTATAAGAGTAGCGAATAATTAAACTTATGAATATATCTTATAAAATTGTGAACAATAAAAGTTTTGAACATATGGTATAAAAAGTGTGAACTCATAGTATAAAAATGATAAACGTGTGTATTGTTCAAACATTGTACAGTGCATAGTGCTAATAGGATGCACTGTGAATATGGTCATAGTATAAGCACTGTGAGTTTATCTTATTACTGTTTTAAAAATATTTAAAATAAATAAATATTCCCCAAGTTTTCCCAAATTGCACAAATCCTTTGCTAGGGAAACAAAGCCAAGTTCGAATACAAAAAAGCATACTTGTTTGGAAGGTTTTTATTTCATCACTTCTGGCTTGAGGGATTAGTCTCAAATCCAATATAGCATGAGGATACTCTAGCCAAATAAATAAATAAATAAATAATTTTTTTGTATTCCATGCTTTACAAAAGTCTATTTGTTTTTGATAAAACAATAAAAAAAAATGTTTTCAATAGTTTTTTGAAATCCAAAAACCAATCTTATCTAAGTACTAACGATTAACAATTAAATTATCATATGATCATAATAACGCAAGTCACGATGTGACACCTCTCACTATTATTAAAATTATTATATTAAATTACCTAGTTGTATTTTTTTTAAAAATGACACATAATTTTCAAACTTAACTTTTTTCATCTAAACTAATGGAGCGTGAATTACACTCTCTTTTCTTGCACGTATGGGTGTCAAATATCAGAATTTGCTATACTAGTTTATCAGAATACCTTCATTTAAACTTATATTATAATTTTCTTATCTTCACTTTATAAAATTAAAAATAAAAATAGAAAAATAAGAAATAAAATAAAATAAAATTTTAAAAATAAAAATTTAAAATTTCAAAATTAGATTCAAAATAAAATTTTCAAAATTAAAAAATTTTAAAAATAAAAAATTTGAAATTTTAAAAATAAAAAATGCAAACTAGAAATATAAAAAATTAAAAATTAAAAATTTTATATTTTATATTTTCAAGTTTCCTAATTTTTAATTTTAAGTTTTCAATTAGTTTTATTTGTAATCTTAATGGAAAAGAAGCAAACCGAGAAAAAGATAGTAGGGGTAGTTTGGTCCTTTTTGAACCTTATTTAGCTCTATTAAAATATTAATAAAGAGGGGGAGATTGTGCCACTTTTTAAAAAATACAAGAGAATAATGTTGTATTTTTTAAACCACAGGGGATAATTAGCTATTAATATAAACTATAGGAGAATAACGTGCATTTTACCCTAGAAACAAATAACATCTTTACAAGCTTATTGCTAGCCAAAAAAAAAAATTAATGAAATAAATTGCCAACATTATCTTCTAGATTTGTATAATTATTTTGAATGATCCAAAAATTTTACTCTTTGGCATGACCTCTTAGGTCATATCGATGCTGTAACGATGAGATGAATTTTTGAAAGTTTACATAATCATCCATATAAGAATGAAACAATTCTTATATCAAGTGAATTTCTATGTTACTTACTAGGCAATCCTTAAATAAGATTGGTGTTGAATTGTCTATATTTTCATAATGAATTTAAGGGGATATGTATTAGTCTAATGAAATATTTTATTAAACGCCTATTATCATATTCCTAGACCATTATTTAAGAGAATTAAATTGCTTAGATTTGTTGAGAACATGATACATAATATATTGTAACATAATTGTGCAAGACCAACTGCTTATCAAATAATTATTCACCATTGGTCAAAAAAAAATATCCTCTAAATATTTTCATTGTGCGATATATGTTTCTATTGTTCAATCACAACACATCAAAACAGATCTATGAACAAGAGTTGAGAATTTTTGTTAAATTCAAAATTCAGTCAATTATTAAATAGTTTGTACTATTAACGGGAAAAATGTTAATAACATGTCCTGTTAATTGTTAAAGTAGTGTTCTCAACATTAAGAGGAAAAACAAAGCTGGAAAGATGAAAGTTTTGTAGGATACATATGATCTTTGCAGTAATCAATATAAACTATAAGTTCAAAAGATTATTTATTTGTAAAAAGTTGCAAAATTCATTGTTATGAATTATTTTATTTAATCAATTAGGTCATTATTTAGTTTAGATTAGTCTATATAAGTCAAAAGTTAGTTAGTTTGGTTTTTATGCTAGCTAATTAATAATAAGTTCAATTGATTACTTGGTTAATTAGTTAATAAATTATTTAGTTAGTTTATTAGCTAGTTATCTTATTAAAGCACATTAGATTATGTAAAATAATTATATTAGAGGTATTTTTGCTTTAGGACACATTTAAGGTTTATGTTTACATTTAAGACAAATTATATTAGGTTTCTTTAATTAAGTTAAGACATTTTTAGGTTAGTAATTAATAAGTTAGCATTTTTAATCAGGACACAATTAATTAGCTAGGATAATTATCTATGTTAGAAATATAACTTGGTGAGTTAATTATATTAGGTTAACGTTTTATTAGTTAGTTGTGAAGATTGGACTAAAGAAAGAAAAGAGAAAAATAACACCCTAAAGCATTGAACCAACTCCTTCTTTGTTAGTGCCATATATTTTTATATAGTTTTAGCATTCGTAGTTTTTGTAGTAGAAAGAGTTCAGAAACTACATCAAATTCAAACCTCAACTTTAATTAGTTTGTAATTTTAGTTGTAATTTATTTTTGTTCATTTCATGTTCTTCATAATATAAATACTAAATTCTTGTTTGATTTCTTTCTAAATTTATTTTATGTTATTATAAACTATTTACTCAATGTTTATCATTAACATTTCCAACATAATATTTACACAGTACTGCTAATACAATTATACCTCAAAAATTTAAGAGGTTTTATAAGATTCCATTTCATCTTTCAAAAAGCTTTTGAAGATGATATATCATATTAATTATCTTCTAATTTGAGGCCCCATGAACAATTTTTAAATTTTATGGGTTTTGCTTTTAATAATTACTCAATAACAAATATAAAAATGTAAAATATAAAAAGTCATATTTGTAAGACATCTAAAATTAAAAAAGAAACATAAAAAATACACGTATAAAATTATGTATATATGATGTATAGAACATATGAAAAAACTTAACAATAATTATTTTTTAAGGTGTTAGGATCATCTTAGCTATCTTTTAATTTAAAGCAAAATCAATAACTTTAATTATTATGGGCTTTATTTTTATTAATCATATAATAAGAATTAAATTACTGGCCAATTAAAAGGAAGGTGGGATAATTACCTGAAGGAATCAGGTAGAGACACCATACTTAATTCAGTTAAACAAGAAAATAGTCAATCTAAACCAGAAACAGTTTATACACTAACTATAAATATCTGTGAACATTTTACAGGTAGGTTTACAACTAATACTGAGAATATTAGGTCACTTTTACAGAATCTTAAGTGTCCTACTTTAACCTCATTAGGTGGTATAAGGATGTATTCCTTAGTCGCGTTATGGAATTACCAGAAGCGAGTCAGTCCCATTGGAAATCTAAGTTCATTGATGGACTTCCCCATTTATTTGCCGAGAGAGTTAAGAAAGCTCTTAGGGAAGGAGTGTCAGCTATAGATTATAATAGTCTGAGTTATGGCACCATAATAGGCAAATGTATCCAAGAAGGTTTAGCTTTATGTAATGAGATTAAGCTTAACCAACAATTAAAAACCAACATCTTATAGAAAAGAGTCAATTAGGACATTTCTGTGATCAATTTGGTATAGATATGCCACAATCCAGTAAGGCTCATAGAAAATCCTTACTTAGGATAGAAAAATTCAGATCCCCTAGTTACCAGAGAAAAATAGCAGCTAGGAGAGAGAGAAAACAACAAAGATTAGAAGCTAAAAAGAAAAGTGGTTATAGGAAATCACGTGGTAAAAAATATAAAGACAATATACCAACTTGCTATAAATGTGGTAAAGTTGGTAATTATGCTAGTAAATGTTGGACTAAAAAGAAACTTAAGCAACTCAATATAGATGAGGAACTTAAGACTAGTCTGATGAAAATAATGCTTAATTCGGATTCAGATTTACAATCCACTTTTGAGTCTGATATTACTCAAGCCTCTCAATCCTCAAAGGATTTACATCACCTTCACAATAGATATACTGAATCAGAATTTATTTCTTCTTCAGATGAATGTAAAAAACCTAATATAGGTTGTCAGCAATGTGTCAATAAAATACAGAGTGAGGAAGATAATAATTATTATAAAATTCTTTCTCAATTTCAAGATTTTCAATTAAATGTCTTGACAAATGATAATATTATTGAATTCTTAAGAATAATTAAGGATTCAGAAATTAGAGATAAAATTTTAGACTCCTTAGGTAAGAATAAGGAATTAGAGGAGACAATAGAGTTTCCGCATAAGGATTTTGTGTCCGATACTCTTAAGGAAGTTAGGAGAAGATTAGAGGATATGAATAAGCCAACCTCATTAACCGCAGTCCAGGATCTTCAAATAGAAGTAGAAAACTTGGAAAAAGAGATAAAAATTTTATCTCAAGAAAATATAATAATAAAAGATCAAATAGGAATTCTAACTAATAGGTTAGATAAAATGGATAAAGGAAAAGCTATTATCCAAGAAAGTGGAATAGAAATAGATCCATTTTTAGGAAAGATGGAGTTTATAACTTCACAAAAATGGTTAGTCAAAATTACTCTTTTAATAAAAGGAGAGTTTAGGAAAGAATTAGTTGCTCTTATAGATAGTGGAGCAGATTTACATTGTATTCAGGAAGGATTAATTCCTACAAAATATTTTGAAAAAACTACTCATTCATTAAGTTCAGCAAGTGGTAAAAAAATGGAGATTTTATATAAACTATCTCAGGCTTATATTTGTCAGGATAGACAGTGCATTCCAACTAGTTTTGTGTTAGTTAGGAATATGACTAATCAGGTCATCTTAGGCACCCCATTCTTTCATAAGATTTTTCCCATTAGAGAGATAACTACTAAAAGAATTATAGGTAGTTTTGAAGGAACTGACATAATACTTAATTTTATTAGAGATCCGGTCACCAGAATGTTTAATGAAATGGTTGACTTAATAAAAGCTAAAGGTAATCAATTAAATTATCTTAGGCAAGAGATATCAACCTTAACAATAAAGGAAAGGTTAACTAATCCAAAACTTCGAGATAAAATCCAATTGATAATAAATCAATTTTCTTCAGATATTTGTGCTGTTCATCCTAATGCTTTTTGGAATAGGAAGAAGCATATAGTTTCTTTGCCATACATAGATGGTTTTGATGAAAAGGATATTCCTACTAAGTCTAGACCATGTCAGATGAATCAGGAATTTTTGGAATTTTGTAAGAAGGAAATAGATAGCCTTCTTAATAAGGGATTAATAAGAAAATCTCATTCTCCGTGGAGTTGCACAGGATTTTATGTCAATAAACATGCAGAGAGAGAGAGGAGTACCTAGATTAGTTACTAATTATAAACCTCTCAATAAAGTTCTTAAATGGATTAGATACCCCATTCCTAATAAAAAGGATTTGCTTGATAGGGTTCATAATGCATGTGTATTTTCCAAGTTTGATATGAAATCTGGATACTATCAAATACAGGTAGTTGAAGAAGATAGGTACAAAACAGCATTTGTTGTACCTATAGGGCATTTTGAATGGAATGTTATGACATTTGGATTGAAAAATGCACCTTCTAAATTTTAGAATATTATGAATGATATATTCATACCTTATAGTGATTTTATGGTTGTTTATATTGATGATGTATTGGTATTTTCTAAAGACATTGAAACCCAATTTAAACATTTGGATATTTTCAAAAAATTAATTATTCAAAATGGGTTGGTTGTATCTAAACCAAAAATGCAAATATTTCAAACTAAGATTAGATTCTTAGGACATTTTATTGAAGATGGGAAAATAATTCCTATTGATAGAAGTATTGAATTTGATTCAAAATTCCCTGATATTATTCCTGATAAAACTCAATTATAGAGATTTTTAGGTAGTCTTAATTATATTCTGCCTTATTATAAAAATCTTGCTAGGGATACAGCTATTTTATATGATAGACTTAGGAAATCCCCTCCAATATGGTCAGATAAGCATACAGAGGCAGTTAGGTTAATAAAATCTAAAGTAAAAGAACTGCTTTGTTAATGATTGCCAATCCCACATGGTATAAAATTGTAGAGACAGATGCTTCTGATATTGGTTTTGGTGGTGTTTTGAAACATGTACACCTCATTTCTAAACAAGAATATTTTGTTAGATATCATTCTGGGAAGTTGAATGATAGCTAGCAGAATTATGCTACTGTTGCTAAGGAGATTTTAGCAATTGTAAAATGTGTTTTAAAATTTCAAGATGATCTTTTAAATCAAAAGTTTTTAATAAAAACTGATTGCCAATCTGCAAAATACGTGTTTAATAAAGATTTCAAACATGACATTTCTAAGCAAATGTTTGCTAGATGGCAGGCCAATTTAGCCTCATTTGATTTTGAAATCAAACATATTCAAGGAAAGAATAATACTTTACCTGATTTTCTTACTCACGAATTTCTACAGGATGCAACCCCCGGATAGGGGAGGAGCCCAAAAGGGTAGGGGAAAATATGCCCGATCAAACTACCCAAAAAATCAAGGCCATGGGAAATATGCCAACAAAGTAGTTGTGGTAGGGGAAATAAGGCCCCAGATTACCATTACGCTAATAAAGCGATTCAATTGGCTGTTGAAAAGGCTGAACACCGGAGAAATACACTTCGGCTGAGAAGATGGACCTTAGACTCCCATATCCAAATTCTCCTGTGTATGCTGAATTAATAAAATTCATTGATGACCAGGAGAAGAAGGCTGGAGATAATAAAATCTCATTTGCCTCAGCTCTAAATAATACGGAGCATGATGATTCCTTGTAATATTCACAAGGTAATCAACAGGAAATAATCCTATATCTGTCACAGAGAGATCTTGCATATAAACAGGATCCTTGGATACTCATGCAAAAATATCTTGATGAGTTTTCCTTTCCAGCTCAGTCATATAAGACTAGACATCATTATGGGAATATACTCATAAAAACATTCTCTACTGAATTTGAGCATTTCAAGAAGAATGGCAAGGCAGATATGATGTCCAGAGATATTGCTTATAGCAAAATATTCATCAAAGGTCTCATTAATCCAGATGAGTAGGGACTGAATACTCATAAATTGAGAGACTACAGTTCATTCAACCTGAAGACCCCAATGCACTATTCCTATTGGGATTATGCGGATGCTTTTACGAAGGTATTTTACTTCGAGAATGAGCAGCGGAAGCATTCATGGTTTGTGAAGATTGCTGCCAATGTGATCAATAAGGAGATTCCATCTTGGTTCATAATTTGGTGGAATTTCCTTGGTCCAAGTCCGACAATATTACCGGAGCCATTCAAAGGATTATATATAGAATGGTTGGAGTGTTCACCGAGAGTCGCAAATCTGGAAAACCAGCAATAATATGTTGAAGGTACGGCGTCCATGTATTTCTTTCTGGAATTTTCAATCCCATGGATAGTCAGATGGATACCAGAAGTTGGACATACCCAACAACAACATATTCCATGTTTGAAGAGGATATTTTTCACAAAATTCTGGCATAAGATGATCCAGAAAGATCCTAGCACAGGTCAATTATTTGCTCAGGATCAGATCAAAGAGATTGAAGATAGGATTTCTCAATATAAGGAGGAATTAAAGGAGAAGAAAAAGAAGATGATTCAGGATTCTCCTAAATCACCCTTTGAGCAATTTGCAATCAAGTTGCTGAAAGAAAATCCAAAAATATCATCACAAGAGATTATGATGGCATATATGGATCAAATCAAGGAAGAGATGGTCTAGTTCACTCAAAAAGTTGAATCTTCATCACCATCGAAGATGTTAATGGAGGCGTCGCAGCAGTAGGGTAGCAGATATTTTTCTCTTGCAGGTCAATCACAGGATCCAGAGGAAGGAGACTATTCATTGGATGACGTGTTCGAATCAATGAAAGACGTGTTACAGGGTCCATTGCAAATAAAGCAAAGACAGGAAGAATCTTCTGGTCCACCTCCACAGGATAAAGATAGGTTAGGTGGAAAGTAGATTTGTAGTATAGGATAAATCAAGTTTGCTTTCTACTGTAGATAAACAGTAGGTTTTACTTTTTACTGTAATGCACAGTGTCTGTAATTATTATTCCCGGATTCCAAATAAGTGAAGTCCGCGAAAAGTTGCTTTTAATTTTTGTTTGAAATTCAAGCACACAAGTGTCTATAAAAGCAAGACTCCGATATAGTGTTAGGTGTGTGCAGTTTTATTTTTTCTCTTTTCAATTTTGTAAATTTTGAAGTTTGTAATAATATTCTAAGCGTTCCCTTCCAAGGTATTGTTTTTTTTTTATTTTCTGTATTTTCATAATTTATTTTTGTTGATTGGAAAGGCCTAATGGAAGGCTGATCCCTGATGGATTGTCATAACACTATGCTATCATAGAGCGTGTTTTAGGCCACTTTAGACCTCGAAGATAATCCTCAAGTACTCCGCTGTCATCGTTAAGGTCTTGAGTATAGGAAATATCTTAGAAAACTTCTTGAGATTATGGTTCGAAATATATGGCTAGATTCTCATGGAGCTTTTTGGCCCTTTCATGCCATTTTGATGTTTGTTGGCGCTTCTATGGGCTATCTTTGGTTTCAGAAAGAGTCTAGTTATATACTAGGTAATTACCAAGAATCTTTACTCTTTGAGTTAATCTAAGATATAACCTAGACTTAAGGACTCATCCATGTCCGTAGACTGCTGTCTACTTGCGGTCTAATCCCCCGGGCCTCTTATGGTATCAGAGCCATGGAGCCATGAAGTTTCTATGGTAAGTCATACTATATGATAGATAGGTGTTATTATGATCCATCATCCCTTTTCCCCAATAATATGTTGATGAATATTTTCAGAAAAAATGAAAATACTGTCAAAAATAGTAGGAAGGAAGAATATGATATTCCTCAGAATTTGGATTTGTTAAATAAATGGACAATTCCTAAAATTGAACCTAGGATGATATATTCCTTTTGTACTTTTGAGAAATTAGGTCTCAAACAAGTTGTGAAAACTTGTGAAGAATATGTACCCATCCATAATGATGAGTTGACTATTAAATTGTTGACCATTAAATTGTTGACCTAAGATGATATTGATGCATATATATCAAAATATAAGTTCTTGCATATAGGACTTGTACAGGTTGCTTTCAAGCCCTTAACCTTATCAGGTTTGCCGGAAACATTTTTGGCTGTATTACGTAATGCACGTAATCTTAATTGGAGACAATCTCTCATAGGAATCATGGAATCTTCTCTTGCTCATTGTCCTATTTATTTTAATGCTTATCCTAATTTGCAACTATCTTTGTCTGATATGAATATTTTGTATGCGTTAACTTTATATGTTAAAATGCATGGATATAATTATATTCCTGGAACAGAAGTTTTTTGTATCTGTTATAAGGTTTATTTTAAGCCTTTATACACTTTGAATCCTAAGTGTAAGATGATGAATACAAATCAACAAGAAACAATTCTTTTTGAAACTAATTTTAGTAGATCTAAAATAACTACCAGAAGATCTATTAAGTGGGATGAAATAAATTTCCCTGAAACATGGTTAGCTAAAAAGATACTTCCAGCACAACCTATAATTAATGAGGATTTCGTAGATGCAATCTAAACATCCACTGGGGACATTCAGATCCAATTCCATAGGAAGAGTACAGGATCTAGTACTTTAGGTTTAGGAACTTCTAGAATACCTAGATCTGTTTCTACTCATTCTTATATTTCACCCATAGACTATAGAGTTGAGTTACCCAATACTGTAGATAGTTCTTCTTCTAAATCAATAAATCAGGAAACCTTAGGTAATAGAGTCCAAGGTATCAGAATAAATGAAGATAATATAGTTCAAGGTATATATAATAATCCTGAACGAAATAACTTTGAACCAGAAATAACTGAGTCAGAAGTTAATTTTCCAGATTAATGGATAATAAAATCAAAATTGTTTTTAGACCAAGAAGCCCAGCTAAGAAACAAATACAAGCTGAGTTTAATAAACCAATATATCAAGATTTTAGGGAATGGTTTCATATGAATTTCCCTAAAGAAGAGAAAAATATTCTTCAGGATCAGTTCTACTATCACTTAGAACAAATAAATAGAATTGAGGATTTTATTCGTTGGTTTTGTGATAATTATCTTAGACCACATATTCAGGTCTTAGAAAGAATGTGGAAATTAAAAAATGGTGAGGAAATAGAATCTTTTTATCCACCAACTACACAACCTATCTTAATGGAAAAGGATAGAGTTAGGTTATATGCTAATGCTTTCTTTAATATGCAAGAAAATGAAATCTTGCAAGCCACAACAAAACAAATTAATTATGTGGTTAAACAAAATAATTTTACTAATCTTTATTTGGTAGCCTTAGGAGAACAAATAATGTTTCTCAATAACAGGTTATTAAAAACATATATTGAAATTGAGGAAATAAAAAAACAACTCAGTAAATCTAACACTGAGCAGGGAGAGAGTAGCCAAATTAAATCTAATCCTATTCAACCTCCACCTGAAATAAAAAATTTTATTTTAGAACCAATAAATGAATTTGGTAAATTACTTGATGATAAATTTAAATCATTAAATATAAATGTAATTACCATAGATGATGTTCCAAAATTAGTTAATCAGATAAGACAACAACAAATTGTTGATGATAGTTTAAATAAACTTAGGGCATACAATAGTAAGTTTGCTCAGAAACCAGTAGGTCAGAAATTTTATTACCCTAGACCTAGTCCTCAGGATATATTGATTGAGGAACCATCCCAGGACCAATATTTTTATAATGGCAAGACCATATATGAATGGAATATAGATGGGATGACAGGCCAACAAATTTATAATACTATTCATAGAATGATGATGTATGCTACAATTTGTAAGCAACATAATAATACGGATAGAAATATTGCTTTAATGATCATAGCAGGCTTTACTGGGTCTCTGAGTGGTTTTTTCAAAATATTTTGTAGGAATTAATCCTTTCGGAATACAATTTAAATATGCTCCACTATCTATAAAAGCAACTAATTCTTTCCTAAACTCTCCTTTTATTAAAAGAGTAATTTTGACTAACCATTTTTGTGAAGTTATAAACTCCATCTTTCCTAAAAATGGATATATTTCTATTCCACTTTCTTGGATAATAGCTTTTCCTTTATCCATTTTATCTAATCTGTTAGTTAGAATTCCTATTTGATCTTTTATTATTATATTTTCTTGAGATAATATTTTTATCTCTTTTTTTAAGTTATCTACTTCTATCTGAAGATCCTAGACTGTGGTTAATAAGGGTGGCTTATTTCTATCGTCTAATCTTCTCCTAACTTCCTTAAGAGTATAGGGCACAAAATCCTTATGCGGAAACTCTATTGTCTCCTCTAATTCCTTATTCTTACCTAAGGAGTCTAAAATTTTATCTCTAATTTCTGAATCCTTAATTATTCTTAAGAGTTCAATAATATTATCATTTTTCAATACATTTAATTGAAAATCTTGAAATTGAGAAAGAATTTTATAATAATTATTATCTTCCTCACTCTGTATTTTACTGACACATTGCTGACAACCTATATTTGGTTCTTTACCTTCATCTGAAGAAGAAATAAATTCTAATTCAGTATATCTATTGTGAAAGTGATGTAAATCCTCTGAGGATTGAGAGGGTTGAGTAATATCAGACTCAGAAGTGGATTGTAAATCTGAATCCGAATTAAGCATTATTTTCATCAGACTAGTCTTAAGTTCCTCATCTATATTGAGTTGCTTAAGTTTCTTTTTAGTCCAACATTTACTAGCATAATTACCAACTTTCTCACATTTATAACAAGTTGGTATATTGTCTTTATATTTTTTACCACGTGATTTCCTATAACCACTTTTCTTCTTAGCTTCTAATCTTTGTTGTTTTCTCTCTCTCCTAGCTGCTATTTTTCTCTGGTAACTAGGGGATCTGAATTTTCTATCCTAGGCAAGGATTTTCTATGAGCCTTACTAGATTGTGGCATATCTATATCAAATTGATCACAGAAATGTCCTAATTGACTCTTTTCTGTAAGATGTTGGTTTTTAATTTGTTGGTTAAGCTTAATCTCATTACATAAACCTAAACCTTCTTAGATACATTTGCCTATTATGGTGCCATAACTCAGACTATTATAATCTATAACTGACACTCCTTCCCTAAGAGCTTTCTTAACTCTCTCGGCAAATAAATGGGGAAGTCCATCAATGAACTTAGATTTTCAATGGGACTGACTCGCTTCTGGTAATTCCATAACGCGACTAAGGAATACATCCTTATACCACCTAAATGAGGTTAAAGTAGGACACTTAAGATTCTGTAAAAGTGACTTAATATTCTCAGTATTAGTTGTAAACCTACCTGTAAAATGTTCACAGATATTTATAGTCAGTGTATAAACTGCTTCTGGTTTAGATTGACCATTTTCTTGTTTAACTGAATTAAGTAAGGTGTCTCTACCTGATTCATTAAGGTAATTATCACAAAACCAAGGAATAAAATCCTCAATTCTATTTATTTGTTCTAAGTGATTGTAGAACTCATCCTGAAGAATATTTTTCTCTTCTCTAGGGAAATTCCTATGAAACCATTCCCTAAAATCTTGACATATTGGTTTATTAAACTTAGCTTGTATTTGTTTTCTAGCTGGGCTCCCTGGTTTAAAATCAATTTTGATTTTATTATCCATTAAACTAGAAAATTAACTTCTGACTCAATTATTTCTGGTTCAAAGTTATTTCGTTCAGGATTATTATATATACCTTGAACTATATTATCTTCATTTATTCTGATACCTTGGACTCTATTACCTAAGGTTTCCTGATCTATTGATTTAGAAGAAGAACTACCTACAGTATTGGGTAACTCAACTCTATAGTCTATGGGTGAAATATAAGAATGAGTAGAAACAGATCTAGGTATTCTAGAAGTTCCTAAACCTAAAGTACTAGATCCTGTACTCTTCCTATGGAATTGGATCTGAATGTCCCTAGTAGATGTTTAGATTGCATCTACCAAATCCTCATTAATTATAGGTTGTGCTGGAATTATCTTTTCAGCTAACCATGTTTCAGGGAATTTTATTTCATCCCACTTAATAGATCTTCTGGTAGTTATATTAGATCTACTAATATTAGTTTCAAAAAGAATTGTTTCTTGTTGATTTGTATTCATCATCCTACACTTAGGATTCAAAGTGTATAAAGGCTTAAAATAAATCCTATAACAGATACAAAAAACTTCTATTCCAGGAATATAATTATATCCATGCGTTTTAACATATAAAGTTAACGCATCCAAAATATTCACATCAGACAAAGATAGTTGCAAATTAGGATAAGCATTAAAATAAATAAGACAATGAGCAAGAGAAGATTCCATGATTCCTATGATAGATTGTCTCCAATTAAGATTACGTGCATCACGTAATACAGCCAAAAATGTTTCCGGCAAACCTGATAAGGTTAAGGGCTTGAAAGGAACCTGTACAAGTCCTATATGCAAGAACTTATATTCTGATGTATATGCATCAATATCATCTTTGGTCAACAATTTAATAGTCAACTCATCATTATCGATGGGTACATATTCTTCACAAGTTTTCACAACTTGTTTGAGACCTAATTTCTCAAAAGTACCAAAGAAATATATCATCCTAGGTTCAATTTTAGGAATTGTCCATTTATTCAACAAATTCAAATTCTAAGGAATATCATATTCTTCCTTCCTACTATTTTTGACAATATTTTCATTTTTTCTGAAAATATTCATCAACATATTACTGGGGAAAAGGGATGATGGATCATAATAACACCTATCTATCATATAGTATGACTTACCATAGAAACTTCATGGCTCCATGGCTCTAATACCATAAGAGGCCTATGGGATAAGACCGCAAGTAGACAGCAGTCCGCGGACATGGATGAGTTCTTAAGTCTAGGCTATATCTTAGATTAACTCAAAAAGTAGAGATTCATGGTAATTTACCTAGTATATAGCTAGACTCCTTCTGAAACCAAAGACATATAAGTTAAAAGTTAGTTAGTTTGGTTTTTATGTTAGCTAATTAATAATAAGTTCAGTTGATTAATTGGTTAATTAGTTAATAAATTAATTAGTTAGTTTATTAGCTAGTTATCTTATTAGAGCGCATTAGATTATGTAAAATAATTATATTAGAGGTATTTTTACTTTAGGACACATTTAAGGTTTATGTGTTACATTTAAGACAAATTATATTAGGTTCCTTTAATTAAGTTAAGACATTTTTAGGTTAGTAATTAATAAGTTAGCATTTTTAATCAGGACACAATTAATTAGCTAGGATAATTATCTATGTTAGAAATATAACTGGGTGAGTTAATTATATTAGGTTAACGTTTTATTAGTTAGTTGTGAAGATTGGATTAAAGAAAGAAAAGAGAAAAATAACACCCCAAAGCACTGAACCAACTTCTTCTTTGTTAGTGCCATATATTTTTATATAGTTTTAGCATTCGTAGTTTCTGTAGTAGAAAGAGTTCAGAAACTACATCAAATTCAAACCTCAACTTTAATTAGTTTGTAATTTTAGTTGCAATTTATTTTTGTTCATTTCGTGTTCTTCATAATATAAATACTAAATTCTTGTTTGATTTCTTTCTAAATTTATTTTATGTTATTATAAACTATTTACTCAATGTTTATCATTAACATTTCCAACATAATATTTATACAGTACTATTAATACAATTATACCTCAAAAATTTAAGAGGTTTTATAAGATGCCATTTCATCTTTCAAAAAGCTTTTGAAGATGATATATCATATTAATTATCTTCTAATTTGAGGCCACGTGAACAATTTTTAAATTTTGTGGGTTTTGCTTTTAATAATTACTCAATAACAAATATAAAAATGTAAAATATAAAAAGTCATATTTGTAAGACATCTAAAAAAAAAAAAAACGTAAAAAAATACATGTATAAAATTATGTATATATGATGTATAGAACATATGAAAAAACTTAACAATAATTATCTTTTAAGATCTCATAGAAGGTGTTAGGATCATCTTAGCTATCTTTTAATTTAAAGCAAAATCAATAACCTTTATTATTATGGGTTTTATTTTTATTAATCATATAATAAGAATGTAAAAAGAACAATTACAAAAATTAAAAAAATAAAATTACAAATTCATATTTATAGCATGTTTAAAAAGTGTTAAAAAACAAAAAAGTTCACTCAATAAACCCTTGCAAAGCACGGAATATATATATATATATACATATATATACATACATACATAATACATATATATATAGACATACATATATATATACATACAAACATATATATATATATATGCGTGTGTGTGTGTATGTATGTTCCAGTGGATGGATTTGGCGACAGACACTCCACCAACCTAATTTCCAAAACTCAAAGACCATGGGCCAGGACCCAAATCCCAGCACTCACCAATCGGCCCATCAGCCTCATTTATTTTAATTCAGAACTAGCACACACAACACCCTCCATACAACCCAATTCAACCAAACACCACTCGAGTCCCAACCCTACCACTTAAAGCCCCTCAAATAAAACACAATTTTTGTCTTTTCTTTAGAGACCAAACCATAGGCCCATAATTCACAAACACGCGTGCACAATTCCTTTTCTTTCAACAATACACGCACATCAGAAAATATAACGGGCAGCGAGCATAATAAAAAAAAAAAAAGAAAAAAAAAAACGGAGCTGAAAGGCTGAATCAGAAAATAAGGAGAGCTTGGCTCTCTTGGCTAGAGAAAAAAACAGAAAAGAATATGTTCTCTTCTTTTTCTTTTTCTTATTTTATTTTCTTTTAGCCTAGATTTAACTAATAACATGTTTCGCTGAGCTTATTTGGACTTATAAGCTACAAAAGTAAAAAGGATGTGAATGAGTACTTTTTTCTAGAAGTTTATAAGTTGCAAAAAAAGCAAAGCCAAACAGGTTTTAAGTCGAGGCTGCACTTTTTTGCACGTTCTTGGAAAATTTTTGGAGTGAATAATTGGAGTAAAAGTTGGGTTTTAAGCTTCAGACAAAGGAGAAGAGCAATTTAAGCTTTATACACGTGAATTGATGTTTATGAGCTTTGATTTCAGTTTTGAACTCTCTTTAAACATGTTGAGCTAAATACCTTGGCTAGAGTTAGATTACTGATCATGTTATGGTGGGAGCGTATGAAATGATTATTTGTGGACTTGTGTGGCACTTTGTTGCATGACTAGTAGAGAATGCTTATGGCTTTAACATGACATGTCCCTATTTTTGTTTAAAGTCTCAAGAGAGCTTGTGCATGCTTGGCTTGCGATTTTGCATGATTATTAGTTTTATAATTAACATGAAACATTATTAATGTATGAGCCATAATTTAATGTTTGTTAGATTTGACTAATTGTGCATCAAATAAGCTTACGATTAATCAGCCTCACTCTTAATTTGAAACACAATAAATAGATTTGCTTTAATTAACTAGTCAAATCAACTTAGGTTATTAGTTTAGTTGTAAAGCCTTGATTATTAGGATACAACAATGCTTTAATTTGGCCACATTAGACATAGAACTCCATATTTGGTTAAGGGTAATAAGACTAACTAATAAACTAATGTACTAGAGCACAATCTACTGCCTTTTGGCCCATAATTAGTCAATTCAATCTCTAGCCGAACATAGGAGATATCCAACCTAGACCATTTTCAGCACCAAAATCTCCCTATTCCTATTCTCATTGATTCCTTCATTAATTTTTCATTAGATTTAGTTTACTTTCTTGCACTTAATAGTTTAGTTTATAGTTCCATTTAAGTTGAAATTCCATTCACGTCATTTTTTAATTACACTTAGGCATGAATAGATTGAACTTAGGACCCCTCCTATGGAGATGATTCTGCTCTCAAGTATATTATGCTACTCTTGATTTGTACACTTGCAGGTAAAACTTGGTTGAATTTGCAATTTCCCTATTTGGCCAAATTACGTCACCTAGTTACCTACTTTGTTAGTTAATTGGAAAATAAAATATGATAGGTAACAAAAAAATATGTTATATTCTACTCATGCAATACACTGCTAAAGTGAGTATTTATTTCACTTTTATATAATTTTTGTATACGATGTCATATGGCATTCTTTGGTTGTTTCTCTATTATTTATATTTTAGTTATTATGCACTTTCCTTGTCTAGCCAAATTATGTCACCTAATTACCTACTTTATTAGCTAATTGGAAAATAAGATACGATAGGTAACAAAAAATATGGTATATTCCACTCATGCAATACACTGCTAAAGTGAGTATTTATTTAGCTTTATTTAATTTTTGGATATGATGTCATATGGCATTCTTTGGTTGTTTCTCTATTGTATATATTTTAGTTATTTTTAATAGTTATTCAATTTTTTATAATGTAAATAAAACGATAAAAGATCTTTTGAAAGATTGACTTATTTTTAACTTTAACCTTAGTGTTACATAGAACCCATGGTATTTTCTTTAATTTTGCAATGTTTTCACAGTGGTAAGTATGGTATTTTTTTAAGTTTTGAGAAGTTTTTAAGTTTTGAGAAGTTGAGTGTCACATGAGTGTTTCTTTTTGTTTGATACATGGAAAAGAGTTTCATTTTATTTTTTCATTTAATACTGTGGTGATGAGATGTCACGCACCATGTGGTTACTTTTTTATTTTAAAATATTTTACTTATTTCTGAGTAGTTAATCTCAACCTTTTACAAAATAAATAAAAAAATTAAAAATAAATTACTTTTCTAATTTAACGTTTTTATTATAAATCTCATGGCAAGAGATAAAAAAAAAAATAGGTTCAATATATTATCAAATCTTTTAATTTATAGAACTTATTGACATTTAATTATATAATCATCTAGATTCTAAAACATAAAATATAAAAACATATAATACCCATAGCGTCGCACGAGTCAACAAGCTAGTCTCTCTCTCTCTATTAAAATGATTGAGTACGGTGCTATGTGTCACCCTCTCAACCATTTTAATTTTTCTTTAACAAATTGATATGTTTTTCTCTTCTTTTCTCTTGTATTATAAAAGTGAACATTTATTCCTTTTTTCACTTTAATGATTGAGTAAGATGCCACGTGGCACACGTTGATTACTTCTTTATTTGTTATGTTTTATTCATTTTTAATAGTTATTCAATTTTTATATATTAAAATGACTGAGTAGGGTGTCACGTGTCATCCTCTCAACCATTTTAATTTTTCTTTAAACAGTTAGTATATTGTTTTTCTTTTCTTTTTCTTTTATTACTAAAGTGAATATTTATTCATTTTTTCACTTTAATGACTAGGTAACATTTCACATGGCACCCATTGGTTACTTCTTTATTTTTTATATTTTATTTCTTTTAATAGTTATTCAATATTTTTATAATATTGAAAAAACTTATAAAAGAAGATTTGAATTTAAATTATTTTACCTTCTTAAATGATAATTATACATGTGGTTTTGGATGGAAAATGAGTTACAACAGTGCCATATGTCGTATGACTAAATAAGGCAACAACATTACGTCACATAATACTAGTGTATCTGCCTGTGACATGCACATGTTTCGATATTTATATAATGTGATATAAATAAAAATTATAATGATTTTAAAATTAAAGAGTATTTTTGACAGTTATTTTGATATTTATATAATATGATAATACTCGTATGATAAATGAGAAAAATGAGTATTTTTATATTTTTATAATTGTTAATGGTCAAATTTGACAATTAATGTAAGAGAGAAACATAAATATATTTTGTTATATTAAGAGGGTGTTTGGTTTGGCTTTTTTTTTTTTTTCTGGTCAAACCTGCTTAGAGCTTAATTTATGCTAATAAAAGTATTTGTTTTAATTAAAAATGTACTTTTTTTAAATGGCCTTAAGTAAAAAATAAAAAGCTCTCCAACCCCAACTTTTGCTTTTTATGGCTTTAAGCATTTTGAAAAAAAACAAATTTGACCAAATAATTTATTATATTATTCTTACCTTTTTATTTTTATTACTAAAATGTCTTTACTCTTTTATCTTATGTTTACCTTTTTAAATTATATTTTAATGTCCTTAATAGTTATTTTAACCATATAACTTACTTTTCAACCCACTTTAATCAAACATGTAAATACTTATTTTTATAACTATAACTTTTATACGAACACATAACTACTTAAAGTTGATAATAAAAAAAGCTATTTAAAGCCAAAAGTACTTTAAGTAATTTTTTTATAAGCCAATCCAAATACCCTCTAAATTTTTGACATTGAATACAACTTTTAAATCTTTGTAGAATCTAATAACTTAGGAAAAGATTCATGAATGATGTAGATTGACACATTTCTATTATTTATTGAGCATCTTTTTAAGGTAATAGATTCATCTTTTCTTTTTTCTAAAAAATGTTTAGTTTTTTTCTTTTTTAAAAATGGCGTGCAAAAAAATGACACGTGGCAAAAAAAAAAAGAAGAGTTGATATTAATGCAACACTTGATAGTCACATAATGCAGTATACTCTTTTTTATTATATAATTTATATAATATAGATATAGATATAGATTCTTGAGAGCTGCCATGTGTGCTCAAAATTTTTTTTTTGTATATTTTTTAACTGTTAATCTTAATCTATTTGACAACACTCCCCATTGACCTATACTATAATTGTCGAGTAGCGGTATCTTTTTAGATATCATAATATTTTTGTACATTATATACAAAAGCCAAATTACTTCTTCAATAAATTTTTTTTTTTCATTTTGTTCCATTTCTTACCATAATTATAATCCTTGGTAAGGCTATAATGATTTAGTGGTATCGAGTAGCGGTATCTTTTCAGATATCATAATACTTTTTTTATATTATATACAAAAGCCAAATTACTTCTTCAATAAATTTTTTTTTTCATTTTGTTCCATTTCTTACCATAATTACAATCCTTGGTAAGGCTATAATGATTTAGTGGTGTACTATGTATTCCCTTAGACATTATAATATTTTTTTATTATATATACATTCCCGTCACTTTTGTACCTTTGTTTAGCATTTATTATAAGTTATACAATATCCTAGTTGGATACCGTACCACGCTACTTACTTCTTCAAATTTTTCATATAATAATAATAATAATAGGTGAACGTGCTGTAACAATTAGACAGAAAATTGAGATAAAAGGATAAAGATCTAAATTTTATGAATATTTAAATTTTCAATAAAACTTATTAACCTTTAGTTATCAATTAATGATCACATAAAATATAATAGAAAAATATAATATGTGTGCATGAATATAACCACTAGTATTGGGACTTGATACTTTGTACTCTAAATATTATACACCTACTTAGTATTATGTATCCTACGGTAGTATGCTCACAAATTTGTTATTATAAATTTACAATTTTTATACCATATGTTCATAATTTTTAATTATTTACGAATTGCATGTTATATATTTACAATTTTAATACTTTATATTCAAAACTTTTGATTGTTTATATTATACTTATAAATTACTCTTATATTAAATGTTCACAAGCTTTATATCACATGTTCACAAAGATAAATTAGACGTTTATGAATCTTTATGATACGCTCACAATCTGTAAATAATATGTTCACAACTTGGAATGATACGTTCACAATTTTTGAACGATTTTGAAACTCGTAGTCGGAGGTGTTACAGGTGTTGGATCAACGATCGAATTATTGTGTTGTGTTCGTCAGTGTGAGGGAGAATAAACTCGTTAAATTTCAAATTGATCTGATAATTAGATTGTGAGATTTATTGAGTGGTGCACAATGCACATTTGGGTGTACTATACTTTGGTTGCATGGTATAATTTGCATCAGCATGTTTGGCTAGACTTATTTGAGGCTTATAAGTTGTAAATAGTAAAAAAACATGTAAGAAATAATTTTTTTGAAGAGATTATAAACAACAAAATAAGCAGAGAGAGCCAAACAGGCTCTATATGTAAATAGGTGACCCCCACGACAAAATAAGCAGAGAGCCAAACAGGCCCTACATGTAAATAGATGACGCAACTGCCAAACCTATCTGTCTACACCTCAAAGAAACCCAAAAAGAAAAGACTCCTCTCTCTTCCCGCCCAAGCCCTCGATTTGAAAAAGAAAAAAAGAAAAGAAGAAACGTGTTATCCTTTCTGTACCTACCAAAAAAACTCGCACACATCCACTCTCACGCTTCCAAGTCAAAATGGAAACTAAACCCAACTGAGAAAAAAAAAAAAGCCATTCTAACATTTTCACGTTATCAAATTCACACAAAAGTAAAAAATATAGTAATATTCAACAAATAAATACAAAAAAAAAAAAAGAATGCAGATGAGAGAAATTGGCTATTCTTTCAACTTTAGGGTTTGTTAGAAATGGCTGATTCTCCTCAGCCTTCCAAGACCCCATCCTCCACTGCTCGCACTTCTTCTAGTAATGCTGCTCCTGCTGCGGTCCAAGTAGGCCCCCCCCACACACACACACACTATCTGTCTCTTTATACGCATACACACATATATTTTTATATTTGTATGTTTATTTATTTAATTAATTTTTTGTTTGTTTATTTATTTAAGAATGTATGCATAATTACTCTTTGTTATGTGATTATAACTATGTGAATTTGTTTTGTGGATGAGGATTTTATGTTGTTTTTGAAAATGAGTTTTGGGTAAACTGAGAATGTGGTTTGAAATTTTAGGATTAGGGTTTGGTAGATTTTGTTAATTTCTAGTGATTGTATGATTGGGCTCAATTTGCTGAGGTGTTGGTGTTGTTGATGATGGATTTCGGTTATTTCTCTCGGATAATGAGAATGAATTAGGTGTTACCGGGAGTGGCTTTTTTTTAAGGAAAGTTTAAGTAGTCTCACAGGCGAACCTCATGAAATGTACGGTTCAGATTGAATATATTATGCTTACCCTTACCTTGCTTGAATAAGTGGCCTCCAAGTCATGAGGCAACTTTGCCACATTTTTCTTGTTTTTCCTCTTAAACTGAGTAGGAGTGCTTTTTGTTGATTGTAGGATTGAGTTAAGAATTTTGGTATGTAGATAATTAGCTTATAAGGATATCCAGGAGAAAAGGGGCTGTTCTCATTCTGATGCGTTGAACATGTTTATATTTGAAAAATTCAGCAGGTTTTGTTGTACAATTTATTGATTCAAGTTTTTCATTTCATGCGCAAGAGTTGACTTATGCTTGTTGATAAATCTCTGAGAACATTGGAGCTCTTTTATGATTCAAAACTGTGTAATGTTGATGATCTCAGTTTTTCAGTTGCTACTTTGGGCTGACTTCATTTCACTTGGTAATTGTTGGTTGCACCTTGTGTTTAATGAGAGAGATGCATAAATGTTATTTATCTTTTATTTTTTCTTTTTATTTTTCTCCCAAATTCACTCCATCTTCCATTGTGTCAAACAGTTACTCCCTGTTCTCTTTTCAGTTATTATGACTTGTTAACTTAGTAAAATTCTGAGATACAGGAAGTTTCATGAGTTACTTTATAGTTGTTATGTTGCTTTTACCCATTGATATGTGGGCTCTGATGTCAGGAATCCCCCGTCTTTAGTTATATTAGCAATCTTTCTCCTATCCAGCCCGTGAAGCCTGTAGCAGTTGCAAAAGATCTTCCAGGAGTTGATTCTCCTCCTTTTGTATTCACGTCCCCTCGAACAATCCCATGGAGCAAACCAAGTCTTCCTAAAAGGTTTGATACGTATAGAAGTTGAACTTGAAACTTTTGTTAGTATGCCCAAGAACATGGACTTGTAGGTTGTTGTAATTTGGAGAAGTGATTGTCTGCTGATGCTTTGTGTTTCTCAGGCCCCAATTCTTTCAGTCAGCAAGTGCAGCATTATCTGGCGCACATCAAATTTGCAAAGGAGTAGCAGATGGATCTGGAACATTGGATAGTGACTCAAAAGGTGGGCTGATTCCTTTTGCTGATAAAGAATCTGACTACAAAAGCTCTGTGCATGGTCAAGCTGCCAGTCCCTCTGAATCTGCTGATGCATTCTTGGCAGAGATTGTTAACACAAATTCTAGTGATTCTGTGAGTTCAACTGGTTTAAATTCAGAGCAATCTGATAACATCCCTCAGCCAGTGGATACTAAAACTGATCAAAAGGGATCTGTGTTTAAAGTTGAAAACAAAGATCATGGAGCAACAGGTGCGTGTTCTGCAGTCTCAGAGCAATCTGAAGTGGGCAAAGAGCTGCAGGTATCTGATCAACACACAAAAGTGGCATTTGATTCATCTGTAAATCCTGCTCTGGGCAATCAACACCAAGAACATTCCATTAGTGATGTAAGTGCTGTTCAAAGTTTGTCCGCTTTGCTGATTGTGATAAGAATGACGCGTTGTCTCAGTGATCCTTTTAATACTTTGAACACTTGATGTGCAGAATTCAATTGCTAAGCATATACCAGTTGGAAGTTCAGCCATGGACACTGATTCGCTCTCAAGTGAACAAAAGATTAAGCTCCAGGAGCCCAAATTCAAGGTAATAGAAAAATAGTTTCTCCTGCCCCTCGGTTAATCACTTAGTAGCCAGGTCTTCATTGCCATATGTCTTATATCTAAAGCACTAATACAGCATCGATGCTGACAATAAAGCGTTTGATGAAATTTACAGGGGACAGCCTTTCAATATTTAGTTACAAATTTTAGTAAATAGTCTTCTTTTGCTGATTGTTCATCTTCTTGATTGGTAAATGTTTAGCAATTGTCCCTCCAGACCTCTGTTCTGGGTACTTCCTGAAAATAGTGGACATTGTTTTTCTGCAGAAAAAAAGATGTATATTCTTGATAGATATAATCATATCATATGTTACTCTTATAGCAGATGACTTACCAAGATATTTCTATGTCTAACTGGTTTTGGCTTAAATTTGGATGTAATAACCTAGACCTTTTAGAGTGACTTGATTTGTTAGGACAAGCAAGATACTTATGTTGCTTTTATGAATGCAATGCTTACCTGTTCACCTTCTTGTTCCATATAGTTTGTGAATTCAATCCAGATTGACATATAATAATGTAATCTCACATATTCCCAGAATCAGTTAGAAATGTGTCTTTTTCCTTTAAATGCTATTTTCACTTGTTTTATTTTTTCTACTAGTTTTTCCACTCACCACCTCTCAAAACAACTATGAAGAGGTAAAAGATTACCTACGTGACTGTGCTTTAAGTGTTTCCATGTTTCAATAAGAAGTGTTTTAGATGGTGCTTTTAGTAACACTTCAGGTGGATTTACTTCTTGGCTCTTGCAAAGTCCTGGTAAAGCAAACGTTCTTTTGGAAAGCATATTTTATTTTATATTTTCTTTTGCTCAAAGCTGATTTAGTTAGTTTAGGGAGAGCTGATAGCAAATTACTTACGGACCATTTATAGCAGAAGTGGTTTAGTGTTGCTTGGCCTGGGGTTTATTTTGGAGAAGTCAGATGTTTGGCCTTTTCATTTTACGTCAAAAAACATGCTTCATTCATTGCTACTGATGGTTTTGGATAGGGATCTTATTTATACGTTTGAGCATATCTGAGAGCAGAATACAGTAAGAATGATTGCAGAAATGTGCTGAAGCATTTCAAACTTTTGTGTACTGCCGCTCATGCGGTCATCATTTAATACCTTTGATTTAATCAAAATTAAGTGTATAATCTTGTGGTTGTATACGTATCTAGCAGGAATGACTTCTGAAGTGAAGAAAGATACTACATAGATATTTGCTTTATTTCATAGAGAGATGAAAAATACTTTTGTGAAGCCTTATTTTTAACAATCTTACATTTGAAGGATCTGCAATATCCTGCATTCAGATTAACTTTAATCTGGTGTCAACTGACAATTTAGGACATATTAGATTCATGGAAGACATTACTATGTTTGGAATAATCTTATCTGAAATTTGAAATTGTAGGGCGTCTAATTTTAAGTTAAAATGCTGAAATAAGTTCATTTGAAACTACAAAGTTAAAATCTTACAAAAACTAAACACTAAATATAGTGAGGGCATCATGGGAAATATAAATAGTCTTATACTTTTTTAAAATACTTCACGTGTCCGAACTATAATATAATTTTTGGTATAAGTGACCCATCTCTTTTTCTATAACTACAAATAACACATCTTATGAAAATTATCTTATGAGTATCTTATGAAAAGTTGATGACAATTAATGTCTTATTACATAAGTCATTAAGAAAAGTTAAGCATCTTATGAAAAGATCATACTAAGCACAGCACAAGCCTTAGTCAATGAGATGGGTCGGCCAATTGAATTCCCTTTACTTGTACGATAAGACAATTAATTTAAATTACGTTAATCTGGTTAAAGTTCAAGAGGACCATATTTCAAATTCTGGATGGGTTACCTAACTCGAGGGTTCTCTTAGAATGATATTTATCCTCTATCTATGTGCAAGTTGTAATCTTTATTTTTAAAGCAATTCAGTTTTACATTTCATTGTCTTGTCAACAATCTTAGATGAATTCTCTTAGTTATCTCCTAGAGGTGGTATTTTAAACATGTTATGTTCCCTTATAATTTAGCTTTCTTGTGTATGACTAATTGTGCTTCTTTCTATATGCATGTATGCTGTGCTCATTTTTCATTTTCTTGCTTATCAAATGTTTCTGCAATATGTTCTTCAGTGGAATATTTGTTATATATGACGCAGGCTGGTCAAGACCAACATGGCACTCGTAGGCGTTGTCTTAAATTTGGAGATGGTAAGCAGAAAACTTTAGCAAAAGAACCTGATTCTAATAATGCTTCAGGTGATGTTAATTATTCAAGCTCCCTGGCGGAGTCGGAGATTTTTGATTCATCTTCACTGGATTTGCCTGCAACTCCTGTAAATGAGCAAGTGGCTAAATCAATTCAACCCAAGCTTTTTCCTCAAACTAGTGGAAGTTCTACCTTGAATGGCCCCAAGCCATCAGGCATTGGCTTGCACTTAAATAGCATCCTTAATTCTGTACAACGTGGTGCAACTGTAAGCATGAAATCGATGGAGACTGGTAACTTCAGTGTACGTGGGAAGAAGTCAATATCTCTACTCCGTTGTCATTCGTCTGAGAATGCGAAAAGCTACTCACTTTCATCCAATGAAATGGAGCATGTTTCTGCAATCAATGACAATGATAGGTATGAGAGAGATGAACCAATTGCAGAAAATTCTGCCATGGCATTGTCTCCTTGTGGAATGGAACCTTTAAATAATTCTCTGTCTTTGAAGTCTATTCAGCAGCAAACAACAATCTGTGGAAAAAGGAATTATAGTACTCCTGACAATAATAACATAGTTGAGGAGTCTAGCCAGTCAAGTCCAAAAAAGAAAAGGCAAGCATATATGTGGTATCTTGTGATTAACGATTTTAGTTTGTGAACATAGCTTACCAGAGCGAATGTATGTTTGTCATACAGGAAGAAAATGCCAGATGGTAGTGATGGTGATGGTTGCAAACGCTGCAACTGTAAGAAGACTAAATGCTTGAAGCTGTAAGTTGACTGAACTTTTGTCCTTGTTGAATTTTATTTGCATTTCAATTCTCTGCCATTTGGATCTTTCTTCTTCGCAATTTCAATTCTCTGTCATTTGGATCTTTCTTCTTCGCAGTTATTGTGATTGCTTTGCTGCTGGAATCTATTGTGCTGAGCCTTGTGCTTGCCAAGGATGCTTTAATAGACCTGAATACGAAGATACGGTTCTAGAGACGAGGCAACAGATTGAATCTCGAAATCCTCTTGCATTTGCTCCTAAGATTATACAGAACGTGACTGAACCTATTACAAATAGCTTCAGGGTATCTTGTCCTTCAGAACTTAGATGTTTTGAGTTCACTTTTCTGGATGTTGAAAGATCAACTGTAACTGTTGTGCAGGACGATGGAGCTTGCTTCACACCATCGTCGGCTAGGCATAAAAGAGGGTGTAACTGCAAGAAGTCTATGTGCTTAAAAAAGTACTGCGAGTGTTATCAGGTGTTCACCTCTTGCTGCAAAAAGTTTGTTTGAGAAGCAGTTGAATGCATATCTTGCTTATTATTCCCTGCATGTTGACTAATTCTTTTTGAATATATTTCTTTTAGGCTAATGTTGGCTGTTCTGATGGATGCCGATGTGATGGATGTAAAAATGTCTATGGTCGGAAGGAAGGTAAAATATGTTGTACTTATTGCCCAGTGATTTGCTAAAAAGCTAGTTGGGTGCTAGTGATTTGGTCACAGAAAACTGTCTTTTTTGGCTTGCTATAGAGATGTGGTGATTTGGTTAAGCACAGTCTACTACTAGGATAAGAAACCTTTACATTGCAAGTCCGCGCTCTTTCTTTGTTCCAGTGTCTTTAGTCTGCACACAAGTGGAAAATGGAAAACACTTCAGCTTATTTAAATTATATAATTTACAAAGTATTTTGTCCTTGAGTTTAGATGTTGACTAATAAATGGGACTAGTTTTATGCATTCTTTTCAATTCATGATCAGTGGAAAATGAGCAAGAATAACTACAAGAGTGTAGGTGATAAGCATAAGATGGCATCTTGATAATTTAAATAATGAGCAATTAAACTGTTGACGGACTGAAGTAGGTTTGGAATGACATAGTAAAAGACAGGGTTACTGTAACTTCGGTAACAGAAGGGAAGTCCTTCTAGTTAAGGTGAAGCTGAGGAAAGTTGTGTGGTTTTCGCATAAAATTTTCAATGACTTTGCTCTACTTACTTCTAATTAAGGTGAAGCTGAGGAAAGTTGTGTGGTTTTCGCATAAAGTTTTCACTGACTTTGCGCTACTTAATAAAATAAATTTTACTCAGTTCTTCATCGTTATGTGTATTTCTATTTCAGAATATAGGTGAAATAAAGAAATTTAGAAATGATTTAACTTGTGCAATAACATAATAAGAGGCAAGGTTACTGTAATTTTGAAAAACAAAGGGGGCTCTCTCGTAATAAAGGTAAGTAGAGGGAAGTTACTTTAATATACGAGTAATATTTTCATGATGTTCCTCTACTTTTTCAGATAAATGTAACTCAGTTCTCTGTTGTTCCGTAATCATATGTATTGCATTCTCAGAATATGGTAAAAGAAAGCATTTGGTGAGGAAACAAGATAAAGGTGAAGCATGTGATGTTTCCTTCAATGAGAAGCTGGAATTGGTAGCTTCTAGAAATGATCTGGTGCAAAGTGAGCTCTGCAATCCTCACAACTTGACACCCTTAACTCCATCACTTGAATACTCAAAGTATGTTTTCTTTCAAGATGAAGCTTCAGCTTAGTCACTAAATTTTACATTGCGTTTTCTGCTTATTACTCTACTCTTATATCCAATTCTAAGCAGCCAGGGCGTGGATGGATCCAAATTTTTGTTTTCCTCTGGAAGATTTCTCCGACCACCTGATTCTGCAAACTTTTTGCAGTCCTATGAAATATCTCCAGGATCTTCCCTTAATTGTGATGATCGTGACATGATCCAGGACTCCAGCAAAGGGATTCTGGATCTAGTCTCTTTTGATCAGGAATTGGATTATGGCAATGGAATTGCTGTAAATGAAGTCTCACAAAGATACCATGGGCCTGGCATTGTAGGGCATCATCTTCATTCACTGTCAAGTCCGCAGGATTGGTCTACTAGGTCACAAACCCGAGTAATCTCTGGAACTAGCCACTTTTCACCAGGAAATTCCCTCCATTGGCGCAGGTCACCAATCTCTCCAATGACTTATTTTGAGGGGAATAAATTTCTTGATACAATGGACTCTGATACTGGCTTATACAAGACATTGGAAGATGACACGCCTGATATCCTGAAGGAAAATATAACACCATCCAATGCTGTGAAAGTAAGCTCCCCAAATAAGAAGCGAGTTTCTCCTCCTCATGCCCGTACACATGAGCTTGTTTCTAGCTCATCAGCAGGCTTGAAGACCTGCCGCAAGTTCATATTGCAAGCTGTTCCTTCCTTCCCACCTCTCACCCCAAGCATGGAGCCCAAAAGTGAAGCAAACCCAAGCACAAACAGTTCTCAAAATGGTACTAGCAGCAAATGACAATTGTAACAGGTGCGTTATGTAATATTGTATTTGTAATAGCATGATTAATGGAAGATATATTTCATGGTTTTCTTATTAAAACTTGGTTCTCTTCTTCAT
Source organism: Cordia subcordata (assembly GCA_028554755.1). Taxonomy (NCBI): domain Eukaryota; kingdom Viridiplantae; phylum Streptophyta; class Magnoliopsida; order Boraginales; family Cordiaceae; genus Cordia; species Cordia subcordata. Next base: position 10,332,448 of record JAPTOF010000001.1, on the reverse strand, counting down.
AAAATTTACTTGTGTGATGTTGCTTTGCTTAGATCACTGGTACTTTGACATGTAGCGGAATTTGAAATAGCTCTGAGCTTTTGGGAATTGCCCCTAGATTTCGCCAGGTGCGTGGAAGAATGAAACTTTTAAGTTGCATTTGGTTTGCCTTTATTTTTTCTTTCCCTGTTTCTATTTTCCCGAAGAATGAATACTATGATAGAGTATATTTGGTTCATTTGTGTTTTTGTTTTCATTTTCCAAAAAAAAAAAAAAAATGAACTTTTTTTTCTAGAAAATTAGTAAATATATAAAAAGTTGTTTTCACCGTTTTGAAATGCTGTTTCCTTTAACATGCATAGTTTTCACACTGCCAAAATTTTACAATTTTCACACAGACAAATTTAACATACACGCTCATCCAATTTACACACAAAACTTACAAACAATTTTCATTGTTTTTATTTGTCAAAATAAATTTTATATTTGTCAACTAGATACGTTTTTGAATTTTACAAACTAATTAATGGAAACTATTTTTAGGAAAAATAAAAATTAGAAAACAATTTCCAAAACCAAATGCAACCTTTTTTTCTTCATTCATAGGCTCAATAATCTAGTATGTTTTTTTTATCTTGATTAGGAACTTTGATCATTTGGAGGCATCATGCATAAAGATGTGGGAGAGCGGCAATGCTGCTGCAAACATTCTCTGTCTCTCTCTGACACATATAGTACATTGAAGAAAATTGACCTTATTCCTGAGGGCGTTCTCTCTCTCCTCGCTCTCTCTTTTATCTTCTTCATTCCATCTTAAAACAAAAAAACTAGTGGTTAGTTGAAGTCATACAGTAACAAATTTCAGATTCTTTGAGCTCCATTTATTGGGTTATTATTATTGCTGTCATTCTATTATTTTCTTTGATAGCAATGTAAATGATATTGCTGGCAATGTATTCGACATGGGTACAGACGTTGCTCCCAGCCCTTTCGTTACAACCTTGGTTTTATCTTTTCATTCAAATAAATTAAAATTACTGTCTATTTATCTTTCTTTTTATGTTATGCTACGACCGCCTATTTTGAGGAATTGCGTAACGTCATGAGGTGAGTTTACAGTTGTAAATCGTTTCATTACCAATTTGTTGATTAATATCATAATATGAGCACATCCATTCTTGTAGGTTTGGCACTTCAACTTGACTATTGTTTGTACCTTTGGACGAAAATTACACTACATTCTAAGCAAAACTTCTTAAGATACTGAACAAAGTTTGTGCAAGTGGGAAAAATATGGGCTTGTTTGGATTGGTTTTTTCAAAAGTGTTTTTTTTTAATAACTTTTAAAAAATAGCTTTTTTTAGGAAGTTAAAAATTTTAGTTTTTAAAAAAAGTTATATTTGAATTTTTTCCAGAATTTTAATTTTTTTGAAAGCTAAGTCAAATAGTTATTGTAAGTTTAATGTAATTTTTTTAGGGAAGAAAAAGTATTTTTTCCTGAAACAAAAGCAAATCCAAACAGGCTCTTAGTGTTGTTGAGGAATAAAATTTGGTGGTACGATATATTTTAGCATGGCCAATATAATTTTTCTGTTTGAGAAAAAAAATTATGACTAATAGGGGATAGAGTTAGAGGGTGTTTGGCATTATTTATTTGAGTGCAGTGCTTCTTCAGGTGCTCACCTGAATAAGCAATGCCAAATACCCTCTTACATAGCTAGCACTAATTGATATGCCTTCGCAAATTGATACTAACATTTTAACATGATCCTACCTTGGATTTGTTAGAGTTTGGGTTGAGATGAACGCTGAAAGGAGTCTCTTGGAATTCATTTTTTTCCCTTAACAATAAACTCGGTGAGGTGATTGAGGTGTTAATTGAGTGCTCGTCGTCTCCAAGTGCACCATTTTTGCAACATTGTTGGACATTCCTCGTCCAATTGTCCTAAAAATGATGCCATGCCAAAAAGCAAAGTAGTCTATGCTAAATATTGAGGTTAACACGGAAAAGTACGCTTTGGCAGGAACTTACAAGGAATGGTAATCCCTTTGAGCTTAGAAAGATTAATGGATGTCTGCTGGATGATGATGGTGATGTTGATCTGATAAAAGGGGATGTGGAACTTGAGCTTCGAAATAAAATATTTTGGTGTGGCGCCCCATCTCATGTTAATTTTATATGAGATATATGTTTTATTTATAATGGGCCTAGAGTTGCTTTCAAAATCACATCTAAATTAAATGTGGTTTGTCTCTTAAGGATATCTCAGCTGAAATAGTTGAAGATGAATATGATTCATGATACAGTTTAAATCCAGTCCACTATCCTATATTGAGTGTCCTTAACTTGCTTGATACACATCATAGGGGACGTGGTGTGCACCAAGGTTTGCCAGTTGGTGATTAGGCTTCGCCAGTTAGATTTTTTTTATCACAAAAAAAAAAAAAATTTCTCTAGCAGGAGAGAGAACTGTGAAAATGCCACTCCAATCAAGAGTTATAGGTAACTAGCTTGAGTATAGAAGGAAAATAATGTAGATAAAGTGTTTGATTTTCGTCTAAATCAAGTTCAACATGTTTTGAGTGTATATTCTGTATATGAACCTAAATATGAATACATAATATTAGAGTTGTGAACGTAAGAATATTCTAAGTGTATATTTTGTATATGAACCTAAATTTGAATACATAATATTAGAGTTGTGAACGTAGAATATAATTCTTGCGCATATATAGGTAGAAGTGGCAAATGGGTACCCGTGGGTCAACCCGACCCGTTTACGGCGGGTTTGGCGGGTTGTCGGGTCGGGTCGGGTTGACCCGTTTAATAAACGGGTCAGTGGTATTAAACCCTGAACCGACCATAATGGGTTGGTGAGTTAGGTGGGTTATAATAGCAGGTTAGACGGGTCGCTTTGGCGGGGTTCGCGGGTCATTTTTGACGGGTTTGCAGGTCACTTTAGCGGGTTAGGCTCGTTAGGCGGGTTCACGAGTCGTTTTTGCACGTTTCGCGGGTTGGCAGGTCATTTTAGCGGGTTGGTGGGTTATGTGGGTCATTTTGACGGATTCGCGGGTCACCCGCGGGTTGACCCAACCCAACCCACCAATTTGACGGGTCGGGTCGACCCGTTTATCTGACGGGTCACTAAATCATCAACCATAACCCTATTTTTTGGCGAGTTAGACGGGTCGACCCGCGAGTCTCAACCCGTTTTGCCACCTCTATATATAGGATAAAAGTCATAAATATGGTATAAAACTTGTGAAATATAATATTTAACACTTGTAAATATTCTTTAGTGAACATATACTATGAAACTTGTGAATAAATTTTAATAACATATAATATAAGATTTGTAATTAAAAGTTGTAAACGTAAACTATAAAAGTCATAAACATATAGTATAAAAGTTGGGAGTGCTTGTACATTTCACGCACTCTACGATGTACAGTGCTTGGGCCGCTACACAATATAAGCATTGTGAACGTAAACTATAAAAGTTGTGAACATATAGTATAAAAGTTAGGAGCGCTTGTACATTTCACGCACTCTGCGATGCACAGTATTTGGGCCGCTACACAATATAAGCGCAGTAAAATGTTACTTCTCTAGTTTGTTTAATTAGATGGTTAATTCCTGCATTTCTAAACTTTCGATATTACCACATGCATAATAGTGAAAAGTTTAAAATCAAATTAATATGAATAAATAAAATAATCTTTATATGTTCTAGATTAGTTTATCTTTAAAGAAAATATTTTCAAGTGATTTAAAGAGCCTCGGAAATTTTTTGTAGTTCCAAAAATTTCCATTTATATACTGGTGCCCAAAATGGCTGCCATAACAGTGCAGATGGCAATTGACATATTATAATATTTTTTTCAACAGTGTAGATGGCAATTGACATGTTATAATATTTTTTTCTCAAATAGCTAGCACTTTCTTATTGCCTGCCTTGCATGGTTTTTTATTTATTTAATAATAGACATCAGATGTAGTTATAACAAATTGTTGTTGAATAGAAGAATCGTATATGGTATGAGCAATTCAGCATATAACATGTGCGGTCGAAATTGTTTTTTAAAGTTTTATTTATTTAAATTTTTATTTTTAAATTTTTTAATTTTTTAATTTTTAACTTTTAGTTTTGATATTTTTAATATTTTCATATTTAAATAATTCCTAATTTCTTATTTTAATTCTATAAGTATTTTATTTTTAATTTTTTAGTTCTTAAAATTTTTCAATTTTTTATTCTTTAGTCTTTGCTTATTAGACTTCTTCATTTTCAACTTCTTTTTTTTTAGATTTTCTTTTTATAATATATATAATTAAGAATTCCAAAGTCTGTAGAATAAAATCATAAAATAGTTGCAAAATCATGCTAATATGTTGTTTTAACTTCTTGAACTAATGATATTGATACAACGTAGAGTTCCACTATGATACTAAATAATATTTCAAAATATTTCGTATAATTGATAAAGGCTACAACCCCATAAACCTCGCATAAACTCAGATATAACTTAGCTTTAAGCTCTCTAGTGTATAGTCAAAAACAAAGAAAACTAGAGCGCCTCAACTATAAGATATTGACTTCCCTGTGAGCTGCTAGAAAATTTCAGGTCTCATACTACTAGTTAAAGGAAAACAATGGTGACTCAGTTTAACAAGGCAAAGGTTGAATAACACACTAATACTAAAAGCAGGTGGCAACAAAATTTCTCATTATTGTTACAAAAGAAGATATATGATACACATCTGAGTGTAGAAAAAGTAATGAAACAAAGTTACATTCATAAGGCAAAACTTCTTTTCTCCAAAAGAAGAAAAGTGAAAATCCTTTATTGCTATAGACGACTAGGAGACAAAGCTTGCAAGTATACCATATCCATCCATCTATCCAAGCTGCTCCTCTATTACCTAAAGCTGTTACAACTTATCTTTCCGTTTCTGATACTCGTCGCAATCTTTTCAAAATTGTGACCCCTCAAGCCCCAATGTTGCAGTAAGCCAGCGACAAACTTCATCTGTCTCTTCGGGTATTGTGTAGTGACCAAGCCTGTGTGGCGAAATTAAAAGCTCTGAAACAAGATTTGATTGTGGATGTCAAGTATTACAGTTAGTAAAGCCTAGTACATACCCATTATATGCTCTAAATGTTAGACTTTGAAAGCCAGCTGAACTTAAAGTCCATGCTGATTTCTCTCCGTGTTTGAATGCCACCACATCATCCCCTGAAACAAGAAGTAATTCATGGTTAACATAAAAACTGAAATGCAAGACGTCTTTAGTGATGGAGACAATTTAGATGACTGTTAGTATATCAATTGAATAGGGTATTCATTAGCTCATTATCGTTTGTTGAGTCATTCCAGCGGGTTATATTGAAAAATTTGTCATATCCACAAAATTCAGCCCATCATCAGTTTTTCTCCATGAGATGGCTCTACTAGAAATTAGTGAGAGACAAGGATATGCTTGTGCCCTTGTGTTCCGAAGGCTCTTGTTAGGATAATAAATAAATAAAACAAACCCCTCTCTACAAACATAGACTTTTAGATGAGGTGTTGACTAAATATTTGTAGCACACCAGTAGTTATTATACTTCAAAACCCAGGCTGTATGGCATAAGGTCCTTTGTTACAAAGTATTCTTACAGAAGATCACATATTTTCAGTCTTCTTTCTGGTCTAGACGTGAATAATCAGTTGCATTGAAGAAGAATGATAGAACTATCCCAAGTAATTCACTCTATTTTTTATGGGTTAAAAAATCGATAGACTGAGAATGTAGGAGGACAAGTACATGAAAGGAGACTAGCGTAGCTTCCCAGTCAAAGGTTTTTTGACAAAAGCTTTGTTAATTATCATTGCTTGTGAGAAAATGAAATCGTCAGAGTTAGCAGAATTTTCCGTCAGAAGCCGAGGTTGCTTCCACAATGGGAAGTTCCAGAAACAATGGACTTAGAACCAAAGGACTCGCTACTATTTTTTGTAAAACCACTAAGCATTGGACTAATATTAAGATAGTATTAACTTGAAATTTACGTACCTTCAATTCTAATAACATAGATGTGTATAAAGTGTGTTACTGGTGCAGATATCAACCATGATAAGCCACATGAAAAACCTTGTCAAAATGCAATATGAGACCAGAAAAGAAGCCCTGCCTCATGCACTGCCAAGTGATGGTCATTTGGTGTCGAAAGTCATGCAGTTGCAAGGTTGGAACATTCTAAAAGATGGCTGTCATTCTGGTGGCGGTGGTTTTTTTTTTTTTTTGTGTTGGTTTGGGGGCACATATCTATCTGTCTACCAAGGACTGGCCAATAACAACTTGGAAAGTGACAGGTGATTGGCAAAATATTAGAATTCATGCAACAATCTGCTATCAGAAACATCTTCTTCTAAGGATTGATCTTCTAGAGAAAATTTTGTCTTTCTCCTGTACCTCTAAAGGTAGGGAGAACCTGCATTAGAATTTCTATGTTAGCGTATTACTGAAAGTCACAGTGGTAATTTCTCCTGTACCTTTAAAGGTAGGGAGAACCTGCATTAGTGGTAGGGAGAACCTGCATTAGAATTTCTATGTTCGCATATTACTGAAAGTCACAGTTGTAATTGATTTAAGTGCCACTGAAAATTTCAGTAAGGACATGTCGAAAATCTTATTAAAACCAATATAAGAATGCCAATAAGCAGCTGCTAGAACAACTCTCTCTTTTAACTTTCAAAGGGATATGCAAGTGGAGAAAAAGCATCATTGACATCTTACTCCCCCTTTGTAAGTGACAGTATCACTCAAGCTATTGCAAGTCGCACATCAATGAAATTGAGGAAACTCTACCAATATATCTTTTGCACGCTATGTGATAACTACTTCCTCGTCCAGGATCTCATAAATGAGTGGTAATAACTTCTAAATTAAAATACTTCATTGACTCAGAGATTTTAAGTACCTGAGCCATGACAGAGCAAGGTTGGCAATGAAGCAGCACGCCTTGCTGCCTCAGGTGATCCTTCCATTCGGTTCCTTAGTGTCCTATAAAACAGTAGGTGCTGAGAAGAATGAAGTTTATAATTACTACACACAATTGGTTTTGCTGACATGTCTAACTGTCTGCAAGCCTCAACAGAACTGAAAACATACCTTGAACATGGAAGCCAACCACTAAGACCAACAACTGTCCTCATGTTAACTGGATATGGATTTCTATTCCCATATTGTCCTAGAACATGGCATGTGGCAGAGTAGAGAGCAACAGCAGCACCCATACTGAACCCACCAACACCTAGTTTAACTGTCCAAAGATATATATTACAACTAATTCATGTAATGAAACAATTAATCAAAAACAGTCTTGATCATGCAGATAAAAGGGTTCTGTGTTCTTATAAATTTAATTTAATACTAGTGACCCTTAATAATCTAGTCATCTGTGATAGAAGCAACTATTATTAAAGTTGATGACGTCAAAGAGATTGTGTGCTGCAGTGTTGCCATCACAGTATCCCCTCTTGTCACCTATATGAACAGAAAATTTTGCAGCAGGCAAAGTTCTACTACTCAACTAATTTTTCTACAGCTTGTGGATGGCCATAAATCAAATGAAATTGTTGACTTGATGTAAAAATGCTGGGAGGATAGATGAGGATAGGAAGTATATCAACCATCTCATAGTGTCATAAGAAAGGTTGAAGAGGGAATTAAGATATAAAAAATGAGCAAAAGAAGAAAAGGGGAGAAATTCAGCAGAAATTCAAGAGCAGTTTGATTCATTATTCCTATCTTCTGAAGCATGGTTTCATTTCAATCTCACATTAGATGCAGTTCCAACATATATGCTATATCATATATGAAGTGTAAGGCTTAGGTAAAGATTATACTATCAGCAGGCTCCGTAGACAAGAGATTAGCAACATGAGCAGCTGAAGCATCCAGTCCCTCCAAATCATCAGGAGCATCCTCTGAAATGTCTCCTACATCAAACCCTGATGATATCCAAATTTCCAAGTGTTAATATAACAAGTAAGGGAAATGGGGAGATTACATCAATTCTAAATGTGAAGTGTCAATATAACAAGTAACGGAAACTGGCAGATCACTACAACTCTAAATATTCGGGGTGAAGCACTATCAAGTATTAAAATTTGCCTCAATCTAGAATCCTGAATTTAGAATGAATGGACGATGAAACTAGTGCAGTTATTTTGGCTAAAGAATCTTACATGCAGTGCAAGGAAATCCACCATATGCAGCTAGTGGCCGAGTAGGAGCAGTTGGGCAAATCCATTTAATCTGCATGATGGTTTAATAGACAAATAGGCCCCAAGGTCAGTGCATAAGGTATAGGATGCTTTCTACTCATTATAGAAAAGAAACAAGCTTTGCATGGTATGTGTTGTATGTTGCATGTAAATACAAACAGAAGCTCTCTTATGACCTAAATTTAATATGTATCCTTACATTTGGAAGAGGAAGGCTTTCCAAGAGCTGGGACCAGCTGCAAAAGAAATGCCAATTAATCAACATCAACCATATATAGGGTATAGTGAAAAAATGCATATAGGCCCGCAAATAACAATGAGAAAAAAGTCAATAACAGTATCTCACAACCAAGTTGCACTAAGAAAATTGATAAGCAGACTTTATGTACATTAAGCATCAGCCACTACATTGATCTATAGCTCAGGGACCACCACCAAAGTGGGAAAGAACATGAAAATTTATGGCATAAGTCATATAATATACAAAGCATGCAGTACAAGTAGTCTATGGACATTACAAATTTCAGAAGATGAATATTGAAATGTAAGGCAAGTTACAAAAATTAATTAAACAGCACCAGTTCTCTTTAAATTCAAAGGATATGGCAAGAGAGTGAACAAGTGGTCCCCTATTACGTATCTTGAATAACCAATAACAAGTAGCATCCCTTATTTTGGGTATGATTCTATCCCTTTAGATTCTAGAAAGGCCTAGAGCTCAATAACCAATATAGACAGATATGTCCAAAGAGTGACACTGTCTCATCTCTCTTCTTCTCTGTTGACCCAAAAAAAAAAAAGCAAAAAAGAAAAAGAAATATTAGGTTCTCTACCCTTGTTGAACAAGCCTTGAAAAGCATTTCTAATAAGCAAAATTTTGTAGAATTATACATGTAACACCTGTCCAACATCTATCCAAGCAATATATATGCATAATAGACAAATGCTTATGTGGTAGAAGAAGATATATTACTAAACGAGGACAATGATTTCCATGCAATGGACTCAGTTATTCAATTCAGCACCAGTAGCTTCCCATATAGCCAAGATTATCTCAAAAAATAAATATCTTACCGAAAAAATAGTCAATAACAAGATTACCTTGACCCTTTATCACCAAGGCCATGTAGCCAAACTATAGTTGCTTGATGTTTCCCTTTTGGTCTGACGACATGAGTCCTCCCAAATTCCAATGTCCTAGTTGTCTGGCTACCTACAGAATCGTACAAGCAAGTTTCATAAGACTTCAACCATATCGCCTATGCCAAAAATTTATTAACACACACCACTGCACAAGACTATTCTATGGAAAGAGGGACTAACCGGAACCGATGTTTGACCTACTGGAGTTCATTTTTTCCACTCAAAAAAAGTGAACCAATGCAGAAACCCTGTTGGAACAAAATACAAAGAGCTTGTACAATGAGTAATACCAAAACTCATCATCCCTATTTATACTCATACCGAAGGGTGAAATGGGATACAACCCATGAATCCGCGTTAACCAGTCGTCACAAAAACACTGCATAAAAGCTAGTATGAAAGAGAGAGTTACCCCAACAAAAGGATGCAATTTTTCGCAAAGAAAAGACAAGAAAAGCAGTAACCTTTATGAGCACAGAATCCGCACAGATCAAAAAGAACATCAATGCACAACAATGACCCCATGGGCAGAGCAACCAACAAAAGGTTGCACTCTTCTTTTCAAGGAATCGATGCTTTCATGGACAACAAAAAGTCAAAAGAAGCACTTGCAGCTAAAACAACTCAAAGAATATATTTCAAGAAAGGAATAACAACCAAAGAACAAAATAATCTCTTGTTCCATTCAAAATGTACACATTATAGTTTCATACACACATGTATGAACTAATATTCTCTAACTTATTCTTTTCTTGTAGAATTGTTTCATACTCATTAAGCAAAAACTCTAGAGGTTTAAAGGGTTATTTGGTAAAGCAAGAAAACAATGTGCAGTATGAAGTAGAAGCCATAGTAAAGATCTGATAATGTAAGAGAAAAAGATTATTGAATTTTAAAGGTGGGGTTTTAGAGCTTTTTGCACCAACCTGGAGTTTTTGAGGTTCAAAAGCTATTTGAATTTTGAGGTTCAAAAGCTAAAAAGCCTACTTTTTTTTGCTTTTTAACTTCTCTCCTCTGTGTAACTTTCTTTTCTTTTCACTTTCCTTTGTCTCCACCTTCATTTTATATGCTCATTTACGTCATGACAGGGCGGTATAAGGAATTTTTCATTAGAGGTCACAGAATTGTTTATGTATTTAAATAGAAAATGTTGTTAAAATAGTGTTAAGTAAAATAGTAATTTTTTAAAATGTGAAAAATAATATATATGTACATATAATAATAATAATCATAACAATTAAGGTTTGTGATATTTCATATTTTGAACATAAATAAGTAAAAAGATACTATTTTAGAAATAATATAAGATTATTTTTAGTAAATTTTATTTAGTTGATAAAATTAAGTTTTTACCTCATTATGAAATTATCTAACTAACTAAATAAATAAATAAATTACATATGAAAAAATTTCCTAATTAAATAAATCTTCCACAAAAAGCGTCCTAGATATAAAAAATTTTTAAATTTATCTCGCACAAAAAAATTTTGAGGTACCTAACTTTGAAAATAAATATTAAGCATTATTAAAATTTATTTACTAAAATTACTTGTTTATTATAAAAATTTATTTACTCAAATATCATATACATAAAAAATATATACTAAAAATATCTCTATGAAAAGAACTTCTAAAAAAATGAAAAAGAAATTTAGAAAACCATGAAAAAATTTTAAAATTTTTATACGGACCACTAAATATCTTTTTGAAATTTGAGCGTCGGGGGCCGATGGTTCCAAGCCGTTATCATACATGGGTTCGTTGTACACTCTTTCTCACTTTCTTTTTGCTTTCTCCAGAAGCTTTTAGAAAGTTCAAAATTATTCATTTCTTTTGTCATTGACTTTTTATATTTTATAGTCCATTTAGTTATTCAACACTGGTTCTTTTGTAACTTGCAAAATAAAAAATAAGAAAAAATCTTTTGAAAAACGGAGCAGCTTTTTATAAATGAAGTATACGTTTGGGATTTAGAGAATTGAAAAGAACTAACAAGTATTTTTATGTAGTTAAAGTGTATATGCACTTCAAATCTGACGAGAATTCAATACACTAAGGTTGTCTTTAATAGTTCCTTTATTTTTTCTTTAAATTTAAGCGATTTGAGTTATTTTTTATATTTTAAGATTTTTTATTTTTCAATTATACTCTAATAACTACCCTATTTTCTATAACATGCAGTTTAAGAAAACTTTATTTTAGTTTCATTCTAACAACTCTTCTATTTTTTAAGGTTTTTATAATTGTTGCAATTTGTAGCTATGGGAGACGGGGTTTCAGGGAATGGAGAAATCCTTTATTTATAGATGTTCTGGTTTGGGGTTGAAAGAACATCCAAAATTTAAGAGATTAAATAGAAGAGTTGTTAGAGCACGTTAATGCCAATTCCTTTGAATATAAGGGTTTTTGTTATTTAGGGTCTATTTGGATTGGCTTTTTTAAAAAAAAATAATTTTTTTTCTAAAAAAGTTACATTAAATTTGTAATAACTATTTGATTTGGCTTCCAAAAAAACTGAAATTCTAAAAAAAAAACTCAAACATAGCTTTTTTTAGAAGCCAGAATTTTTAGCTTCTAAAAAAAAATTATTTTTCAAAAGCTGTTAAAAGAAACGCTTTTGAGAAAAGCCTATCCAAACAGGCCCATAAGGGCTTTCCTAAAAAGAGTTTAGGGTAGAAAGGTGATTGGATTACCCGTGAGTTCAATGATTTTTCGCCCTTATAATTTCAAAAACATGGCACATTAGTTCCGGTCATTACATTTTTCATTTGAGTTAATGAAAAAGAGTAAAATGCGCAATTGCAACAATTTTCACTTGTTAATAATAAAAAATTTTAAAATAATTAGTGCAGATATCCCTATCTTCTCCCCTTATAATTTCAAAAACATGGCACATTAGTTCTGGTCATTACATTTTTCATTTGAGTTAATGAAAAAGAGTAAAATGCACAATTGCAATTATTTTCACTTGTTAATAATAAAATTTTTTAAAATAATTAGTGCAAATATCCCTATCTTCTCCTCTAATTTAAAAGTAATGCAGATTCCTTCTTCTAGTTTGAAATAACATGTAAATACACTACTCATAAAGTAAAAATAAAAAATATATCTCCTCAATTATGTAATTCTTTTTGTGTATATGTATTCAATTATTTCAAATTAGAGGCAAGAATCTACACTAATTTTAAATTAGAGGGAGGAATTTATACCATTGTTAAAATAAGAGGATGAATTTGCAAAAATTTACTTGAGTTTAATTTTTTGTTTTGTTATTAAAATTCAAAATGCATTGAAAGTCTATTTTTTACACCCTCTATTGACTCTATAGGAAAGTAATGACAAATTAAAGGTCAATGTGTAACAATTTAAAACTACAAAAAGATTTTATACAACTTTCACAAAACATGAGATAAAATGCATTTTACTCTTTTGTTAATTTTTTGAAATGTGAGATATTAAGTATGATTTAAAGAAAAACATATCTAAAGAATAAAGTAAAACAAAAAAATATGATGAATATGAATATATATATATATATGTGTGTGTGTGTGAAACAAAGGTCAATAAGCACATCTAAGTTTTTTGTTCTCTAATTAGATATAAAAAATAATGTCATAATAATCAAGTTCTTTTTAGGGTAGATGGCTTATTTAGTCCTTTATCTTTTAACTTTTTTTACAATAAGATTGTAATATTTTACATCAGTTTGTAGAGTGACATGTGATTTGTTTATAAGTGGGTATAACTAATAACTCGAGTTAACTATTTTGGACCAGTTGATTTGAGACCCAAGTAGTTATTAGTTATGCCTACAACATCAATCTCGCTCACAGGCCTAGGCTCGGGGGCGTGACAGAATGGTATTCAAAGCCAGTTACCACCCAGTTGCTGGAGCTAAGTGCTATAAGGGACAAAGTGCTACACCAAGTGTGCAGTTGGAGCCATATTTTGAGCCCATAAGTGCCACCTCTAAAGTTTTGCACTATCTGGTCTTGTGTGCGATTATGTCTTTCCTGACGAGGATGTCAGGTTCTCAGCTAGGGGTGAATTTGATATCCCACATCGGTTTGTAGGGTGACATGTAACTTGTTTATAAGGGTGGAGTGAGTATAACTAATAACTTGGGTTAACCATGTTGGGCCAATTGATTTAAGGCTTAAGTAGTTATTAGTTATGCCTGCAACACTAGTCTCGCTCGCAAGTCTGGACTCGAGGATGTGACAAAAATATATTGTTTTAAAACTTGAGTCACTTAGTTTTACAATTTGTGGTATCGTTAGCCTAGAACTCAAAAAAGATTAAGACAAATACAGTGTTTTAAAACTTGAGTCACTTAGTTTTACAATTTGTGGTGTCGTTAGCCTAGAACTCAAACAAGATTAAGAAAAATAATAGCGTTGCTCGCAGGTATAGACTCGGGGGCGTGGCAAAGATACAGTGTTTTAAAACTTGAGTCACTTAGTTTTACAATTTGTGGTGTCGTTAGCCTAGAACTCAAAAAAGATTAAGAAAAATAATAGAGTTAAGATTAATCATGTCAGCGAACATAAATAACAGACAATTTAACAAATCGCAAAGATTAAGGGACTGAAAAATGGCTTTTTTAACTCTTTTTATATTTAGGATTAATGATGTCACTTATTATAAAGATAAGGGATTAAATTATTATATTTTAAAGATGAGGGACTTATTTATCAAAAGGGTCAAAAAGATACCAAATAAATCATCTGCACCTTTCTTTGTTTTATGCAAATTGAGTTCTAAGCCTAAGCATCTAGAACAAGTTCTGCAGAATTATTGCTTATGATATTTCTATGTGGAAATAAAATACTTCAATCTGTTATTGAACGTGTGTTGATTACTATACTTAATTTCGTGATTATTAACTTCCGAAGTTTCAATATTAATTAACTTCTACTCTTGAATAATGTATATAATATCTCTTCTATTTGTTTGGGTCATAAATCTTTAAGATATCACTCTTAATTAGATAAGATATGACTACGGCATTGCCTGTGATGAGGGAATAATTAAATATTCATGATTTTGTGAAATGTTCCTCTTAAGCTTCAAATTTTATCCAAATTAGAGCACTTCAAATGTTGACTAAGTTGGAATTAAAGAGTAGTTCAAGTGATTGAGACTACATTTTTTAGATGTGACGTCTTGGGTTCAAATTCGGTAAAAGATAAGGGGTTGGGTTGGGTTGGAGGGTTTGTTTAAAAAAATACATAAATAAATGTTGACTAAGCTATTTGATTTTTCTTAAGTTTGAGAGCAGCGTTCAAAATCTTGCTATTCTTGACGTTTGAAACAAAAAGGGTTAATTATTTAGATGTCTTAAATAGTGTGCAAAATATTTTAGTTTTGAAACTATCAAACTAAGTTTTTGTTCTTTAAATTATTAAGTGTTAGACATTGTTAGTAATTTTAGTAATTTCCTTTTAAAAACTAATCATTAGTTCAAAAAATAATGTTATCTTTTTATGATCATGGCACATAAATAGTTCAAAAGACTAATGATAACGCTAATTTTAGAGCTAAAATAATTAAAATGATTGTGTTTAATAATTAATAGTTAAAGGATAAAAAATACATTTTAATAATTTAAAAACAAAAAATTTTCGTTTGTTATAGTTTAAGGGCATGTGAAAGAATGGATTAACTCAGAAGAAAGAAGTAAATAAAGAAGACGAAATTATGGGGAAAAAGAAAAAACTCATCCATGTTCACAACCCACTCCAAACAAAACCACCCGGCCCCTCGCACCCCCACGCACAAAACCCTCCACGGGGCCCCCCAACACACACAGAGTAATACAATGTTTCTGTGTGCTAACATTGTTTTCTTTTTTTTAATTAAGAGTGACATCTTAATGTGATCACTATATTGCACATGTTGTCTTCTTACGGTGCATTAAATGTTGAGCTCTCAGACAATAATTGAAAGACGAAGATTCTGCTTGTGGTTATCAAGAATCTAATGGTGCTCATTTTCATGCTTCACAACTCAAAAAAGCAGCATGAAATTTGCATATTCCTCTTATTTCCCATCTGCGGTTTTGTCGTGAAATGCTCCTCAAACCATGATAACGACGAGAACTTTGGTTGTTGTGACAACCTAGTCTCAAACAAAATAAACATTTCTCATAATTGGGAAAAGTTTGAATATATATACAATTCGGAAATAGTGGATTAGAAGAATATGGAAGATTGTTACTAAAGAATGGTAGGAGACATACACGGGTCACGATCTGAATTTAAATTTAGTTCATTGTCTTAAATTGAGTGTCATCGACTTAGCTGGTGCACAATATAAGGAACGTGTTGCGTACTTAAATTCGTTAGTTGGTAGTCGGGCTCTGCCAAGTATACCGGTGGTTAGATTCTGCTGGCTGAATTTCCCTTGATAAAAAAGGAAAAAGGAATGTTATGAACAAAAAGAGATGGGTTTCCTTTGATGCTAATTCCTCTCTTTTTCTTGGTTGATGAGGTTTTTCTCTAATCAATGACAGAAATATGCGGTTAAGCTTGGAGAATTTTTATTGATTTAGGAAAAAAAAATTGTGTGAATATATTCCCAACTGAATTCTTCATTTGGCAACATTATGCGAGTTGTTTGCAGTGGATTCTGATAGCACCATTTGTGTGTGTGCGTGTGTGTTTGTGGTTTTGTGTTTTAAACCTACAACGTGCATAAATGGCAGAGAAGTGTGCAGTCTAGTAAGTTGTCGGTGTTCTCATTTTCATGGTTAATGAATTAAATACTTACAAGTGAGCTTTAGATCACTATTTGTGTTAGGGAAATGTTTAAATAATTAAGATTATTTTTTTACAAATAATAAATTGAGTTTCAATTCTATAAAAAGGGACAAAATTGAGTTGGAGGGGAGGGGTTTAAATCAAAAATTATGGAAGCCTTAGGGAGGAAACATAACATCTTAGAAATTATCGTGAGATAAACATTACAGTACACCATTTGTCATGTGTCGATTGCCTGGCCTAATTCTTTCGTAATCCATTAATATTGTTGTATGTGGTTTCTTCTTTTCAAATTAAACTAGAGCATATTAACTTGTGTGATATACGGGTAAATGAGTATTTTTAATAGTTTTTATTTATTGTTGATATTCGATTATATTTTGTAGTCTATGCAAGGGTAAAATATAAATATATTTTGTAAAACTTAATGCTTGGCAAATATTCAATATTAATCATATTTTTTAATGAGGGATCTCTAGTATATATATATATATATATATATATATATATATATATATATTTGGTTAAAGTCCCCCACCTCCATGAGATTGAATCCAAAACCTCACGTATGGGGGAAATAGTTACAACGACTTTACCTATCTTAATCCTAAGAGATCTCCAGTAATTGAATATAGCATTTTAATTAGAAAAATAAAATCAGAAAAAATGCATAAACATCAATAAAAAGGTATGGACATGTGGTGTTAACAAAAAAGGCATTTATTTTATTTTACATAATATATAGATCAGGAATAAATTCGTTAAATTAGAAAATTGTCTTTATGAAGGAAATTTTTTTAGGTAGGAAAAATTGCATGATATGATGACAAGAGATGTTAACTAATATGACATGAACTGTCTTTTATAATATATATAGATATAGATATACCAACTTACTTGAGAAATAAAAGTTTACACGGTTTGGGGGAAAAAGGTCGCATTTGACAGCTAAACCAACTAGCAAGGAATCATATTGTACAAAATTGACGTATACCTTACATATTGCTGATCATGAAGTTTTTCTTTTTGAGGCGTCTTGTTTGTGGATCTTTATAGGTTTCTAGAAAGTGAAATTAAGAATGCTAGATTTATATATCTGTTTCCCAAAATTTTTTTTAAAAAAAATCGACATATCTCGGCTTCGAGAATCCGACATTCTCATGAATTGTTCAATTTTCATTCCTATATCAAGGGATGAGGATCTGGCTTTTCCAAGCAATGGGAATGCTTTTTAATATAACAGAGAGACAAAAATACTCCTCCAACAAAAATAACTTCTTTTTCTTTTTCTCTCTTTTTTTTTCCTTACATGCACTCAGTCAACACACAGTGAGACAACACACGCTTGCGGTCAAACACACATATGGCCTATAGGTTGATAGAGGATCCTTTGCCCAACCAATCGACTTGAGCCGTAAATGGGCCCAACATGAGGATCTGGACTGGTCCACCTTTTATGTGGGTTTAGACAAAGGATCCTAACCTACCAACCAGCATGCTCATATATAGGCCTACGATAACCCAAATCATGGCTCTTGTAGGCCAAGCCAATGGGAGCTATTATATGGGATGGGCTAGGATACTTGGCCATTAGCCCAACCCATACATAGGTTAGACACTATTCTAGTTTTTTTGTGTCAGGATAGGGGATCCTGACCACTGATGTAGTAGCCCTTATATGGTAATGGGTCTATTGACCCAAATCATGGACTATCTTGGGCCTTGGTAAAGCTATGGGCTCGATACAGGCCTATTTCATTTTTTGTTAGAGTAAGAGATCATCCTCATCTATGGGCCTAGTAAAACCTAATCATGGGCCTAGCCGGAGACAACCCACCATTCATATGTACTTGATGGGTTCGTCGATCAGGTCAGGCCTATGTTCTTTTTAATCTATTTCTTATACATATATACATGCACAACCCAGCTTCAAAATGGTCATGCACTGTGCACTAATTTCTGACTGTTTGAACGCGCTTTTTAATTAAGCTCGTAGGTTGTTATTACCCGAATGACTATTAATTAACAAAAAAGATGGGACAAGTGCATCCATTGGTGTGTATATTAAAAGGGCTTGTTTGGATTGGTTCTATAAAAAGTTTTCTCTACTACAACTTTTAAAAAGTGTCTTTTTAGAAGTTCACATTTTTTTTTTAACTTTTGAAGATATGCTCAATTTTATTTTATTTTTTTAAAGAGTTTCAATGTGTGTTTTTTTAAAGTTTGAAAACCTTTACAATCTTTATTGTACGAAAATATTTCTTTACAGTAACCCCGGAGCTCCATCTTGCTATATAGGACACAGAATCTCTGGAAATATGGCATAGGGTTTATTTGGAATATTATTTCTTTTTTATGAAAAGAAATTTTTTAAAATTTTAGTAAATAAATTTATACTCTCTTATGATACTAAAGTTAATGTTAAGAACGTAATTCTTTTAAAAAAGAAATTTAAGAATGGCTCGTTGTAAGCATCACTCTATACCGAAGTCTGGCGTTCTTCTAAATCCAATGATCGAGTGAATTAATCACAGAATAATATCCAGAGATTAGATATATAGAATGCTTGGGAAAATCCATGTGAATTAAAGAAAAGTCACCTCCAAGACCATCACCTTTATCTGCCTCAAGTTTCAGCAACCATACACATATAGGACTCTTATATTGGCTTTTTGGTAAAAACATTTTTTTTAATAATTTTTAAAGAAAAGTGTTTTCCTTGGGAAGCTAAAACGTTTGACTTCAGGAAAAAAATGTATTTGAGTTCTGTCAAAGTTTCAATTTTTCTAGAAATTAAACCAAACAGTTATTGCAAAAATAGTGTACTTTTTCTAAAAAAGAAAAAAAATTTCCTTAAAAAAAAAAAAAACTAATCCAAACATGCTCGTAGCCAAAACTCTAAAATGAAGAAATCATTATGGGGCCAATATTATCAGCATAACCGGCATCGTCAGTGCTCGCATCCATCATCTTTCTCATGAGCAAACCAGCCTTCTCCCTAGCTCTCCCCGAACCTCTGATTGAAAGATCAGCCACCACAGATGAGAATTCAGGATGGTTTATAGCATCTCTTAAACATTCCTCACTTGCATCAAACAGGGTAACAAGAATTGCAGCTGCACCCTCCTTACTAAACATGCTCCTCCCCTTCAAAACTTCAACCATCAACTGAACAATATTGCTTCTCTTGCTCAAATCAATCAGCCCCTCTTTGAACCTAGCGAGTAAGCATAAGATTGCCAGTGAAGTTCCTGCGAGATCTTCAGCATCAGTGGTCTTCACTAGTTGGAGCAGCACGGGCACAGCGCCTGAACGTACAGCCAACGTGCAGTTCCCGTGGAACTGAACGAGCTCCGCGAGAGAACTAAGCAGGTGATGTGCAGCTTGACCGCGCTGCGCGGAAATGGCCTTTACCAGAGCCTGGATACTACCCGCCACCCCGAATTTCGCCTTGTTCTTGTCTAGCATAGCCAGGCTGCAAAGCAAAGAAGCTGCCCGTCTGGTGGTTTCAGCAGAAGTGCCACTAGAGAGAACTATAGAATTCAGGCATAAGATGTTCTCCATTGATGCCAAAGCCTGCTTCAGATTGGGGTTTAGAGAGAGGTTGAAGAGTACTGAGAGTGAAAGAATTTGAATTGTTTGGGACGATGAGTTGGTGAGAGTGAAAAGAGCAGGGATGGCAACATCTGTTTGTGCAAGCAAGTTTCTGTTTTGTGGGCTGACTTTTGTTATGGAAACCAAAGTTTGCAATGCTTTCTTTTGGTTCACTTCAGATTCTGATTGAGCTTCAGTTAGGCATTCAATAATGGTGGCATACAGTGGAACTGTGGCCATTTGCTCTCTTGCTGAGTTTTTAGGTGGGTCAGGCTCTAGACAACCTTGGACCATAATTATAGTACGCGGTAGAGAAAAATCCTAAAGGGCAAATTACACCCGACCCTCATGATTTATCATAAATACATATTATCCCCTATAATTTTAAAATAGATGCAGGACTACCCTATAATCTTAAAATATATATCACACATGTTTCAAAAATACGTACAAGACCTCCTTATGGTCTTCAAATATATAGCATATATGCCCTCTAAAAAAAATATTAGTACCTATTTCACAACTACAAGAGAAAACATGCACTTACGATAAATAATAGGAGATTCACTACAATTTACCCAATCCTCAAATGCTTGCATATCCTTGTATTCTCCACATAGTGTAAGATGCTAGTCTGTGTCTGTTTTTCCCTCTTAGCAGGCAATTTTGGAGTTTTGTTCGATAATAACATAGTTTGACTAATAGAATAATGAAAAATGTATTACATAGTTGTAAATAACAACAATGCGAAAGGATATGATGAAATCATGAGGAGGCGGGTATATAGACGTGAAGAAAGAGTCTCCACTTCGGGGCACATCTAAAATTTTCTTTAAGTTATACTATATAATTTTGCAGTTATATAAATATTCGTCTTGGTAGAAGGTAAGCATTTACGTCTTTAAAAATTTTGGAAAAAAAACAGTTAAGTTCTTTACTTTCAATTTTTGGAAAAAAAAAAGTCAAGTCCTATACTTTTAATCATTAGACCAAATAAGTTCTTTAATTTTTTTTCTTTTGTTTTTTTCCTTTCCAAGTCCCTCTAACTTAACACTATTAGTTAAAAGTTAAAGAAAAATTAGTTATGTTCAAAAAATGTCATTTCTACTTTTAATGAGGCAAATGACAGGGAATATCTCTCTTTTTTTTTTAAATTTTTTTGCATTATCCATTTCTCTACTTGAACTGGCAAAAAAATCTAGTATTTTTTGTTTTACATTTATTGTTTAATGATTCACTAGCACTTTGTTGACCATTTAAAAAGTTTCAAAATTTTTTAACTAAATAATTTGATAAATATTTTTATCACTTTGGAAAATCTCTTATTACCTTAACTAAATAACTTAGCAATTGTTTGCAAGAAAACAATTTGCTAGAAATAGAATATTTTCTAGTGTTTAGTTGTCACACAAGAAAATATTTTTTGGTGTTTGTTGGGACAATTTGAAATTCTCAATAAGAATTTTTATAGAGAAAATACATTTTACTATTAGTAAAATAAATATAAAATATTAAAAATTCAAATTTAAATTAAAAAATAAGAATTAAAACAAAATTTAAAAAATTTAAAATTAAAATGAACTTTTATATTATTTTTTAAAATGGTTCATTGTTTTATTTTTTATTTTTCTAGATTTATTTTTAATTTTTTAATTTTCAGATATTTTTAAAATTTTAAATTATTTAATTTTATTTTTCATATTTTTAAATTTTTCTAATTTTTTTCATTTTTTCAAAGGGATAGGGATAAGGGTGGGGTGGCGTGCGGGTGGGCCTAATGGAAAAGAAAGAGAGGAGGAAGGGCAAATTTTACCATATTATTCACCCATTTAGCGTTACACACATAATTTAAAGTGTTAAACACGCGCCAATACATAAACAAGCCCAAAAAAAACGTGTAGATGCTGCTATCTCTCTTCTCTATTCACGCTGGTTTCTCTCTCGCTCTCTTCTATATTCTCTCTCTTTCCTTTTTTTTCTTTTGCTATTCTCTCCAAAAAGAATTCATACGGCAGCCACAGTCGTCATCGGTATCGTTCTCATAGTCTCGCTAGCATCGTCACCATCGTCTTGCTCCTGTTCTCTCCTCTTAACAGATTGTTTTTGTGCGCGTGAAGCTTGAAGACGATGAAGCTACTGGTGATTGTGGTTTACACACTAAAATCGACGTTTGAAGGTTGTAAGAAGACTCACCATCTAATGAGGAAGCTAGCGATGACAGTGAAGTTGCATGTGGTGGCCTAGAGTAACGTTGACGAGAACTTGAAGATGGTCGTTTGCGCTTCAATGGCGGGCGCGGAAGGTGTCTTCAAAACAAGGACGACACAAGAAAGGATTTGGTGGTCTTCACGCATGCTGGGGAGACCGGTGGCGTCGCGGTGAGGTAAGGAAGGTGGCAGCTGTCGTATGTGGTGGTTGTTAACATGTTGTTTGCAGTTGCAAATCTTCCAATTCAAGTTTATCATATTTGTGGCTCCATAGGTCTGGCAAATCGTGGAAGACTAGAAGAAGATGAGAGTCTTGAAAGATAGCGTGAACATATTTTAAAAAGTTGTGAATAAATAATTTATTATTATAAATTTATAATGTAAAATTTTTAATCTCATAGTATAAGAATAGAGAACAATTAAATTATTAACGTTTAGAAGTTTTCAAGGTAAAATTTTAAAGTTATAAATATATAATATGAAATTTATAAATAATTAAAAATTGTGAACTTAAAATTAAACATGAGCGATATTATTCGCGTGTGAACAGTATGCGCGCAGTCGTACATAGTTTTTCTTGATTCTACTGTTCCTCGGGTGTAAAGCATCCAGCCTGATGTTGATTGATACTCATACAACTCTTATACTCGACATTAACCACGCTAGAGCCGTCCTCCGCAGAGATAGATTTGGTAGGATGTGGATCCTGACCAATCACATGATAAAGAAGATCATGTGCATATGGAAATAGCTTCCATCGACGATTTCCACGTGACATAGTCGTTGTTGTCCAGCTTCATATGCAATAAAGCAATGAGATATTTTGCATCATAAATTTGAGAATTGGATCTGGAGTCTTGAGGGTTATGCCATCAGAACGAAGAGAAAAACTCAATATATCTGTGGAAGAAAAGAAAGAGAAGAACTCTCAAAAACCCCCACTTGGAGATTAACGGGATATAGAAGAATAAGATGAATACATGAGAAAAAGTAGCCAAGGAAGCTGTTAAAGCTCAAAAAAAAAAGGAAAGGGCTGCCAGAATAATTTTGTATTTCTGATCCCCACATCCACAACAAAAGCACAAATTTTACTGTGCTCTGTAGTTACGGTGCACCTGCAGAGTTTAGTGCTCTTTCAATCGCGTGTTATACATGTTCTATTGAAATAACGTCGTTTAAAATTCAAAAAAATAAATAAAGTACGTTTTAACTGGTGAAAGCAAAACCGTTAAAATCATTGATGTAGTTTTGCGTAGAGGATCTCTAAAGATTTATTTTCTAATGTCTAAGCATCTATCTTCTAATTTAGGACTAAATCTCTTTTGTTAGGCGATTCTAATGTCTCAAGTATTTTTGTAATGTGAAAATTTACAATATATTTTCAGAGCAATATCACACATTTTGTCAGTAATGTTCATACGTTTTCAGAGTGATATTCAAACACGTACTAAAGTTGAACATCACTGTTATGGAAGCATACATACATACGTACACACACACACATATATATAGTGTGTTGTGCATTTTGTAGTAGAAATTGTTACCTTTGTGCCATTGTTGATTTGGATGAAATAGTGAAAGTTCTTAATTATAAGAGAGGTTGTTATCGTCGAAATCGCGAGATACACAGAGAGGTTTCGTGCGTATTTCAAACGCAGCGCTTTATGTTTTTGAATTCTTGACTGATTTAAGTCAAAAAAGTGCACAATTGATGTTAAATGAACAATAATTAAGGAGCATAGTACACAGACTACAACAAAAGCAAACAAACAAACGCACATCCCTTTTGTACAATTTTTATTATTTTTATTTATGTTTTCACTTTTATTTTGTTTTTTTTTTTCATATTATATATTCATAGTAGTAAAAGTCTATTTTCTTTGTAAAGATCTTTTTTTAATAGAAGATATTTTCTAGTGTCACAAACAAACACTAAAAATTATTTTCTAATATCACAACAATTACTTTTCAAAACAACAAATTTTCCTCAAGACATTTTCCCTCAACAAATTACTTTACGGCAAATAAACAGAGCCCCTAAGAAGTGCTTGATCTCCGCTGTAACCGCGACCAAGCCTCCAGTTGCCATTCGCTATCCGCATCCGCTGTTGCATGTTTCATCCATATCTTACAGGAAGGTCAGATGCGTCCCGTGTGAAATCAGACACTCAAGACTACGAGTGTGAGCATAATCAGAAATCACAAAGGAGAAATCATCACTCGTCTTGCAAGCCAGAAGTTAGTGGAGGATGCATCTCAAGCTAAAGCTCAAGCCTTTGAAGCATACTTCAAAACTTGTAAAGTAATGACACAACTGTAGAAGCAGCAGACATGGACATAAGAGTTGCAGTACCCTCGTTCATGTCATTATTCAACATACATCACAGAAATCACATCACTCCAACGCAAAAGCTAAAATCTCATGTACCATCTTCGTAGAACGAGATACTAAATCATACTGAAGTCTGCCGAGGGACGGGGATATCGAAACATACATATTCACGTCTGCCAAGGGATGGGCCTAGCTACTGATAAAGATTACAGAACATACTACTCTACCACAACCATCATTGGCGCTAAGATCAACATAACTATTTCTCACTCCGACCTGAATCAGGAGAGGCATCACCATAAGATACCAGCCGAGCCTTTCCCGGAGGACTCCTTGATGATGACCTTGACTTATCTTTGCTTCCCCGTGTGGGAGATGGTGAGCCACGTGACGATTTTGAATCTGACAGGCTCCTGCTACGAGAAGGCGACCTCCTTGGTGATCCACGGTATCTCGCAACCGGAGAACGGCTGCGAACAGGGCTTGGACTATAACGACGGTTACGGTAGCGTATAGGGCTGCGAGATACACTACAACTACGGCTCTTGCTCCTCCTGCTCCTGTATCTGCAACACATGCAATCCAAGCACTTCATTACAACAGGCTCACTAATAACACTCTCTTTGGGCGTAGGAAGGTTACATCAAGAACTTCTAATTTCCACCTACTAGAAAACAGAAGTAATCATACAATTGTAGTTCTTTGTTGAAACCTATTAAACTAACACCAAGAATGCTATGACAAACCCTAAGACTCCTAAGCATGTGTAGAAATGTAGACTAACATTGGCAGGTCTCTAAACCTTAAAATCAATCACAATTCACTATACTCCACAGGGAAAAAAAGGAGGGCCATGTTTGACCCAACAAAAACAAGTTAACGATTGTCACTAAACATATTCTTCTAAACAAGTTCGTCATATAAATCAAAATTTTATCATAAGATACTGAAAAGATCCTCCAAGGTTGACTTTCCTCGTAAAGAAATCACTTTCCCAGTAACTATCCTCAGTGTAATATTGTGCAATCATGCCTAATGAAATGAGAAATCTTCAAGATAATCTTTGAAATCAAGCCTGATGAGACGACTTTTCAATATTTTCCACAATCACGCCTGATGAAATAAACAATTCTAGAAATTCTATATAGCCCCAGAGAGAAAGAGAGATAGAGAGAGGAAAATAAATAAATAAAAATAAAAACACCACCAGAGTTAGAAGTGCAAGGGCTCCTGGCACTTATAAAGAGGATGCACTCCTAAACGGAGTATGGGGCAAGAATGCAAACATTAACATGCAGGATAAATTTAGCAAAGCCATGCACTATGGTGGATCCCATCATATTAATAATCAAACTATGACAAACTCAGAGCAATATATTATTAATTTTGCACATAAATTCATCAAGTAAATCTTCGAGTTACTTAAGTAAATCAAAATTCTTTTAGGCCGGCAATATATAAGAGCTAAATGATATTTCATGAACTTTATGATCAAGAGCAAGAATATGATGGAATGTGATGGAAGAATATCAACATAAAGGGTATGATACAAAAAGGTCATTAGGTTCATAGTGAACTTCACAAAAAAGATTTTGATGTTCATAGATGATAGCAAATGCCTCGAAAGGCTAACTCTACAAGTAAACACTCTCGCAAAGGGCCAGACAACGCCATTATCAACAACACCAACTAAGCAGCGCAAATTTCATCTGGAACAAAAAACCACTTGTCCATTCTTGGTAAGATTGAAGGCAACCGAAGTGGTGCAAACTGTGTGCATTGGCTTTTAACCTTGACAAAGACTTAACACAACTCTTACACACTGAAACTTTGATGTTCATTTTTTATTCTCTTGTTCCAATTCATACAAGAATTCTATATTTCTGAGAAACATTTTATCTGCAGTGGATTTGGACTAGAGAAAGGATTTTTAACTTAGAATCCACATGCAACGTGTTCGAAGTTTATGAATTAAAGAATACCTTATTCAAATAAATAAAATATTTTGTTGATTTAAACACGCCTTAAAAGAGATTAGAGATAGTTAAGAAACAGGACCCCAAATATATTAAAGTCTTAGAAAGTCAACAGTAGATTTAGTTAATGTCTTAATGATTAAATTATCCCAAAGGACTAGCACGGATCTCAGCTAGATTTTTAAAATCCATTATAACTCAAAACCTTCAATCAAAAGGAACATTAAAGATATAGAAATGAGAAGAAAAAGAATAAACGTTAATATCAAGATAGCGTTAAATGGAGAGGAAACAATGGAGGAAGAAGATAAAGAAAATGTTTGAGATAATTCGAATGCATTGAGCAATTGAAACACAGGAAAAAAGCACGCTGGCAATGGAAAAGAGAGAAAGAAGAATGATATTTTGGTCTTACTGCCGTTCTTGCTCTTATTTATATGAAAATCAGGTGCTTCAAAGAGCATTTGTTATGAGCTAGATGTATGAGTCTAAACTCAAAAGGGTAAGTGTTAACATAATAAATAAATAAATCAATATCCTCTCTAGAAACTTAAGCTTTTAGATGAAGTGATAATTCTAACTTGGTATCAAAGCCTAGAAGCCAAACGGCACAGGTTCGATCCTTACCGCCACCCATTTAATTAAATTGTCCACGTACAAGCTCAAAACAAATCACGCTGCACGTGAAGGGGCATGTTAACATAATAAATAAATAAACCAATATCCTCTCTACAAGCTTAAGCTTTTAGATGAAGTGGTAATTCTAACATATATACATAAACCAATATATTTAAAACCAATTGGTCGATGGGAAGAGTAGCCCAGAATGTTATTAAGTGGTCTTAGACTTTATGATTTTTCTATGTGGAAGGAAATACTCTAACACTCCCCCTCACGTGTGACCTAATTTGATAATTGAAGAAGAGTCACACGTGGACAAATTCGAACGTCACACGTGGATGAAGAAGGGTCACATGTGGACAAATATAATTAGCCCATAACCTGGCTCTGATATCATGTAAAGAATCCTGGGGTTGGTTTTTAAGATGGAACCTCAGTAAGGAATTTATAAACAAAATTAACAGTAGACCAAACAGGAATTTGGGCCACAAAAAGGCATGCCTCTACCATGCTTTCTGCCTTACACCTTGCCTCAAGGTCATAACTCGTCTCAATACATAGCTAACAACCGGCATCTAGGCACATGCCTAAGTTCATGCATGACAAGTACGACCAGAAAATAGAAGAATAACAGTCCTTGACTGTAAGCCAATTGGCTTATTCCTAATTACATCTCTCTGAGAAATTACCAATACATGATTAAGCAAGCCAAGACTCAAAGCTTGTCTTGATTGGCCTTTTTTTTTATTGAAAAAGCACTTTTCTCCTCAGAGGAAAAGAAAAATCTATTTTGCAATAAGTATGTCAGTTGAATTTTAAGAAGAGAGCTGAAATAAAAAACTCAATTTCAGCATTTTCAAGCCAGAAATTTTAGCTTTTCCAAAAAGCACTTCTTTCAAAAGTTATATAAAGAAGTGCTTTTGAGAAAAGCCTATGCAAAAGAGCCCCTAATAAAAGCTCTTTTTTGTATAAATTTTGGAAAATTTAAGTGCTTTTTGAGAAGCTCAAATTCTAGCTTCTGAAGTAAAGCTCAAATTGAGCCTTTTTTAAGAATTTGCCCAAGAAAAGAAAATGTACTTTATCATTTGAAAAAAAAGTGCTTTTTTGGGCCACCCGAAGGGTGTTTGGTAGCCAATCCAAATAGACCCTTGGAAAATAGTCAGAAATGTAATAAGAGACTTGTATATGCAGTGTCTTTTAGCATTAACCCAAATAGAAAACAGAGACCCAAAATGGAAAACAGTGGAATGCCAAAATGGAAAAGAGAGAAAACAAATGAAAGCAATATGAGACCTTGGAGGTGTTCTTCCTCTTGGTGAACTCCGGTAACGCCTAGGGGACCTCCTGTAACTTGGATACCTAACAATATGAGAAACAATAACAGATTTCCAATAAGAAATAAGAATCATAGGTACAATTTGACTAAGTTAAGATATGCTTCTTACCTGTCACGATCACTTCGACCCCCATAACGATAAGACCGAACAGGAGAGCGATCTGGAGATCGACTTCTATATCGACGTGCATACGAGTATCTTTCACTAAAGCCTCGGCCCCTTCTGATGCGTTTAGGCGATTCATCAATTGAACGGCTCCTCGATGAGCTCCTACCACGATCAGAAACAGGGGACCTTGCCCTACGGGCAACACTTCCAGGACTTCTTGAATAGCTACGACAGTTGGTTCGGCTAGGCGCCTTGGCCGGACTATGGATAGGACTTCTCCTAGAGGGGGGTCTACCAGAGCTCCTACTTATACTTCTTCGTGATCTGACGGCGGTTCTGCTTACACTCCTTCGAGAAGGTCTAGCAGGACTTCTACTGAGACTTCTTTGGGGAGATCTAACAGGACTTCTACTCACGGATTTATGCAATGACTTTCTTGATGAAGTTCTAGCAGGGCTCTGAGCAAGCCTTCTTTTGGGAGGAGATGCTGTTGGACTTCTGCTGCTACTTAGGTGAGAGCGGGCTCTGGCTGGGGGACTCACACTAGTATTTCTTACCTTCTTACCCCTTGGTGAACTTCTACCGACACTTCTAACTGGACTCCTGCTGCTCCCACTTCCATTAGGACTGATACTCCTGCCTCTGTCGGAGACACGTCGCGGGCTCCTAGTAATACTTCGACTTCTGCTCACACTTCGCTTCGGGCTAGCAGTCCTATTTCTGCTCAAACTCCTCCGGGGACTAATACTCATGCTCCTACTCATGCTTCTTTTAGGACTCGCACTTCGGCTCCTGCTCATTAACTTTAAATAAAATACCATGTATGAAATCAATAAGCAAAAGGAACAACTTCGCAAGAAGAATCAAAAGTAAACCTAAATTTTCCGGGGTGATCGTCCAGAACATCAGGCTGTCTTTCCGCACTCTTATCAGATCCTGCACTTGTCACAGATCTTTTATCCACCTCAATACCATTGCTTTGGCGCTCTCCATTTTCTTTTGGAAATTCACCCTCTTCTCTCTCAAACATGTCAATGTCATTGCTTCTCTTACGACTTATAGGAACAGCTTCTACCTCCTCAACATAAGCTGATTGCTTGCCTTCTGGAAATTTAAATGAAGCAGTTACCCAAAATATCTTACCAAAAGATGGCAAAGCTATGAAATGACAAACCTCATAGTCTCATAATGATTCTAAACATCACTACATGCTGTTACTACTTGCCTATGGTCAACAATACAACGACCAGTTCTACTAATAGTCGCCAACTAGTCAATCCAAACACCTCCTGGCCATTTAAAATTGGAAGGGAAAAAAAAGGTCTCTGATTTTCCATCATGTCATGCGGAAAATGTCAGAAACAAGGAAAACATGCTTTACACATGGAACACGTATATGACAGTGAGAACACCGATGTCAGTCATGCAAAAAGCAATCGAATTGTTGAAGCACACACAAACAGCACATACAAAGGCCAATAATTCAGAATATGCAACTCAGCAAGCATGAAATGCACAAAACAAAATGAGATTGAGCACATTAGAGAGCTTACGCAAGTTGTTATCTTTTCCATCCAATCCTCGAGCCTTGCCGCCATTTTCTTCAGAGCTACTTCCACTCTTGCTCTCAATTTCACTCTCTGAAAGACTATCAGAGGGCCTACAAAAAGAAACTAGTCACCT
This sequence comes from Cordia subcordata, assembly GCA_028554755.1. Lineage (NCBI taxonomy): Eukaryota > Viridiplantae > Streptophyta > Magnoliopsida > Boraginales > Cordiaceae > Cordia > Cordia subcordata. The sequence continues at coordinate 10,302,436 of JAPTOF010000001.1, read as the reverse complement.
CCATATCCTATGCTAACATGAGCAGCCCCTTCAACCCCCAGCCCCAAATAAAAAATGAAAAAATGAAGGCACAGGTAGACATCAACTCTGAAGAAATAAAATCATACATACAAACAAATCAAACCAACCAACAGAAGACAAACCACCCATGAACCATTTACAGTTAAGGAAAATTTTCACACGTTTTTTGACAGAGAGTTCAAACTACCAGTGGAAATCAGAAAACCATTATATTTTCCACTACCTTCTTCCACATGTCTGTCCCCATAGGTGAACATGTAGAGAAACATGATATAAAGAAGGATTCCGGGAGTTTAGATGCTTTGTGATAGAAAATTATACACAGTAGGATAATTATATAATATTTAGACCAATTGTCTAGTCTTCCACCCAGAAAATTGTCCCAAAGCCAACATGACACAGGAAGAGAGGCAAAGAAAGACCGAAACAAATGTACAAGAAATCGGAAAATAGAATTATGTCCCCTTTCGTAGAAATACTTGAGAAATATAAATTATTTAAAAATTATATATTAAAAAAAAGAAAACTAATAAATATGCAACTATATGATGATGCCAAAGCAAACCTTTTTGATTTACGCTTTGATTTCCTGTCACGCCTCTTCCGCCTTTTCTCGCGTCTCCTGTCCCTCCTTTTTCCACGCCTATGTCGGTCTCTCTTAGATCTCTTCCTCTTCCTACGCCTGTAATCACTTGACGAACTAATTTCAGTTGATGAAATTGAAATCGAGTCAGAGTCACTATCAGATTCAGAAGACTCTGTATCAGTATCAGAGGAACTATCTGATTCAGATGTATAGTGTCTTCTTCTCTTCTTCCTTCTCTCCTTCAAAAGTTTCTTGTGCTTTCCTTTACGCCGTATCTCATGGCTGGTCCCCTCAGGAGAAGCATCTTTTCCCACTGTCAATCTATTTCGTTTTTTCTGGTCTGCATATTAAGGAAGTATGAAAAACAGTAACTCAAGACAAAGTGAAACATAACTCCTAGCAGAACATTCACAGGTGAGAATGAAGCTCCTCATGAACAAATACATAAACAACTTAAGCTCATCATGGAGGTACCCAACAAAGAATGCCACTTTTTCTAATTAGGACCATTCTGATTCTCACCTTCATGTAATTCACCACAATTACATATCTTCACAGTTACATCTGGTCGTCCATCTTCATCACCCACATCTTCAATCTTCTTCAAGACTTCATGGCCATGTACAAGTTTCCCAAAAACAACACATTTCCTGTGGAGCAGTAAACAAATTATGCAAAATCAAAGACCATCTTGGTTAACATTATAGTTATAAAGCGTATAGATAAAGTTCAACGACCAGACCTTCCAATAACAACAAACCAACCAACTCTTATCCAACTAGGTGGGGTTAAAACTTCCAACAATGATTTATAAAAATTGAATACTGTCCAAAAGAAGTAAAGATAATTAAACCTGTCAAGATGATGATCAGCCTTAAAAGTGATGTTGAACAGAGAACCACGAGAATCACGATCAGCAATTGCCATCGATAGCAGACCAGCACCGTCATGCTTTAGCTTTGGAGACTCATCTGAAATACACCAAATATCTCTGTCATTAGTCATTCAATTTTCAGCCATACTAAACCACTGCTACTACTACTATACATCCAGTGGTTTATCTAGCAATATGCTCACAACAATCAAAATAACTCAATGCTTCCAATTCAAGTAAAATGTGTTGCAGTATGAAAGAATACATAGGAAAAGTTATAATCATTTCCTCTCACATTTTCCAGTGCGCTTGTAGTAATGAAAGAATACCAATGATAAGTTCATAATAATTTCTTCTCACCCTCGGCCCCTGGGCAGTGGATGTCATACATGAGGACTTCACATTCATGCAGCCAATAAACAAAAGGAAAGAGTTGGGTTTTAGCTATTTGGGCTACACATTTGCAGAAGAGATGCCAGTAATGCAGCAAGCCATGCAGATTAAGGGTGATATTGTGCTCACCCTACCAAGTATCACTATTGTCAATGTCTGATTGTGAAGGTAATAATTGTAACAGCAACCAACTGAGCATTATAGGCTTTAGCATAGCTCTATATATATAACCCTTCAATTCCACCAGAGGATTTTCTTACAAAGATACCACTAGCTTAATTCCACTGAAGGTGGGATTGGACCAACACCACCTAAAAACTCAGATTGACAAGGGACCAAGTCATTATCAGAGAAATTCAAATTTTTTTTAGCAGACTGAGTTAACTGGAGCATAGCACATTCACAGATCTGAGTGATGCCAAAACATCAAATATGAAAGATGATTGAGTGTCGAAATGAATTCATTTGCAGCATCCATGGAATTGTGAAGGAAGGTCTATCAAATGTCAGCAGAGATGATACTATGTTAAACATACACTTCCTGCACTAAAGTACCTACATTGAAAGTTGGAAACTAGTTAACTTTTAAATCATAAACCACAGATCAAGATATTTAGAGAAAACAGAGACATCGATTCTAATAGGAAATAGGGGAACTGAAGTGATTGTAAGATAATGGAGAAGCCACTGCAAAAACAAAGATCCATACTTCCTAAAATCAAAAGCCAAAAGAACAGACACGGACACACAACAATCATATGCCCTACCATTGTAAGAGAGAAAACAAGTCCAATATCATTGGATCGGAGCTCCCTCGCAGCAAGAATAAGAACAAAGCCTCCACCTTCACAGGCAATGCAAAGGAAATCCATTTGCTCTTAACAAAATTACTTTGTGTGAAAGAACATATAAATATGTTTGAACTTTGATCAAGTTATTACTAACAATTATACTCACGCACCTAAAGAAATTGCATTTTATGGACCAATTGCTTCATTAATCATCATCATAATCTCAATAGAATTAGTAAAAAATAATAGCAAAAGCATGAGCTCACCTGGAAATTTCCCCCCATATATACTCTCTCCATAATTCCCTGCAATGCAGTAAATAATTGTAAATTTTCAAGTTCAACAGAAGGCCAGTGTTATTTGAGAACTTTACATATGAGAAAGAGAGATTCTCTATCACAATTATTTATCAAATAGTAAAATAAGACTCTCTCCAGGTTTCACACAGAGTTACAATTTGAAAATTAGAGGTCGCTTGGCTTGGTAAAGCTTACAACAGGCAAATTACATCATTAAAACTGTAAAGGCCACTAAGACTGACTTGCTCAATCAAATGCAATGCGAACACTTCTAACGCAATGAGTCATACCCTATGATAGGTTGTGTATTTACTTCTTATTTACCAGTCATCCTCCAATTTCTCGCATCAACTTTTAAGTGTTTACAAGAGAAATTAGAGTTTTATGCAAATAAAGTGCAACTTTTCATAATCATAATTGAGAGAGTCCTTTCCAATAAAAGTAGTGCATAGTTGTTGGAAGAATAACTGTGAACCAATAATCTCATGAACCGCTATCAAGGTGGTTCTGCTCCTGAGCAAGCAAAAGTATTATATCAACCTTCTTCATCAAAGACAACTATCATAAAAGCTGTGGTAAGAAATGAACAGCAGTTTAGATTGCAACAGAGAAATGAGTTTAACTTTCTTCAGGTAAGAGGAAAAAAGAGAAATTGTAAAATAAGATGATTCCATTTTCTCAGTTATCGTGACATGGATCAAAGCTATTATATGGTGTATATCCTTATTTATAAAAGGCTGCAAAGTGTGGAGCAGTTAAGAATCCAACATCTTAGCTTTATGTCTGATGGTGTCGCTGTTACACTTGAACCAATTGCTTGATTTATGGTCCAACTCTTTTCAAACTACTCATTATGGTCTCTTTGCCTGAAAAAAGAAAAATTTTAAGACATTGGCAACCTTTTTCACAACTTTACCATTCTAAATTAAGATAGTCCACTAGGCTAGATCCCCACAGCTAGACTCACTTCCAACGCAGCATTTTCCCAGTAATTTCTTTTCACTCTTGAATTCAAACAAATATTCAAGTTACTTTAGATGGTTGCATTCAGAAAAATTGCTCTACCTAACTTTTAAAGATATATAGGGGACAGAACTGTCTCAAGAATACTTTGGACAATGTCATGAACTGCAAAATTAATAGTCCCATGAAGTGCAAGAACCATCTTATATAAGTAAGATCCTCAAAACATTAGCTTGAAAATTCATTGCCAGCTCAGACCTTTAGTTCAAATTTATTGCTATTAAAGCGCATAGAACAATCATATCAAGACTATGCCCAGTTAAAAGTACAACAAAAATGGCACTGCTATTTAATGCAAAATTGGGGGAACAGGGAAACTGGAAATTTACTACACATAAGGTAGAAACAAATCTCATATTTGGAAGTTCATAGAAGTAACTTATAAAACACATCATGTACATGTGATTGTTATTTTGAAAAGGAGACATACCATCTCTCCGAAGCAAGTCACCACCCTGCAAAATGATAAGAGCGCGGTCAATAACTAGTCACCCAAAAGACAAGCTTTCAGAATGTGAGTTGTGATGCTAAAATTCAGTTAATCTTAAGGATGGATGACTTAGCAAGTACAACCTTAAAACTACATCACAAGAAAAGTAGTAATCACCATCAGCCCTGTATCCTACAGCATAAACAAGGATAGCTGACTGAAAGGTAAAGACCACTTCTGAGTCATACTCGACCAGCAACTACATATGGAAAAATCACATCCCTACCATGTGTCGGGAAATTTAATGCCAAAAACACAAATGGAGAACATACCTGTGCCATGGATCCCTTAATAATTCGATGGAAAAAGGTTCCTTTGTAATGTAGGGGTCTTCCACTTTTAGAACTATCACCTTTTTCTCCTGACAAAGAAAAATACAAAGAGATAAATCATTTACATATCTAAAAGACAAAGACCACTGATTCACCAAGTACACAGGGTTGCTTATAAATTATTATATACAAAATGGCAGTCATGGATTCCTTTTCTTGAAAAAAAAAATGCCTGAGCATTGCTGAAGAGAATGGTAAACAATGTCAAAAGAAGAGAAGGGGGTGGAAAGCAAGGACCCGTTTGGTTCTGTTTTTATTTTTTTATTTTGAGAACAGTTCTTCCAAACACCATTCAAGAACAGCTTTTGAGATGAGAAGTCTTGAAAGTCGTGTTTTGGGATCTTTTATGGTAGAATAGTTTGGGAACTTTTATGGTAGAATAGATGTAAAGTGAAGAGAGATTAAAGACTAAAGCGTTTGTCATTATAATAGTATCTCGATTACAAAATTGCCATTAAGGGAGCAGACTCCTCCTTGTTTTGGGGAGTTTTTGAGAACAAGATGTTGAAAACTCTTTTTGTTGTTCACTGTTTTTAAAAACAACTATTCTCAAAACTGTTTTTAGAAACCAAAAGCAAAAACAGTCTTTCCAAACAAAATTTTTTTGTCTTTTTGTTGTTAAAAACTAAAAACTGTTTCTAAAAACTGATTCCAATCAGGCCCCAAAGTTTCAATCTTCCACGATATATTTGGAGAAGAAAAAGGCTGATGAAACTTAAAATATTTCAGAAAAATACAATATCAATGTAAATCAGTAACATAAAAATCACCTGTACAAAGTGCTCGAAAGTTTTCTGCAGTTTTTGGAGCAACATCAGTGTAAAGCTGCCAGGCAAGAGAGGCATCTAAATTACTGGCACATATCGGTATCCACTAACTAAAAAACATCTCAGAATAAGATGTAAAATTAAGAAGGAAGTGCTCGGCAGTGAGCTAGTAACAGTTCCAAGTATATGCTTTTACACATGAAAAAAATGAAATAAAAAGGGCTCTGACAAAAAGAGAGACAGGGAAAACCAAATATCATGTTGATTTTTTCTTAACAAGAATGTAAAATTTCAGTCATTTAATAGGCTGAAATTGCTATAATACCTCAAAAACCAATCTTTCAACTGGATCGCCATCAATCGACACGTCGAAAAACACTAATGTCTTGTTTTTGCTCATCTTTATCTTATCCATTATCACAACCTGAAACTAGCATATATAATATCTGGACAAGAAAAATCTACTCAGCAAATATACCACGACATTGACAATAATACATTCAGATAATACACACAGATGACAATAACAAAATCAACTTTTGGGCATCATAACACAAACTAAAATTTTCTGCTTCATATAGTGTAACCATGAACCTGCAGAAAGCATGCAACGTCTTACATAATATCCAACAATGCTGATACCCAAAAGTCTATTAACAATGTTATTAATCATGAAAGTAGTAGGTACATGCAGAATAAACAAATCAAGTAATATAACAGCAATCAACGAAGTAGTTAAATTTGAAGTATCAAACTAAAAAGAGAACATAGAGATAGGAAATTATGCATGCAAACCCATCAACAAGCCTTGCGCGAGGGCAAAAGGAACAATAGCTGCTTTGAATGATGAGGCTTTGCTCCTGCATATATTACAGGTCCTTATTATGATTATCTAATTTATTTAGATACTGAATACAGATATCTAATCAAAATGACAAGACATAACAAAACCATACTCTACATTCTGCCATCTAATCCTTGCAATATTACGTAATCTTAATATAAACTGAAGTTCCTTGAAAGTACAACACCATAATCTAATTGTAAATTCAACATCTACAAACAAATAGAACAGCAAATGAAACTGCAATAACCATATAACGTCTTGGCAAAGATCTAGATCAGCCAACAAAAAGCGCACTCCACAGTTATACCCATCACTAAAACAACACCATCTACTCCTATGTCAACAATTTCCACTATAATTATTACCCGCGAATAACATATCATACATAAATATATTAACAAATACGTAGATATTGCACAAATGAACATATACCATCGCAAATGCAAATACATTACAAGGATATTTATGCAATTAAGAGACTCATTACCAAACCCTAAACCCTAACGAAATACAAATAGCATATTTCAAATAAGAAGATTAACTAAAGATTGAATATGAAAAGCAACAAAATATCAAATTCATCAGAAGAAGAACAATAAAAATATTACCTAAAATTCTACAGAAATCAGGAGAAAAATTAAATCGAAAATTATGTAAAATAATCCTGGGGAAAAATGGACAGCAAATCAAAACAAATGTGATATATAGGTGGGTAGATATATACCTAATATATGCACATATGGAAGTGAGTTGTGTGAATGTAAAACCCTAGCTTCGAGGGTTTTGTTTACCTGGTAAAGCGGTGCAGCTGAAGGGAGCTGCGCCTCCACATAAAGAGAAAATGGGAGACAAATGGAATAAGCAAGCCAAGGGAAAACCTGGATACTTCCACTCTCTCTCTTTCTCTCTCTCTCTCTCTCTCACTAATATTAACCAAACAATTCCGGAAACAAAAATAATTTAAGAAAAACAGAAAAATAAAACAAAGTTCCCGCTGGTATTTTACGGAATTGGCCATGGGTTTGACTCAAATATAGAAAAATAAAACAAAGATCCTTAGCCAACGTGCCACTAGGTGGCCCCGGTTAAATCGATTAAATTAATTTAAATTAAGAAAAACAATTTGATTTGATTTGGTTTATTTTTAAAATATTTAGATTGATTTTTAGCAAACAAATTGACTAGGGCTTCGTTTGGATTAGTTTTTTCAAAAGTATTTTTTTAACAGCTTTTTATTTTAGAAGCTAAAAATTTTTAGATTCTAAAAAAAATTATATTTGAGCTTTTTTAGTACCGACTCAACCTGAGCTCTTGGAATTGGAATAAGTTCAGCAGTGGATCGCAAAATATTCTAAGTTTCAGCTTCTTTGGAAGCCAAATCAAATAATTATTACAAATTTAATATAACTTTTTTTAGGAAAAAAATATTTTTTCCTTAAAAAAAAAACTAATCTAAACGGACCTTAGTTCGATTTTTGTAAAATAGTTGGCTTTAGTTTAACCAAAACCAAATTGAGACCATATATAGTCTTTCATATAAAAATGTGAATGGATCGCAAATTATATCATGCACCTACAAGAGCATGGTGTACCAGACTATTTCTTCAATATTTATAAGTTGTTTGTCTAGTACAACCTGTTTGTTCAAAATAAAAAAAACCATAGATGTTTGCTCAAAATAAAAAGAATATTTATTCAGTATTCATAAGCTGTTTGTGCAATAAAATCCACAGATAATCATAATATCTCCTAACAAGTGTAAAATTAACAAACATCTATACATAAAAACAGATATTTGTTCAGAATAAAAAAACTATTTGTTTAGTATTTATAAGCTGTTTTTTCAATAAAAGTCACAGATCATTTTTGTTCAATACTAATAAATTGTTTATTTAGTACATTCATAGCAGCAGGTGCACGTTGCATTGTGCACCTGCCGGTTCACAATATAAGTTTCCTAAACGGATTGAACTCATTTTCTAAATTTGTCCGAAAGTTTTAACCACCACATTATAGCTACACTTATGTTTTAGGGTTCGTTTGGATTGGCTTTTTTTTTAAATATTTTGAAAAACTAATTTGTTTGAAAAAATGAAAATTTTAGCTTCTAAAAAAAGTTATATTTGAGTTTTTTTCAGAGTTTTAGCTTTTTTGAAAGCCAAATCAAATAGTTATTGCAAAAAATAATGTAACTTTTTTCAAGAAAAAAAAAGTGTTTTTTCTTGAAAAAAAAATAATACAAATAGGCCCTTAGTATTATAAGTGAAATACTATTATGATTTTAACTATTTCTATCTTATAGGTAAAATGTGAGTTAATGGGCTTTTTATTTTTTAATTTTTTATTAAGAAATTTGAGTTTCTCAATTTTTTTAAAAGGGAGATCGAAAACTAAACTAAACCAAACAAAATTTTGGATATATTGGTTTAGTTTGGTTGTTATACATCATAAAAAATTAACTAGTTAATTTCAAACTAAAACCAATTGATTTGATTTGTTTCAGAATATATCTAAAACTAAACCAAACTGTGTTTACCCCTAGGCCAAACGACTTGTCTGGATTTGCAAGAGTAAGGATTGAAAAGGAAATTATTAGATTTTGTTCGAATTGAATAAAATCATAGAAAGAAATATCATAAAGGATTATGAGTACTTTTATAATTTGTACTTTGCATGGTATATGTTACAACATATAATTTGTACCACATTGAAAAATCCTAAGATCACGATAAAAAGTCCTGGGTCACACCTCATATTAACCAATTGGTTTTTATGATAGAACCTCAGTAATTCTTCGTAGTGTACATGTGTGTTTGTGTGTGTATGTGCGTGCGCGAGATATTAAGAGCACATGTGAGTTATTGAGAATATGCACGCGTGAGATATTGAGAGCAAGCGTGAGTTAGCGAGAGCGAGTTTGGTTTTCTGTTTTGGAGAGCTAAACTGACTTTGGTTTTTATTATAGAACCTCAACAATTCTTCTATATATGTATGTTTGTGTGCGTGTATGTGCGCGCGTGAGACATTAAAAGCATGTGTGAGTTTTTATGATAAAACCTCAACGATTCTTCTATATACGTATGTTTGTCTGTGTATGTGTGCACGTGAAACATTAAGAGCACGTGTGAGTTAGTGAGAGCCAATTTGGTTTTCCGTTTTGGAGAGTCAAACTGATTTTAATTTTTATAATGAAACCTCAGTAATAATATATGTATGTTTGTGTGTGCATGTGCGCGTGTGAGATATTAAGAGCGCGTGACATTGAGAGCACGTGTGGGTCAGCGAGAGCCATTTTGATTTTTCGTTTTAAAGAGCCAAATTGACTTTTAGAATTTAAAAGTTTAAAGAAAACAAGAGTGTTTGAAAAGAAAGACGGAGAAGGAAAGGGAGAGGGAGGAGGAGACAAAGGAAAATGGAATAAGACAAATGATGGAGACCAAAGGATCAAAAGCAGGTTGAGGCACAAGTTAGAATAATTAACATGCGCTCAAAGGAGTTAGGTGGAAGAGGACATTTGGCTGTAAGATCTCGTTAGCTCTTTAAAAGGGTTAACCAAAGGAGAACCCCTTTCCCACCTGGCCAGAGACCCCTTAACCAGGCGGGAGGTAAATCGAGGGATGTGCGTGAGTGGCAGCCCGACCAGGGAGAGGACCAACGGGCGTGGAAATCCAGCAACAGCCCCCGCAATATTTCAGCGGAGTACTGCCGCCACACGGACTCGATCCCGCGTTGTCAGGGTGTCTCCACCCTAATCACCTGGCCACTTACCAACTCACCTATGCCCCTGGGGGCATAAGATCTCGTTAGCTAAATATGAGTTTTGTAGACTATGAGAAGCAGGTTCAATTTACGTTAGTGTTTCAACTTTTACATAAACTCTGTATGTGGTTTTCCAATTCAAAAACATTTTCACTATTATAAAGAGTTGTAGTAAGAATTATTACATGCTCATTCGCCATTTATTTGATACATATTCTTGTTAGAGTACTAAAATATATTTTATCCCTTTATGTTTTGTCAAAATTACATAAAATCTATCATACTTTTAGAATTCGCTAAATATATACTTACTCTAAATACATATAGAGAGATATTAACGAGTTTTAAAACATATTAATTTTATATATAATTTTAATTAATATAAGGGACTAAAATGCACTTTGGCCTTTTTATTACTTTGTGTGTAGCTTTTCTTTTTCAGCTGAAAAAAAGAGGGAACTTATACAATGTAACTGCAGCTACATAGTGTAAGATGTTTCACTGAATAAACAGTTGTGGATACTAAACAAACAGTCGCTGGACAAATAATTGTGGGTTTCTGGATAAATAAGTACGTACACTTTGTAAACTGTATCTATAGATACAGGATATAATTTGTAAAAAAAAAAGATGAATTGTTTACATTTTAAATGGAAAAAGAAAGAAAAAGAAAAACTTCCATACACCAAACTGCTCCATTTATTATCTACCAGTAGTGGGATGGACTCTAAAACATATTACAATTTGCTCTGCTCATCCCACAAATACTCTTGTAAGAACCAGTACTCTATATGTAAAATGAAAACGCAGGCATTAATTATTAAGTTGTGAGAATTAGATTGTTTGATTTGAAGTTGAACTTTCAAGTCTTGATCAAACTGCTGATAACTCAAGCATCAGATCATCTCAAGCTGACCCTTATTTTTCCTGGCAGTTGCAGCTTCAACATCAATGTCACCAGTACTTCTTGCATCTCCAACCCTTTCGCCTTGGCCCCAAATGGCGTATGCTTCTTCCCCATGAGCAGCTTCGTCGCCAATCTCTATGTCTTCTTTGCTTATCCTCAGAGGTACGATTAGTTGCACCAGTAGACATATTAAGCTTGTGGTGACAATATTAACAACGATCAAGAAGATCACTCCAATGATCTGTAGTCCAATTTGTCTAAAGCCATTATGAAAATCTCCCATCTGGAAACCGTAGAACAAACATACATATCTGCCTTGTTTATCATAGAATAATCTGCATAACTTTGGGTTAGCAAAAAGACCGGTGAGAAGTCCTTCGAGGGTTCCGGCCACGGCGTGCGTGTGAAAGACAGCCATTATGTTATCAACTTTCTGAGGGAGAACGGATTTCTTGTGCAAAACCATCATGGTGAACCAAAGAATAGAGCCTGAGCATATTCCCAAGATAATGGCTGCCCATCCTTGCACAACTCTGTATCAGATAGGGTGTAAAATTAATTTTAAAACTCGTTAGTACCCTATGTTATAAAGAATGTTACAGATGCCCGATGCGAAATTATTACCTGCTGCAGGAGTAATGCAAACTAAACCAGTGATCGTGCCCTGAACTGCACCAATCACATAAGCTTTTCCACAGAACACGACATCGAGTATGAGCCATGTCAACAAGCTAGTTGCAGCACATACATGAGTGTTCAAGACAGCCAAGAAAGCATCGGTACTAGCTACATAAGGGTCTCCACCGTTAAACCCTATCCACCCCATCCACAGCAATCCTGCTCCAGCCAATATCAGAAGTATGCTGTTTGGAAGAAATCTTTCTCTGTCCTTGTTCAAACGTGGACCACCCTAGTTGAGAGAATAAGTAAATAATTTATACGCATGTCTTGCAAATTTATGTAGTAATTTGAGTTAATTATTTTAGGTTGGTTGAAAAAATTATTCTTAATTAAGAAAATTAGAGTCCCACACCCGAAAGATGCCCTTGGTAGGTCTTTCCTGAACCCCCCGGTCACTAAGGTAAATAATGTAGAAAAAGCACCCATTTTTGTACAGCTCTCGGAAGAGCAAAGGAAAAAGGATGTTTGAATGGGGTCTATTTAGCACCTAAATGGGCACCCAAATTGGACCTAACCATTTGTAGGCTGAGACATCGATTTCTCAATAAGATGGATCGATACGTACCCAGTATGTCGCAGTAAAACCAGCAACTCCAAAAGACTAATGGATAACATAACCACCAGAATAGTCAATCATCCCAGTAGTTGATAGCCAACCATTAGTAGACCAAATGGTAAGCGCACCAAATGTGTAAGAAAAAGTTAACCAGAGAGGAACAAACAACATCCTGGCATAGAAATTCATCCGTCCCAGCAAGGCACCGGCGATTAAAATTAGAGTAATAGCGGCGAAAATGAACTAGAAAAACACCATGGTGGCATTTGGAAATGTTGGAAAATTAGGACGCATAACACACTCACGCAGCGGAATTAAATCACGAGTAACGAGAAAAGAATACGCGCTAGTAAACGTGGTTTGGCCCTCTGCCTACGTCCACGATCCCCTTTGGGATAAATTCCACTATTCAACAAAAATGGGATTACAACTCAGGTGGTGACTTTTTGCACAGACAGAAAAGTCTAAACCCTCTCCCACAGAGTTCTTATAATGGTTCTATCCTCAACAGGACTAGAACGAATATAAGATACTCTTAATGCTCTCAGGCTCTCTCCCACACCCCCATATGGGGTGTGGCCCTAAGGCACTCTCCTAAGACACCCCTTATATAACTAATGCAAGAGTCCTATTTATAGAGGAGATTTCCTTGTCCTCCAAGACAAAGGATTTCCTCATCTATCAATCCTACCATAATTAAGACTCTTACCATAATTAGAATTTTAATTCTCATTAAAATTCTTTCCTAATTTGTATGGGCTTGGACTTTGAGCCATAACCCAACAAATTCCTCCCTTGGCGAAAAGTCCGAAGTTTCTTTGCCGCAACTGGAACCTCTTCACAGTCTTCATGCTGGAGCCCTCGCTCGACAACACTCTTTATGGCAGCAGCTACCAACACATCCTAGCAGGTTTTTGGAGTCATCCCCAACATCCCTCTTCATGCCGTCTAACCTCGACCTCTCAAGGTTGTTTGCGTTCTCCCTCGACACAAGGCATCTCGGACGTGGTCTTCTCTTCCAACAGTAGCATTCCTTATCAGTCGTCTGGCTAGGACTCTGATCGTTCAGCTACGTAGACTCTCTTCGTGTGACTCCTCCCTCGAATCGAACCTTCTTCAACCAGTCTACTCATCCAAACTTTTCTCTTCTCTAGAAGTTCGTTCACTAGTCGGCTAAATGTGTTTACTCGCACAATGCTTCAAAGACTTTTGCAGAATTTCATCACCACTTCATTGTTTTACCCAATTTCAAGGCTCACCCACGATACATCAAGAAATTTGGCAAAACGGACCTCAAAAAATGAACTCAGGACGTCGGAAAATGGTGAGAAGATCCTCGGTCAATGCGGTCAAACCCCTGCAGCCCGCTGGTCAAACCTTTTGTTTGACTGTTTGATCACAAACGCACAAAACTTGACCTGCTTGTATCTCACAATCCGATCGTCGGATCGTTACGAAATTTTAGCAGCTTACTCTCCTCTCCGAGACGAAAACACAGCAACAAACGGATTATTGATCGGACACCGAGAAGGCTGCCAAACGTGACCAGCAGATCAACGAATTTTTTACTTCTCTTTGGCGTTTCTTTTTTCGTTTTTCGTGCAAACCAGCGTCCACCCTCCAATCTGGCTCTGATACCACTTGTTGGTAAATTAGGACGCATAACACACACTCACGCAGCGGAATTAAATCACGAGTAACGAGAAAAGAATACGAGCTATTAAACGTGGTTCGGCCCTCTGCCTACGTCCACGATCCCTTCTGGGATAAATTCTACTATTCAACAATAATGGGATTACAACTCAGGTGGTGACTTTTTGCACGGACAGAAAAGTCTAAACCCTCCCTCACATAGTTCTTATAATGGTTCTATCCTCAACAGGACTAGAACGAATATAAGATACTCTTGATGCTCTCATACTCTCTCCCACACCCCCCATGGGGTGTGGCCCTAAGGCACTCTCTTAAGGCACCCCTTATACAACTAATGCAAGAGTCCTATTTAGAGAGGAGATTTCCTTATCCTCCAAGACAAAGGATTTCCTCATCTATCAATCCTACCATAATTAAGACTCTTACCATAATTAGAATTTTAATTCTCATTAAAATTCTTTCCTAATTTGTATAGGCTTGGACTTTGAGCTATAACCTAACAGGAAACATGCCCAGGAATGCTTGCTAGAGGAGATATTGTTGTTCCAAAGCCACATCCAGCTTACCCCAAATCGGGATAAGTTTATCCCCAAATGATAGTCTGTAACCCCAGCAAACCCAACAAACTAGAACACAAGCAAAAGCGTATAGAGCCATGAAAGCTGAGTTTACAACCCATTTCTTCTTCACAGCTCCTCCATATAATATTATAAGCCCTCGAACACTCTGAAGCCCAACAAGTGCAGCTACAGTTAGCTGCCGTGCATTATCACCTTTGTTCATCCATGGAAGACTTGCCTCATCATACTGCAAATTAGAAGGGAGAGCAAATGGTAGTGGTGGAGGTGCCGGAGGAGTAACTAGACTCATTTTTAAGCTCCAAAAAGCACTTCCATGATAATAAATGCTTCAAAGGCTGCCAATAGACTGATACTATAATGATGGGCGTGTATATGTATGTATGTATACATATGCACATATACAACATTGGGATAAGCTCATTCTTAAAGTTGATTCTCACGATAAGTTGTATTCTTGTAGTTTTTGTCGGGTCATTGTTGAGTAATTTCATTATTTTTCTTGTAAATTGCTGTCATCATCATTGGTCTACTCAATAAAATAGCTTAAAAAATGTGGTGAGTATTGCGAAGCTGACAGATGCTTAATTAACGACATTCACAAAGCATTCTGATTGTTTACACTCAAAGGGCGAGGCATGCATGCACATACTGGTCGATTAACTTGATGACAAAGATCGTGTATCTTCATAATGAAACAGATTTCTTTTTACTGCATCCGTAAAAACATCTAGGATTGGTTAGTGTGTCAAAAAAAATTAAATTTAACATAAGCAGCGACTTGTTATAAAGTAAAATAATAGTTGCGTTTAGAAATGTGAAAGTAATATTGATCTCAGTACAAGGTCGAAAAGACACATACTATTCCTTAATTTAAGACATTAGCTAGAATCGTATTCACGGGGTTCTGGTGCAATTTTCTTATCAACTTTTTAAATTAATTTTTAGCGTGATGTAACAGATTACATTGGTGACTGTGGCTAAACTCAGAATTTGGTAGTCAGTAGATCACATTTATGTAAATTTTTCACATAAACTAAAAATAATTATAAAGATTAAAAATAATTAATATAGTAATAACATCTTAATACGCACAATAAATATGATTAACTAACTGGAGTCATTATAAATAAAATTATATTTGATAATTGTTCTCGACATAGCTTTATATTTTGAAATTGTTAAATATTTAACTTATTGTCAAAATTATTAAATCTCGATAATAATAATAATAATAATAATCTCATCACAATCACAAAAGTCTACACTCTTCAGGTGAAGGGGTGCATTCTATCTTTCTTATTATGAAAAATAAATAAACAAGCAATGGTATTTTTTTCTTCAAAATGTCAGGGGGTGCACAATGTTGGGATTGTATGCCCTTAGACCATTTATACATGAATATTAAAATGGATATGGATCACCGTGTATATTTATGAGTTTTCTTACATACTTTATGTATAGTATGTATGTAATACAATGTCTAGAGGTGCAATGATATATATCATGACTCGAATGTGCAATAAGGTTGGATACATAATAGGTCCAAGTCTAGCTTTGGATGTATTGTGAATGGGTTCATAGTTGAATGCACTATTAGAAACGGATGAATTTGATATGGAAATTTTTCGTATTTGAAACGGCAAATTTTCTGTCTCAATTTGAGACATATTTGATATGAAAACTTTGGATTAAATTTTCTAATAAGTTAATACAAATTTGAAACGAAAAATTTATAGTCTCAATTAGAGACAGAATTTTCCGTCTCAAAATTTGAGGCAAGGGTTTTGGGACGAAAGATTTCTGTCTCAAATTCCATTTTAAATTCATTTTGAGATGGAATTTTCTAAGTTTGAAAATGAAAATTTTCATTTCAAATTCAAAATCTTTTTGTAGTGATGATAATATTGGGTGTTCTACTGGAGCAAGGATATAGTAGACGAGTCTCTCCTTGATAAGGTGATTTATCTAGGTCATTGGAGGGTTTATTCGGACTTCACTCCTAGTGCATATGTCATGCATTGAATATGGCCATCATGAATATGTCTTATGGAAACCTTATCCTTACATATAGAAAAAAAAGACACTCATAGCTTTAGAGTATCCAATGTTCTTAATCTTGATTATGTGTAGATGAACTAGTAAAGTTAGGATGTGGCACTTTGATATACCATGGGATAGATTTTAATATGCATGAATCTTTTGCCCCATATGTTTAGTGTTGTATTCTAATTAATAGTGACATATATATATATATATATATGCAATAGTAGAATCTATTTGCTCTCTTGAATTTATCTGTTTGATCATCTAGATCTAGACCTAGTGAAATTATCCTTTAAAGACACATAGGCTCTTTGACTTGTAGGTCACTCCCTAGATCAAGAGATCTATGACCAGAGAATGATAATTTTTTAGACTAGAGATTCTGAAGTTTAAGATATAGTCTTAAAAGAGATGGTATAGGAAAGGATCGACCTTGGCTATCAATGTATACACAGAGGGGCATTTTAGTCATATACTCGGTTGGTCAAAGGGAAGAATCACTCTACGTGACAAGCTTCTACTTAGCCGGTGATTATCCACAGAGTGCGACTTTGGTCTTTTGGTGAAAACAAAATGAGGCCAAAATGGCCTTATTATTGACAAAGTGGAGGTAAGGGCATTTTGGTCACTTTTGGGAGCTAAGAGTAATTATGTCTTTTAGTTCCTCCACTAGTCATATTCTAATTGGATGATAATTAATTGAGGATGGCTAATTATATGGGTTATTCGATTAAGATATAAGTTAAGAATTAGGAAAAGAAATTTTCAATCTAAGTTTTTCCTAATTTAACTTATAGGCATGTTAATAGGAGAAGCAGACCCTATATGGGGGAACTTACATCGTGTACCCGCACAGTACAATGTGTACCTACGATTGTAAATGTACTGAACAAACAACTTATCAGTACTGAACAAAGATTTTATTTGAATTTTATTGAACAAACAACTTATGAATACTGAACAAATAGTGTTTTTATTTTGAACAAATATATGTGACTATTTTCACACACACACACACACATATATATATAGACATTTGTCAATTTTATACTTGTCAATAAATATTGTGATAATCTGTGAATTTTACTGGACAAACAGCTTATGAATACTGAATAAATAGTCTTTTTATTAGAACAAATATATGTGACTGTTTTCATGTATAGATGTTTCTGTAGATTTTACTGGACAAACAGCTTATAAATACTGACAAATAGTCTGGTACACCATGTTATATGCTCCTGCAAATGCATGATATATTTTGCGCCCTATAGGAGCTAGATAAGAGAATGCTATTTTCTCCCATGAGTTGTAGCATCAATCTCAAACTCCCCTATGAGGTTTTATTTTTACTCATTTTCTTCCATTATATTAAGTTTTACCAAACAATACCTTATTTAGCTATTCTTTTAGTTTTTATTTTATGTTTTTAAATTATTAGTTCATTATAAAAAGTTATACTTTGAACTAAAAAAATTAATTTGATATATACACACACACACACAAACGCACACACAGATATATAAAAGAAGATTTTATTTAACTTTTTTTCTTAATTTTGTCCAATAAACTATTTTTAATTTTTTTAGTTTTTAATTTTTAATTTTTAAATTTGTTGGCTAGTTCAAAACATGATGCGGTAAAATATGAAAAAATGTTATCTTTTTCTTCTTATTTAATTTTTTTTTTGTGATTCTTTATTTTATTATTGACTCATTATTTACTGGTTTTATTTTTTATTTTTTGTCTACTACTTTTCTTTTTTCCTTTCTTTTGTTTCTTTGGGTTACAAAAATAAAAAATAAATAAAGACGCACTTAATGTGAGGATTAGTTTGGCAAAACTAAAGTTATGGGAAAATATAAGTAAAATTAAAACTTCACGGAGAGTTTGGGATTTAGCTTAAAACTCATAGGGAGGATAGAATTTACCAAAATATTGTGTGAGAAAGCATAGAATGTTGTGGATGACTTTATCCACAGGGAATATTCCACTTCTAGAAAAAGGAAAAGGAAGGGTATTATTGACAATAATGATATTTCTAGGACAAGGTTGCCATATGCTATAAATAGTAGCAATATGACAACCAAAAATGAGCCTTTTTGCATTTTCCTGTTTGGGTGTGCAAGAAATTTCACATGGTGTACCTAAAACACTCCCAAACCTTAATTAATCCCTAATTAAGCTACTATTGTATTGCCTACTATATAATACATTACATCCTAATAATTGGAGGTGATCGTAATGGAGACGATTAATTAAGGGCGGTTACGAGGTGGGTTTTGCGAAGCAAAGAGGCTGTTACAATTGTATTCATGCTACAATGATAACATACTTCATCCTCTTATCTTTTATGTTATTTAAATATTGACCTCATATATGGAACATGTGTTTTTGTTGTCATTTTTTGCCACCATGTTGATTTATTGTTTTAATAAGTTTTCAAACATGATAACTAAGGGCAAATGGTATTAGTAACTCGATCAATAAGTAGTATAAGAGCCAGCTTCCTATTACATAATGGCCTAGAACACGTAAATAATATTTTAAGACGCTAAATATCGTGGATGGCGATATTTGTGTGTTTCCTTGGTGGATTCGAGTTGGGCTAACCTTTGTAGGTGCAAGATATGTTTATTTTCGTCCTAATTAATGGTTTTATACATTATTTGATTTCTTGCATAAAATGTTGATGGAGCTTCAATTTGAGATAAACATAAATGTAAAGTTTTGGCTTATATATTGAGGTCACTCTATTTGTTTTCTATCATAAATGATGATTGTATAAGTGATTTGCCTTGTAAATTTCTTGTAATAATTGTATTGAAGCCAAAATGAACTACTGTGCACGTTGTTCGAGATTTTCTAGAAGTTTCAGTAGACCGATGGTACCGTCCAATAGATTGCTTGAATGTTCTGGAGATACCGATTCACCGATAGCATGATCACTTGAATATTCTGGAGATATCGCTCTACCGATAGCATGATCAGCCTTGAAGAAACTTTATAGAGATATTAGTCAACCTTACCAGTCAACTTGTCAAAGGCTAAGGTTCAACCAGTAGCACAAAGACCTATTTTGGTAAGCCAATCTCATTCAGCTTTAGCCTATTGCAATTTTTATAGGGAGCCATTGATTGGGGACCAATTCTCATGTTATGGGTATTTATTTTTTAGATACTTATAAACATGTTTATTTGTATATATGTTTTATTGCAACTCAGTCACACAGCAACATGTTCACCCAAATAGAGATTAAAATGACTAACCTATGAATCTTGTTTAGGCTTGAGTTTGATAAGTCTAACAAGATTGCTCAGGCTACTTATTTGATAATTAGAACTTAAAAAGCAATGCATGAAATTAGTTAAGATTATTAATTGTTTTGACACCAATTAACCAGCGGACTTATCAAGACAACTTAAGCATGTGTACCTATGAATTTATAATCCGAATATAGGTCAAAAATCCTATTTATAGTATCAAGAGAGTTTTAATAACACAAAAAAGAATAAGACAGGTTCAGAAGCGTTTAGAACTAAGAGGGTGTTTGATTTTGCTTTTTTTTTTTTTTTTTCTCTAGTCAAACCTATTTAAAGTCTAATTTAAGTTAATAAAAATGTTTATTTTAATTAAAAATGTTAAGTGGCTTTAAATAAAAACTAAAAAATTCTCCAACTCTAACTTTTGTTTTTTATGACTTTAAGCACATTAAAAAAAAAACAAGTTGGACCAAATCATTTACTATCTTATACTTGTCTTTTTATTTTTATTACTAAAATATCTTTAAACTTTTATCTTATACTTACCTTTTTAAATTCTATTTTAATGTCCTTAATAGTTATTTTAACAATATAACTTACTTTTCAACCCGTTTTAATCAAACATATAAATATTTATTTTTGTAACTACAATTTTTATTCAAATACGTTACTACTAAAAGTTGACAATAAAAAAAAATCACTTAAAATCAGAAGTGCTTTAAGTAACTTTTTTATAGGCCAATCCAAACACCCTCTAAAACAAGACACCTAGATAAATAAAGGATAATAAAAACCCTCAAATTAAATTATTGGGCAGAGAGGGGATTGGAAAACCCTACGTAGTACAAAGCGATGAAAAGAATTGGAACATAGATGCGAACTGTTAAAAACTAATCACCTGGTGTTCCTTTTCTCCACTTCAACGGAGTTCATGTCAATAAATTAAATACCCTGTTCATTTGATACAACAAAACTGACCAGAGAAAACTGACTACCATCACACTCTTCTTCTGTACTCGGTGAGAGCTACAGGGCGTAGTGTTAATAGCATGCTCCGTCACATAGATGGAGCTAATTATCATGTATCGTGATGGTGAGAAAATAGATAGTGCAGAAGCGGAGCAACAACAGCTACACTTAAACTGTTTCCCAACATTGCATAACTGCAAAAAGACAACCAAGTTAGATTTGAATGTATTATCTTTTTGCCTTGTGAAGATGCATAGGACTGTAATGACAAAAATAAGCAAAATAGTCAAGCACAAAACCAAAATGATAACTGCAGAGTGATAGAAGATGGCTGTGTGTTTGGGGCAGGTTGTGTGTTAAATATACAGGACTTTCCCCTCATATTGTCTTCCATTAAAAAACAGGGGGAAAGAATGAAGCAGCTTACATGATAATACTGCTCTAAGTTTGAGCAGACTCCATTTTGTTACTATCTTGTAATATAACAAAAAAAATTATCTTCAATTCCATACATTATACATATACAACAAACACATATTTTTATATCTAACATTATCCATTTGAGCTATAAAGCCAATCACAAGTGCAGTGGCACATTTTCTTAAGATCCTAATCACAAGAACGAAATTTAGGATCCCATACACTTTCACAACGAAAGACAAGCTATGTGAAACATCCTGCCTGCTCAATATGACTTACCGCTGCCTCAAGCTTATATGCTGTGGAAACTGGAAATTCGCAGGGAAAGAATGCAAATTAGCGACCTAATAAAAAGGAAAAGATTAGTTCACTTCCACAAAAAGGATTAACAGAACCCCAATACCTACCAGGAAAAAAATACAGAAATTGGAAGAAAAGCATAAGCAGACCTCTCTAGGAGTGAAGTACCGAAGATGCAGCTTCTCCAGTGAAGATTTCGTATCTTCTGCACTTCCCTGCATGTTATAACATATAATAAAACTGATACTACATGACAGTTTTTATCAAATTCTTTACAAAGAAAGTAAAAAATGCAACTTCATCACTGAAGCTAACATACATAGGTATAAGTTAATTTTGACTTGTTGCAGCGGTGGATGTCTCTTTCATAACTTATGCTTCCTTTATTTAGCATAACTTTTAACCTAACAATAGGCAGAAAAATACTTGAGCATGTGAACACGCCACTGCGAGTGTATGTACTTACATACAAATTGAATCACTTTGGCCTTTTGGATCAAATGAATTCATTGTTGAAGACTACTTTGCCCAAATTTTAGGATATCTTTGGGACATAAACATTCCATATGATAGCATTTCCTTTGCAGTTTCTTAATTTCAACTACTTCTCAGAAATAACATGAATCAATATGAAAAATTGTGCCAAAAGAATGCGTTTGACCAACAAAGGTCAAATGTTATATTCAATTTGGAAAACAGGTATTACTTATATGTATGCATACACACACGCATGGACCCACCCACCTATCTCCATGTGCGCACACGTGCGCGCGTAGAGGGAGTGGGGGTTGGGGGAGGGAGGAGACTTGGAAGACTAATTAATTGGTGAGGTGAAACAAGACAGAAAGGACTTCGGGAGATCACTTCAATTGGTAGAGATGTTGGTTACCTGACTACATATTATAGGAACAAATGGGAGTTTTTCTATCTTAAAGGAGATGACCAGACAGTCAAGAAGAGTCTGATAGCTATGACCACCCACAAGAGAACCAAAAAAGACAAATGACATAATTGTACCTGAGCTGTTGCCAAAAGAGAACCGGTACCCTTTACATAGCGAAAGTAACTTTTCGTGAAACAACAACAGCGCTTGGAATCAGGATAAACAATATCTGTAATCTAAATATTAATGGTAAAGTGGCAAAAAAATGAATATCAAAAAGACTTGACAAATATGATAATAAGGAAGAAAGATACCCATAGCACTTCCCCATCTCTCAATCAAGCTTGATGGAACGTAGAACAGGTTTGACGAGATATTGGAAGATGCATCTTCGTCACTTTCCTCTGTTATTCCAGAGTTATTAGAACGGAAAAGGCCAGCTTCTGAATTCATATCATTCCCAGAGATCTTCAATTCAAGAAAATTTTCAATAGGCTGACAAGCTTGCGGCAATTTATCATAATATCCCTGCATCTCTTCACTTTGATTACTAATTGTATCTCCATCCTCCCCAAGTAAGGGACCTGGAATTTGAAGAAGTTGGTGGTTGAATTGTGGTTTCACAAAGGATAACGGACTCCTTTTGGCCTGCAGTGTATATATATGTACACAATCAAATATATACATACACAGACACACATATATATGTTTATATGTATGTGTACATAATAGATAGATAGATATGGATAGATATAAATATGCACAAGAAAATGACAGGGGGGAGGGAGGTAGACCGACCAGACAAAAATACCGTGGCCGAGAATATGGCACACCAAACTGCAATGGGCTCAAAATAAATTCCTGTGTAACAAAATGATTTTCCTCTAAAATCCTGATCATCCTCTCGTGTGTGTCAGATTCCTGGAGTAAAAACATGATCAAGTTACTTATCAGTCAGCACACATACGCATGACAAATGAAATGCCAAGAACAAAAATAAAGCATGACCGATTAAACTCAATGTAACAGACCTCAAAACCAACAACGTTCTCCACAAATAGCATGAGAGGAGGGCGTGAAGTTTGTGGTATGAGTTCCAGAATTTTGAGAAAAGAGAATGCCCTTGCATCAGTAGAGCCTTTTTGGTGGCCTAAACTCATAACGAAATCCGGGCAAAAAGATACTCAGCTAACGAGATAACTACTTTGCCAAGAAACAGAAAAGAAATGCCAGAAAGGGGAAGGGGGAATGGATTGATCCCTCACCTTGTCTAGTATAAGGTTGACAAGGCGGAGACAGAAGCCAAGCATCTGCCTGGTAGCTGTCAAGATCGGCTGCACTCAATGTCTGAATATTACCCTAATCTCATTCAAAAATGAAAAATTCACAATGAAAAAACAGACCAAACAAAATTTCATCTAAAGCAGAGTTATCGACATTAAGCAAATATGCCTAGGAAATGCTTCACTAAGACTAGAACCATAAGTCCCATTCAGGCCAGCTTTTTTTTGGGTCAAATATTTACGCTAGCTTAACATCACCAATTTTGTACATATGCAGCAGTTTCCAATAAAGTTTCATATTCATGTAGGCATCGTTAAATCCATATATCCTCGAGTCCACCTAGTGGGACAACACTTAGTTTGTTTCAGTTTTCAAGTTTTTATAACCTTTCCACCATCCCCTATTGTAGCCTCGCCTTTTGCTTTAGCTCATTCTCTTGTTAATTATGTCTAAGATTCTACGGATGTGTTTTTTGATGCCCGAGGGCGCCCCTTACTCAATTCCTTCCAAAGGTCAGGAATAGTGGGGCGAGAAGAGACTTCTTTGGCTACATTTGTACCACAAGAGCCGCACCCCAACCCTTCCGGAATCTGACCTCCAAGTGGTCGTCCCCAAACTCCACTTGCCGATGTTGACATCAGTTATTGCAGAAAAATAATAATAATAAATATATATTCTTCCAAAAGCATAGTTCTCTATGTCTTACCATTAGATATATCAATATATCAAAAAAAAAAAAAAGGGTGAATTTTTCTCCTTTTCCGCACGTACTTTTGCCCTTTTTCTTCAATTAGAAAAGAAAACTCATAAAACATATTGAGAAAAAAAGCTAGAAAACAAGAACCCATTCTCTTTCTTGGTGAAGAAAACTTACTTGATAGGGGCGGTGACCGAAATTATGCTGGTAAACATCATTAGCGACGTCGTTTATGTCAAATGCTTCAACAACTGTTGCTTTCACTGCTGACTCCATTAATGAGTACCGCTATGTAGTGTACAACATAAAAAAATAAAAAAATAAAACAAGAAAAATATTTTTTTTTAAAAAAGGAAAACGAAAATAATCAACTTAGTTACAAATAAATAAATAAATATTTATTTTTTAAGCCCCATCCCCGACCCCAATGAGATTTAGAGCCAAGTCATCGTTACTTAGCGGCAATAATTTCAATCACATTAACTATTTCTTAATTGGAAACAATTATACAGAGAGATATGCGGGTGGGGTGGGGGGGGGTGTA
The DNA here is from genome assembly GCA_028554755.1 of Cordia subcordata. NCBI lineage: Eukaryota > Viridiplantae > Streptophyta > Magnoliopsida > Boraginales > Cordiaceae > Cordia > Cordia subcordata. The sequence goes on along the minus strand of JAPTOF010000001.1, from coordinate 10,277,476 downwards.
CCATGCCACCAATACCACTGTAGAACTCCAGGACACGCCATGAGAGAGGCTCTTGGTCTGCCTCCATTCTTCTTTACTCAAAACCCGGTTATACCACATAACAGTTAACCGTGGAAGACATATATATATATATATATATGTGTGTGTGTGTGTGCACTAGTGTCTTGGATAAAATTCCGAAATGGTCCATGAATTATTTTTTAATTACACATGAGACCCTATATGTCTCTCAGTCCCTGATAATCTAATAAACCTTTGAAGGGTTGATATCCTCATTTTTGAGAAATTAGCATCGACGCATTAATTACTTTTAGAAAGTATTGTTTAGAATCGTATTATGTAAATTTTTTTTTTGAAAACTTATAAGTATATTTCCATTTTTTTTAACTCGAATCTAAAACCTTACTCTTAAAGAAGATAGTCTTAACAGCTTTGAGTTGTACCCTTATCTATGATAAGCATTATTGCGAATATAGTGTGTGTGAAATAATCTTATTTTAATATGCTTATCTTATTGAAATTTGAAGATATTTTATAAGATTAAAGATGTATTATCATATGCACCATGCATTCTATAGTTATAAAAAATAATATAGGATGGATTGCTTTAGTTATAAAAAATAAGATAGGATGGATTGCTTATTGTTTATAAGATAAAAAATATGATTTGTTTTAAGTTTTTATTGGATGCATGCGTTAAATCTTATAAGATGTCTTAAATCTTATAAGATGTAATCTCATTTCAATTGAATAAGCATCTTAGAATAAGATTACAACAAACAAAACATTAAATCTAAACAAAAACCTTTTTCAGTAGCATTGTTATGAGTTTTAATTAAAACAATGATCTTTTTTGAGAGGATTGTTTTGAGCTTTAATCTAAATAGTGACCTTTTTTCAGGAGCATTATTATGAATATTAATTTAAAAAATGATAAGCATTATTGTAAGTGTTAATCTAAATAATGACCTCTTTTGAGAGCATTTTTATTGCAGGTGTTAATCTAAACAGTTAAGTTACAAGAGTGAGAGGGTGTTTGGATTGGCTTATAAAAAAGTTATTTAAAACATTTCTGGTTTTAAGTGACTTTTTTTATTGTCAACTTTAAGTAGTTACGTATTTGAATAAAAGTTGTAGTTATAAAAACAAGTATTTACATGTTTGATTAAAGGAGGTTGAAAAGTAAGTTATGTAGTTAAAATAACTATTAAGGACATTAAAATAGAATTTAAAAAAGTAGGTATAAGATAAAAGAGTAAAGATATTTTAGTAATAAAAATAAAAAGATAAGGATAAGATAGTAAATAATTTGGTCAAACTTATTTTTTTTCAACATGCTTAAAGCCATAAAAAGCAAAAGTTAGGGTTGGGGAGCTTTTTATTTTTTACTTAAAGCCACTTAAAAAAAGTACATTTTTAATTAAAACAAACACTTCCGTTAGCTTAAATTAGACTTTAAGCAGATTTGACAAAAAAAAAAAAGCCAAACCAAACACCCTCTTAAACATGTACTTGATCAAGAATCTATTGTTACAATTATTCTTTAGGAAATATGAATGCTTAATAATACTAGTAATGAATAAATTGTAATAGTTACTGAAAAAAGTACCAGCCATTCATGAGAGCATAAACAATATTTTCTCTTACTAACTACAACATTTTCATTTAACAAATTGGATGTTTTGGACCACACTCGTACTAGATATTGGTTTCACGGCTGTTACATTTAACTAACTCACTTTTCTTCATTTACTATTGTGATGAATAATAGATTAACATCCCTTTAGCAATAACTTTGAAATTTAGGGTGCTTACTAATCAAAACAATTTATCCTCTTCCCTGTTTGTACGTGTTTCTTTTAATATTGAAACTTTCAATTTGATATTTTATTATCTACACATTGGTAATAGCATTAACGAGTTATTATATGAGATTAATTTGAATATAAAAAGTACAAAATACTACAACATATATGTAAAATAATTGAAAAATGGGTAATTCATGACACAAGCAATAGAATTTGTATAAAGATGAGAAATAAACTAATAAAAACCCTTTAATCTTTTATTAGTAATAAGCCTCAAGAATAGTGTCAATACCTCTATTTTATCCTCTAAATTCATAGAATTATGTCAAGACACTCACAAAAAAAAAAAAAAAGACAGTCAAAGAAATAAAAATAAACTAATCAACATTGCAAAGTGATCAAGTGATAATTTTCCTACCTAAAAGGGTCGGGCGATAATTAACAAGAAAAGAGACCCCCTAGAGATAATAAGTGAAACATAGGGTCAACTACGCAAATTATATAATGGTCATTCGCCATGGTGTTCTCGTGGAGTATTATGCTCATTCACATTATTAAAAAAAAATGATAATAACAACTCAGCAGTCGCGTCTTCTCTCTCCTTTCTCTCTGTTCGTTCTTCTTTATCCTTACCTCTCTCTTCTTTTCTTCTTTGCTTCACCAGTGACATTATCGATCATCTCATGTCGAATAAATACTACAATAACATTCGCCTTTTTTCACTGATCGTAATGATATGCACCATGCTCAAGAAAATCTCCTAGGTGTTGATTCACCATTAAAGTCCGTTATTTTCTTCCTCGTGCTAACAAAAATTCTGGCATCATTTCGCCGCATTGCAACTACCAAACTTTTTTTTCTCTTCATTGCGATTCTAACCATATCTCTAACATAGTGTTTGGACACTCCAAGATCACTCTGCCATTAAAGCTCACATTTTTTGTGTTTTGTGTTTGTATGTATAAGAGCAGTGAATAAATAGTTATGAGATAATGAACAAATAACCAGCGAACAAATAGTTGCGAGGTAGTGAACAAATAGTTGTAGGATAATGAACAAATATAGTCAATGAACATATAGTTGTGAGGTAGGAAACAAATAATTGTAGGGTAATGAACAAATAGCCAGTGAACAAATAGTTATGGGATAGTGAATAAATAGTTAGGAGTAGGGTAATCAATAAATATTTCATATATATATATAAATTAGTGAATAAATAATTGTGTTATAATAAATAAATATTTGATGTATATATAAAAATTATTGAATAAATAATTGTAAGATAAAGAACAAATACATATAAGTAAACATAATAATTTTTAAATTTATTGTACTGATTACTTAACAGTAAATGCACACGGTACTTTGTGTACTGAAGGAACATAATATGTAAGGTCCGGGGCAACTATTTTCATTTCTTCAGTGTTGGTTATGAATCAAAATGACAAAGGGCTTTAAGAGACACATTACTCTAGGGTTTAGTACCTATCAGACATTATTGCGTTTCCTTTCACATTAGTTTTGTATCACTCTCAGAAAATGAGAAGAAAGCTCCCATCTTCATCTTCATCCTCACCAATCCATCAATGGCCGCTCCGCTCTCTCGCACTCAACAAACCTCTCTGCTCATCTTCTTCTTCGTCTTCATCTCTTCTGGAACAAGAAATCCCAAAAACATCCTCCTCAGATATCCCTCTCCCAAGTCCCCATTTTCCCCAAAACCCCGAAAAACATACCAGATTTTCCCAAAAAACCACAGCTTTGCCTGATAATAATCAAATCTCCGACAAACCCATTTTGGAAAATCGTGATTTGACCCAAACCCATGTGATAGAAAACCTTTTAAGTTTCAAGGATGATCCTGATGCAGCCGTTCAGTACTTCAGGTGGGCCGAGAAGCAGCGTGGTTTTCTACGCGGTACTGTTGATCCTTTATGTGTTTTGCTTCACATTTTGGTTAATTCTTCTATTCATCATGGTTTAGCTAGATCCATGTTAAAGAAATATGCTTTGAGTGATTCGAGTCCTTTGGCCAATGTTATTTTTGATCAGCTTGTTGATAGCCGGACAAGGTTCGGGTTTGAGTCCAATCCTCTGGTTTTTGATTATTTGGTGAGCAATTATGTTAGAGCTTGTAGATATGATGATGCTATTGATTGTTTTAGGGGAATGCTTAGATGTAGTATTACGCCATGTGTAATAGTGATAAACAAGTTGTTGAGTGCCTTAGTCAGGAGGAATATGATTGGCGAAGCACGTGGTTTGTATAATGATTTGGTATGTAGAGGAATTGCATTTGATTGTTTTACGGTACATGTTATGATGAGTGCATCTCTGAAAGAAGGGAAGGTGGAAGAGGCAGAGAAGTTCTTTCTGGATGCAAAGGTCAGTGACCTAAAGCTTGATGCAGCAACTTACAGTGCTGCTGTTCATGTGGCTTGTTTGAAAGTGAAATCAGATGCTGCATGTGGGTTGCTGAATGAGATGAAGGAGAAGGGTTGGGTTCCTTCTCAGGGTACTTTTACAAATGTGATTTGTGCCTGTGTGAAGCAGAGGAATATGGTCCAGGCCTTAAAGCTAAAAGATGAAATGATAAGTAGTGGACATTTATTGAATTTGGTGGTTGCAACGAGCTTGATGAAGGGATACTGCTTGCAGGGTGATCTAGAAAGTGCTTTAGGTCTGTGCAATAAGATAATTGAGGACGGAATTACTCCAAACAAGGTGACTTATGCAGTTCTGATTGAAGGGTGCTGTAGGTGTGGAAATATTGAAAAAGCAGAGGAGTTATATGCCCAAATGAAACTTGCAGGTATTATGCCAACAGTGTATATTGCAAATTCTTTAATAAGAGCATGTCTAGGAGCTCAGTTATTGGAGAAAGCAATCAAGCATTTTGATGAGGCTGTTGAGGTTGGTATTGCCAATGATTTTACGTATAATAATATGATACACTGGTTTAGTAAAGAGGGTAAGGTGAAGGAAGCTCGCAATACATGGGATAAGATGGTTGACGAGAGAGTGGTTCCTACGATAGTTTCATTTAACAATTTGATGCTTGGTTATTGCAGACAAGGAGATATGGATGTAGCTTTAACTTTATTTTCAGAGATGCTAGAGAAAAGGTTACAACCGAATGTGATCACATATAGTATTTTGATTGATGGATATTTTAAGAAAGGTGAGACTGAACAAGCACTTGAGATGTATGAGCAGATGGTAGCTTCAGAGATTGCCCCCACTGACTTCACATTAAATACAATAGTTAATGGTTTCTGCAAAGTTGGCAAAACCTCTGAGGCAAAAGACATGGTGAAGAAGTTTGCAGAGAGAGGTCTTATTCCTATTTGTAGGACTTACAATACCATTATAGATGGCTTTGTGAAGGAAGGTGATATCAACTCTGCATTGGCTGTTTACAGAGAGATGTCTGGAAGTGGGATTTCCCCTGATGTTGTGACTTACACCTCTTTGATTGACGGGTTCTGTAAAAGCAACAATGTTGATCTTGCTTTGAAGATGCGTAATGAGATGAGAAGCAAAGGTATTGAATTGGATATCACCGCATATGCGGCCCTCATCGACGGATTTTGTAAAAGAAGAGACATGAAAACTGCAGGTGAGCTTTTTGACGAACTCCTTCAAGTTGGTCTATCACCCAATGCAGTTGTCTATAATAGCATGATTAGTGGCTTCAGAAATGTAAATAACATGGAAGTAGCCCTTGCCTTCCACAAGAAAATGTTGGAAGAGGAAGTTCCCTGTGATCTGTCAACATACACTACATTGATTGATGGGCTACTAAAAGTTGGAAAGATAGTGCATGCTTCAGATCTGTATGCTGAGATGCTTGCCAAGGGTATAACACCAGATGTCATCACATACACTGTCCTGGTTCAAGGTCTTTGTGGGAAGGGGCAGCTGGAGAATGCACTCAAAGTTGTAGAAGAGATGAACAGAAAGAGTATGACATCTAATGTTCTTATATATAATACGTTAATAGCTGGCTACTTCAAGGAGGGGAATTTGCAAGAAGCCTTTAGGTTGCATGATGAGATGCTTGATAGAGGTCTAGTGCCTGATGACACTACCTACGATATTCTTGTAAGTGGAAAGCTGAAAGGAGACAGCAGGGCTCTTGAGGCTTCTAGAGTATAAATAAATTCTGGCTAGACTATGACCTGCTTTTTTGACACTCTTGCAAAGGGGTCTAAGCCACAGCCTTCATTTCCCTAAGTGCTCCGCTCCTTGGAATGTATGCTAACTGGTCATTATGGTACTTCTATAACGGGGGTTGCATTTTGATGAGATGTCATGTTGGTTTATTAAAATACTCAACCTTCTCTTTCTGGTTAGGTTGTCTGCTGTTGTTGGCTAGGAGGAGGAAATATCTTTCAAGCTATCGGTGCTTCACATCTTATACTTGCAGTCTTACCGAGGTACCAAAGATGCTGAGTGCTCCATCTTTGCTTTTATAAACTACGGTTATTGTGAGATTGTTGCCGACTGGTCCATCTTTTCTTTTATAAACTACGGTTATTGCGGGATTGTTCTTCTCCCGTGATGCTTTTATAGTTTGCCAAGTAGAATGTTGTTGGTATGGATGCGGATAATACTTTGCTTACAACTTTACAGAATTCAGTGAAGTTGTGACTATAAGAACTGTTCTATGCAGCCGCTATGTGAGCAGATATGCCATTAGTAGGAGGTGCATCGGTGTTGCAGATGAACAGCTTTACGTAAATAATTTGTAAATCATACTTGGCTGAATACATTTAGGCTCAGAATTCCTTCTAGGTAGAAATAGGAAACACCTGTAATATTTCTGTTTATCGCTTTTTTCTTTTATTGCTGTTCATCAGCTTGTAGGTGATATACAACTTGTTGATTTATCAGATGTCATCTTTATGATGGAATTGGGTGGTGATCCGTTAATTGGCAGAATGTGAACGCACTAATTCCTGTTTGTTTGTTTTGCAGTTAATCAGGTGATTCTCTGATACGATTCTCGGGTCGGATCCAGCAAGGAATTCGTTTGGTCTTACAATAACTTCGCTGCTTTGTTTGATTTGAATAGGTCCATAAAACCAAATCAAATCGAACTATGTTCACTTCTAATTTTAGGTATATAATAGTTAAACCTATACAAACCATATTCACCTCTAACTTTATGTGTATATTAGTTATATGTATAATGTTAAAAGTAACTTGAAGTTGATCTACTGTCGATGTTTTTCCTTGAAATTAGTGGGTAAATTTTTATCTATTTTATTTTTATGAATATTTTGATGAAACTTAAATTTTTTTTTTGTATATATAAAAATTGAATTTAAACCAAACTAAACCATGTATAGAGATGTTGATTTGGTTTAGTTATTTATATGATTAAAAATTACTTGGTGAGTTTTTAATGAAAAGCTAACTAATTTGGTTTGGTTTGAAATAGGTTTAAAATTAAACCAAATCAAATCATGTTCATCTCTGTTCACAATATTGTTCTAGAATATTAATCATCAAAAAATAAATCTATTCCTATCATTATTCTTAAACCATTCCAAGCATGAAATATGTATCAACAAGTTCAGTCAATTCCGTTTTGTAACTATTTCATTTCAGTTCATATTCTTTCTAGTGTACTAATTGCCACCTTAGTTTTCCTTTCAGCCATGTCTCTTTGGACATGTTAATTTTGGGGTAAACACATTTATGGTGGCACCTAAGTGTCTAAAGCTTGTAAATGAACATAGAAATTAAACAAATAAATTGACTAAGATGAACAAACTTACAACACTCGATGAATTAAATGTAAAATTGAGGGTTGAATTAAATTTATTGTCTTTAAGACTTATTCGTCCCTCAGTGGTGTTAACAATCGTTGATGAAAGTCTCCTAAGGTATAATAGTTTCATTTAAGAAGAGGAGCGTTCAAAAAATTCTAAGACACGATGAACAAAAGTAATGCTCGGAACTCTTCTTTTGTGCAAGCCTAAGCTAAACGTATGCAGTGAGAATAAGAGATAGAAAGACTTCAAAATTTCTGCAGTGAAAAATGTTGAATTCTCAACTTGAAATGCCGGTTTATAGATAGTATATGCATGTTTGAAGCATTTTTTCCCCAACATGAATGTTTGTCCAACGGTCATGCTCTAGAATGATTGTTGGTTGCATCGGTCGACCGATTAAACCACGATGGACTTGCCGGTCAAATGACTAAGATAGTATATCTTTATAAAGAATAATAATTTAATCTAAAAATATAAAGCCATTAAGGCCAAGGCCCAAGCCCAATAAGGCTCTGTCCATATGCGCCCATACACATGTCGAGTCGGTCGATAGGGCGACATGGGTGTGGTAGTTAAATTGAACCAACCATTGGGTAAATCCTCTCCCTTGGGGCCCAAACTCTAATACCAAATAAAAGATATATAAGTAGCAATGGCTTTAGTTTTTCAATATGGCAAACTTCAACTTCTCCAAATTGGTATTCCACATAATTTCCCAATTTTGAACCTCATTTTCTCATTCATTACTCATTTAGTTTAAACAAATGAATGTACAATGATCATTAACTCCGAAAGACGAATTCACATGTGCATTATCCTTCTCATTCTAAAATGTTAAACCCACCAAAAACTAACTTAAAGTTTAATATTTTCTTATGTTTAAAACTAAAATTTACCCACATGCTAAGTCATTCACAACATAGACAACTTGTGTACATGTGATTTAAATATACTATACTAGGGTGTGAAGTAATATATGGTATACACTTGCACAATATATTTAGGGCGTAGTTGGTGCGACTAGCTGGTAAGACAACTGATAGTTATTATTTTAACTATTAACAGAGAGTTGTTTAGTTAATTGATCGAACAAAACGTATTTGAGAAAATTAGTTATTAGATTAACTGATAAATGCAACATGACGTAAAAGTACATTAGTATCACATTAGGATTGTTGTTATTGTTGCTATTATTATTGAAACATATTAGTTTATTTTATAATTACATATATGTCAATAATATTTTATTATTAAAAAATAGTAAAATTAATTTTTTTTGTAAATTACTAAAAATTATTACGAAATATTAAAATTTTAACGTTTAATAAAACTAATTGAAATGTTATTTGAAATGCTATTTTATTAAATAACACGAAGAATTAGTATTTTAACTTGGTATTTGAAAAGTTAATGAGCAAGAGTACAAGATCTTTAGACCTATCAATTCTTTTGTTAGAATGGAAAGAAAATAAAATAAAATATATGGAAAAGAGAAAATTGTCACACGCTCCTCGAGCAAGCGTAGCAATATGCCAACAATATTCCTTTCCATATCCAACACACATAAAAATTTGGTGGCTTTTTTTTTTAATATAAAATTTTGTACTAAAATACAAAAGCAGGCGTGCATCACGCGCCCGGCACCCCCTTACTCTCCTTTTTCTCAGGTTGTGTTTGGGTTTCTAAAACCAAACTTAATTTTGTCATTTCCCATTATGCCCTTGCACTTCATATACATTCACAAGTCTATTTTCTCAACCCCACATTTACTTTCCCCCACACGCGAAAAACACAAACCCTAGAAAGCCAAAAATACGAATCATATCTGCCAATTTTTAAAGCAAAGGAAAGATCAGTTCAACAATTTAACCAATACCCAGATCAATTTTTTGCTCAAATTTGAGGAAAAAGGTTAGTATTATTATTTTTTAATTTTTAAGATTTAATTAATTAATTTTATAAGAGCCTAATTGCTAAATCTTTCAATTCGTTAATGGATTAATTTGTTAAAGTTTGTAGCTTTAGTACTTCTTTTAATCTGTTTGCATATTTGTCAGATTATTTTTTTTTTTTGTCTTTTTTGCTTTATTTTTGGGTTTATTATTTATTATTTCCTTAGCATTTATGTTATAATTTTATACTACTTATCATCTTCTCTATATTTATTAATTTTTTTAGTAGTTTGCCTTGAAAGTTTAATTTTTAATTCGCTATTAGTTAAGCATAACCAGTTTGTTTACTGTGAAAGGAATTTCTTGTATTTTTCCACTGATTTTTCTTCTAATATTTTTCAAAATTTTAAAATATTTTTTGGAACATTTTCCAAATGATATGAGGTATTTCGGATTTTTTAATGAACGATGCACGATGCTTCGAAAGTTGACAGCAGGCTCTATTGCACCTTGCCTTTTTGCAAAGGATGTTTCCACCTTTGTTTCCTAACTCTTGGTTATTAATGAGTTTTCATTTTCTCTTAACTTCGTTTAATTGCTATAATAGTTTTGGGGGTTTCTTTTGGACTTGTGTTTCACGTACATTGATATTAATCGGAAAAGAGGATCATTCTTACTGCTTTTAGGAAGTGTTGATCTTAGTGGAACCTTTTGGATTTCTTTGATCTCGTCATATAACAATGCAGGCTAAACTGTGGGGAAGATTTTAGTGGTTCCTTTAAGATGTTTTGATCATATGCTGATCAAGATTGTTTTTTCTGTTCTTTTCCTTTCAGTTGACAGGTGTTAGGTGTATTTTTGTTGTTTTGATTCGTAATGAGGTTCAAACGAGGGAGTAAAGTGGAGGTGATGAACAATAGGGAGGTGCCAATCTCATGGCGTACCGCAGAAATTCTATCTGGCAATGGACACACCTATACTGTGACGTATGACAGTTTTCCAATCACAGGAACAACTAACGAGGCACCAACTGAGAGAGTATCGAGGAAGTCAATAAGACCTTGCCCCCCTTCTGTGGAAGGCGTAGAGAATTTGGTTGTTGGAGACATCGTGGAGGTGTGTGAGAACTTCTCATGGAAAATTGCCTCTGTTTTGAAGGTTGTCCCCAGAGAGCAGTATTTGGTAAGACTTCTCGGTTGCTCCCAGGAATCCTGCATTCACAGATCAAACATCAGATTGCGGCAAGTTTGGCAAGATGACAAGTGGACTATACTGGGCAAGGTATTTTCTTTCCCTAGGATACCCATGATTGACCTTTTCAGTGTATTTTCCTCATGCATGCCTTTGATCGCTTCCATTTTTAGCTAATATGTTTTCAAGACCTACGCCTTGATTACTAGTTGCTATGATGGTTGTACCGAATCTAGAGTTAGGAGATATTGAAGCATCTAATAGTTACCCATGCCTTGTGCCTCATTTGTCCATGCTATGATTGGTGTACTCTATGTAGGAGAATAGGTCTTGTTTCCCTTCCGGACTTTTTTCAGTTTGCATTTTCTGATTATACTGTGGCTTCTGATTTGCAGGGTTCTGGAGGATGTGGATTTGTACTATCTAACAACTTTTCAACTTCAAAATGTCATCAGAAGATGAGCTTCCGTGTGCCACAAACTGATGCAGTGGCTAGATCTCAAGCACCAAAAGATTGTCCAGCTCTTCAGAGAAATACTGGATTGGAGGAATCTCGTGTAGTTTCTTCGAGATCCTTAAAGAGATTCTCCCCTTATTGTTCATCTATTGTTGAATCTCCAACCAAACATGTACAGAAAAAAAGAGGAATTGAGAAGGACAGTAGCAGAGAAAGAGTTGTTCCAGCAGCAGTCTTGGAAAAGATAGATGCTGCTGTTTACCCAGGGGAAACTTTGGGTGAAAAATACATGCATGGTATCTTTGACTACAAACCATATGAATGTATTGACTTGGAGAGAGAAAATCTAGACAGAGATGTTGGCTGTTCATCAGCAAGAAGTTCCAAAGCTAATGGCTATGATAGTAGTGCTTCCTCAGTTGGTAGTTGTAGTGCTACTAGTAGAAGTCCAAATAAGTTTCATAGTCACTGTGTACCTGTTCCTTGTCAAGTAACAGATTGCATTTATAGTGATGCAGAATCATCTTATGGTTCAATGGATGAGGAAGAGAGTTGTCCTCATCCTCCTGAGGAGGAAGTGGCGGCAAATGTCCACAGGTTAGAATTGCATGCTTATCGCTGCACTTTGGAGGCATTGTATGCTTCTGGCCCCTTAACTTGGGAACAAGAAGCATTACTGACGAATCTTCGAATCACGCTTCATATTTCAAATGATGAGCATTTGATGGAACTGAAAAACCTAATTTCTTCTAAAAGTATTTGTTATGTTAGATAGTACCCAGTCACTTCACTATTTTCACTTTTATGATAGGATCTCATTCGTCGCATCTGCACAGTGGTGTAAGTAGGTGGATAACATGTTACATTTTCTACCTTCTGTCTTGGTTATGTTCTCCAAAGTTGTCTGGATACTTGACCTTTTAAACCATGAGTATGTATCTAAGTCTATCAAGCAAATTGTATCAAGAATTGCAGAGAAAATAAATGTACCAATTATTGTTCATGTTTATTTGAATTTCTTGTTTTGTGGCTTTATGGTGTAAATTTTTGGTGAAGATTTTGAATTTCTGATGACTTATTCATTTTCAGAGGCAAAGCTTCGTGTACTATCGGCAGACTTCAAAGATATGTCTGCACGTGTCTAAAATTATTAGATCCATGTAAGCATCAAATGGTAGCAACATGGCAGGCACGTGTCCTATGTGCTTGAATGATTGAGTGAATCACTCCTATGTTCCTGAGGAGTCAAGAAAGATGTGAGAGTTTAAAATTTTTGTATATCTATATTTTTGGAGATTATTTGCTTTACCTCAACATGCAAATGGTTGATCTGGTGATCATACATTGTTTCCAGAGCTAGCCTGTCCACAAGTGTATTTTTTCCTCAGCTTTCTGCAGATGTCTACTTGTTTCTGGTCCAATTCAAATTGGTATTACATAGAAAATCCTGTTTGGCAACCTGCTAAAACTAATTGCTAATTAGCTTTCCACAGTCATTTTAATGGAACTCGTGACTGACATTTACATGAACTGATTTCTTGAGAGCTGTTCTGCTATTTCATGCTGTCTGTCTCAGTTATGTATTTCTGGTGATTATAGATAACTGCAGTTTTGGAATTTTCATTCTGCTTGGCAACACTATGTCGTTCTGTTCTTGGATATTATTGATTGGTCCCCTGCATTTTCCAGGGCCACAGTTGGAGGCATGCATCCCTTGCTTTGAAAGGTATAAAGGTGACGCTGGGGTTTGCAAGCCTTTCTGTTGGCAATTGGAACAATATGTGCAGCTACTTTCCTACAAGTCAAATGATGGGCCACTACTGGTATTTCAGTTAATTGAGTTATTGATCTACTGTAATTAGGCTTGCCTAGATTTGTCTTATCAGTTTATCTGATGAAAGAAGATAAGTGAATTTCATGTAGGGTGTGATATTACAAGAAGATTGAAGGTTTTTGTTGCTGAAGTTAAAAAATAAACTACAGAGCTCGTGAAATGTTTGCTGTAATGATGGTTTCATTCTGTTTGAAATTTAATCTTCTTTGCTACTGTAGCATGTGGTTTTCAAATTTAGGTTTTGATTCAAATGAGGGGTAAAATTTTTAGATATTAATTCTCTTTAAAAGCAATTGTTAGTATTTGCTAGGGAAGTTGAATATCTAGGTACTTTTAGTTCTGGCATTGTTCACTTCTTACTTTATTTTAAATTGGATATCTCGTTATCTAGTGCAAAATTTTTTGTATAATCTTTGGAAGACAAATTGGTTCCTTATCTTTTGATAAGATCCATTTAGTCCCTTGATTTTTTGAAAAGGGATGATATTTGCCTGCCAGCTTCTCTCTTCTAAATTTAAATGGTTCTTCCTGAGATTCAGACATGCCATTAAAAAAAATATTTTAAGGATTAAGAGAAAATCAACCTATCTTTTCTCAAAACCCTAATTCTAGTTCACTCTCTCTTTGCCACCCTGGCTCACTGGCAGCCGTGCCTCAGCCACCTAATTTCCTCTGCCATTACTTCCATCAGAAGAACAATTGAATAGCTGTCATTTTTAAGTGGTTTTGGATTAATTAAACAACTTCAATGTTACTAACATTTATTGTATTTTGTTTTCTTTTGTTTACGATTGATGGAGGGGGAAGCAGTTGGCATGTCTGTGTTGGTGCCAGCAGTGGAAGAAGTGGTTTTCGGCAGAGGTGTGGAAGGTGGAAGTGGTGACGGTGGTGTTGACAATGGAAGAAGAAGGAGAAAGAATCAATAAAAACAAAAAATAAATAAGGAAAGGATAATTGGGTTTTCTAAATCTACTAATTTGCCCTCTATATAGCAGCTAAAATTACGCACACATGCCTCTCACAGGTCAAAACCTTCAAATATTGGATGGAGTTACAGTTGAAGACTAACAGTATCTCACAAATATATCTCCAGGGACCAAAAGGATCATTTTGAAAGGTAAGGGATGAATTTGGCCCCCACATTATGGTCCACCACTATCCAAAGAATATACCAATTTGTTGTTAATGGTCTATTGAGTCTATGGTCTCCTTCTTGGATAGTTTATGTTTTCTTGATATGATTGGATATATTAAACGTTGCGTCTCCTTTTGGCACTAAAAGCCTGTTGGGACCAGTTTATTTTCATGGATGTTTGAAAGTTAGATAGCATTTAGCCTTGGTGCAGGCTTGATTATGTATGTTTGTACACTTAGTCCCGCCTAGAAAGACCTTGTAACTTATAGCAAGACATTTGAAGTATGGAAGGTGGAAGAGTTCGTTAAATTGGAGAGTTATTAGTCATTTTGTTTTCCTCAATGTACGATTAAGATTATTATTATTATTATTATTTCCCTTTATAATCTTGCAGCGCCTTTCTTGTTTGCTCCCTTCTCCCTCCATATTTATTCTTTTACTGGATTCGGGACTTCTCGAACATAAGGGTTGACTGCCAACAACAAGCTGAAGATCTTTCAGTGGTGTTGGTGTAGGAGGTGCATAAATTGGAATTAGCATGAGGAAATTTTGAGATCAAGATATTGTCAAAAGCTTGTCTATGAAGAAAGGAAATTTGCACTTCTCAAGAATATACGTACTAAATTTCTAATCTAGTGTCTGCAAACATCAATGTAGGCATTCAACAGCTTGAGTATTATTTTAAAGGAATTGGATGGTTTCAAATGGCATGAGCTTTTTGCCAGGTAAATCCAGATTGGTAAATGAATTGTTCAACTTGATGTTGAAAGGATAATAAGTCTTGCGAAGTGGTTATGAAATGATAATCAGTTATGATAATCCTGGGTACTAAATTGTGAAAATTTTTGCATACTTGTACTTTGGGCTATCTAAAAATTAAGAAGAGCTGTGATTGGTCAAGAGGCAAGACAGATTGGATTTTTTTTCCCTTGATGGTGTCGGTAAAAGATAGGTTGATCACAGATGTAATTCTTCCTACTGAATGATAACAGGTGGTTTGAAATGTCTTCATGTGGAAAGCTCAAAGTGGGGTGCTAATTGGTTTCAAATTTCAGGGATCCTTCTAGAAAGTGCTTGGTGTGGATTAAACCTTCATTTCTTCTCCAAATATTTTAAGAGCTGGAGGCTCCATGCTCGCTGCAGAGATTGTAGTTTGGTACTGGTGGTTTAGTCTCATGCTAGAAAGTTGTTATGACTGGTGATGGCACCAATTCTGCAGTTCATTTATGCATTTGATTTTGCTGTGGATTAAACTGCTGACAGCTTGTCCTAAAGGTATCATCTTTGCGAAGAATCAAATGGTTAAATGTTTTACTGGTTGAGGAACTGTTTTCCCTTGTTCTTTTTTTCTTTTTCTTTTCTTTGCTTTTCCTCATTTCTCGTTGTCTTATCTATATTTGCCTTTAAATGACGGAAGGTCTAGTTTTTCAACCTGCATTTGTTGAAAGGTTTCTTCTGGGCTTAAGAATTGAGAAACACAAATTGTTGGATATGATAATTGAAAAAACTCATTTCTGTTCAGTCACTGTTATGTTGTTGGACATGTTGGTAGTAAAGAGTAGTATTATTTAACAATCACTACAGCATTTAGAAATAATTATCAGAAAGCATATCTTGATCAACACACTTGATCCAGAAATGGACCTGGACAGATGATTGAAGCTCGATTAACCGTGAGGGCACTAAAATTAAGAGAGTAATGCTGTTGAAGCTAGTTAAGTAGCATATCATTTATATGTAGGCAATGATTCCTCAGAACTTTCCTAATGTAACATTATTAGTATCTGATTAATTTGTTACCAGTTGCACTTACATTTTCTGGGGTATACGGTCACAAAATCTGTTGACTCTTTTCTGTGATGGTCAATGCATTATGTAAGTTTTCTTTTCAGAGCAGAAATTATGGTTGATTTAGATGTCTTATGATGATACATGTATTAATTCTTCAGGTCCTTGTTTCTGCTTGAGACTCTCACTGCAAGGACTGCTAGTGGTTATTGGTAAATCTTGTTATACATGCTTCAAGGTGCCAATGGCCATCTGGGGGGTTCCAGCCTCAAGTTTTGAGCAAAATCATTCGATCGGAATGTGCCAGAATTCAGACGGCCCTTTGGTAATTAATTTGTTACTATTTTTGAATTTTTTGCTTTTGGTAAAATTCGCAAAACCTCCCAGTGATATGTGAGTGTGGAACTCCAAAAACTCATAAAGGTTTACACAGTCTCCATTTGTTTGTTTGAAGGTAACCATGTTAAATTATTTGGTGGATAATTTCAAGCACGTATAAAAGAATTTGGTTACAACACCTGGATACCCCGTGTGATGTGTGAAAGTATTATGATATTTCCGTGTTGTTCAAAGCTCCAAAAGAAATCTCTGTTTTCTCAAAGAGAGATGGTAGAAATCTCTTTTTTCTCAAGAGATATGGTAGTAGGACCGACAGAAAACCAATACCCTAAAACAACCATACTTCAAGTGTGTCCCCTAAAATTTGCGGAAAAATAAACAGCGATGCTGTGCCTTTATGGATAAATACCTTTTTTTCTTTTGAAGATTTTCTTTTCTTTTCTTTTCTTTTCTTTTTAAACACAAGGGTTAGCATTTGTTCATATGTCACGGGAGATTGTATGCTTTACCCTTCTGTTTTTAGATACTTCGAGAAGAAACACCTGACTTGTTTGTCCATGATGGCCCCTTGTTTCGGTTTTTGCATTTAGCACAGAGTTGCATGGTGGATATTTTGGTGAGATTGTTGAGTTCTCTTGGAAGTTAGTCATAAACACTTGTTGTCCTCGAAAAGGAAATTTAGAGATGGTAATGTGACGAATGACTTAATGTATTTGGAATTGATTGACTCGTTTAAGATCTGTTTAAATCAGTTTTTTTTTAAGAACCGGGAACGAGAAAGGAATGATATCGTCCTCGAGTTTCATTCCGTTCTCGTTCTAAGACCATTTTTATTATGCGTATTTATAAATTATAAATAAAATGGTTTAAGCTGCACGGTGCATGTCACGTACAGATCTATCTAGAATGTCTGTACGTACTAAGACCTTGTCCGAGCGGAACGGGATTCCAAAAAACAAAAAATTTGAACGTGTAGTAACTCGAGTTTCAAGACATAATGGGTGTCTGTGGACATGTTAGCTCTAAAAATGGTACATAACCGATTACAAATTATAGTGGTGGGTGCAAAGCGTATGCACGACGTGTTCTTACGAGGCGAGAGAACTTCTTAAACAAGTCTTTGCTGACCAACCGTGTTTGTTAATTTCTGACCAAAAAAGGAAAAAAAAAAAAAAAAGAAGAAGAAAGAAATAAGAAAAAAAAAAACCATGTTAGATATGTGTACTCTACGTGTCCATCCGAGGAACCTGCCAAAGAACCTGCTAAGTGGCTGTCTGATTACGACAACATCCGAAGCCCAGGAACCATGCTTCTGCCACCCCTCCAACCACTAGTTCCATTACATCAAATTTTCTTACATTACATTTTGCAGCTTTTGCAATATCGACGCAAAAAAAAAAAAAAAACAAGAAAAAACCAAAAACAGAAATCAATTTTTTTTTTGTTTTCTTTTGCGGGTATGAAAATTTATCTCATAACCGCCCAAAGACCTCTTTTTCTTTCTCTCTTATTTCTCTTTGGGTAATCAATTGTGATAATTTTATTACAACAGGGGAAAAAAAAAAAAGGGCAGTCAAGGATGGGTGATGAGTCAAGTGAATCGAGTAACATGATTGATGTACGAGAGGCTAATGAATCTGAACTGTATGTTTCGTGGCTTGAATCGAGCACAGTGGCAGCAAGCTGTGAGATGGTTTGCTATTCAGACATTGTAAATGCGTTGTCGAATGTTGAGCTTCCATCTTCAAATGATGTGGGAGAGGCTACCGATGATGATACTACAAAAAGGAAGTGCACGGATGTGATGATGATGATGGACCAAACCCAACAACATACCCACACCAACGTGAGTCTTCATAACTACGGATAAATGTTGGTTATATTTCTTTATGTTATTTGTACCAGTAACCGGTTTAGTTTAACAATATTGACGTGAGTTTTATAAATCTCAAAATGTTAGCACATACTCAATTATTGTTTCTTTGAGGTTGGCTCCGATTTTGTTTCGTGGATTTCTTTGATTGTTGTAAATATTAATGGTAAAGAGAATTTCGATGGGTGAATATCCTTTCATATTAATTTCTCAGTCATTGATTCAAATCAAACCCTTGAAAATGAGTGTGATGAGAATGGGCAAACATTTTATTAGAGCGGCTGACAGATAGCTAATTGAGCCAGTGTATAACCAGGGGCCCAGGCTTGCAAAGCATAAAAAAAAAGTATATATTACTTGTACAAAATTTTCTAATTTTTTTTCTAGCCCCTATTAATTTTTTTTTCTTTCTTTTCTTTTGTCTGAAATTCTTCTCATGGTGACTTTTTATATAATTTTTTTTGCATGTAGATATTTTCAGTGACAAAATTTTTGTATTAAGTAAGTAATTTTAATGAATAAATTTTATTACTGGTAATTTTATTTATTTTGTGATTAGCTACTTAGAGTTTCTTCTACAAAGTAAAGAAAGTTCAAAAATTTTCTGGGGACTTTTCATAGAGAATTTATTTTTTAGGTAGTTTCTTTATATGTAAATTATTTTTTTGAATAAAATTTTATAAGGGAGGGGAAAGCTTTATTTTATCGACTAACTAATTACACTTTCTTTTATATACTTTTATATTATTTTGTTAACTAATGTTTTTACATTTGTTTCTGTTTAAATACCTGATGAAATCAACCTATGTTCTTATAGTTATTCTAATAGATATAGATATAGATATTGTATGTCTTGTTCACATTAGAAGAGAGGAAAACTTATTTTACTTAACACTATTTGATCGGTTGTCTTCATTCAAATACGTAAATAAATCTTTGTTTCGTAATGATAAATTTCTAATTCCATCCTTGTATTTGAGATTAAACTAATTGGACTAAAATAAAATTAATTTAAATTATTAATTATATTTATAATACTCACATATTTTAATGATGTAAAATGTTTCATGAAACATCCTCTAGGATGTTTATGAATTAGGGGCGTTAACCTCCCATCAAAGAAAAAAGAACTAAAAGCGTTTTGAAAGATTACTTTTTATTTTTTGTTCTTTTTTTTTTTTTTTTGGTGTGATGTGATACGGAATACTATTGGTTAGGATGACGTGGTATCAAAGGTTGACATGTCTCTCTCTTAACATTATGAGAATATATAATTTATAAGAGACGATCCGGATCTCATTAATACACCCATATATATCCACTAGTTTATTTTATTTTTTGGTTATAAAGACTAGGTAACAACAGCCCTGTGTTTCCTAAAAGATTACGGTCCTGGGCAGCAACATTAAAAAACAGTTTTTGAAATAGCTTTTGGTGTTTTTAACCTAGTCATAATTCTAAATTATTGCTATTCGGTAAATTAGTATTTCAATTACCTTTTCATATAATTTTTAGTATTTCAACTGGCTTTTCTCAAAAGTTAAAAATTCTTGCCTTTCATGTACTTTTTAGCTTTTCATTTTCTTGACCATTCTATCTTTTTCAGTTTCTTGGTAATTTTATTATTTTTCCAATCTCTCTATATTTTTACTTTTTTTCCCTACAAATATAAATTAAAAATAATTTAAAAATAAAATTGAAATTCTATCTAATCAACATGTACTAAAAAGTATAAGTTTTATTGTTTTTTTTTTCTTTGACAAAATAAAATTTTGAATCTATTGAAATTAATTTTTGTAATGATACAAATGCTTTATCAAAAAATAAGTTATATTTTAATATTAAAATATTATTATAAAAATAAATATCTAATTATAAAATATATTATCTTACTCCAACAATAATAATAATAATTATAATCATTATAAGAACAATAAAAATAATAACATGATGTCAATGTTCTTCTACTTTATTTTTAATTCATCAATTAATCTAATAACTATTTTTATTGAACACTTTTTGTTCAATAAACTAATTAAACAATTATCAACTAAAGTATAATAGCTATAAACTATCCTGACAGTTATTAATTATTCAAAAAATTATAAATTATTTTAACAATTAACCTCACAATACTTGCACTTGGGCTGTTATATCATAAATGTCGCTGACCCTATTAAACTACATACTTTAGTCCCAATTTTTCATGCTAGTCCATCATATAGCCATAAAATTATTTAGTTTCTTTATTCATTCCTATCCAACCCAGACAACAATAATATGACTGGCCAGTTTGTTCCTTTCCCATTTTTGTCCTATTCCTAATTTTTTCCATTTATTATTTTACACATTGGTTCCTTCTATTGTTCATATTCTTTCTTTTAATCTATTTAGTATTGAAAATGACAAATAAATAGAACTAATACACTATCTAAGGTATCAAAGCTTTGGTTATGGATCTAAGCTTTATTCTATACGATTGCCTGAGAGAAAAGAAAATAAATAAATTAAATTAATTCATTTACAATAATTTGAAATATTATTTAAATGAAGTAGGCACTTGCGCTGATAAATATGTCATGTCACGCTCTTGAGTGCGTTGGTTTTGCATGGTATTTTACAATACAATGGTGGTTTTGGTCGTAGGAAGATGATCAAGACGTGGATACGAAGACGAGTAGTGATAGTACTCAGCCATGTAAAAGGACGCGTGCTGCTGCTGATACACACAACATATCGGAGAGGGTATGCCTTTTTTATAACTTCAATTTCACACTACTTTCTTTCTATCCCTTGGTTTTATTTATTTTTTATTTTTTGCAAATTCTTGTTTGGGTCTACATGTCAAATGGGCCGCCCTAAATTGAATAGCTTTATATATGTGTGAGGTTACCGTTATCCTTTTTGTAATCACGAATTTTGTATGTGTTTTCGAGAAAAGGAATTTTTTTATTTTCGAGACTTCATAGGATTCAAATTCATTCTTTTCACTTAATTTAAGAGGAGAAAAGCCTTCTTTTTCCTTGCATAATGAAAAATTTCAAGATTTTGCAATCCCTTGGCAAACTTTTTCCAATTCCAAAAGCTCAGATGGAATAAGTATTCATATACCGATTTGACCATATATAAGAACTTGTTTAGGTCAATGTGTCAAATAGGCCGGTTTGGGTTGAACAAGTTCACAGTAAAGAAGGCCCAACTCTAACCGGGCCCTGAATGGCCCACATGGAAGAAGTCTAATTTTTCAGTCTCAGGTGTGGTTGGTCTCGGTGTATATGTACTTCTTTTTCTTAAATAATTGTCGGGTCATTCAGTAGCTGAAATTTAATAAAGACAACAGAAACTTGTGAAAAATCCCTCACATTTTATTTGGGTAAAAGTTGATTATACTTTAAAATCGACTTATAAAAATTTGGGGGAAGCAATAGACGTCATAAACTTTATAATTATTATCGGCCAACTACAAAAGATTGCTTAGACGAAGTCACACGATAATGTATTTTTATTTTCTAGCACTTTTGCCTATGCTATGAGTTTTGATATGTTTTAGATTACGATTTCAGATCTTGTAAGTAATGTTAAAATTATTTTGATGAATTAAAAATAAAAAATTATTGAATATATTTATCAATTAATTTTGTTAATAAACCGTAAAACTCTATCAATGAATTCTTCCACAATTCCAACTTAGATTTGACAATATTTCATACTCTTTTCGATATCGGTTAGCACACGTATAAAGCAGGCCCGCATTATAGTATAGTCGTATGTAAGAAATGATTCAGATTCACAGGCACTAATTCTGCATGCCTTGTGGATAGATGAGGAGGGAACGAATTAAGAAGAAAATGAAGGCGTTGCAGGACTTAATTCCTAACTGCGATAAGGTGATTTCCTTTCCTTATTTATATGGATATTTAAACAAGACAGTTAGAAAATTAATTTGAATGCCTTTGCACTATATATTTGGGAGCATAACGTCAGGGTTACAAGATTTGAGTATACAACGTAAACTGAAAGCTTACTCTTTCTGGAAGGATAACGGAGTAATTGCCCTTGACCACGCTTGAAAAGCAAAAGAAAAAATGCTCTATATATTGGCAGATTTCAGTTAGAGAATTACTATACTTGCAAATTCTTGGTACATCAAAGATACACAAAATGATGCAATTTAGATTTGTTCAAGCAGCTTGTTTTGTACTTTATCCTTTTATGTGCCAAATGTGATGATGTCTACTTTTGTAGGGTGACCAAGCTTCTGTGCTAGGGGATGCCATCAAGTATATAAAAGAACTACAGAATCAACTTCAGGTCACCTCTTAATCTTTTCCGTTGTTTGTATCCATAAAAAAGATAAGGATAAATTGCTGCGAATCCCCTATACTTAGTCATAAGTATGAGATTTTCTTATGGTCCTTAAAATGTGTGGCACATATGTCGTTAGAAGAGATGTCCGTGCTTATTTTGAAACTAATAGAGGGGCAATGTATGCTTACGATAAATTATAGGAGGGCTTGATGTAATTTACCCAAAAATTAAACGGAGGTTTATTTCTTTACCATTTTGTTTTGTGTGCTTTGCACATTTTAATTTCAGGAACAACAAATGATGTCTGCTAGAGTGGTAGGCGGAGTGATGTTGCAAGCGCCCCAAATGCTACAAGCAAGGGACCAAGGCATGCAAGTCTCCCAGGTTTCTCCATTTGCGCCCTTTACGCCAGGTGTGGTAGGATTTATCATGGAATCGATTTCACGTATTAATTCTACATTTAGGGCTCGTTTCGTTTGGATTGTAAAAGCTCTCTTTTTGACAACTTTTCAAGAAAGTGTTTTTTTGAGAAGTTAAAAAATTTTGATTTTTGAAAAAAGTTGTATTTAAGTTTTTTTTTTTTTTTGAGTTTCAACTTTTTTAGAAGCCAAATCAAATAGTTATCGCAAATTGAATACATTTTTCTTAGAAATATAAGTGTTTTCCTAATAAAAAGCAAATTCAAACCGACCCTTATTATCATTTGATAGTAATATGCATGGCTGTTTTTTTTTTTTTTTTTTTTAATTTTCATTTGTTATATCACCAGCTTGGGGAATGCCTATGGTCGGAGAGCAACGATTTTATTGTGTGCCTGAATGGCAAATGCCACCACATCCTTCATCATCATCATCAGTAGCAGCAACATCAACAACAACACCGTCACAATCATCTATTGGAAGCCTTCCTGGGCCATCTCATTTTCCCCCTCATACAGAGCAGAGCTCTCAAACTGCACATATAACTACGTATCATGTAAGTTGTTTCTAAGACGTAAATCACTCATGGAGTTCTATATAGTGCAGTAAGTTTACCGTTTGTGAGATATTGATACCAATATATATACTTTACTTGCATAGTTTTGGTTTTCTCTTAGATAACAGGTATACAGCGAAGCAAATTCACATTGTCTGAGTACTTTGATAATGTCTCACATCAGCCAGTGGATGATTTTGTGATTTGTTTATAAGTGGATGGTCTAAGTATAATTAATAATTTGGGTTGATTATTTTGAACTAGTTAATTATAGACTCAAGTAATTATTAGTTATGTCCCTATACTAATCTAGTTCATAGGTCGAAGGTTCCATGTAATAGAATTTCCACAAACTGTATTTTACATTTGAAATTTCCAGGAGGTGAAGCCGAGTAGTTCAAGAACAAAAGTGCTACCTAGTAATGTTGTCATGCCTGCTCATCCATCAAGTGGCAATCTGACAACATCGGATGCTTTTTAAACCAACGAGGAAACTAGTGATCCTGTTTCCACCCAGTGGTTGTTATTCTTCTTTGGCTTTTTCTCTCTGTTTTCTATCTGATTTTGTTGTCTTGCAACTTGCTAACTAATCTTGGCTTTTTTTTTGGAATCAAATTGTCGTACTTTGACTATTGCAGGGTGAGAGGTGGTGCCTTAGAAATACAAGACTCGGCGTTGAAAGATGAAGGCAAACGAGATATGTGATTTGCAACTTTTCTTCATCAATCTCCACAATAGCACCATCTGGTGAAAGAAGTCGTACAAGCAACTTGGCAAAATGATCCCACAACTTCGGGAACATTAATTTGTCAACGGGTGCACATTTATATATGTATAATTTTTTAATACAAACTAAAAGAGAAATGCAAAAATATATAATATTTAATATATTAATAACATCTTAATATACATAAGATATATAAATAAGTATCTATCATTATTATAAATAGATTTATATTTTATAATTGTCCTAATTTAATTGCAAATTTTAAAAATGTTAAAATATTCAACTTAAAAATATTTTTTTATGTAAATTATCAAGTAATTATTTATTTATTTATTTTTTCATTTTGATTTTATTTTGGGTTAAAAAATAAAATAAAAATATTGATATCATCTTTATTACAATCACAAGAGGGTACATCTTTATCATGAGGGGGAATATTCTTATTATGAGGGGTACGCTTTATTCATAATAAAAAAAATTTAACAAAAAATGTAGCGGTAAAAATTCTTTCACTGGGTCTTCCAGGAATAATAATAGGAAGACTAGGAAGAATCAGCAAGATTCACCGACTAACAAAAGGTTAGAGGTGATAGAGGGATCTATTGCCATGATGTGGGGTAGGAACCCGACAAGAAAAAAGGGTTGTTTACTCACTAGAGTAGAGACCAAAAAGAAAAAAAAAAGGTTGTTTGCTCATTATAGTGGAGACTTTTTGACATCCTATAAAGAGATCCTAAATGGATTTGAAAAGATTGATTGATTCATTCCATTGTGTTTCGTATATATACATTTACAAAGTGCCATGTGTTAGGAAAACAGTATTAATGTTATTAATATGAAATTATGCTTATGGTTAAATAACGGAATACAAAATGTAAAAATTAAAGAAGATAACTAAGGTTCGTAAGAATGATGTTCTTAAGGGATTTAAGTCCCTTCTACAAGTGCTAAAGAGGTTAGGCTTATTCCTTTTAAGATACAACGGTAGTATACCTTTTGATATTTTGGTAGCATTTTAATATAAGAGCTTGCGAACCAATAACTGAAAAACTCTTTCTCTATACTCACTACTTGACTACGAATATGAAAGCTATGCCAAGAATGCTCCAGGAGTTAGTCACTTTGGAGCTTTATTGGAAGGGCTATATAAACCTCACATTTTGCCTTATGGTGATTAGAACACCTGGGCCACCCACGAGTGTGGGTCAGGTTAGGTTGGGCAGGCACATATGTGGTGGTTTACATAGCGAGTCCACCACGTATAGTTTACCCTTCAAATTCCTTCTTGCATCACTTAAAAAGATTCCTGTATGTAGGGTGAGTAAAAATCTTTTAATTTTCCAATGTGAAATTCATTCCCATAAGAAACCATCCAAGTAACCCACTTAGTTTTAACTCAACTGTTAGATAAGCGGGACCCAACCCAAAACTCGGGTCCAAGTGGCTTTGACCTCGATGCCAACAACTATAATTCTAACGTTCCGTTTATGAAAGAAAATTAGTTGGCCACAATACATGCAAATGCATGAGCGAGTTTAGAGAAAGATGCTGCCTCAAAATAGGTAGATTTTTGGCTTTGAACCTTTCTTAGTGAATGCTATCGGGTTTACTTGCGATCAGTGGACTTGAGGTCTTGAACTATTCATCTTTTGTGTAAACCAAGACAATAATATATGCGCAACATCCCTCAATTCACTACTAATTCTCATTGTTGTATTCATTTTTCCCTTAAATAACTCTTGGTATTCATGAGTATTCAGAGAATTTAGCCTTCAATTCTCTTAAGAGTGACCCTTCCTTACTCATATAGGTGATTTTTTGTGAACAGTATCTTGCTACATCCACTTGGTTTTCTAAACTACAAGAATCATTAAATGTAAATAGGGATAGCAATAGTACTTCACCCCATTCTGCTCCACAAAAGTAAGGGTGGGGTGGGGTTTTCTTCCTTTATTGCGGAGCAGGGGCAAGTAGGGGTAGGGGTTTATCCACCCCACTCTGCCCCTACCCCCTATATATCTATATCTGTTACATCTTTTATGTCCTTATATATTTTTAATATAAAAATTATATTATTTTGTATATATTTCTAATATATTTTTATATATTTTAATATAAACTTTATATCATTAAAACTTTTTTTTGGTGTAGTTGTAAAAGTTAACCTATTTTTAATACGTTCTTATGTATTAATATTTTCTTAAAAAATTCTAATATCGTTGAATTTGTTAACCGATACTCTGACGAAGTTTTTTTTTCCATCCAATAGGGGTGGGGACGGTAGTGTAAAAATTTACCCCGATAGGTATATTATCGTGGTAGGGGCGGGAGTTTTATTAACATGTGTGAAGTAGGGGCAAGTACACCCTACCCCCACCTCGCTCCATTGCCATTCCTAAATGCAAAACTTATCCTTGATCATATAAACAACACTATCTGCTTGTCATATGAATGGATAAAGGAGGACTAAGCCTCATGGTGCTTGAATAGAGTCATGCATAATCCAGTTCCTCTTTTGAACCAAGATTCAAAAATTTTCTGTCAACAAGGTAGGGTTGTTAATTACTTACTTTTTAGTTGACACATACTGACATGCATAGACAGTACTAATCTATTTCTTAACAGAAGAGAAAGAAAAAGAAATACTTTCTAGTATTTTAGTTCTAAGCTTGTCCATCTTACGTTGTGGAATTATAATGGGAAACGTAGTTTGTTATTGTCCTGTGCCTAGTGAAACTGACCAAGTAGCTTAAGAGAAAACAATTTTTATTGTTTCGTTATTACAATAAAAAAATAATTAAAAAATATTTAGTAATGACACTGAAAAATGTATGCATGTGCGTCGGGGGGGGGGTGGGTATGTCGGGGGATCTATAAGTGACATCACATGATTCTCACCCTCGTAATCCCTTTCATGGTGGCCAAATCACTCGAACAAATGAAGATGGCAAAAAGTAACTTCCAATTACTTGAAAATTTCATTTATTTCGGTTGAAATACAGAATAGGCACTCAACAAGAATCATATATAGTACTAGTATCATCTGTATGCTGCTATACGAGCTCAATTAGTATAGTAATTACTATTATAGCTGATAATAAAAACATGCTGAGGAATGGCAAGTAAAAAACTCGCAGCTCTCATGACAACATATAAATGAAAGTATCTTTGTAAACTCAAAGATAAGATTGATTCAAACCCTGTTGCCTCAATGTAAGACGAGAGAATATGATATGATGTCACACGAGTTTACGTGGATTACGAACGCTCAACAGCTTCACATCATCAAGAACAGGGCCACAGAGGGAAGCGTAGTCATGAGTGCTCATGTGGTAGAATGTGCTAAAGAAGGTGAAGCGTGTTCTTGTGCTGGTGGCCACAAAACGGAGTTTGGCGCGCTTGAATCCGCCTTTGCCTTTCGATTCATAGGGAACTTTGATGGTGTCTCGGCCAGCGAAGGCCTCGACAACCATGGATCCCTCACAGGCATTGCTGGCATCTCCGACCGAGAAGAAGAGGTCATATGTCTTGCCAACCACGGTCCGGGCAACTTGTGCGATGGCGCTCTCCCTCCCGGCCACCAGCTCGATGGCGCGCTTCCCCTGTGGCACCGAGAAGTGATCGGAGTCTATGTACTTGACAGCTTTGAGTGACTCAACCATCCATGCTGGTAGAGGAGAATTCTTGTCTTCAATGTTTGGTGGGACAAGGACTCCCCAACTTGTGTTGGGAAATATGTATGGACCCTCTTCAAAATCCCCGTTTTTCAGCAGGTTCTCTGCAGAGAATTTTTAAGCATCAATTAAGAGATTAGTCATCATCAAACAATCTTAGTATAGTTCTCGAGGAAAAAGAATTAAGTGAGAATCAAAATGTATCATAATAGAGCACATGTACATAATAAAGTCTCAACCATATTCATGGATCAATCACCAAAGAATCGTTCAATGTCAAATATAGCCATGGTAAAATCCTTAAATGATCAAGAAGTTGTGAATAAAATGCTTTCACATTGTAATTTCTTTTTCAGGACATGATTAAAAAGAATTACATTGTAATTAAGAGATAAGTCATCCTAAACGTATAGTTGCTTTATATGTTCAGGATGAATATAATGTAATCTATAGATGAGGAGACAAAAATCCCAGGGTTTAACTAAGATGGAAATTTGGTAGTCTAAAAAATGTGTCCCAAGCGTAGCCGAAGCATAGTGGGGAAGCATGCATATATGTCCATTACTTGTGTCGGTACAGATTATTCCAATGCAGTTCATTTAATTTCACTATTGTACTAGGGAAATTGCTTCAAAATGCTCAGTTCCAACCAATCATTCACGCGAGTCTATGACACGAGACCTCAACACAGCATGTAAAACACACAAACACCCCTCTAATAGGTTGACCGCTTTAAAGCAATTCCATTGTCTGAGATAGAAAGTTACAGGTTGCTCTTTGATCCGGTAATCACCTAAATCGCCCCTCTCACACACAAAGCTAAAATTCATGCCGGCCCTACTCTTTTATCATACGGGGTGGTGATTGAGCGGACTGGATTGAAGAACTTTCTGAACTTATATACTATTTAATTGCAGGGACATGGAAATGATAACTGTTATTTCCTGCACGCTGGAGAGGTTTATGAAGAACGGGAGCTTTTAAGTCTTGGGCCCTTCCACTTGTGGTGCCAGAGATGCTGATATAGATAGGTAAAATGCCTCAATGAGAAAGTGACATTATATAGTGTGATCATGTGATGTGTTATGCGGCGCAAGCTCACAAACTGCATTTCCAATTAAATGGCGTAGGTTGTGTGGTTGGGTAGCCATTAATTATCCTAAGCAGCCTAAACATTTTAAGGATAAATATGTAGCACATAATAAAAGCTTCATAGAGAATATCTATTGACACCATCTATTTAATAGGGACAGGACCCTATAACCTACCCTCAGAGAGGCACATAATAGAAAAGGGTATTGAATAAAGTGGTCCAGTCCACCAAATGCTAATATCAAAGCACTTTCACAGAACAGGCGCTTGTGACTGTGTCCCTGGAAACTCACCAATTTATAGACCTAACACTATGTTACGAGGGAGACCCAAAGCAATAGTCATAATAGTCACCAGAAAAATTGAGTTGGAATGAGCTTACTGTTAGTCGGTCTAGGCGGGTAAAGAGTTTTAATCGCGATGGAATCGATCAGCGGACCGCAAGCGGGATCCTCCTCCACACCTGGATTGTGGATCAAGATGTTGAGCACACTATAACTAGCTTTACACGCGAACGAATACGTGTCCCAACCATTGCTGCTGTACAAAGTCTGGATAGGCAATATGCCGTAGCAGTCTGGTGTCAAGGACACATTCAGCCTTTCCTCTTGAGCACAAGTGCGAGCAGCACTGAAGGATATGGAATAAAACAACCCTTTGGTTACATTCAAGCTTTGCTTAATGGAGGCCTCGTTGCCTAGCCTCACTGCTGCATAGCCTTCAGGCACCACCAGCAACATATCACCTTGTTTCTGCCCTGCTTTTATATACTCTACGAACCCTGAAATCAACCATTCTGGTACGGCGTTGTGCTTCAGCACCACTGTGCCTTTCATGTCTGATGCCTTTGGAGCCTGCTCGAAGTTGCCATTCTTTAACAGCCCTGATGACATTACAAAGTCAAAAAGTAAAAATGGAAATTAAATTTGTATTTCTTTGCCATTTTATCTTGACATCGCATTCAGGAATGTGGCAAATATTTTGCACTTTGAGAGTAAATGATGACATACATATATGAAATAATACTTGAACTACAAACGTAAGAAATCGTGTTGATTTGGTCAAAAAGATGTCCCTTTAAAGGTCGTTCTTGCAAATGATCAACCAATTTGTTTTCTAAGTTTTCGAGGAATCTTTCGTCGCAAATATTGTGAAAACAAAGGTACAACAATGCGAAGGTTATACTAGTTGTATACCACCCCACACCGCCCCGGGCCCCCCTCTCTCTCTCTCTCTCTATCCGGGTACACCAATAAGTCAAATATATGATATATATATATATCCAATAATTGAACATGTGAAATGACATCTCTACCCCTCGAACAGACAAAATAACCATTCACGTTGATCAAAGAAGGGACATATCTGTTCGTCTTTATTACCTAATTATTTATATGTCTGTCTCAGCTGACTCTGCTACCCTTGGTGCAGTCCAGAGATGCCAAATGGTATCAACACCCGTTGTCAGAAAAAGAATTTAAATGTGGGTTGGTCATTTAAAGGCATTTTTTTTATATAAATATTTATATAATTAATTCTTTACATGTTTAAATGTGGCTGCACACTAAGAACAACAGTCATCTAGAGGGCTAACAAAATTTCCAGAATCATTGGTGAGAGAATAATGTTCTGTTTGTTATAATCTTATTTTATGTACTAAACTGACTCTTATTTTATTTCTTAAATTTTAGAGTTCCTAATCAATTCTAATCTATCTCTGCCCCTTTTTCAACCATTAACTCTAATAATCTAAAAAAAATTAATAATCAATAAATAATAAAATATTTATGTATATAATTAAAAACACTGATAATGTGAATATCAAAATAATGTCTCCACTAAAATAAAAAAACAAATATAAAAATAAGATTATTTACAACAGGGAAGCTGTTGAAGTAAAATTAAAATAGAAAGTAAAGGAACTATTAGAATTAAACTAAAATTGGAGATCTTTAAACGGAAAAAATGAACTGTAATCAGGAAAAATAAGCTACTAGAGTTAGTTATACAAGAAGATTTCAAGATAAACAAGACCGACATTTCAAAAGGAGTTAGTTAGATAAAGGTTTCTAATATTATTATATTCTTTTAAATGAATTTTTATTGTTCTAAAATATTTAAATTAATATTTAATATTTCCAAACATAACTAAATTTGTCTTCATTGTTTTACTCATTCTCTATTAAGATAGAGATTAATTTGAATAAAATCATGGAACATTGAGATCAATATGAATGCATGTTTTGAAACATGGAAATATTAAAAATCAATATAAATATTTTAAAATAATAAAGAATGAATTAAAATCAAGTGAACTAATTAATGAAGACCTATAGCGTAATTTTCTCATTGAAGAGAATATTCTTTGACAGCCAAGAAGATTTTAAAATATTCACTTCACAAGAAGGAAAAGCTCTAGCACAAGGACTTTTAAACAACTTGTAAAAATGCAAAGTGCAATTGTTTACAAATTAAAATTTTAGACCTCACGTGTAGTAAAAATTTCATGAGTTCTAAAGATACAAAGTAGGATTATGACCTCAAAAGCGATTCAAACTTAAACTTTCACAAGTCATGACATAAACAAAAAATTTCGTACTTCAAACAAGAAAACTAAAACATAATTACTGGTAAGCAGCAAGTTGATTGAAGTCTCAAAAGCTGCAAGCACTGCAAGGTAGTGATGAAACCATCAAAGCCACGTGCTCTGGACGATATATATAGTTGTTATGACCTGATTATTAAGTTACGATGCAAGCTCAGCTACTGACTTATCACTACAATGAGTCTAATCAATTGGTCCAAAATGCTCAAACCACTAATGACAGTAGTAATGAACCATAGTCATTTTAAAATACACATAAATATCACAAAAAAATGACGTGAGAGGGCGTTACAATGTCGATGATAGAGTTATGAACTTACCATCAATTATTGCTAGAGAGATGTTGAAGGTTGCACAAAGCAACACCGACAGTAGAGTTACTGCAACAGCTCTCATTTTGGAACTGTTGTACATTTTGAAGCTTGCTAGGAGAGAAAAGAAAGAAAGAAAGAAAGAAAGAAAGAAAGATAGATATGGTTCGGAGCTTGAAGTGGAAGGGGGCATGCTTTTTATGCATGCTGGACTTGGGAAACAGTCTCGTAAGTCGCTTTAATTACATAACTGTCCTGCATGACCTTTTGCGTTAAGGTCTCACGTGGATGGGGTCACCTGGTGACGAGTTTGCCCTTCCGAGTTTGTTTTGTTATTTTGGGTTCCTAAAAATAGAAGTGATGGATGGATGAATGGATCTTCTTTAATTCTGGCTGAGAGTTAAAAGACAAAGAGCTGATTGTGGTCACATGTCTTCTTCACCCAAGGCCGGTGTGGTAGTGTCTACTTGCTTGAATTTCACCTTTTGATATTGATTTTCTTGTTTCCGCAAAGTGAATTACCTCTTCACAAAAGCGATATATACTAAGGGATAGTTCAAATAGTTGAGATTATCTTCTCAATGTGTGAGGTCTTAAATTTAAATTTCATGAAAGATAGAAAATTGGGTTGGGAGTAGGGGTCAGGAAGTGTAAAAAGAAGAAAAAAGGGTTATATATTCTACCAAGGATAAAAGTCTTGATCGTGGTTTTCTTTCGTACTCTGTCTATCATAATAGAAGGATTGTGTAATGGATTTGGTTATTCGGGTTTTAGATGTTAAAGATTTTAAATTGAGTGATTGTTTAAACGCTAAAAAAGTTTTGAGTTCAAGATTTTGGTGAAGACAGGATATACACACATAGCGCAAAAGTGATGTAGAGGTTTTTAATATGGGTTTTTTTGCTTATAAATCCCTTATATTTAGGCTTAATTATACCGCTAGTCTCTAAATTTACAAAACTACAATTGAGACCCTTTATGTTTTCCAAAAATTGCACATTTGGTGCCTTTGTTACATAGATGGCAAGTGTCCAACATGTCCAAAAAATGTGACTAGGCTTCGTTTCTTGTCCTTAATTGTACATACATCTCCTGTGTTTTCTTTTTTTCTTTTTCCATCATATTTCAAAAATAAAATTAAAATTAAAATCACCATGCACCCCTTACCCCCTATCCCCACCCCTTGTCCCACCTGCTTTCATCATCATCATCATCATCTACTTCTTCTTCTTCTTTGATGGCGAGAGTTGGGGGTGGTGGGGTTGGCAAGCCTGGGAAGGGGGGATGGGTATTTTCCTTTTTATTTTTATTTTTTTTAATTTTAATTTTTAATTTTTTATTTTTAATTAGAACAAGGGTTAAATAAACATTTTATTTAATAAGATAAGGGAAAAATGGATATTTTACAAAATCCGTTAATGAATTAACGTAAAAATTGACCAAGGGGCAAATATGCACCTTTGGAATAAACACGACGGGTCTCAATTGTAATTTCTTGAATTTAAGGATTAGCGGTGTAATTAAGTCTAAATACAGGGGTTCTATAAACAAAAAACCCTTTTTAATATCGTTCGACCCTTTTTTGCCTACAAATCTCCTTCTGGAACAAATTCAATGTTCAACGACAATTAATGGTGGTTATAGTTTTTGTACCAACGAAAACTATAACGAAAAATGCTTGCACATGGTTCTATGGATAGAAAAAACACGTAAAATTCTTCTAATGCAAATACATCTTTTTGGACAAACAAAAAATTATAGAAAACCCTCTCATACAGTCAGCTCAAGTCGACACTTAGCATAACGCTAGCTCTTGTAGCCATGATAGGAAACTAATCTTAATCACACAAGGTTTACAACTTCTATTATACTTCTCCTTTCGTTAAACTTCCATTGTTTGTAAATTTAATTGGGTTTAGACTTTGAATGGCAACCTAAAACAAGTCTCATTACTATCTCATGTATAGTATAAATCTCACTTACACATAAAGAGATATATTGAAGGCATAAGTCCCACTATTATAATATCTTTTATTATGTGCATGTATTCATAGAATTTCTAACCATTATTCACCACTATAATCCTGTTCGTCATAAATCTTGTCGCTTGACATCAATATAAAATTAGAAAATATTTATGACATAGAAGCATAAGTTATATTGAGGATCAATTATTGAATAAGTCATTGTTCGAACCACTCTATTTGACTTTCACCGGTGTCGCTTATGCTTATATTAGACGAAAGAGGAGTATATTATATTGCATTGACCAAGTGAATTGGTTCTTTTGTACATGACCTATATCAAACCATGTGCCAGAGAATAGTGATGCTGGGTTATTAATATTCTGTCGATCAATATCAAGATCTTTAATTGTCCTTCATACTACCGTTAGTTAAGATACGATGATTACGCAAATCGTTCTAGGAGAAATAAATTTGGCAATCTTTAATCAAGTTCTTGCTGTTAGCATTGATGAGATGTACTTTTTATTTAATGTAATTATTCTTTCCATTTAGAAAAATACAAACAATCTTGTATCATTCTAATAACATGCTTAATCATAGCACTCTTTTGAGTCTTTATACCAATGATGACTTGGGTTGTAGGGTGACAGAATCCAGCATTATCACACTAATCGTTTGATTAAACCCCTTGACTTGGCGACAGACATGTCATTTTATAATGGATTAAGTTCATATCATTTGCTGGTATCAAATACTAAAGAATCATTTGCAGAAACAGCAAGTATATCAAAGGTCTTTTGGCTTTAAAAAAAAAAAAAAATCAAAGGTCTGTCTTTTTGGTATGCAGAGAATGTCAATTAGGCATAAATTACTTGTCCAATTAGTTCACTTAAAATCCTAAGATGTTCCTAACATCCTTGCCATATATAATTCTTTTATTGTTCTAGTTATCTATGATTTTTTTTGTCAGTACCTATACTGTGCACCATATATACAATACTCCATATCAACACTGTACACCGTATTGTGCGTGAACAGTACATGCACACAGTACGTAATAGTACATATATTCAAAATTTTTATATTATAGATTCAAAATTTTTATATTGTAGGTTCGAAACTCTTATATTAAGTTGCAAACATAATCAAAACTCTTATATGAAGTTGCAAATATGTTCAAAACTCTTATATTACATGTTGAAAATTTAAAAGTAAGTTTTTAAATTAAAAATTATAATCTTATAAATTTTATACTTTATATTCAAAACTCTTATGTTACATGTTCAAAATTCTTAGATTTATATGTTCACAATTCTTATATTTTATATTCAAAACTCTTATATTACGAGTTTAAAAGTTTAAAACAAGTTCACAAAAGAAAATTATAATCTTATAAATTTTATACTCTATGTTCAAAACTCTTATATTATATGCTCATAGATTATACCGTGTGTTTAAAATTCTTATATTATATGTTCAAAACTCTCATTACATGCTCATAGATTATGCTCTATGTTCAAAATTCTTATATTATATATTCAAAACTCTTATATTAGGTTGCAAATATATTCATAATTTTGAACTTAAGTTCAAAATTTTGACCATATTTGTAGCTTAATATAAGAGTTTTGAACCTATAATAAAAAAAATTTAAATCTATAATATAAGAATTTTGAATACATGTACTTTTACATACTTTGCGCGCATATTGCTCACGTACAGTACGGTGTATAGTGCTTCGTACAAGCACCATCCCTAGAGCACAGTAAAAATTGCGTTCTTTTGTTGTTTGGAATAAACGAATTTTACAAAATTAATTTTTATTTATTTATAAATCTAATTTTTTATATTTAGAATCATTAGCAAATTTTAGATTTGTTTTAGTTTTAGTGAAATTCTAGCTTCAGAATTGGAATTTGCAAATTTACGAAAACTAAGTCTACAAAAAGTTTCTAGAAAGGACAAAAGTGTCCTTATAAATTATTACATAATACACTACTATCTTTTTTATTGACTTCTCTTTTCAATACCTTAATACGATTATAAAAGAAAAAAAAAATGTCGACTGTAAGAGACAGTCTTAGTTGTACGAGGCACAATTTTTCAATTAGTTTTGTTATCATGGTTTTTTGGGATTAACAATGAACGAGTGATATAATTATATCAAACTGCAATACAGTAACAGTTATGTTTTCAAGATGATGAATTTTGAAACTCGAGAAATGATTGTTGCCATTTGATCGAAAAGGACTAGTGTTTTGTCCTCTTAATTCTTGAATCAATAAAAAAATATTATGAATCTTCACATGCATGCATAGCAAGGAATTATCACAATATAAGTATCTTTTTGGTACTAAATATTTTTTTCTTGTTCTTCCGTAGTCCCGCATATACAAATATTTTTTTGCTAATAAATGTTAAACTAATTTTTCAATTTAAAAATATCTTTAAAATATGCATATTTTCGCAAAAGTAATTTTGAATAAGTTTGTTTAATCGCTCCATCCTTGTATGTGATGTTGAAGCATGAGAGGAACTGTTATCGTAATACAAGTGTTAAATATGTAATATATCTTGTTCTTTGGAAGCAATTCTTACTTAACATACACCAATAACTTAGAGTCTATTTGCCTCAACCTTTTAAGATCTCTAAAAATCAAAAGCATTATTGTGTTGGAGTATCTTTTTCTTTTTAAAAAAAAATCTTTTCCAAAACTTCTTTCACATCACATAGTAAGTTGTTATCTTTTCTTTTTGTCTTTTGGGTAAAATATATTAGACCCTCCTGTAATTTATCAGAAGTGTATCAGACTCCCTTGTAGCCTAAAATGTCACACATAGTCCCCTTGTTATCTATTAAAGGTACATTGAACCTCCTGCTGTTAAAAAACCCGTTATCTTTAACTATAATTTTTTTATATCTAAATTATTATTTTTTTCTAAACTATCCAATTACCCTTCTTTTTTTACCAAAAAAATCTCAAATTAAAATAATAAACATTTGAACCAACTAAGCTATAAACAATTTATGTCCTAATTTATTAACATAAAATGACTATATCATATTATTTCGAACATGAAGTAAATATATCACATAAAATAAAAATTATTAATAAAGGATAACTAACCTTTCTATTTCCTGAGCCATAGGTATAAGAAAAGCGATCATGGACAAAAAAGAAATAAAAATTCACAAACATGCTTTTTCTATTTATGCAAGTCTTTTATTAATTTCAAAACGTATTGTATATTATTCACAATGTTAGTACATTATTCATAATGATTAATATCACATCCTACTAGTTCAGTCTTTCATGGTATTCAAGCTCCGTTTAGATTGACTTACAGAAAACTAATATAATTACTGAAAGCTTATCTTTTTGAAAAATTCAAAATTTTTATTTTTAACTACTTATAAGCAATGTTTTCCACATTATAAGGGTATCAATGAGTTTTAAAATCACTAGGAGTTTTATATGACTTTCACAAAACATAGAGAGTTTCAATTTTCGTTATTGGAGAGAGAGACTTTTATAATCAAATAATGTATATAATGAAAATTGACCCGAGACCTCTTACACAAAAAATAAGTATGCACGGATCTTTTGCTTACTTAATATCACTTTGCTAATTACTAATTTTTAATATCAAAACCCCGACACAAAAAAAAACATTTAATATCAAACAACATAATTTTCGATTGAATATTAATTTAAACAAAAAAAGATATCAACAAATTAAATATATCGATAGAATTGAACTTATTTCAGAGCAATGCTGCCAAATACGCACCACAACTCTTGTCTTATGTTCCTCCATTCTCGTGCATACATCTGAGAAAAAAGTCTGCACCCATGTGCTCTCCCCAATTCAAATTCAAAGTTTATTATCGTATATTCATTTTCGTCACAAAAACTTTTGTTCTTTAACTTCGTTTTCGTTGCCATGCTGCTATTCCAAGAAAATAAGGTGTGACAAGGAGAATCATATATTATTTTTGCTGCCCTCCTCACCCATAAGATTTCATGCACTTGATAGATACTAGACAAAATTCCATTTAATTCAATATATGTGAGGCGTTAATTTTTAAGTGAGGCTAATTTTTTTTTTTTTAAATCACGTTTTAATGAACTTTGACCACTAATTTGTTCTTTTTTCTTTTAGTTTACTTTTTTGTTTCGGCAGAGAGCAATTATGTAGTACACTCCCACCCAACAAACAATCTCTCTTTTAATCTCATAATGGAGATATTGAAATCGTTCAAACATATGTTAAGAGATTTTTTATATTAAAGTCAAAGTTAAAAAAATTGAAAAAAGTTAAAAATTTTAATTTGAAGCTTTTCAAAGAAAAACTTTATGAGAAAGTGATTTTACATCATGTTAGAAGTCATTTTTATTCATTTTTTCTTATAAATATCATTTCATATTTTTAAAGACTCAATATTGCCCTCAAAATAATTGAAAACTTAACTTCTAATTGCAAAACCAAATAATTAATGATTTTTATTTAATAGTACTCCTACCAAAAAGTTCTATTATTAAAAACTCTGTAATTCAATAGATGAAATCTCAAAGCTAAGCCAAATAGAACTTAAGACGGTTTTTCTATTTTGATAGAGAAATCTTTTAAAATAGAAATGTTCGGATTATAATCTAAGTCAGTTATTGGTAAAACTACTTGTTAATATTGTGTTCAGATCTTTTAGGCGTATGCAAATTTACGCAATTTAATAATATAACAAGTACCAAATTACTCATTGGTTGTGTACGAAGAATATTATAAACTCTTGATTTTATGCCATAGATTAAAAAAAACTTCATCGAGAAGTACCGGGCCTTTTTTTCTTCGTTTATTTCTTTTCATTTTTGGTCGTCCAAATTTGTGGCAAACTTGAGTCCTTGAAATAATTTCTTGTAGAAATGCTAAGTATATATATCCCAAAGTGGATTCAAGAATGACCAATAATTAATCTTAGCGTCGCCTCCATGAAAAAAAGGAAAAAAAAAAGTGGATACGATCTACTTATGAATTTGGTTTGTAATTTTGTGCATCGGACTACCTTTTATTTTTCTTTAAACATAACACGATCGGTTTTCAAGGGCACTGAAATAGTCAGATTGTACGAGATCTGAATTCGAGTAGGAGACATGTCACAGGAACTGCAGACCTAGGCATAAGAGGAAGGGCCCACAAAACTGGGCCAGAGGGGTTGGGTCCCGGAGAAAACAGCTGACCTCATCCGAAACCGAAAATCTCATGGGTTGCTATGGGCTTTCTTGCTAGTCAGGAGACATGTGGGCCTGTTAAATCCTAGCCATTTTATGAGATTTGTGGGCCGACTTGAAACCACAGCTTCATCTCTTTTCTTCTATTTCTCTCTCTCTCTCTCTCTCTCTCTCTCTCTTCAAGTGTTTGTGGATGGATTAAGCTCAGGACTGATATCTTCTTTCAATTTTGTTGTGGCCCAAACCCTGGATGGATGTTGTCAAAATTACTAAACTGACCCCGACCTCTCGATTATTATTTTTTCAAGATTTATATTTCCCTTTTTTTTTTTTTCCCCCTTTTCATTATGGATGCATTATATAGTTGCATATTGTCGGCAAGTGGAAAAAGAGAAAAATGAAAATGGACGTTGCGCTTTACTCCACAAGGATCTATCTACTCACCGTCGTGCACTCCATTTTCTCAATGTTATAATTAGGACGGATCTTGAAAAATAAAAACTAATAGCACTCTAGGCAATAAATTGATTTTTGAACAAAAAATATTAAAGTGTCTTGGTAATAGTTTAAAATATTCTATAAAGATCAGTGTAGTTTGCAGTCTCTACCGCCACTATAATTATAATCAAAGAGGATAATATTTTATTAGAGCTACATACTTTTAGAGAGTAAAATAATAATGTCATGTGTGTTCCGTGGCTCTTATTTAAAAAATATCAAGGTGCGTAGTAATATTCTTATTCTTATTATTATTATTATTATAAAGATGGAAAAATTATCGACTAATTAGAGATACAATTTTTGAAAGCAGAAATATAAGATAACAATTCTAATTAATATGAACAATAAATATATTAAATACGCATATAGAAAATATCAGGGTATATCACGTTGTTAAGGGGAACTCAGAAAACATTTCTCCTAATGCCATGTGGATCACCTAGGATCCTTCTTGAGTAAGTACAAGAATTTTCTTGCAGTCTCATTATGCTAAGAATACTAGAAATTTGGGTAAATTTTGAGCAAATCTAAGATTTACAAACCTTGAAATTCTAACTGAATTTTATGTTTTAAAAAAGAGTTACCAAAGACAAAAAAATTAGATTTGCCAATGAATTCCCCAGGATTTAATGGAATTCATTTGTGCCAAACACACTGCAACAGTTGATTCCAGTTGAAAAATGTCAAGGTCCTAAGTTAGAAGTGTGGTTGCCCTCAATTAATTAGCATAAATTACAATTTTTGAATAGTAGCAGCCATCAAATTTGGCTAGTGTAAGTTATATACTCTTTTCTTTTCTTTTTAGTTGGTAAGTGTAATTACAAGTTTTGAATAGCAGTAGCCACGAATTTTAGCTAGTGTAATTTATATATTCTTTATTTTCTTTTTAGTTGATAAGTGTAATATATACGTTCTCGGAATCAAGTTTTTAAGTATGAAAAAAGTTAAAAAACAATCGGTTAGTTTTAACATATAAAATGTAAAGAATTGACTTCACTTAGAAGTAGGACCAAGATTGTATTCAACTGAATATTTAACAAATTGTGTGCGTGTGTGTTTTTCTTTAACAAATAGTTTTTGAGTTCTTCACTTCAAGCAGGCTTGGCTTTATCTCTCACACTAATGACTCGTTGGTTAATTAAGGAATTTTTCCTTTTACTTTTTTTGAGTTGTTCACTTCGAGCGTACCCACAGCAAATTTCTCTGAGCGAAAACGGTGCTCAAGAACAATGACAAGATTTTACCTACGGTGAGGATGAGAATGCTAAGGAAACGGGTGATAGTCTGTTTACCACGGGAATTTTAAGGTAGGGTCCCACTCAAGCACTCGTACAAAAAGCGACTTTTATCAGTCAACATTAGTATACATACCATATGCATGCATGGTTGGCTACTTGGCTTTACGATATTGCCGACGTTTTCCTTTTTCGATATGAGATGAGATTGTTGTCCCGTCCGAATGTTACAACGGTAAAAATTAAAGACGAAGACATCTCATAATTAAGTTCAAACTCATGTCTTGAATTGAGTGCTTTTTATTTAACTGGGTACAGTATAAAAGACGTATTGTGTACTTAAAATTTGTTAATTAGTAGTTAAGTTTTGAAAGTTGAATTTCTCTTATCGTAAAAAAAAAAAAGAGAAAAAGATTGTTATAAGTGATAAAAATAGAGAACTATTTGTATAATTTACTAAAAATTCTTTCATCGCGTTGCAACTTTTCGATCAAAATCAAATAACTATAAATTATATAATCATTTTTTATTTATAATAATTCTATCATACCATTGTGGTTCGTTTGCCATTATCGAGTTAGAACTTGACATGTCTCATGGTCTATTTTTCGATCCTAAGAGTTAGATTTTGAGGTTTGAGTTGTTTTGCTACATGAAAAGGGACAAAACAACCTTCTTCTGTTTTACTATTCTCTTGAGACAGCAGTCTTATAGCTTTAGTACACCTCACGTGGATATCCTTAAATGCATTTGTCTTCTGATAACAAAAGTTTGATTGGGGTTGGCAAAGGAAAAAGACATATTTTTATAGTTGAGTGTTTTTCGTTTTCCGCACGATGTTAAACAAGGAGGGAAAAACTTAAAAACGAAAATTATTGCGATTCAGTTATGTTTTTGCGAACTTTACCGGGCGATTAGATTTCAAATCACGAGTTTGAGTCTCATCAACGTTCACTTGAAACACTAAATTGTATCAAAGTCATGCTTTTACAAATTTAATATGGTATTAAATTTTAGGTTATAAATTTAAGTAAACATTAACACTATATTAAAATTACCTACGTACAAGATTCAAAGCAAACTACGTCTACACATGAGGAAGCGTGTTAATTACAATAAAAAACCATAAACCAAATCGTCTCCCAAAATTTATTCTTTTAAGTAATGTTGTAACTTTTAATAACTCTATTAATTTATTATTCTATATTATTATTATTACTACTACGAGTCATAATGTTTCAATTATTACCTTTTTTAAGATATGTCCAACAGAAGAGTTAGTGGACAAACATATCATTACAAAAATACGTAGAGTATGTAAATCTCGCAACACCAAAAGCGCTAAGTTGAACACCATTAATATAATCTGGTGAAAGGGAAAGGACGTGAAGATTGAGGATGCCTGTATTGATCACTTTCTCTAGCTGGATATTAACGTTACAAACTTTATCTTGTCTGACAAATCAAACTTAAAATGTAGATATCACTTTCTACAAATTGCACCAATTTAATAACACCGATGGTCTTTAATATGAGGTTAAAGTCTCCATGTTTGTAATAACACCATTGGTCTCTTATTTGTTGTGTTTTCTAATTATCTCCTTTATCTTTCATTATTTGTAACAAATTAGTTGATTAATGATTTTGTATCACAGTTACTCTTAATTAATCAATATTTCTGTTAGAAAAATATGTTAAACGTCACGTCAACCGGACATGAATTGTAAATGTCCTTTTTCTAAGGGAAACAATCTTCCAAATGCACTAGATATCACAAGCTTGGTCCCTTATCTTTACTTCTTTGGCATGTAAGCCTCGCATCTTTAAAAATAGACATAGCAATTTCTTCTTGCTGTTATGTGTGACGCTCTTAATTCGTGTATTTGAAATGGCCAATTTTTAAACGGTCACAACACATGAAAGGCACGTGGTTCATTAATAAATTTCTAGTTTCAGAGAGGTTATAATTCTGTTTATGTATATTTCAATTGCATTTGTTCTTGTAAAGCACCCCACACACATTAAAATCTCTTATCATAATCTCATACAAATGCCAGATCTATGACACTCTTATCTCTAAAACCATTCACGCAATTGATGTTGTTCACCATCTTACGGCCACCAGATAAAACCAACTTTTTTTGGGGGCGTGTCTCTCTTTTTTTTTAAATTTTTTTTTTTTTAGTTTTAAAGAGAAAAAAGACAAAAATTCAATTATGGAGAAGTGTAATTCAATTTCCTTTTGTTTATT
Organism: Cordia subcordata; assembly: GCA_028554755.1. Taxonomy (NCBI): domain Eukaryota; kingdom Viridiplantae; phylum Streptophyta; class Magnoliopsida; order Boraginales; family Cordiaceae; genus Cordia; species Cordia subcordata. The sequence goes on along the minus strand of JAPTOF010000001.1, from coordinate 10,234,502 downwards.
CATCTGTGAATAAGCAATAAATGCGTGGGATTAGTTGCGGATTTGATAGTTGTGTACGTTGAAGAAATGGACATTCCCTCTATACGTGCATGCATGAGTATCTATGATTGGAGGTTGACGTCCTAACATCCAATAATGCACCCGAAAACCCTTCCTATTAATTGTGACACTGAGGATACATTGTCTACTCCCAGCATCTAAACGTGGTGTGTGTCAATTAACATGATATGGCATCTATAATGTCAAAAGCAGGGTTAGAAATGTCCACACATATTTAAACACAAAGAAGTAGGAGAGGGAACCGATCGATTGAGGGATTCGGATTGCTTTATAACGTTATAATGTTAGAAAAAAAAAAGAAAATAATGGTGCTAAAATAATGATAGAATTATTTCATCTTTGATTTGTAAAGTGATATGAAACACTCATCATAATTGTATTATCACTTCACTATTATCGATATTTTTTTCGTATCGTATATGTTAGAGAATCAAAATATGAGAACAAGGGGTAGATATATAAGATGTGAGGTGAAATGAAACTGAATTTTATTGTCCCTATTCAGAGATATGAATGAGTCTAAACACTTGCAGCTTCATTCATACCCGTCAATTGGGTTTTCTTTGCATTTCAAAGTAAAATATCACATGCAATATAATTTTGTGTTATAGACCAAAAAAGATCTGCTCAAAAACTTACATGTTAAATTGAAAACCTACGACAGTTTAGTTAGAGATGATGATTGCAAAAAGACATTTGACATACATATACATACATACATATATACATATATATATACATACATACATATATATATATACATATATATATACATACATACATATATATATATGTATATGTACTCAAGGCTTAATAACTTTCTCTAAATTAAAATCAAGTAATAATAATGGTAGAAAATGAAAAAAAAAGGAGAGAGTTAAGTTTAAAGAACAGAGAGCACAACAGATGTATTCAGTCATGACATCCTCATTAATATATTCTTAGAATTAAATGATTTTGGAGTCATTTGGTTTTGGTAGATAGTTCCATTTTTTTGTAGTTAAACCTGAAACTTCATGCTTAGGAGAGATAATCTTAATTACTTGAATTATCACTTAATCCTTTAGCAAATAGTTCCTTCACAACGTTTTTTCAATATTCTAGTGTTTGGTAATATCTTTCGGTCATGGAAAATTTTAATCATAAATGTAAAAATGTGTTCGTATCCTTAAAGAGATAGAAACATTTTTACACACTAAACTCTCTCGCCCACACCTTCAAATCCCCCTGCACCTTCCCATTCGCAGTGACATCTTTCTCGTAAAACACAGTATACATAATACTTTATTAATTGATTTTGTTTAGATATTTTTATTGAATCCTTTTAATTGAAAAAAAAAAGTTATTAAAAGAAAAATTCATTTATATTTAAAATAATAGACTTACTTCTAAAAATAATCTCAAGTCCTTAAATAACAATTAATATTCAAATGAGTTAAACTATTAATCTATAAAAAGAAAAAAGGAAGCCATTTTCTCTTAGACCCTATTCGGCAACAATATTTTAAATAGTGTTTAGTGTCTGGACCAAGTCAAAATACTATTTCCTCCCATTTTGGTTGTTCAGTAAGATAGTGCTTTAAGTAGTATTTTTATTCTAAATAGTGTGTAAAAAAATATTTGTAAAAAGCTAATATGATTAACGTTTCAAGATAGAGTTTAGTGTTTCATTTTTTGGAAATGCTATCCTTTCTCTAATATTGTTTTGGTAATTCTATCCTCTATCTAATCTCTCTATACATTTTTATATTTCTTTCACAAATATAAATACAAAATAACACAAAAATTAATTTCAAATTCTATTCACATCAAATACTTTAAAAAAGTATAGGTCTTATTCGTCCATTTAGTATTTTTCTTTGAAATTATAAATTTTCAATCAATTAAAATATTTTTATAAAAAAATATTTGTTTATAGTATTAATAAAATTAATTTTATTATGCTTTACTAATAAAATATTATTTTATAAAAATATATTTAATTATAAAATGAATCATCTTAATTATTTCAATAATAATAGTAACAACAATAATAACCTGATACTAATTCATCAGCCAATCTAACAGCTAGTTTTATCGAACACATATAAAACAATTTGTTAGTGAAATTAAATAGTTAATTGCTAAAATACAATAGTTATTCACTATTTAAATTGCTACCCGCTACTTAACCTGCTAATTGCACCCAACATGCTGTCAATAAATACCCTCTCCAGTCATGCATCACCGTTCAGTACATCCCATACCCTACAGGATTTTTTTTACAAATAACACTATTTAAATAATTAATTTTAAAAATAACTTTGTTTTTCGTTGGGTTTCAAAACTAGCACTTTCGGTTTTTCAATCAACGAAACTGGGTATTCAAAAAACGAAAAGGCACTTGGCATTTTTTGGCTTTTCAATAGCCGGAATCTATTTTCGGCTATTGAATAGCCGGAATCTATTTCTGGCTATTGAATAGCCGAAAATTCCTGCAGCATATATTCCCCTGGCAACCTGGCAGATTCCTAGTTTTGAATAACTAAGAAAGTTTGTCCCGTCATTCTTACTTCCCCTCAATCAATAAGTGACTGACAAAGTGGTAGCCATATTCGTTTATTGAATAGCCGAAATCTGTATTTCGGATATTCAATGAACGAACTCAGCATCACGAATAGCTATATAAACCCCCTCCTCCTTCCCGTTGCTTGCAACCATTACTTCGAATTTTTTTTTCAGCCTATTACTAGCAAAAAAACACTTGCTTATGTTTTGTTATTAAGTCATTTCAGCTTGGCCAAAAGGTTTGAAAGCCCAAAAAATTTTATTTGTAAACCACCCAATGTTTGATACCAAATCCTGAAAATAATATGAATCCAAACGCAGTAACCGTTATTTTACATTATGGAGGCCAAAAAATAAATGGCCCTTTTGGCGTACAGTACGAGACTGCAAAGCCAAGACGCAAAGTCAATATAATAGAAGAAACGTCGTACAGTGAGTTCGTCTACAGTGTTTATGAGAAGCTCAACTTGCGTTATGGCGTGGACAGAGTTGTGTTGCATCACCATTTTCAATCAGCACTCATCAGCTCCCAATATCCATATTTCAGCGTTAGTGCAATCAGTTCCGATGAAGAGCTGCGGGACATGTACGAGATTGCCTGTCATCCCAATTACATGTGCATGGCGGATGTTTATGTCGATGTAGACACGGATGACGTGTACATTCCCCAGACAGTCAGTGGTACTCCTTCTGACGAGGGTGTCCCTGATCTGAATGGGAATTTTACTGGTTATCAAGACGAAGGCGACGACATGGCGACGACCGTGCCGGAGTCTTCCAACTTAAACGTGTCTCTTCAGGACACGTTTAATGTGGCTGGGACATCACATGCCAGAGGCTCGCATGCGATGTTCGACTTGAATATGGACACATTTCAATCTGTGCCGGAAGAACATGACGAGGATGTGGAGTTGGACCAACAAAATGCATGGTACGATGATGATGAATACGATGATTATGCAAACTTTAACATAGAAGGTGGTCCGAGCAGCGCTGGAGTACCCACGGTGGAGGAGTTGGATAATGTTGAGTTACCAACTGCTACACAGGAGTACTACATGGATAGCATGGATATACCAATAACCAAGCCCGTTTAGAACCCAGATACTAAGGAGCTTACATTGGGCATGGTTTTTCCTGCCAAAAAAGATGTGCAGCAGGCAGTACAGATGTACGCAATCAGCGTACAAAGTGAGTACTCAGTCGACCGGTCCACACCGAGCTTATACGTCGCTTCTTGCAAGAGTAGCAACCACGATAATCCATGTAGATGGTAATTGCGTGCCACTAAAAAATCCACGCACCGACAATTTGAGATTACAAAGTACTACAGGGTACACAACTGCTTAGCTCTTAACAGATGGTGTGGCCACTAAAATCTTACCGCTGATTTGGTTGAATTTATGGTAAGACATTTTGTAAAGCATAAACCTGATTTCGAGGTCGGTTTTGTTCGAGCTCACGTTAAGGAAACACTCCAGGTGAATATATCTTACGAGAAGGCATGGCGTGGGTGAAATAAAGTTATCGAACTTGTATATGGTGATTGGCACACCTCATATCAGTCCCTTCCACGGTTCTTTAGAGCTTTGAAGAGAAAGAATTCGGGGACGATCGTAACTTACAAGTTCTTTCCGGGTTCCACGATAGAGTACAAAATTTTTGACTACGTTTTCTGGGCTTTTGCACTGTGCATCGCAGCATGGAAGCATTGTCGACCCATGATGACGCTCGACGGTACCCACTTACGGGGCCCATACAAGGGTCATCTTTTTACATCACTAACGATAGATGCAACAGGAAAAGTTTTGCCGTTAACATTTGCCATCGTTGATGCTGAGACAACAGATAGTTGGCCATGGTTCCTAGGGCTCGTGCAGCAGCATTTTCTTCATGATATGAAAGAGGTTTGTTTAATATCTGATCGTCACCCAGGAATACTTGCTGCTGTGGAAAATATCTCGTCAGTCGGGCATTTACGTGTAAAACATCGTATTTGCCTTCGCCATCTGAAAAGCAACGTGATCAAGCGTTGTCGAAACCAGTACGTCAAAGACTTATGTTGGGTAGCTGGAAAAGAACATCAAGTTCGCAAGCATAATGCAATCATGCAAAATATTCTTGAAATTGACCCCACACCTAGCGGTGTTGGGAGGAAGGCGTACGACTATTTATCTGAAATCGACAAGGAACTTTGGACCCTTTTCTTCAGATGGAGGGGCCCGTTGGGGTATGATGACGACGAATAGTGTTGAATGTTTTAATGGTGTTCTTGTTGATGTAAGATGCTTACCAATAACTGCGTTAGTCAGTCACACTTTCATAAAATTGGTGGAATACTTCTACAATCGATCCATAAATGCTAGCTATTTGGTTGGACAACAAACGCTGCTCCCAAGTAGAACAAGGGAACTTTTTGAGAAGTGGGAGTCTCATTCACACCGTCACTGTGTTTTAAATTTCCACTTCCCAGTACGGCACAGGTCGGGCGTTTACCGGCGTCATTCACTGAAAGACCTCCAACACAAGTTGTGAAATTCAACGAGAAGACATGTACTTGTGGTAAATGGACAGCTTCTCATGTGTCGTGTTCGCATGCACAGGTATTAGCACGTTATCTAAACAAACCAATCGATGAGTTAATACCAAAGGAATATACGGTGGCAGCGTCTAATGCGACATACTCAATGCCGTTCGAGCCTTTGGGACATGAGGATTACAGGCCACCAGCACCCACATGGCAACTAGTCTCCAATCCAGCACGGTTGCGCCAAAGAAGGAGAGGTAGACTAGGTGGTAGACGTATCCCCAACGAAATAGACTAGTCGGATGAAGTTGGTCGGAGAAGGTGTTCGATCGAATTGTCATAAGCCAGGGCACAATCGTTTAAACTGTACAAGGTGATTGAACCTATGTAATTATGTCATCTATGTCGGTGATTGAACCTTACGTTATTATGTCATCTTCATTGGTGATTGAACCTTTTTTATTTTGTAATATTCATCGGTGATTGAACCTATGTTATGATGTAAAATGAGAATAAATAATAATAACAAAAAAAGAAATAAACAATGCCAAAAAAGTATTCCAGTGACATGTACATATACACTCCAAACCACCCACTAATACCTAAGCCCTACGATGTCCGGTGCCACAATCTGGAGGGTGTTCCTTCTTCTCTCGTGGGGGCTGTTGCCTGCTCGGACCCTAATCGCGCGGGTGTGGCCTCTTCCGCTGTCCCTGCCGAGGGTCTTGTTAGACCTGCGGTGGGTCTGCCCGGATCTGCGGTGGGTCGGGTTGTACCTGCTGTGTGTCTGGTTGTACTTCCGGTGGCTGTAACGGTTGAGTCTCAACCTGTGGGTCGTCATGAAGATAATCCTCCACTCGCAGCGTATTATCAGGGGGTTGCCCAATCCCCTAATAAACAGATCTACTACCAGGGTACGTAGGTTGGATGGGCACGAATAGGGTCGTCATGAAGAAGAAGAAGGGCTGGTTGCCTAACGTGTACTGGAAGGACCCAGACGACCTCTCAACGCCATGGCTAGAAGAAGATGGCTGTGTTGAATGAGCGGTGGGGCTCGGGATGGCTTGAGTGGGCTGTGTGAGGAACGGGGACATCTGCGTGGGCTGACCAGTCCAATATGCGGGGATAGTCCACTGCGTCGGCAAGTAAGGCCATGTGGGTGTGGGCTGTGGCGGTGTCGGCTGCGATGAAGTCAGGAAATGCGGCTGCACTAGTGGCGGGACATCGAAGTATGTGGGGGTATCGAGCACATGCTGGTACTGTGCCTGTGTCAATGTATGCTGCATCCGGCCGAGCACAAAGCGCATCTCTGGCCAGAAGCTCGTAGAAGAAAATGTGCCCTGCGCATGCTGCTAGTACCCGCGCGTGATACATGGTACCCATGGTACTAGCCTGTACACAGAGCACATCATTATTACATTACATAATATGTACACGTAAGACTTTACAAAAGTCATGAAGACGTTGTACTTACCAAACGATCCGTGTCCCGGGATTGTGTCTGGCAGCCGGTATGCGTTTGCTCCGACAACGACTAACTGATGACGGTGATAGAGTGACGCCAGTACCATTGCATGTACTGTGACAGTGGGACTATATCCTGGCTCTCCTTGGTGATCACCCTCCGCTGCTCATCCCAGAGACCATGTAACCGAGCTAACTCAGTAGGATCCTTTATTTTCTCTCTTTCTCGGATGTGGTCCACTGTCGTCAACGGCATGGGTGGGGCTGGGATCGACTGTCGCAAACCAAACTACAACAGTACCCTGTCGGGTCTGTGATACTCAACCAGCCTTCCCAATATCAGTGGGACACATGCTCTCCATCAATCAGACCTCTCCGTGCAATACAGTGGCAGCTGGTCCATGGTGCTCATGTACGGCTCCCAATAAAACTGTGATGTCAATGATGTTGCTCACATAAGTTAAATAGCTATTAACTTAAATTAAATAGTATATGTAATATGCAGTTATACATCTTAATATGCTTATCGCACCTGATCCGGCTGCATCTTGTCCAATGCATCGCGAATCACCAACAAACCATCGTTAGCGGTATCTCGAAACTCCTTCAGCTGCTTATATACTGCACCACGGGGCTTCCCCGGTAACCCAACCCAATTGCCCTTTGCCGGGTGTGATTGCCACGCTTGCCGTGCTGGCGACGGAGGGAGTCTGGGCCTAAAAATATCGAATCTATTGAACAGCCACCACTGCACGTAAACCAAGACGTTATTAACATTACTATTCATATAAAGTTTACAGATACATTATAGAATATATATGATACCTGCATCAAACTAAACTCGCAGCATAAGTTAACTCTATCACCGTATGAACATAGATCCAACTGATGGTAGATGAATGCAAGTGCTGCGGCGGCTTAATTCAACTGTCTAATATGCCCAAAGGCCTGCAGCACAGACAACCAGTTCATGTCTCTTAGGTTGCCACTGGCGTCGGCGAACAGATGGCAGTTCAGGAAGGAGAATATCCACAGACGGGCACGATGCTAAGCCTGCTCCTGGATGTACTCCTCGAGACGCATCGACGTGTATACATTCCTCAACCCATGCAAGTTTACCTTGCCGGTTCTCGCGATAATGACATCCTGAGAAAGTGCTGCACCACATACATCCTGGAATAGTTGCTGCCACTCGACAACCGTGCGTTACGCCTTGTCGATCTCCAGCATAGGCTCACCCTGTATGGGTAAACCCTATAAAATAGCTACATCCTGCAGTGTGATTGTGGCTTCTCCACAAGTCAGGTGGAATGTATGCATCTCTGCTCTCCACCGCTCAACTAGGGCAGTAAGCATAGGATAATAAAACTCCTACCTACCTGCTGCATAGCACCCATAAAAGCCTACAGTCGCCAGTGCTTCCTGAACACGAGGATGCTTAGGCTCGTCATATAGATGCTTCTCGCATCTGGGTACTCGGACCTCCCTCATATATGTGGTGCTCGTCATCAGATGAGTCCTATGCTGGGCATAGTGCACGAGAAAGGATGTGTCCTCTGGTATTGGTCTCTGAGCCATAGTTTTACCTACGAACAATAAATGAATTGATTAGTAAATATATTAATATAAATTCATACTGATAATAATCATAATAATACTAAAAATAATAATAACAATGAGAATACTAATAATAATACTATTGGACTAATGATGATGATAATAATAATAATAATAATAATAATAATAACAATAAGAATAAGAATAATAACAATAATAAAACTAATAATAATAATAACAATAATAATTACTATTATTATTATCAAAATTGTTATTATTATTATATTAAAAATAATAACAATAACAATGTAATAATTATACCAATAATAATAATAAAACAAATTTATATAATAAATATAATTATAATAACAATACAAATAATAATGATCCTGACACTGATAATAATAATAATAATAATTTCAATAATAATCATTTCAACGTGGTGATTCAAATATCAACATCTAAAACTAAACTACACGACAATGGCATCAATAATCATATCACTCATTTTATACGTAATATAAACATGCACAACATATATGTACATACACATCATGAATATATACATAAATACGATATATACAGCTATACATACATATGAAACATACATATACACGAAACAACTTGAAAAAAACGTAAAAAATAATATTTTAAATCGGTAAAAACTTAAAAAAAAACTTACAATAAGAGGCAAAATCCTAGGCTTGAAGCTTTTTGTGCTAGATTTTGAGTTTGGTGGCTAAAAATACGTGGGGTAAAACAAGGGGGGGGGAATATGCAAGAGCTTGGGTGGGGAAGAAGAAGAAGGGGGGGTATTTATAGCAAATCGATCGGTTATTGAATAGCCAAAATCGGCTATTCAATAACCGAAAGCGCAAAAATCGGTAAAAATAAAAAATTGTGCCGTTGCATCAGATATTTCGGCTTTTGAATAGCCGATTTCGGCTATTCAAAAGCCAAAATATCTTCAGTTACGCTTTTGTTGTGTATTTTGCACATTTTCGTTTTTTGAATACCCGATTTCGTTGATTGAAAAATCGAAAGTGCTAATTTTGAAACTCAACTAAAAACAAAGTTATTTTTTAAATTAATTATTTAAATTGTGTTATTTGTAAAAAAAATCCTACCCTACATGTGTGTGTGTGTGTCTGTATATATATCTATGTAAGGGCATATATACGTATAGTTATGTGTTTGTGGATGGAAAAGGAGAAGAAAAGAACAAATAATTAATATGGAAAAAGTACAATTCTTTCGTTTCAATTATCAGTACTTTCTGTTATAATAACTTCACTTTTTACAAAAATCTCATACGCAAATTGTTTGTGTGACAACTACACATCACAAAAGTTTTTCGGTATTACAACTAAACACTAAAAAAATATTATTATTTTTTTAGTAAAGTATTTTTCCCTACAAATACTTTTCCCCCCAACGACCTATTATTCTGCAAAAGGACAAGTCCTAAGAAGAAGATCTTTTGCCGAATTGTCTTATAATATCCGTTTATCCAAACGAGGCTGGGAAAGGGCAAAAAAAGTCTAGAAAATTAAGCCAATAACATAAATTAATAAGTCATATTATGTTAATCTAATTATTTCGATTCAGGGAAGCATGCATCAATTAACATCATATGCCACAGAGAGAATTTTATTCCGGAAACACATTATGATTCTTGTCTGGTCTTTCTAGTAATATTTTCTTAGGTTCCTTCTCTTTTTCTTCGTACTCTGCAAGAGAGTTGGTAAAAAGTTCTTTAACAAAGTAACTAAATGCGTTCAAGGGTTATTAGATTATTCTAGTAAAAAATGGTTATTAGATTAAAACTTGTGAATAAAAATTGTTGGGCTTGTAATTAAAATGGTAAAAATTATTATTTGAGATACAATCTTTAACAGAAGACATGACACTCTTTGCTTTTAAAAATAAAGAAATCTCGTAATTGTTTCCCACGCGACAGAATACATTTTTGGGTAACGCAAATGATATTTTCCCCCTAAATAATATTTCAAGTAATACACAACTACACTCTTCCTTGAGTCTCCTTACCACTAATTCTCCCTTGACTCAGCCAGCATATTAGGCTTGTTTAAATTAGTTCTTTTAATATATATATATATATATATGTATACTTTTAGAAGAATATTTTTATTTTGTGATAATATTTAAATTGACTTAAAAAAATAATTAAAAAAAAGATTCAATTTTATCTTTTTCCAAAAAACCAAATATTTGAACTTCTCCAAAATATATATATATATATATATATATATATATATATATATATATATATTCCAAAAATCATATTAGGAAAGCTTCTAAAAGAATCAACCCAAATGAGACCTCAATCAATGGACATAAGATTCTCCATGTTTGCAGCAATGATGCTAAATTATCCGGCATTTGTTACTCCTAAACTACCTACAAAACATGTTGCTGAGTATTTTCATCCTGTTTCATGACCAATTTACCACACCTCCCAGTATTCACAAAAGCATTTTGTAATTGACTTCTTTTCTTCTTTTCATACATAACTTCAAATGTCAACAGAAACAATTCCCAACCACCTCAAACTTACGCAAAATCTGAAGCCACCCATGCGCTCAAATCATTGATACATAATAAAAAACATTCTTACACAAAAGCACGTAGAATAAACTGTCGCGCTGACACCATTGCATACACAAAATTCCTTTGCATCACAATTAAACGACTATATCAAAAGTATTACACATTATGGATGGCTGCACTGTATTGCTCGTCAAAAATAGAGGTCCTGCGCAAAAGATTCAAAGCAAGGAGGAACGTATTCGTATCGTCCTCCACCTGAAAGCGGGTAAGGAAACAAACAATTCACTGCAAAAATGAGAGACAGCTCCCACGACTTAACCGGTCATACATGAAAAGACCATGCTCAATAAACTCAAGTGAAAATAATGCATGTATTTTCCAGTTCAAAAATGTTGCAGTTGAAGATTTGTGAACTAACATCCAAGCAGAATAACTAAGAGAACCATCCAATCTTGTATTACATGTAATACAAATTTTGAACAGACATACGATCTTGGCTTATTTTGAGTCCATCAAGACCAACTAGAGAACAAATTTATTCTTCATATAAGAGATGTGCACCATTCCAACTAGATCCAGTGGAGATGGAAGTTGCCTCAAGGAATTGTTCGCTGATAAAGAGGTAAAGCTCCAAGGGCTTCACGCTCTGCACTCTCCCTCTTTACCTGTACCACGCAAACCAAGAAGTTAATCATGCAGATCAAAAATGCAAAAACAATGAGCTCATCCTTTTGAGCCCAAAGTTATACCTCTACTGATGAAGATGATTGACACTAAATTTTCATTTGAACCGACATCTTTTTTTTTGGTTTGGTGTTTTGTTGTTTTTGTGTTTTTTTTTTTTTGGGGGGGGGGGTGAGGGTGGGGGGGGGGGGCACATAAATACGTTAAACCCTAAAATAGCATGGAGAATCTAACTATGAACTCCAAGAAGCACTAGTTAGGCTATCTCCAACAGCTCTCCTATTTTTTTCCCTAAATTTAAGTGATTTGAGTCATTTTTTTATATTTTGGGATCCCCTATTTTCAATTCTATTCCAACAGCTCCTCTATTTTTTACCAAACATTCAGTTTAGGTAATCCCAATTTCAGTTTCACTCCAACAGCTCCCTTATTTTATAATGTAGTAGTCTTAAAGTTATGGGAATGGGAGATGAGATTTGGGGGTTGGCTTTGGGGGATTAAAAAAAACCTCTATATATAAGTGTTTTGTTTTGGGTTTGGGAAAAAACCTAAAATTTTGGGGATGAGATAGGGGAACTGTTGGAGTACTTTACCATTAACAAAACCCCTAAATATGGGAATTTTTGTATTTTAGGAGATTCGTTGGAGTTAGTCTTAGTACCACAACTTGGTAACAAACTTCAAACATGTTCCAACAAGAACTCCTCATAAGGGGGACTTTTCTATGAAAAGAAGTAATGCATTGAGGATAAAGCCTTAAAAGAGGACTTATATATAGTTGATTCGGGCACTGAACTCCCAGAACCAAACCTCAGACAACTGTAGAGGTATATAATAAAGTTGAGAACAAAAATCAAGTTCAGTGATAACTGAGACCAATTTGATTTGCATCATGAGAACTGGAAGTGATTATTTGATTAATCAATCATGAAAAATCATGAAATCAATGAGAATGAAATAACACTTCTAGGAAAATTTATGTCCAGACAAAATAAGACAAAAAAATAATGCAGTAAGAGAGAATGCACATTTGGAAAAGTAAAGTGCCAAGGAAAGCAAATTCACAAAGGTAATCATGGCGGTTCAAAACAACTAGATATTGAATCAATTGCCATTGCCCACAACTTATGCCTGAGAAGAAGAAAGTCAAGAAACGCTATGTAGGTCAAGCATTTACGATTACTGCAACATGCTGAAGTCAAATGATAAATTGTAACAGTGTCAAAGAATTAAAGAGAGAATGTATCTGCATCTGACTGAGAAAGCCATCCCAAGCCTTGAAAAATGTGAATTTTGGAACTTACAAGAGCCAACATATCCTTAAGATAACTTCGGAATGGTGTCTGCATTGCCTGAAAGAGGGGTAAGAAATGTATGTATAAGTGCAAAGTAAGAAAATTGTCAACCATTCTGGAGCAAACATATTAGATATATACACGGGAAGCATTCAGAGAACTAAATGATGGAACATAAATTTCAGGAATAGGTATTTCTTTTTCTCCTTTCAATATAGATCTCTGACCTGAAAAACAAGAGAGCTAACACGAAAGACTTGTTCATTATAAATAATCTAGTAGATAAATTATTCAATATTGGGTTAAAGTATTAAGTTGCTAAATTAGCTTCACTAACAACTCTATTTTAGCATGAGTTACCATCAAACTCAATTTAAAGAACTTATCTAATCATATACTTCTTTTAAGTCCTCAGATATCTTTAAGTAGCTAAAAAGGTGTCACCAGTCAAATGTTTGATCTAAAGGTTTATCACAAGAAAAAAATTTTACTAAATATCTAGCTATATAAAACCCCAATATTAGTAGCATTCACCTCACAACCGTTTATGCAAATTTTAACAAAAAAAACATAGAGAATATGATCAACAGCTCAACTAGACCTGCAAAGACATGGAAATGATGAATGGATAAATCTCAAAGCATACATAAGAATTTCAAGGACCATACTGAATTCCTTATGAAGCCTCTATTAAATAGCAAGAATTTAATGTGTAAAATACACTTAAGAAATCAAAATTTTATATGGAATTGACTCCTAAAGGCAGCAAGACTTTAACTTATGATGAATCATAGTCCATATGGGATTTAGAATATTTCTAAAGAAGAAATAGAAGAACAAGACTATAACTAAATAATATATATCCAATAATGGAACTAAAAAAAAATTACAGGTCTACCATTCAGAAGACCATGTAATTATGAAAACTGTACATAATCTTAATTCAATGATGTGAAGCGACTGGGTAATCTTGAAAGAGACCTAAAGAAGCACCCATCAATTATTTACTAATAGGCTTGAATAGTAAGTTCAGCCCAACTTTTTGGGTCCAAAAGAAATTCTTAACTTCATCCATAGTTTCAAGCAAAGTTTAGCCCCTCAAACCTAGGTGTTTTGAAGTGGACACAAACACAAGAAAAGCCTACATTTTCCAAGAGTTAGGTATACCCAACTTTAGGAAGACATGAATTTCCCATTGTGATTGTCCAAATGCTTTCCTCAGACTATGTTTGGATCCAATTATTTGAAGGGAATAAAGGCAACGAGCAAGGGAGTTCCTCTCATGTTAGGATTCATTTTCTTGGAAGGTAGAAAGAAAATGAAGTGTTTGAATTTCCTCCATATCCTTTTGCTTTCCTCCAATTTGGGGTAAAATGAAGAAAAGGATATTGCATATATAGACTACAATGTTCATATGACTATTTAACATGGAAGAAAAAGTAATTTATTGTCTTTTTTATATGCAATTATCCTTCAGCAACCAAAAGCCGGAATGATAAAATCCTTGCTTTTTCTTTACGTACTTCATTTTTTTGTTTTATAAACAAAAGAACCTACTTTCTTTTCCTTTCCTTTATGACCCATTCGTCTAGCATTACATATATTTCTACATATACTACGATAGCACTTCTGCAGTTACACATAGGGCCTGTTTGGATTGGCTTTTTTTCAAGAAAAAGCACTTTTTTCTCTAAAAAATATACATTAAATTTGCAATAACTATTTGATTTGGCTTCCAAAAAAGCTGAAACTCTGAAAAAAGCTCAAATACAGCTTTTTTTAGAAGCCAAAAATTTCAGCTTCTAAAAAAAACTGTTTTTCAAAAGCTGATTAAAAAAAAAACGCTTTTGAAAAAAGCCAATCCAAACGTGTCCTTAACCATTTTGAGGGACCAAACAATCCTCGAAATCATAGTTGGAGTCTCTACTTACTTTTGTACTCCAAAATTTTCCAAAAGCTATATATAACAGAATTTTGAGAAAACCCCATTTTTAGGACATTATTACTGAAACACCTTCCATTTCTTTAAGAACACAAAAGAGATTTATCTTTTTCCGTTAGAGAGAGAGGGGAACCAAAAATAATAATAATAATAATAATAAGAAGAACATGTAGCCAGAACAGAACAGATTTGAGCGGCTCAAATCTGCATACCATCAGAAGCCCTAAAATTTTCATTTATTACAATACTCAAATCTACCCAAAGAAAATACAAAACAAGAAGCATTCACCATCTACTCATTATATCAAAATATGCACCTAATAAAATATGAAAAATAAAATAAAATTAATGAATGCAGAAAGATATATAAGATATACCTGAAGGTGTTCGGGGAGATATTCATGCTTCATGGAGAGGTCCATAGCGCGTTTGAGGCGTTGGTTTCGAGCATCAACGATCTCCCTCGGCAGCCGATTAAGTGCTTCCTTTATGTCCAGATCTTCCATCGGATCGTACAAATCATCCAATCTCAGCCCTTTTTTCAATTTTCACCATCATTTCTTACTATTATTATCAATTTTTAATTAAATCAGTAGAAAAAAAAATAACATACGTAAATACATAAGGAGCAATAAGGTTACCGTATCTGCGGAGGCGTTGGTCGAGGGTTTTCTTGTGGAGAGCGGCGAGTGGATTCTTCTTCGGATCGATTATCCACCGCGACAACGATGACAACGCCATTTCTTTCTCTAAAAACACACACACACACAGACACACACTAGAATTGCTCTCTTCTAGTCTCTACAAGCCTATCAGGGGTTTTCTCGACGGCCTTCGCTCTTTATTATTGGGCCATTAGTTTGGGCCTCTGGAGTCTATTTCACTCTTGCCACGTACGGTGTGGAAACTTTTTCCATGTCTTATGACCATAAATTTTTTGTTTTGTTTTGTTTTGTTTTTTAAAAAAAAGACCTCTTTTTGGGACCCAAAAAAATAACCATGTAATTTTTGGAAAAGTTTTTTTTCCCCCTTTATTATTATTATTATGGTAAATAAGCCACTATATATCAGTTGGAATTTGCTAATATGATTACCCCATTTCCTTTGCAAAGAAGAATTTTTAAATTTTTTAAACTTTGAAAATTTTGAAGTTTTTGAAATTTTAGAAGAACAGGAAGAGGTTGATTTAGGTGTAAGAAATTTTTGGTTGCGGTAGAATGATTTTTGAAAAATGTTAATCAATATTTGAACTGAGAAAAAACAAAGGGTAAAGAAAAGGAACGGGAAAGGAATAATGTGTCTATTGAATATTAACTCATATTTGGGGGAACAATAACTCTAGAATTAGGACATCCGTAGAGAGAATTATAGAGATTCTACTTAGTACAATTAATGTGTATAAAAAAACTTGGAAACAAATATATTCGCAACATTTACATCTAAAATTTGGAAATTGTCTTTTCTTATATAAGTGTTTGATATAAAAAGACAAACAGAGTATGAATATAACATAATATAAAATCTATTAAAAATTTTATTAAATCTCTCTATGTCTCAATAAGATATAGACAACTCATATATATCTTATTTTTTATAATTACAAATAAAAAATTTAATAAAAAATACTTTCAATAAATTCATAGTAATTATGATATTTTAAATAAGACCGCATATATGATAAAAGTGTCATATTCTTTACATGATTCTAGACACAGTAATAATTAGTCTCTATTTTCTTGTGCAACTTTTTGGTTGACATTTCTTATCACAATAAGCTCCATTAGTGAAGCGGACCTAGATGATTTGTGCCTCTTTGTTGGACAGTTGCTATTCATTTTAGGAGCAAATTGGCCATTAGAAGCCGCCAAAAGAGTTTGAAACTCTTTGCTCGAGATCTGTCCTTCTTCTTCCTTTTTAGAGGTTATCCTCTTTCAAGGTTGGTGTATCTCACCCTGCGCACCAGTACGCTTGGTTGTGTTGCTTCTTCGACGTGCATGTTTAGGCTGTCTTTTTCTTTTGATCTAAGTGAGCCTATGGAGTCGACTGCTTGGTCGTGTTGCTTCCTCAACGTGCAAAACTCCTTTGGAAAGCAAAGTCAGACCACTCTTACACGAACTCTTGTTTGTAAACCTAACGATGAAGATGTTAGAAAATAGTACGTAAATCCTGAAAATTCAAAATACAAATAAAGAAATTAAAAAAAAAATAATTAAAAATAGCCAAGGTTCGTAAACGATGTTCTTAAGGGATTTACGCCTCCTCATCCGGTGCAAAAAGGTGTGTGGTATATTCCTCCCAGAATACAATGATTATATATCTCTTGACGTTGGTAGCACACCTACAGTAAGGACTTGCGAATTGGTAAGTAAAGAACTCTCTCCATAAAAATGCACTATATGAAAATGATGTTCATGCTGACAGAATTTTTTCTCTCTATAGCTTTACTAAAATGGACGAATGTACATAGTGGTGGAATGATCAGCTATATTCAGTACGAGGATTAACTCTAAGATATGTTACGGTTGAAACCGTTCCTTATAATATGCCATAACTCCTAGGTATTAATGTTATCATTAGTGGAAAGTTTTGTAGCCATCTCTGTCATAATTCCTAGGTTTTAATCCAGATATGAATGGCTTGCAATTACGAACCATTTTGGATTTCTATTCGAAAAGATTAAACCCCTAGGCCCAGTAGGCTGTGTTGGGCTAGCGCGCGCTGTGGTTGATTTTGATACCAAGCCCACCTTATGTATTGGGCCGGCACGCGCTGTGGTTGATTTTGATACCAAACCAACAACGTATGCTCTTATAAGGTGAATAAAATCATACAAATAAATTAGTGGCCACCAAGAAGCATTCAGATCGGTCATACTCAATGTTTCATAAGTAAAACCTCTTCACAATTCAATTTTTTTAATTTTCGAATTTTTTATTTTTTTTTGGATTTTTCGAGATTTTTCAATTTTTTTTGTAGTTTTTGAATAATGGAAAGCAAGTAAAGATAGAGCACACACAAGCAACTAATCACAAACACAAAAGCACACAAAGAACCAAGAATAAGAAACTTGATGTGTTTAGTTTTAACCTATCCGCGTACAGATCGTTCATGGTATAGCGGACTCAAGTGCAGGTATCGTCTCTAAAGGGAAGCTATCTTAGTTTGGTCTCTGTGTGCTTAAAACTAGCTACATGCGTTTGTGTGCTTGCTTTAGAATGTCAAGGGAGCTCGGGAAAAGGAAAATAAAACCTAAGCTATGGAGAAATTATAGGTGTCATGTTAAGAAAGGAAATCTAACAAGGAAGAAAGGGGCCTAGGATGATTACGTTGTAACTAGACTCGGGCTACAATAACTAATTAAGTTTATCTAAGGCTCGGGACTTCTATTGTCTTTGTATTGATTAGAGGTATCTTAACCAATACTAGTGGTTTAATCCGTTAGCTGGATTTAAAGCTAAAGGTTAGTCCCTCTTAGCCTATGCAATCCGTGCTTAGAACTTATCCTCTTGGCTGGGTTTAAAGCCAAGAACTAGCACTTAAACATTATATGACATTAAGGCTCAATTAACCAACACTAACAAAGGTAAGGGATACTTTAGTCTAGGTTAACTTATCCACTTGGCTGGATGTAAAGCCAAAACTAGTGCCTAAACTCAACTAAGCATATCATGTAACCTATTAGCTGGATTTAAAACTAAAGCCAACTTTACTAAGTCATGAATTAAGCATAATCACTTTACCTATCTAAGTAAATAAAAGCATTTGAAGCACAAATAACACATACATATTCATTTAAGGATTTTAACAAACACATAGACATGTTTGATTTCCAATACATAGACATATTGAATCATGTCATAGATTTATGTAAACAAGCATGTATTAAAAGCCAAAGACACACAAATCCTTTATTCAAAGCTCTAATCTAATATACAACAAGAAACACCCAAAAATCTAGCGTAATCTACAACATATTTTCAAGAAATAGAAAGAGAACAAGAAGAACTTCTCTAATTCTTGCTTCCAAATCCGAACAAATCCTTCAAATCTTTGTTAAATGCTTCAATCCTAGTTGGTGTAGGACTTAGATGGTGGTTTTAGGTGTTTGGTGAAATGGAAAAAAGGGTTAGGGTTTTATTAGGATTTTGAAAATTGAGTTTCTCCCCTATAAATGAGCTGAAATGAGCTATTTATGGTTGTCATCAAGCTTTGCAATCAGTCGACTAGCTGGATTGGATAGATTTCTGGTCCAGTCGATCGACTGGCCCTGGAGGTTACCTCAACAGGCAGAATTTCTATGTTCTCTAGGGTGGGTTGACTGAAAGGTCAACCGGTTGCATTAGAATGCTTTATTCTTCGTTCTTTTTCTTTCTCTCTTCATCTGTTCGCTCATTTCTTCCTCATGTAAACTCGAATCCTTTCAAAACTCTCCTAAACATGGAATATAACACTTAGTATAGAATTTATGCATCTAAATACATTATGTACAACTATTAACAGTTAAGCATAAACTCTATCCTCAGTGCACTCAATTAAGTTCTAACCATCCTTAAATATGCATGCAAAAATTTGATGCAAATACGCACAAACGACGCATGTCAAGAGTCAGAACCCCTAACTTGAGGACTATATTTCGAAGCTTTAACCATCAAGCTAAAGTTATACTTTTGCTTTGTTTTAATGATAAACTTTTATGACCTTAAATTTGTAATAAATAATATGTAAATTGAGTTGTTCTTTTTAATTTTATTTTGAAATTTGTGTTTAAAATTTTTTTTTTGAAAATTAAAATTGACACCAAATCAAACCAACATATATAAAAAACTAATTGATTATAATTTGGTTTAAAATATGGTTGTCAAGTCAAACCAAATCAAACCATGTGTGATCGTAGGTGAAATGAATCAAACGGAACTAGGTATCTAAGATCCAAATGTATTGGAAGTTATATAATTCTCACTCTGATGCATCTTGGGCTTGAGACGAATTCTCAAGGCTTGCTTCATTGCACGCAATGCAAGGCGCAATTTATTTATAAACTTATGACTTGTTTGGTATGATGGAATGATATAAAAAGGAATGGTCATTTAGGGTAAAATAGACATAATACTCATGGAATAAGATTCATTTTCTTGTGTTTGGTTAAAGCCATAATTTAATGGAATGCTTATATTATTTTGTATGTTTTGTAAAGTTATTTTAAGAAGTTAGAATCGAATGAAAATTAATTCTATTAATAAAAATACACTTATTCTTAATTTGGTATAAATTTAAGTTTATCCATGAAAATACTCTTGCCAGACTTTTAATCGATAATAAAACATAACATTACTTATTCTATCAATTTTATTTTAATATCATATTTTAATTAATTTATTTTTTAACATAATTAAGGGAGAAAAGTTAACTTTCCAATAAAAATACATATGTTTTTTGGCTGAAAAAAGTAAAAAATGAAATAGACAAGTTTATTTTTAGTTTTTAAAATTTTTATTTTTTAATTGTTTAAATGTTTAAATTTTTAATTTTTTTAATTTTTTATTTTTAGATAAAGATTGAAAATCTGTTCAATAATAGATGAAAAATAATTTATTTTTGTGATTTTATATTTTTTTCATTGATTCCTACTTAAGTTGGAATACTCATTCTTTAGGTTTGGTTAAGGAATAAGTTTTTCAACTTTTTCCTAGAAAAGCCATTCCATGATAGACTTTCCAACTTAAATTAATCTTACCAAAACATTAAAAAAAAGGAAAGAAAAGGTGAAATGACTACTCCATTCTAGGCTATTTCACCATACCAAACATAACCATATATAAAACCAGAAAAATGAGTATTATTAATATTTTTATTTATTATTAATGATCAATTTTTTCATTCCATGCACAGACAAAACACTAATAATATAATGTTTTCCCATGAGAGATTTACGGTAATTAAAGAGAATATTTGAATTGAAAAAATATAAACAGAAAAAAGAGTCCAAGGAAAGAACAATAATTACTTAAGAGTTCATTGCGTGCATGCATCTATTAAAGTTAAAAAAAAAAAAAAAAACCAAAAGGCTTAATCGTTAATTAGATGTTTCTTTACAATGTTGTGATGCAAAAGGTTGGTTTGTTAAAAGTTACAAGCAATTTCCAATTGTATATAAAGTATACTATTGAGAAGAAATACAATCCAATTCTTCAATTATTTTCATCCATATATATATATACAGCTGATATAGATGACATTTAGATGATTTTTGGCATGTGACGTGCTCGATGGAAACCTCTCACGTGTTAGGTAATCGTCTTTTCTTTGGTCATGGATGATATGTTTGAATCATCGTCGTGATACGATGATGGAATGCTATTTTAATTTGTTGCAGGTAACTTGGACACCAGAAGAAGACATGACCTATTTTTGGCATGCATGCTAAGTCTATGATCTTACTAACCACAATTCATAAAATTATATGCTCGCGGGATGTCTCGGTGGTATGCAAGAGTTAGAGATAGACTCGGCTCATTCATGACCTGGGTTTGAATCTAGTCTCTTGCCTTGGGTTGAGTATCCTTAACTAAACTGATACATAATATAGGAGACATGCTGTGGACCTGAGATTTTCTAATTAGTAATTGGGTTCCACCGATTGTACCCGTGGTCAGGCTTCGCCAACTAATTTCCTTTATCGCAAAAAATAGATAAATAAATAAAAAGCAACGGGTGGCTCAGATGGTAGCTTAAGAGTTGGGAAACTCGTGAAATGCGGATCAAAGTAGATTGCAAGGTCTTTTTTAAAAAGCACCATGTCTTTGAAATATAATTACCATATTTATACTTTTCATGTCGTAACTTTATGAGTAGATTCAATATTTGTTTGGCAGTTTATATTATTTTTTATAATTATATAAACAATTTACACTGTTAATTAAATTTTACTAATTAGAAAGTATGAAAACGTCTGTTCCCATTATAACCCTAATTGAATCAATTCTCTATCTGACCTATATTAAAAACCTGATTATAGTTGGCGGTTAAATCAAGAGAGAAGTCCGTAGCTTGTTGCATCGTAGCCAGTTTTTAGCAAAGAAACTGATTATTTTTCTTGTATAATTGTTTCATTACGTGTGAATTCAATTTGATGTATTACTATTAGTTGACAAAAAGAAAAAGTAGGATTTATAAATTTGCTCCAAGTTTGCTAGTTCAATTCCCTTGTCACAATTTTTTTCTAATTGATGCTCAAAAGGGTAAAATTATGGACTCTAAGTATTGTAGAGTAATATTCTATATCATTCTTTTATCATTCTTTCTTACGTTGAAAATTTGTATCTTAAATATTAATCACATATTTTTACTTAAAATATATAATATTAAAAAAAGATCAAAGAGTGATATATATCGATCCTTTTATCAATAAAGTATCATCAGCTGTGGGCTCGAAACAACAAGCAAAACAAAATGAAGAACTACAAATGTGAAAAAGCATAATGGGAATTTCAAATAAATGTGTAGCTTCATTAATTAGTCCAGAAATATGATGTAATATAAGCCCCAATTATAAACATATATATAAATTATTTTTTATATTCTTATACTAATAAGAAGAGTCCAAGGAAGATCATGTTCTCATATATCTTTCACGGTTGCATGTGAACTCGCACTATATCTTTATCGTTACTTGAAGATTAAGGAGTCCCATTACATATTGATATGATATGATGATATGCTCATTTATAGAGAGCAGCTACGGATATTAGAAAATTTTGTCAATAAAAATTGAAACTAAGTGGTACGTTAGCTATTTAAAATTCAAAGCTTTTTTGTTTTTTTTTGTTTTTTTGTTTTTGTTTTTTGTTTTCAACAAACGTTAGATTGGAACCACATCCATGACTATATATTGACTAGTAGGAGATTCCTATCTCACAATTGATTTTATAACTAAAGAAACTTATATGTCTTTTTTCGGTGGTTCTCCACTGGCTTATTTTCACTTTGCGTCTCTTTCACTCTACTCTCATCACCAATTTCCGTTCTGTCCTTGAATCCCATAAAAACGAATATTTTTGTTATTATTTTAAAAAATATGACTCTAAATTTGTTTAAAGTACATTGTTTCAACACATACACTAAAATTATATTAAGAATTCATTTGTTTCGCGTAAAACATTTCCTTTGTTTGGTTATTAAAAATGAAAAAGTCAAAAAAAAAAAAAATTTCTTGTTTAAACGAAGGTTGATTTTCCTGAAAAATGCTTTCCGGTTTTTAAAAAAGAAATACATTTTCCACATACTTATCAAATCTTCCTCAACTCCCCATGCACATATCATATTCCGTCCTAGGCATGATTGTTTATCATCAAATCACCCATCGCCACCTAGCCCCCCGGACCCAACGAGTCCCACCCCGGCCCCTAATCCCCACTACCCGAACCCACGGACCCCCCCCCTCCACCCTGGGGTTGGTTGTATATTTTTTGTTCAATTGACATAAAACTCTACAAACCCAAATCTTTCTATCCCCATGGTTGAACCCACATTCAACATTCAAGCTAATATGGAAACTTTAACTACCCTTTTGAATACCATTAAGTCCACAAAGGGAACTACAGTCATTTGTTCATGATACTAAAGTGTTTGTGATTGGCCAACAAAACAAAATTTTAAGGTACATAAAAATGGTTTGTACTTGATGATTGATGAACAAAACAAACAGAGCAACTCTGGTTTTCCCGGAAGTTGACTATTGGCTCCTTGTTCAATTCAATGCCTATAAATATCAGAAGGACTTCCAATTAGGTGAACTTGATTACATGATCTTAGTAAGAAATTAATTACCGTTTGATTTATACATGGAGGTCGCAATGCTTTCAAGAAAATTATTGCAAATGGTTCTTGATTTCTTATATGGTGAGACTATTGATGTTATCTGCTCATCTAAATGTTTCATATTGTAAAGCGAGTTTGGTTGTATTTATTTATTATATTTAACACGCCTTTTTACATGCAAATGTGATTTGTTTGTGCGAACAATATAATGTTTTTAAATGAGTGGCGATAAGTTTTGAACTCATAACGTGTATTTTGATATCATGTGAAGAATCTTGAGATTTTGTCCTAAAAATCAATTGGTTAATGGAAAGATAAAGCAATAGGGTAAGGATAACATAGGAAAAAAGAGAGATTGGTAAGGATAAAAATAAAAAATATTTTGATTAAACCTGTTTTTCTTATTCTTATACTTAAATTCATGAAAAAAGGATAGTTAAGGGTGATAAAGTTTTCTTTTTTAGCTGAAATAACTTTCAGAGTATATATATATATATATATATATATATATATATAT
Organism: Cordia subcordata; assembly: GCA_028554755.1. NCBI lineage: Eukaryota > Viridiplantae > Streptophyta > Magnoliopsida > Boraginales > Cordiaceae > Cordia > Cordia subcordata. The sequence continues at coordinate 10,210,521 of JAPTOF010000001.1, read as the reverse complement.
ATTTATTTATTTATTTATAAAATAAACACATCTACCAACTTAAATTAGACTTTGACCTACTTTTACCAACTCAGACAAAGCTACAACAAAGCTACGGGCTCTAGAAAAAGAGGGAGCTCCTTCAGAGGAGCAGTTAAAGCTGAAAATTTAGCATTTGTGTCCAGGTTCTTGAGTTGGCCTTACCTTTGGTCCATTTGTGATGTACCTTTACGATTAATTACATAAAATTTCTTAATATTATCAAACTTCTCTAAACTGGTCTTTATCGTTTTCTTAAATGTTTAAATTAATCTTTAATATTTTATAATTATAATCAATTTTCTATTTTTTTAAAAAACTATTTGTAGAAATTAAAACAAAAGAAATAAAAATCAGAAAATAGAAATTACAAAATATTTTCCATACTAGACATCACCTAAGGTGTTTTAGCATTATGGTTAGATTATTGTTAGTAGAAAAGAAAAGAATTTTTAAAGTAATAAAAACTATTTTTAAAAAGTAATAATATTAAAGACCTATAATATAAATTATCCTTCCGGAATGTTAATAAATGTTCATATTGATCTTTTGAGTTATTTTTTCCAATAATTTTTGGGGCACAAAACACAAGATTGATTCGCGGACTGATTTAAGAAGTGATGTACGTGTGCTTTGACTAAGCAACTGACCCTCAAAATACTCCTGCTCCGCTGGCTGTAAATGACACAAGTTGAAGTAGTGTGAAATCGAACTGAAACTTTTAGGTGTAAAACCGTGTCAATCACAAAAAAGAAAAGAATACCAATATACTATTATTTTAAAGAAAAATAGTTTTATTATCTTAAAATATTTAAGTCAATTATTAATATTTTATAAATATAATCAAATTAATTTTTATTATTTAAAAATATTTAAAAGCAATGAGCTACTCATCACGCTCTAATAAATGAGCAGTCAATGTCTTAGGCTTTCTTGTAAGCCCAAGTGATCTCCTGATCTTTTGTCATTTAAATTCTGACAATATATTAAGTTATCATCCGATTAAATGAAATATATATATATATATATAAAATAAATTAACAATTCTAAAAATAAAATTTTCCCCCTTTTTCCATTATGTATAAATAAACTTAACCATATAATTATTTAAATTACATGATATTTGTAATATATAATACATATGTATATAATATATATACATACACACATACATACATATCTATATATATATATATATATATATATGTATGTATGTATGTATGTATGTATGTATGTTGACCATTTGATACTTATGAACAACTTTTTATGCTTATAAGTAAGTGGAGAAAGCATCTGTATAAAATATTAAATTAGTTGGTAAATAGATATTTATCCAATAGTGTTTGTTAAAATGAATAAAAGGATCTTTAATTAATAAATATTGTACTCTTTTTCTTAATATCTTCAAGGGATAGAGAAATCTTTTCTGGATCAAAGTAAGTCACTTATAAGCACTCTTGTTTGACCAAACATAAAAATTTTTTTTATCCTTCAAAAATTTCAATTACAAATTAGATAGTTTTATAATATTAATTAATGAAAGTCTTTTTTAGTCATTTTAATTAATGTTGTAACTTATAAACACCTATTTACCGAGCATATCACGAACTTATGAACACAAATTATTTACACACTTAATCACTTACTTAAATGCGACTAGGGGTCTCTCAATTGGTTGATATATGTCCCCCTAAGTGATGACCTAGGTTTGAATCCCCTAAGGGATGTGAGGTTGGTTTGGGGGTAGGGGTTGGTTTGTAGAAAAAAAAAAAAAATCACTTACTTACAAGTATCATAAACTATCTAACACTTATTTGCTTAATTACAAGCACTAGCTACTTATAAGCATATGAAAGCAGTGGCAGAGCCACCTCACTCACAAGCACTCACTACTTATAAGCATGTAAAAGTAGTGGCAAGGCCATCTTGCCCACGAATATCACAAATCATCTAACTCTTATTTGCTTAATTACACTCAGTACTTATGAGCATAAGAAAGCAGTGACAAAGCCACCTTACCCACAAACACCCGCTACTTATAAGCATGTAAAAGCAAGGCCACCTTGCCCCCAAGTACTCGTTACTTGTAAACATGTGAAAGTAACGGTGTAGCCACCTTGCCCTTAGAGGGTACATTTGCACCTCTAACTCTTTAGAAAAAAAGTACTACTTTTTTATATTTTTATAATGAGAGGCCAATCATGTGGAGTGCACTCTCTAGCGAGGAGAATGCACCTGCTCATGATCGTGACGAAGATATTAATTTTTTTCAAGTTTTCTTATCAAAGAAAAAGTAAAATAAATTGGGACAGATAAATATATAATCAGTTTTATTGTGGAATGTGAGACAGTAAAAACAAGTGAAAAACAAAGACAAAAAGAGAGAGAGAGAGAGAGAGAAATGAGAAAAGAAATAAAGAAAATAGCAATAATAAATGATGCAAGATAACACGAGGAGTAAATTGAATATTCAACGAATTGAAAATGCGAAGTCATATTAGAAGACTATTATAAAATATAATTCTGTTATAATAACTGTAGTTATTTACTTATATTTTGCATTAAAATATCATTATCATATTAATAATATATTTTTTAATAACTCGTATAAAAATTTATACATTAAATGTACAGTTGTGATCCCAACTCTTGGTCAGTAAAAAGGAAAGCAAAAACGAACGATCTGGTAAATTGGTTGTCTACGTAAAGCAGTAAACTTTTTAATGTGAGCTGTCGGAGTGTGAGTATCAAAAAGGGTCACAAGAAAGTCCTAAACGAAGGCCAGCGAAGCTAAAGCTAATATACAATTATTATTATTATTAGTTTTATTACAAACAGAGGCAGCATTTTAGATCCACTGGGACCCACCCGAACCGCGCGCCGTTACTCCACATTTAAACACACTCTCCCAAAACATTCGCATCTCCGCTCATCACAACACTTCTTCTTCCTCCATCACTTCAACACAACAACCGAACGCCCCCACCCCACCCTACCCTACCCAACCCAAACCCCCCTCCCGTCTCTCTGTCCCCTTTCATTCCTCCATAACTGCTAGAGAGAGACAGAATAGGATGAAGAGAGAATTATAGAGGCTAAAAGAAAAGTGGAAACTAAAAGAGTTGTTCTTCTTTTTTCTTCTTTCTTTCTATCTTTTCTTGTTTCTGGTTTTTGCTTCTTTTTTTTTTTTTTTCTCAGTTATGATCATGTACTATTTGTTATCGTAAGACTGTGTATCTCCCGCTCCGGCGGCATTTTTGCCGGCTGGATCAGTAAAGATCAAGAAAATACTACTTTTCCTTTTTATTTCTGAGGTTTGTGCGTAGTAAGAGTTTTTTTACACGGGATGCTATTTATTTCATTTGAGCTTGTTTCTTGATTTTTCTTTTCTCTGTTTCATTCCATCATGTCATGCATTAAAATACGTATATGTTTCATGTGTGAATCCTTGTGGAGAGAATTTAAGGAAAAAAAAAAAAAGACTCAAATTTGCATTTTGTACATGTGTATGTGCATGTACTTGAATATATATAAGGAGAGAGTATAAATCTAAGGAACTGCAATGTTCTGACAATAATGATCATGCTAGAAGCGTTTCGTGGTAGCTTTCCTACGTTCTCATTGTTTGCCTTTTTGGGAAAATGATCTGTCACCATATAAGTTTCCTAGCCCCTTTATCAATCTTTTTATGATAAAGGGTAAGTTTCATTTAACAACAGAAGCTTCATCTTTGGACACATATAACACGTATCTTTTTCTACTTTTCTTTACATGCTTACGGAGTGACATCCTCAAATTCATATAGTCAATCTCACTTAAAATTCATATAGCTGATCACACTTAATGGTATAATGCTTTGTTTTTAATTTGTTTCGGCTTAGTTTGATTTTTGCGTGTGGATAGGTTCTTGAAATCCAATTGGTGGGAACAAAACGAGCTCATGTGCACTGTTCACTAGATTATTAAATTGCTTGACCATTTGCGACAAATAGTGTCATTTGGATTTAGCCAAAAGAAGGTAGTGTCATTTGGTCTTCTCTGTTTTCTTGGTCAGTGGTTTCTTCTGTTGATCAGGAATATTGTGATATTATATTGTATTGATTCGTACAGGATCATGAAGCACATGAAACCCACCATTTGAATATCAGAAATGGAGATTTAGTTGTACAATTCTTCAGATATAAACTTCATGTTATGCTTGTGAATTGTCCTGGCTAAGAAATCGACAGAATTATTTGTAGACACTTCAAAAATTTGTAATATATTTATGTTGTCTGAGACCCTTGTGGTGTTGTTACTTGTTAGTATATAACTATGCAGTATGTGGACATTTTATAGTTTCTACTGTTGCAGGTTTCTCCATGGAACACCTAAAAAGTCCATTCAAGGGTGTCATCAATGATGTCAAAGGAAGAGTACCATGCTACCGGAGAGATTGGCTTAACGGATTTCGTTCTGGCTTCAGGTATGCTTCTTTCATTTGGTTCAGAATGAGATATGCAGTTAGTGGCTTAGGCTCTGTTTAGGTTAACCATGGGACTACGGCTGTTGAGTTGCGGAACTTTAGGTTAAAGTGCTATTACATAAAACCCGTTGATTATTTGGTCTTATATTTAAAGATTTGAGCTTTCAATTGTTTTGAAGCAATATTAGACTTTAAAAAAATATGGAGTACTATTTTTGAGCCAAAAAATAAATAAAAACAATTTTCTGATATGATTTAAAAATAGTTTATCGAAAGTTTCTTTCAAAAAGCTCTAATGTGCGGAAAAGCTCCAAATTGTTGCTTTTAGTTTTTCAGTTTTTTTAGGCTTCAGTTTTTATGTAAAAGCTTTTTCGAGAATAAGCCAAAATCATGTGTCACACGTTGTTAATAATTTCAGGATATTGGCACCCACAGCATACATATTCTTTGCTTCTGCTCTTCCAGTCACTGCCTTTGGAGAGCAATTGAGCAGGGAAACAGGCAAGTGTTAATTTGTTGATGTTGACTAGATTCCTGATTTGCCAAGCAGAATGTATCTGTGGGCATATATCAAAATTCAACTGTCTATCCTTGATTCTGTATTGTTATGGTGAAAGTTTCTAATGTATTGCTCAACTCATATGTGTCTTGAAATAGATGGAACGCTGGGTACAGTTGAAGCTCTTTTATCAACTGCCATCTGCGGAATCATCCATTCAATTTTTGGTGGACAGCCTCTTTTGATAGTAGGAGTCGCCGAACCAACAATCATAATGTACACTTACTTGTACAATTTCACCAAGGACAGGCCAGACTTGGGGAAACATCTCTTTCTAGCCTGGGCTGGATGGTAAAAAAAGCCAGTTTCACTCTATTCTTTACAATACCTTTTAATATATATCCATGTTGATGAGTCTGCAGATACAAAATGTGACTTTTCTGATTATTCAACAGGGTCTGTGTCTGGACTGCCTTACTGCTGTTCCTTCTTGCAATATTTAATGCTTGCGAAATTATTACTAGATTTACAAGGGTTGCAGGCGAGCTTTTCGGCATGTTGATCACGGTTCTTTTTATTCAAGAGGCTATTAAGGTATTACCCATTCACCTTTTCTTTTGCATAATGTTCTTCTTTAAGTTTAAGGATCAGAGAAAGCAAGTAGTCAGTTTCCTGGAAGGGGCAACAGATTCTTCATTGACTGTGATGTTTTTAAAACACAGGGAGTGGTGAGCGAATTTGAAATACCAAAAGGTGAAAATCTCTCTTTAGAGAAGTACCAGTTCCAATGGCTTTACACAAATGGACTATTGGCAATTGTTTTCTCCTTTGGTCTACTTTTCACTGCCCTCAAGAGTAGAGGTGCTAGGTCTTGGCCGTACGGGACAGGTATGCAAGTATTCTCTCGTTAAATGTAGGTTGTCTAGAGACAGTTATATCCCTCTGTTGCATCTGACTTTCCCTAGTCTTTCTTGTTCCTTCCTGTGAGCAGGCTGGTTCCGAAGTTTCATTGCAGACTATGGGGTTCCCCTCATGGTTGTTGTTTGGACCGCATTGTCTTACAGTATACCTAGAAAAGTTCCCTCTGGAGTTCCTAGGAGGCTCTTTGCCCATCTTCCCTGGGAACCTGAATCATTGTATCATTGGACGGTGATCAAGGTGCCTTATACTGGACTATTCTTCTATTTTAGAAATGAAAATGATTGCTTGGGATATATGAAATCTCCTTGTTCTCACACAGAACAAAGCACATTGACCTAAACAACAGTATATGACAAGCCCTTCTTCTCCAGATCATAGTATATTGCTTTAAGTAACAATATTTGTTTGGGTGCTTATGATATGATGATTGAAGAAATTCCTTATTGCACTAATACTATCAATGGACATTCAAAGAATAGGCATCTTTATGAGCTTCAGATGTATATATCGTCAGTTGGCTTCCAAAGGCCTGCAATAACTTTCTCACCGTGCCTGTCTTTCTATATGAAACCAGGGTTGGCATCTGGCTGTTAGAAACTATTGCTGCTAAGTTCTTTGAATATATGAACTTTTCACTGTTTTTGTGTTTTCTCAAAGATGGCTGTTAGAAACTATTGCTGCTAAGTTCTTTGAATATATATAAAACTTGATTCATCATATAAGTTTGCCTTTCCTTTGACGACTGTAAGAAATGAAACATTTGATATACTTTTCTGCATGTTTGCTCTAATATATACTCAAAAATCTTTCAGATAATCAATTTAACGTTACTTCAGATAAAACATAAGGTCTGTCATGGCCTCATTTTTCTGCAATTATATTCCAGGATATGACCAGGATCCCAATGGGATACATTGCTGCTGCCATTGTACCTGCTGTTATGATTGCAGGGTTATACTTCTTTGACCACAGTGTAGCTTCGCAGATGGCACAACAGAAGGAGTTCAATCTTAAAAACCCACCAGCATATCATTATGATATCCTATTGCTTGGGTTCATGGTATAGAATTCAGTTATTCACTATGTTTCTCTGATATCCAGCATGTATTTGAGAGAACTTTATCATCCCCCCTCTTCATCCTAAATTTTTACCCTGGAAATGATATTTTAAGTAAACAGAACATGTCATTTCGAAAGTTTTCTACTGGACTCTTATAAACTTGTCTCCTGCTCTGGAATTTGGGTTTAGACCTTGCTCTGTGGGTTGCTTGGCGTTCCTCCTTCAAATGGAGTTCTTCCACAGTCACCCATGCATACTAGAAGTCTTGCAGTCCTCAAGAAGCAGGTAGGAGATGCAATTCGTGAAAGAAGTTATATGTACAATGTTAGCTTCATCGAACTATAAAGACCTATATATCATCTGGCCATATCTGCAGCTAATCCGCAAGAAAATGGTGAAAGGTGCCAAGGAATGCATAAAGCAGCAGGCAACCAAATCAGAAATTTACGGGAAGATGCAGGAGGTGTTTGTTGAGATGGACTCTTCTGCACCTGTATGTGAACTTGCTAACTCTTTATGACATAGCTATTGATCTTTTTCTCCCATGGCTTTTCTTTAAAATGTTACCTTTATTGTTGTCCTTCTATGATGCAGCATACTGTGGACAAAGAGTTGGAAAATTTAAAAGAGGCTGTGCTGAAGCAAGATGACGAGGGAGATGCACAAAGCAAACTTGATATCAAGAAACACATAGATATCCACTTGCCTGTCAGGGTTAATGAGCAAAGAGTTAGCAACTTGATGCAATCCTTACTTGTGGGAGTTGGTGTATGTGCCATGCCTGTCATAAAGATGATACCAACCTCTGTTCTCTGGGGTTACTTTGCATACATGGCCATAGACAGTCTTCCTGGTAACCAGTTTTGGGAGAGGATGTTACTGCTTTTCGTCCCTCCTGGTCGACGATTCAAGTAAGTGATGTATATCGTATGCATCTTCACTTTCCTTCTCATAAGACTCAAGTCTAGCAATTCTATTTTTATATGGGACCGTCTTGTAATTCACTCGCTAACAGATAAACTTAAAGAAATTAAGAATGATTTATGAATGCAGACATACCAAATTAATAATGACTCAGGAATTTGGAACATGTTTCTTTTTGTCCTATCTTTTAATTTCTCATCTTCCTGCACAATTGCATGATCTTTGCGATTAAGTTTCTTGATAGAACAGTATTTTTGGAGCAGAATCTCAGAACTTGTATTAAACGCACAGTACGAGACAAATGAGTGAATGTAATAAATAATCATGTCTGTGAAGTTCTAAGTGTAAGATGTCGGGCTAATCTTGTGTTTCATCTCTCGCAGGAATGCATAACTTGGTTAGGTAATATTAACTGATATAACATACTAGAAGTGATTGAAAGACAGACATTGCTGTTGCATTTATTTCTTGACTCATTCTTTTCTGCAGAGTACTGGAGGGGCTTCATGCTTCGTTTGTGGAGTCGGTACCATTCAAATATATTGCAACATTTACACTCCTGCAGTTTGCTTACTTCTTGATCTGCTTTGGCGTGACGTGGATACCAATTGCTGGAATATTGTTCCCATTGCCATTCTTCCTTCTCATAATCATCCGAGAACACGTACTTCCCAAACTGTTTCCTCCTCAATATCTTCAGCAATTAGATGCAGCTGAATATGAGGAAATTGCTGGTATTCCAATGCACACAAGGAATCTGTCTATGAGGGTACACTATTTTATACTTTCTCATATTTTGCTCTGGTTTCTTAATTTCAGCAGCACTGCCTCAAGTGCCTATGGGACATCATCACTTCAAGTCTAAATAAAATTACAAACGTGCATCATGGGTTTATATTTGTTAGTGGTAACCATGAAGTATCTTTTCTGCACTGTCTGGGCGAGCATAGGTAGTTTCTTACTGGTATGCGTAGGCCTGGATACTCCATAGGTAGGTTGAAACTATTTTGGGTATTTAGCTGGGGAAACTTGGGAAATTTAGTCTATTCACTGCTGTAGGATTACAATTTATGATTTTCCATATGAGGATGAATGTGCACATTGCAGAACAAACATGAAAGACAAGGAAACCAAAAGGCATCTGGCTGTATACTGAATAGTTGTTAAGAGTTTCCTGTATCTGCATCCTTTGTCTATTTGTCAACTCCAATTGTGTCTCTTTCAATGTTATCTGCTTTCAAGCATCTGGCAGGCTGGGTTATTGAAAAAATTATCCAAACATAAGAATTATACTTTCTTTAGTTCTAATTTCCTTGGGTATTAGTTTGTTGTATATCAACTTGATTCAGAAGAAGCAGTCGAAGGGAAGGCACTAAATTTCACAAGAGTAACATTTCGTTGCACTGCAGTAGAATATACATAATCATTTCGTATCTAAAGTGTTATTACAATTTCTTCTTCGGTTTTTGATTTTGGGAAATTGCTTGATGCATGAATATGAAAATGTCAATAGGAAAGAGACTCATCTGATAACGATACTGATGGCCAAGATAAATATACCTCTGCCGAGCTATTGGATGAGATGGTAACTCGCAGAGGCGAGTTGAAGCACAGATCAATAAGCTTCAATGACAGGCAATCTCAGGTTCGCAACTAATGATATTCTGCTTAATTCTTTTAGTCGTGCCATGATAATGACAATGCCAGACATGATATTTTGCTTCAGATTTTCCCGGAGGCTTCTGCCAGAGAGTAATGAATGATGAATCAACATTTGTGATTCCTCCATGAAGAAGTACTTTCATGAGTGTTATCCTCTCATGTTTGAGGACAACTATAGAGAATGACAAAGCAGTGAATACAAAAGATGAGGAGTGGAGAAGAAAAGACCAGGAAGATTATCATATACAGAATGGAACTTTCAGTAGTAACTTTTACAACTACCTCTTTCTTTCTTTTTTTCTTCTTTTTTACCCTTCTGAAATTCCATCCTTTTCTTCTATAGTCAGTGAAATATTGTATCAACCCTTCGATTGCTGTCCCTACTGTAGCTTTTTGAGCCGAAGAAAAACAGGGATGGACATGAGGGAATGTGAAAGCAAATTGGAAAAATGGAGTTAAAATGGGTAGAATAAGCTAAAAAGGGTCTATGCATTGTGTATAGATCACTGGTGCAGAAGTTTTGATATATACATCTGCAGTCCCCTTTGAAAACTATGTCTGTAGCTTCATCGGCTTCAAATTCTTAACCAGCTAGGAATTCTAGACATGTACTTAAAACTATAGGATTTTGTCGAATGAGAAGTGCTCATATTCTTGATTATATTTCCTTGTCTGATTGATATTCATACTTTAGATTCTGTTGTATATTATATTCTCCAGAACTGCAGTCAGTCTATTTACAACAACCATTTTTTCCAGCTCACTGGCTCATCCAAAACAAGATAATTTGCAGTCTTGATAAATCAAAAAATTATTGAGAGAAAAAAGTTAATTGTAGATGAATATTTAATAAATGCCTCCCATTCCCAGTAAATAACACAAGAATCTATAAAAATGTAACTTCCAAATACATCTAGAAATAATATATAAGGAATCTAAAACCAAATAATTTGATTAATACAAAATAAACGCACACTGTAAAGGTCAAAATCAACTGGTCGATCTGGTTGCCATATTACACTAGAGCTGATTGTCACAAAGTACTTAACCTTTCAAATGCTTCATCACTAGCGAAAATGAGATGATCACCATCCCTGATTACTGCTACATCTTCAATCAAAACTCCATCCCGCGTTAGGACTCTTGTAGGATGGAAACCATACTTTTGGGAACCAATATCAAGCAGCTCCTGGAAAGTCTCTGGTAGAAGCACGAGCCTTCCGGTTACATCACCTTTTTCTGGACAAGTGATAGCGACTCTGGCTCGATTTTGTAGACTTGACAACTTGGGTGGAGATGGAAGAGGACCCTCTCTTCCTGCGTTGTTTAATAACAGCCAACATTTTCAAAACATGGAAACTTGAAGATGAGATAAACAACCTGAATAATAAGAACGGATTTTGAATGTTATCTGTATACTATTTATCTTTCACCATTTTTTGGCAAATTCTTGTTGAACAGCAAATAGTTAAGATACAGTTTTTACAACTCAATCAAGGTTCCATTGACTTGTGTGACGTTCCTCCTTGCAAACTTTTGTTAAGCCAACATTATACTGGTGCATATGCTTAGCATTTTCATTTGGCATATTTGACACAACATCAAGACCTCATACTCAAAATATTTTTCTTGAGGTTTATGATGCCTAATCTTATTATCTAGAGAAATAAAATACCATTTCCTAGAAGATACTCAAAGCATGCTAACCTTCATTTGGTTTATTGGAAGCTGATATGATCCCGAACAGCGAGTTACTAAAATAGTTTCTCCTACTTCTTACACAGCTGTTGAACAAGCCAGCTTCCCTTCCATCTGTTTCCATGGCTTCTGGGATCAAGGCAGGCATTGATGGCTCACTCTGGTACTTCTTAAGGTAGGACAGAGGTTGCCTCTCGGAAAGAGTGACAGGAGAAGTGACGGCATTTGTGGTGTTGGCCTCTTTCTTTGATTGAAAAAGAGATATCATCTCATCATGGCCTTGATAATCAGCCAATTTTCTCGGTGTCCATCCATGTGCATCTGGTTTATCTATATCAGCACCTCGTTCTACCAGGAATCTTACCATTTCAATATTCTCCTCTGAAATAGCTGTATGAAGTGCTGTAGTTCCTGAATGGTTGAGAAGCGTAACATCCCCACCGTATCTAATGATGTCCTCAAGTAAATCTAAGTTGCCTTGCTCAACAGCATGGCACGCAAACTGGCCCACATCACCCGAAGATAATGTTGCACCATTTTCTATAAGAAGTTTAATTACACTATCATGCTTCCCTAATAGTGCATCCCATAGGGGAACATTTCCCTCAGAATCTGCATCAATGATAAGTAAATCTATCAGAAACAAATGACACAATATAGAAATATAACTATGCATATTTCAATAGTAAAGCTCTCTATACGCTAATAACTGCTTGACTCTTTCAAAGAGTTTACTCCATTGATGCAACTATTTGATTCACTTACAAAGAACTAAAAATAAATTTCCTGCACAACTCACTGAAGAAAGAATAAGATCTAATAAGGTAAATCATCCCATGACAAAAATCAGAAATCCCATTTCTTGCAGCTTATCAAAAGAGGGGGAAGAATCACTCTAGCAGCTGAGAGAGCCTTTTTCATTAGGTGAGTAAATGGCCTCATCAACGTGCGAAATGTAGAATAATGGATCAGCTAAAGAAGAGAGCTGATAGGCCTATTTATGAAGGGTGACAATAGACATGGATGGCTCCTTCGTGCACCCAAAGTTTTGATGTTTACCTTTTCTATTTGGATCTGCCCCATAATCCAGAAGTAGAAGAACACATTGTACGCTCCCTTTTGATGCAGCAATGTGCTGTATCATGTAATAAAAGTTTATGGTGAGCCATCCAAAAGAACAGATATCTATCATTGTCTACTGACAAAGTACAGAAACATCCATACCAGAGCTGTACGTCCACTGCTGTCCAACTCATTTGGATGCATACCCTGTCTCAGCAAATGATGCAACAATAGATCATCTCCTCTCGTTGCTGCAAAACATAAGGTGAGAGGCATATCCATCCTTCCGTGAGCTAGCATATGTTCCGTATCTCTTAAAATTGCCTCCATAAGTGGGTCTTCCTTCTCTTTCAAGTGCTGCATTTACCAAAAAGCTGATTGTGGGTGATAATTTATTATATATTCTTCACTGGAGACAACAAATCATGATACCAGAGAAAATTGTATCATCCATACATTTACAGTAGAGAATGCTATGAAAATTAGTTTGAAAAAAAAAAAAAAAAAGAAAAGAAAAGAAAAAGCCTCGAACTATTTGTTTTCATTTGCTGCAAAATGCAGAATGGACGTTATCTTCTCTTTACCAGAAGGAAGCATTTTGGATTGGCTTTCCAGAGTTATGGCTAAACTGCCAACTTATACATCATATTCTACAGATTCTGTCCTTTACCCCTTAAACCAGACTGAACCTCATGATACATCAATGCGACCTGAATTTCATCCAAAAGCATACCATTACATCTGGGACCTTAAGAGAGCTATCCTGAATGTGGAGCGAGATTTTCTTATGTTATTAACCATGTTTGAGTTATAACGAAATAGTAAGGCATCATTTCTGCCAGCATGACAAGAAAATGTACAGATCATACAGGATATATCAGTCACAGCCCTGACTAAGACTAGCAGTTGAAAGGCACAGCTAGTGAATAACTGCTCAAGAAATTTCATGTAAGCGTCATTACTTACCTGAAGCAGATTGTTCATTATAATTGTTCCATCTCCAACATTTGCCTTAATGATGTTCAGAAGTGAAGTGCGATTCAACCGCAGCAGCTGGCTTAATCGTTTTGTTCGGACAGTGAATAGTTGCGGCCTATAGCAAAGAACACCTATCTCACCGCATATATCTCCAGCATTCAATTCGCCGACAACCTACAGTTATAAATTATGTGCATCATACTTTAAGTTCCATTGTACAAGCTTCCACACCATCCATGCCACAATATTAAATCTAGTCAGGGAATGCTACCTCTTGAACTCCGTTCCTGTACATAATAAGCTCCTGCAAGTAGTAGATAGTATAAGAAGTGTGCAATTTGATATGACAGATTACATATCCATAGGAAGAGGACGCATTTTTCATGCCAAATATGATAAGAGATTTTCCTTTAGAAAAGAAAAGAGGCAGCTGTGAGGAATCTATGAGTTCTCCTAGTAATTTAGTTCTAGTTACAGAACAACAATATAAATAATCAAACATTCTTTTTTGCACTGGTTAACTTTGAAAGGTATCTAATGTTGTTTTACTGGAAAAAGTTATTGAATAATTTGTGACCATGCAGTGAGCAGTGACCCTTTTGCCTCGTACTGCTTCAAATACACTTGGTGCGACAGATGCATTCAACTCTTCAGAATGTGGTAGGTACAGTATAATTTGAAGAAACAACAGACAAATTAAAAGCTGAATTCCAACCATGGAAGCAAAAAAAGAAACTTATAGGATAAATTAGAGGATATTTCTGATTTCATTTATAGGTGGATGTGTTAATTTAGACACATCTATTATGTCAGCAGATAGAGCTATAGTCAGAAACTCAGATCCATTATATCATTGTTATATCTTCACTACTAATGTGTGTGGGTGTCTCTGTGTGTGTGAGGGGGAGAGAGAGAGAGAGAGAGAACTGACGGACAAACACAGATGAGAGATACTTACAACTGCACCAGTCACCAGAATGTACAAATCTTTGGGTGCTTCATTTTGCAAAATTACATCTTCTCGGGGGGGAAAATACTCGGCTTTCATTTCAGAAACCTAAACAATTCATGATCAGGGATGAGAAGATCCAAAATTTCAAGCATCAATCAATTATTTGAAAGAGGATTGCATCAAAGCATGTTCTTGTACAAGAGTCCAAACTGAGGAGAATCATGTTTCAGGGTCTAGGCTCTATATACCCTACGGATTATAGTCATTCTCATGCGGTTCACATTAATGGCATCTGTTTCGGTGAAAATGAAGGTAAAATCAAAACATGGACAAGTACAGAATCTAAGTGCAGATTTCTAAAGACATCTCCAAATCCCAAGTCACCGGCACTTCAGCTGGCATATGAGAATTTTGATTAAAACTTTACTCTGGACAATGAATATCGAAGGTATGCCATTCCAAATGGGCTGTTACTTAGGCTGAAAAACCCTGTAGGAACCTTAAAATGCTGTCAGAGTAAAGGGTCGTCAAGGTGGATTGAGGGTCATATAGGTTTGAGTTTTCCTGAAACAGGAAACAAATTGATCAAGTTTCCTTGTCCCTCTTCCTCTCCCTGAACAAAAATTCAAAAGTGTAATGATAAGAAAAGGAAATTACAGAGCAGCTATAGTGGTGCTGGTCTTTACCAATTGAAAGAGCAGGTCGTACGATACACCACTGAACAAATACACCTTCTCAACAAGAGAATAGAACAGAAAATGTGAAATACTTGATTGAATGGCTTTTGGAAGTGTATCAATAATTTCTTGCCGCTGCAGCCCTTCTGAGTCAGTCCTATATCTCAAGCATAAGTGAGCTAGCATCTGATCTCGCAGGCGAACAGGAAGCTGATTCCTTTGTGCAAAACTTGAAGCAGCTTGAATAGTATCTCTCTGAGTAATCACAAAGTCCATTAATACTTGGAATGGAGCAACTAGGATCAGCAGTAAGTATATATGAACAGAAGCTAGAAAAGAACTAGTAACAAAGATAATCTACAAACTCCCCTACAGTAATGAATACCAGATTATGATATTTGTTACAATTATATATTTAGGAAAAACAGATTCACAAAAAGGACATCACAATCCTTATACATTGCTGTCGAATGCAGCTTCTATTCTTCGAGACCTTTGGTCAAGATGCTCCAAATATTGCCTTGGACAAATTAACATGAGAATGTCTGCCTCAAGATACATTTAAGAACAATTTCTTCAAGAAAAGCAACTGTTCAGAAGGAGATCCATGGTTTTAACTTAATCGACAAGAGGAGCTTTACTCACAAATTTCCTTGTTCTGCTTGTTTTTCCATGCACAACCAAGTTTGTCATGTTACCAATGATATATGCTGCCAATCCAAGGTTGAATAGCATGTAGAAGATGTCAAAAAGCTTCTCTTGTATTGTCACAGCATGAAAATCACCATACCCGGTGGTTGTTAGTGTAGTGATGGACCAGTATATAGATGTTACATATCGCTCCCACAAATTCATTTTATCCCCTTGGCTACCAATCCATGTTTCTTCGAGGTCACGGTGCCCAGAAGCAAGAAGATACAAGATACAGGCAGCAGAATGCGCTGTAAAGAGCGTTACCTACAGTAAACATTGCAAGCCAGAAATATCAGACGGTCCTTTGATACTTATCACATGTATGAATTTGATCCTTCAAATACTTACACATATAAGCTTTCCAATTCTAACCCAAAAGTAACTGTAGTTTCTGTCTTTCTCCAACCTGCAGATATTTGGAGCACATGATGAGCTGGAAAGAAATTGCTTCACATGACTTATGCTCAAAAAGATCTACAAAACCAATTAAGGTCTTAGTTAGATATGTACGTTTTGAACAATTGGGAACACCTACTAGAAGGAAGCTTAACAATACTGTAAGTAAATAAGGCAGAGGGTGAATCAATGTGGTCATTTGATTTATGTAGTATATATCTACCAAGCATTGTCACAAAAGTTGACATGATATACAAGCATTCAATGCTCTCCAATACTAATACTTCTTATTGCTTGCAATATGAAATTCAATGCTGATTCAATGACAAAGCCAAGGACTAAATAGAAGATGATTTAAAAAGTTTACCTTGCAAACATTGCACTGACTCTCCGGAGTCGCCAGAGACGAAGCAAATTGAAATAGCCATAGTGCTGAAGAAGTTTGGGTAAAAAATTATGTGCAAGTTCTGAAGGGATTGTGGAAATCACATCAAAGATCAACCAAGTTTTTGCATATCGCCAAGCAATCATCTTTGGGTTGTCAACAAGTAGATAAGTCACCTTATCAAGGTATGCAACAAAGAAGGTCAAGACGATGTCAATCGCAAAAAATCCATTAACAACATTATCCGTGATTGAGAGAGGCCCCTTAGGCTCCTTTAAGAAACCAAATTCATAGGGACACACCCATGCAGTGTAGAACACCAGAAACACCAAGAATGTCTCCCAGGCTCTGCAAATCCATATAAGCATATTCTACACTATTAAACTTGATGTACAAGCCAAGTCAACAAAAAGGAAGAAACCATGTATTATATCTTTGCACAACTATTGGAAACCATCTAGAACTCTAAATATAAATTAGAAAACACCACTTCTGAATTTGTTTAGTACGTATCTAGTTACAATTTGTATTCAAAGCACTATCCAAAGGAAAGCAACTTGGTGCGCGAAGCCCTAACTATGTGAGTTAAACCATTTTGAGATCATTCCAAGGCAAGACATTGCACCAAATTAAAATAAGCTCAACAATCGAGGAATTGAATTCCCAACTACTGAATGTGAAAACTATGCAAATTAACTCCGTAATCTATGGTGTTGCTCTAGTAGATCAAACTTCACCATCAACACCACTTTGGCAAAAAGTTTGATTAGAGCCTCGAAGTAATCATGGTGTTTTTGTCATCAAACATCAAAGTTGCACATTGGCCACGTAGGTGTAACAACAGAAACACACTGACACATCGTTCATTGTTCATAACGCAAAAATAAAAAATTAAAAAAAAAACCTTTCTGATCCCTATACCTTGAAGGAAAAAGAATCAAAATATAAACAAGAAAACAAGTTTTATACAATGTTACATGCTTAGAGATTGCAGATACATAAGAAACACAGAAAAAATAACTGGAACCAACCCACCATGAGAAAATCAGTATACAAAAATATTAAAAGAGATTGTTTTACTAAGAGACTGAGATGAAACTTAAACAGAAGTCCAGAAAGATAAACCTAAAGACAAGCACATGCAGATGCAAAATACATTGTCTCTAACATTTAACAGTGTTGGCGAAGAAGACGATAGGTTTATCTTCTTTTTTTGGCTTTAAACTGAGGTATTCTAAGTCTTAATTCCTATCAAGTTAGGAACAGTTAATAAGAAAGTGATCACCCTAATTGCTATCACTTCGACCAATAACTTGTTGGTACAACGAGCTCTTCACGTCAAATGCTCACGATAATCCACAACACACTGACCAAAAAGAAAAGAAACATGCAAATACACAGAAAATAACACACATGAAGTACATGTAGAGAGAGAAAAGAACACATTAAAGAAAAGAAGAAGGGACCTGTAACGGGGATCAAAAGGGGAGACAATGAAGCGACGAAGCTCGATTTTTCGATTGCTATGAGCACCCAGAGAAGGAAGGATACCACTGGAAATGCTGTGAGAACTTATTTCTTCAACTGAGATTTTCTCTATTTCGTTATCTATCTCTCTTCCTCCACACACCCTACCCCTCCATGCAGCCCTTTTCTTCTTCTTCATCTTGTTTGCCCCATCAAAACCATGCACCATCTTTGCTTCTCTCTCTTCTTCACAATCTCTTTTTTGGTGTCTCTCTTTATCTTTATGTATATGTGTCTTTTGGGCCCTCTTTGAAACTTTAACCTCGTGTTTACGCAGTTGATAGCTGTTTGAGTTTTTGTTTGCATCAAGATTCCATCCAATATCTTAGCCTGATGTTTTTTCTTTGGTTGTGTTGATAGTTACGACCTGTTTGTATGTGTATGTATAGGAGATATATACACGTGATGATCTCTCCTAAGTATTCAATGACTCTATTATTCTCTCTCTGGCTGTTTACGTATCTAAATTGAAGTTATCGCACTTCCTTTGCTTCGGCAGATGTATGAGATATTTGGCTAAATGGCTTATAAGTCTTTTTTATCAGTTTATAAGTTGGAAAAAAAAAAATAGGGTTAACAGCTTATTTTGTTACAGCTTAAAAGTATTTTTGGTCAAACTTGTAAAAATATAATATTATTCATAAAATTTAAAATAGTTTTTTCATATTAATTAATGACATATCTTTTTTTTGTCATTTAACCACTATTGCCACTTATAAACATTTATTTGCTAAACAGATCAACAACTACCATTGCTTGTTTAGATCGAGGTTTTTTTTTTTTTCCAAAAGAAAATATTTCTTTTTTCATCTTGGAAATAATACTCGTTTAATTTTATTTTTTTAAAAATTAAAAGTTTGGAAAAAAAAAGCTCAAATTTAATTTTTTTTTTAAGTTAAAACTTTTTACTTCTCAAAAAAATATTTTATCAAAAGTTGTTAAAGAAATGCTTTTAAGATAAGCCAATCTAAACAAGCCTATGATGTATGTTAGGTTTCTCCCTTTGCTATAGTTTATTGATTTAAAGTTTGTTTCGGCTAATTTTTAGATACTTAAAAATATTTTTTTATTGAATCTAAAAGTTAAAAATAATTTGTTTGACCTATTTTTAAAATAACTTTACAAAAAAGTTAAACTAAAAAAATTAAAAAATCAAAAACTTCAAATTAGAGCTTTCCAAAAAAAAAAAAAAGCTTTTGAGAAGATTTCTTTTTCAGAAAATACTACTATATTTTCTAAAAAATTCAATATTCACCTAAAAATAATTGAAAGTTCAACTTATAAAATACAAGGCGGCCAAACAGAGCCTTAGCATGATAACCTTGTAAAAAATAATATTTTCTAGTACTCTTTTGTATTTATATTTATACGGTAAAAACTCATATTTTTATTCGCAAAAAGAATTCATATATTTGATATTTTGTACATATAACTAAAATTTCATTATATTAAAAAGAATGATAAAGTTGTTATGAAATTATTAATTATTGTGGATATTCATCTTAGAGCTCGTTTATTGTTATTTAAACTCTAGATATGGTTCATGACTTGTTATTTAAACTCTAGATATGGTTCATGACTATCTGAATAAAGTTGGATGTGGTTAGATATTTTATCTCAATGTAAATTGCAGCCCTATATAACTGCTCTTGTATTACTTCTATAAATAAGGGTTTTTGGCTCTGTAAAGTTGAACCAATAATTAAGATAAATAATAAAAATATTCTCCCCTCTTTTCTTTTTTATATTTTATTTCTTTTATTGTTATTTATATTAAAAAAAATTATAAAGTGATATTGTTGTATAATAATGTTGTAAATTAAAAAGTTAAAGTCAGATTTTATTTCTTGCACTTTACAAAAGATAATAATAGTGACCCCAGCAGATCTTTATCTCTACACTGCTGTGATTATGTTTGCTCCTCATGGTATATCAATTTTGACAAGTAGACTATCTATAACTTTTTCAAGCAATATCACATATATTGAAAATAGTGAAGAAATGGAATATATATTGGATGAGAAAAATCCTAGAGGAAGAAAATAATAATGTACATTAGGTATGTAGCCTTTTCAAACTAAAAGCAGAAAAGAGTATTGTTGTTTGGTTTAGCTAGGTTGTTTACATTTTCTTTTTATTCATATAATATAATCATAATTGATTGACGTATCCCTTTCAAATTAACCTCTCATACTTGCTTTTATCAAATGTGTTATTTTCAAAAAAGAAAAAAAGAAAAAAAAGAACAGCTTACTGAATGCTTTTGTATTAGGATTAACTAGTTAGTGACTGATGTAATGCACGACTTCAGAAAAAGTTTAGTTATATAAAACTGTAACTTCCACGCATTGCACGGGGTGTGTAACAAAAAATTTTACTTATGTATAAAACATACATGTGTTAGTTAGAGTGCATTTCTAATTTATTTTTTCACTACAAATATTAGATTAGTGACAATTTTGTTGTTGTCACTATAAAATAATAATGAATCTTACTTATTTGATGTTGTGTGACAGCATAGATGTCATCAAATGGTAAAAGTATTTATATTCCGAGTTGTTCGCCACCAATGATGTATTACTTTTGTCAATAAAACTATTTGTTACTAAAGCTAATTGATAATGACAATTTTATAAATATCACTTAAATTTCATAAATAAAAATATTTTTAGGGGCAAACAAATTAGGAATTTTATTTATTTATTTTTTGCGACATTGTAAATATCATCAATGTTAATGGTAACAATAGTTACTTTCTAAGTGATTTGTCACTAATGTATTATTTTTATAACATATTATTTGTCAAAATAATCAATAGTGATAAATTTATAAACGTCTCTTGCATTTAGTAAATAAAGATAATTTTAGTTAGAAATATGACAAGTGACTTATAATAGTTAAAAATTTGACAAAAGTGAAGAGTTAAAAATTTTAAAAAGTAAAATGTAAAATTGGAAACTAATAAATAAAAAATTAAAAGATAAAAATTTATAAAAATATAAATATATTTTAAAATTTTAATTTCAATTTTAGAATTAACAATTAAAAAATGAAAATATTTAAAAATTTAATAATTAAAAAATAAAATTCAAATATAAAAATTAGAAACTAAACTTGTAAAACATTTAAAATTTTAAAATTAAACAAACCAAAATATTAAATATAATAATTAATTATTTTAGAAATTAAAACAATTATTTTAAAATTTTAATTCTTTAGGTTCTTCTAACTTTTTAAATTTTTTATTTTGAATTTAATTTTTGTATTATATTTGTTAATTTACATACCATATTTCTATTTTATATTTGTTAATTTAAGAAAATATATATTTCTAATTGCAAGATGAATTTTCTTTATAAAAATTTCTTATTAAAAATGTTTTCCAGGTGGACTACCAAACCTCAAAATATATATTTTAGCATGACAATCAAACATAAAAAAAAATTCTATTTTCCAAATAAAATAATTTCTCCAAGCAAGTTATTTTCTTGCAAATGGACGAAGTCAAAAATAATAAACAGTGACAAATTTATGAACATCACATGAATTTCATCACAAAAATTATTGATGACTTAAATATATGTGACGACTAGTGACGACCGTCACTAAAAATTGTCAAATTTCTTATAATGAGGCATTGATTGGTGTTGTACGGTAACTATTTGTTCTTGGGTTTTTTAGGACTGAAGTTCATGTTTATCATGTTATTTTATCTTATATATTTAATGTAATGATTGAATTTTTGTTGCTTTATTAGGTCCCTATTGCTTCCCAATGATAATAATTATTGGAACTATCATTTCATCTAAAAGTTTAAACTTATAAAAAGAATTTGGTTACATTTATATATTATACATAACATGCCTCTCACGTCTATCACTAAAAATATCAGTGACGAAATTTTGATTTTTAATGGCAAAATTACGCATCACAAAATGTCAAATTTCTTATAGTGAGACATTCATTGGTGTTGTATGGTAACCATTTGTTCTTGGGTTTTTTAGGACTGAAGTTCACGTGTATCATGTTGTTTTATCTTACATATTTAGAGTAATGATTGAATTTTTGTTACTTTATTAGGTTCCTAATGCTTCCTAAATGACAATAATTATTAGAATTATCACCTCATCTAAAAACTTTTTATAGTGAGACATTGATTGGTATTGTATGGTAACTATTTGTTCTTGCATTTTTTTTGGGACTGAAGTTCATGTGTATCACGTTATTTTATCTTATATATTTAAGGTAATGATTGAAATTTTGTTACTTTATTAGGTTCCTAATGCTTCCTAAATGACAATAATTATTGAAATTATCACCTCATCTAAAAACTTACACTTGTAAAAAGGATTTGACGTAATTTATTTCAAGCTTACATGTGAATATTTTAATATTTTTCAAATAGATGATGGTGAGTTTTGAACCCATGACCGGACTCTGCTACAGTATGGAGTTACCCCTAATTTAAAAATTTAAGCTTGTACAGAAGATTGGTTAAATTTATTTATAATACTAACAATAAT
The DNA here is from genome assembly GCA_028554755.1 of Cordia subcordata. Lineage (NCBI taxonomy): Eukaryota > Viridiplantae > Streptophyta > Magnoliopsida > Boraginales > Cordiaceae > Cordia > Cordia subcordata. The sequence continues at coordinate 10,188,081 of JAPTOF010000001.1, read as the reverse complement.
TTTATTGTATTTTTTTCCTTTTAAAGATATTAATGGTCTAAATTGCTAGCTCTGCTCCTAGTTACTCAATTTTCGTTAATTTCTCTAATATAATATTTGCTCTAGAAACCACATTGAAAGAGCTTTTTAGTCCTTGGAGAGACACTTCATGGAAATTTTTCTATCTACTTTGAAGTTTCTATCCTTGTGACACAATAATGGTACTTGGTGAGCCTTTTGTGGCTATTATATGTTTTAAGAAGAATTTCGCTACATGCGTGCACATGACTTCATATTTGTGAATGAAATCAAAGATATATCTTTAGAATTCATCTATAAAGTAACCAATAACAAATAATAGTTGTGATGTAAGATAAAAACACATGACAGAACTAAGATACTTGTAGTTGAATAACAACAATTTTGAATAATTTTCATATATCTAGTCAACCAAATAAGAGCATCAACTTGTAGCCTTGTCTTTATCATATTACCATTACATTTTTCCCTTTTGGTTAGAAAATCGTAGCTATTTTTCTTTGCAAATGTTAAAAAATTAGAAGGGCTTACCAGTGTCGAATTCAGCTATTATAGATGCTTCAAAATAAAAGATGCATCACAAGAAAACATACTCTTGATTTAAATAAATAACAGCAAAAAAATAAAAATTAGACTTCTTACTATAGAAAAAAAAAAGAATGAGAGAAAAAATATGGATGAAAAATATATGTTGAATGAAGATTGTTGGAGCCACACCAATGGTGGCTTTAGAAAAAAAAATTATAAATACTACAACAGGAATTCCTTATATTTTGATATAATAGAGGAGCCTATTTATAGGTTCCATTACTTAGTGAATAAAATACAATAATAACAAAACCGACTTATTATTGCCTAAGTTGAAATTATTACAATACCATAACATAAAGAATAATATTGAAAGTATACTTCAACAACCGCCCTCAAACTCAAAGACTTGAATAAAGAATAACTTGAGTTTGATAATTAAATTGTTGAAAAATCATGGAAACATTGAATGAATTAATTTTCATTGGATCAATTTGAATTGGGATTGGAGGAGATAAAACATATTTGGAGAGTTTTGTGATGAAAGATTAGAGTTTTAAATTATGAGTTAAATAGTTTGTGGACCATATTAATGGACTAGAAATTAGTAGATTGTTGAAAAGTTTTGGAAATATTGAATGAATTATTAGAGTTTTAAATTATGAAGAGTTTGTAAACCATATTAATGGACTAGAAATTAGTGGACTCTCATAGTTCAAGGGAAAAGAATTTATCTTTAATATGATCCATTGTTGACAAAAACACATAGCCCAATAAGTTTTTTAATTTTTTTTTAGATTTTTTAGTTTGCACTTGTTTGGTCATCATGAATATTTTTTTTTTAATTTGTTTTTAATTTTTAGTTTGAAATTGTTTGGTCATCATTTGCCTTCTCATACATTCCTACAGTTTCTCTATATACCCATGCTCTTGAACAATCCTGCAATATGCTCTATATGCCCATGCTCTAAAACAATTGCACATTGTTTAGCAGTCTAATCTCAAACTCTCGGCGACTCCACAAGGCATGGTGACAAAGACAAATATATTGCTCCATAGATATATTGCTCCATTTGTAGTTCATTTATATCCAGTGATCAACAAAGTAGATATATTGCTCCATTTGTAGTTCATTTATATCCAGTGATCAACAAAGTAAAATGCCTAATCAGACATAGATCATAATCAAAGGTTAATAAGACTGTGTATTTATATCCAATGATCAGCAAAGTAACATGTCTAATCAGACATAGATCATAGATCAAAGAATTGGGATATTGGGATAATAAAAGTGCTAGGGAATAATAAGAGAGTACTAGGCTCCAAGGAAGACGAAGAGTTTTTTTTATCGTAGAATGACAAGATAATAACTATGAAGCACAGATTCATGATGCGATGTAACACGCCGATATTTTTAAAAAATTAGGATAGTAAAGTTAAATTTATTATATATAGATTTTTATTAATAAAATAGGTATATTCACCTATTGTATTTTGTTGAGCAAAGTAACATAAGTTATTTGAAATTAAATAAGTTTTGAAGGATAAAATTTACCTATTGCATTTTGTTGAGTAAAGTAAAATAAGTTCATTGAAATTAAACAAATTTTGAAGGATAAAATGTTATATAGGGATTACAAAAAGTGTAAAGTGAAATAATAGAGAGTTAAGTAGATTTGTATATGATACAAATGTAGGGTGAAATAAAAAGTTAAATAGATTAGCATAAAATATTACTTATTTATTATTTTAGAGATCATAATTAAAATATTATAAAATTATATCTAAAATTATTTTATAACAAATATGTTTAAAAAGTCGTATAATCCTCAAATTAAAAGCTTAAAATGCAACACAGAAACTCCTGCTTTTTAAAAATCTACAGACAGAATCAACTATTGAAGTTGCACCTTGGTGTGCAAACACAAGACCATGCACATACGAACAAAAGACGGTTCTCTAACTGTCTTCTTAATTGAAAGGTTTTAATGTCAACAACTTTTACTTCATAATAACGTCGTACTTTAAGCAAGGATACTTGTACCCTAGTTGTCTAAACAAATTATCATGCGTATACATGAGATGATTGACATTTAAAAAAAAAAAAGAAGCAAAACACTCAACCAGATGTTGCAAGTCTACTTAAATATATAAATATATAAATACAATATTTAAACACTTATGTAATGCAATTTATTACCTATAAGATTATAATATCGTAATTATACATAGCATGGTGATAAAGATAATGAACGTGGTGATTAGCCATTTTACCTAGTGATAAGGATACAATATGCATATATATATATATATATATATATATATATGTAAGTCGATTAATTTGCTTTTCAGTTATAAGGATACAATAACAGGATCAATATCGTTGTTAGTCGATCAGTTTGGTTTTAAAATTGTTGTTAGTTTGGTTTCTAAAAGTGTGGATTTATTTTAAATTATTTGAAAGTTGATAAATGATTAGTCGATAACTTTGGATTTTTAAAGTTTGGATTTATTTTAAAGTATTTGAAAACCGAAAAAAATCAGCGGATGGTTCGGATTTTTAAAGTTTAGATTTGTTTTTTAAATTTTTTTTTAAAATTATGACACTTCGACATGTGGCGATTGTAGTTGTTCTCTTGTACTATATAATAATTTAAAATTATTTGAAAGTTGATAAATGATCAATCGATAACTTTGGATTTTTAAAGTTTGGATTTATTTTAAAGTATTTGAAAACCGAAAAAAATCAGCGGATGGTTCGGATTTTTAAAGTTTAGATTTGTTTTTTAATTTTTTTTTAGAATTATAACACTTCGACATGTGGCAATTGTAGTTGTTCTCTTGTACTTTATAATAATTTAAAATTTAAAATATGACATGTAAAGAGACATGTTAGTTACAATAACAAATAAAACCAACAGAAGAGCACTTGAACATAATTGGATGGAGTCCATGCATCATCTATCGTTCCACATAAGAACACCCGTTTGTCCAAACCTTCTGGCCTCTCATCCTCACCAAATTGAAGGGGCGACATGGAAATTGAAAGTTCTTCCTCTTCATTGACAATATAAAATATGAATAAACTTCTTCAGAAGTCTTTCAGTTACTGGCTTTAGCACTTAACATGAATAAGCTTTCACATTGAAATGCATTTGCATCATGAAGTAAGCAAGCACATGGAGTAACCATGTTACAAAGCATATGGTGAACTTCCTATTTATAGCCAAATTTACTAGGAATTAGAGGTCTAATTGCTATTTCAACTTCACTCATTCAGAGAGTACAAACCAACAAATCATGACGGAAGCTTCAAGTTACTCGTGGTACTTGAATATTGAACCATTCCTTATTAAGCTAAAACGCTCAAACTCTTCAATGCATAACTGAAAAAAAAAAAAAAAATTCGGCCGATAGTTTGGATTTTTAAAGTTTAGATTTATTTATTTAAAATATTTTAAGAAATTATGACGCTTCGACATGTGGTGCTTGTGGTTGTTCTTTTATAATATATAATAATGTAATGATAAACCATTCAAAATCCTATTCTAATATACTAACTACCAAACATGAGTTTGAAATCAATATATCTATTCATATCATTATTCTTAAAACATATCAAACATGACATTTTCATTCCTAAGTCAATTCCATTTCTAATCCTATTCTATTCCTTTGTTTTTCCCATTCCTGTTTCCAGCATATCGATTGACACTTTAAGTTTTTCAATCCATATTTATGAGATGAGATAGAATACGTAAATAATTACAATATTAACACAAGTTTAAAAAGTACTAACTAATTATTTTTATGATGTGTAGTATTATTCATACTTTCACATAATATTTTATAAGAAAAGTTTTTCATGCATTGTGCGGGTAGCAACATTGGACATGAAGTGTTAATTCCACGTATGCTGTTAAAACTATTTGACAAAATTACGTTTTAGGTAAAACAAGGCAATTCCCATTGATGGTTTGTTTTGCCATCACCATAAATAAGAGCCAAGGACAATCATTATATAATGTAGGCCAAGCCAATTTTTAATCATGGTCAGTTATACGTTACTGTGTCAAGAATGAAGAACAGAAAAAAAAAAATTGAAGATACTGATTGTCAATAATGAAGGTAGAAATGAAAAATTACAAGAAATATGGTTTTTTGAGGAGGGTTTTAAGAATTTATAGTTTACTCATATGTCATATTTTTAAATTGTGATATTCAATTTTTCTTTAAACTATATATATATATATATTTATTTTGGACTTATTTGAAATATATATTAATAATTTTTTTAAAAATTAGATAAAACATATAAAAATAGGCCCAAAAGACTATAAATTTCTTTTATTTGTATATGTAAATTAACGTGTATACTTACGTATAACATTTTAAAAGAAAACACCATCATGTATGGCAAGGATGCAACCAGTTTACTTTGTATATAGAACTTTATATATAGATATAGCTTCTTAAAATGTGCATATGTTTAGAGCCTGTTTAGCTCTAATTATTTTGTTACTTATAAGTACTTATAAAAAGAACAACTTCTCACGTACTTTTTATTATTTGACTATTTGTAACTTATAAGCTCCAAATAACACAGGCTCTAAGGGCTCGTTTGGATTAGTTTTTTTTAAAAGTGTTTTTTTAACAACTTTTTTGATAAGCTGAAAATTCTGGTTTCTTAAAAAAGTTGTATTTGAGCTTTTTTCAAAGTTTTAACTTTTTTGAAACTAAATCAAATAGTTATTACAAATTTAATATAAATTTTTTAAGAAAAAAATATTTTTCTAAAAAAAAAAAAACTAATCCAACACATGCCCTAAGCCTAACCAAATATATTTTGGGGCTCCCAGAACACGTACATTCTGCCCATCATCAAAGTGCAACTAAGGGCCGGTTTGGATTAACTTTTTTTAAGGAAAAAATATTTTTTTTTAAAAAAAATTATATTAAATTTACAATAATTATTTGATTTGGCTTTCAAAAAAATTAAAATTCTGAAAAAAAGTTCAAATACAATTTTTTTTAAAAAGTCAGAATTTTTAACTTCTAAAAAAAAATTATCTTTTAAAAATTGTTAAAAAACACTTTTAAAAAAAGTCCATCCAAACGAGCCCCAAATAGCCCATGTATTGGCTCATATTTTATACCTCCTCTTTGGCATCCACGTGTTTCCAAGAAGGCAAGAAATGCTGTGTTTGTCTTCTACTCCTCCACGCCACTTACACTTGATCTTTCTAGTACACTTTCTGGCATCCAACAACATTATTCTACATGTTTTCTCTGTAATATCATCAAAAACTTTTCTGGATTTTTAATTTCATCCCAAAACTTTAATATACAATGTTTTAATTTGCTCACGAGTGATTGATCTTTTTGGGTTGTCTCTGTTTTTCTACATGGGCGCCATTGGTCAACACCCATTAAGCATCAAAGCTCATTTTCATATAAATTCTACAAAGTTGTCTCCTCAACTTGAATTTTCGACCGTTAATTTTTCCTCCATTGTGGAATATCCAAGCCTTAGCTCATGGTTCTATAAGCGTTATGCTCCCAAGGTATCGTTTATTTCCCTTGAATATACTTTCTCTTTTGTTAAATTTTGTGTTTTTATTACATACTTTTGCTACTTTATAATTTCTATATTTTTAGGTTGAGGTATGTAATCTTGCAGTTGTATGTATGCTATAATTTGTCTTGAAAATTGTGGTTTTTATTGAATTGGTAATTTCATTGAAACAAAATGTGTTAAACTATGGTAAATTTAGTGACCATGATGAAAGTGGAAAGGAAAAGTATTGAACTGCAAAGTTATAAAAGAGTGTGTTCTATCAAGTAGCAAGAAGGAATACTGGCTACTGAGTCTACGCATGTAGATTAATATTATATTCCTCGCCTAAATTTCCAAAGTGGAAAATTGCTTCTCCTTGGTTCTGAGTGGGAAATCCTAAAAGAGTACTTAAAGATGGCGGAGACCGTGAGGTGGGAAATCTTTGTGTAAAGCAGAGCTCTTTATGTGGCTTAGCAAAATTAATCTGCGCGTGCCATGAGTGAAGTTTGTGCACACTTATCATGTTGCAGAAACTCATTCCAGAAGCTGAGGAAACCAATTCATCAATAAGTATTCATGCTTACTTTCCCTGTGAAATCATAGTCATATACTTGCATCAACTTGCATACCATTTTATGGGCATTTTAATTTCAAATTCCATATTCGTATCTGACTTTTTACAACCCTGTGCACTTCATAAGCAGAGTTGTGCATCATGGCGTCTTTGTTTGCATTTGTATCAGATGGTTTACAACACAGACCTGAAAAATGATGCATATGCCAGGAGTGAAGCATTGGATAAGGAAGGAAAAAGATATTTAAGTGGTGGAGCAAATTGGTGATCTCTGGTGAACATTCAGTAGTTTGGCATACCTATAATTTGGAGTTAGTTGGGAATTTGTACTCTTTAGTGTTGTCTAATTGTTGCTTTCTTGGCATTTAGTGTGAGACAATGTTCACTTTGCTCTTCTTACTAGTTTTCATTACATAATGGCTTCTGATGAACCAACCAGTGTTAGTTATGAATATCCAGTTATCAATATTATCCTTTTTATCATTGCTTATCTAGTTATATCACAAAGTATTAGTAACATTCTTTGTTATCAATTAATCACTGATGCTAGGTCCTAGTTGCCTTAGCCATTCTCTCCTGCCAACAATTGTAGAGATTTGTTGCTTATACAATAATTTAGTGTTGTCCAGTCATGTCTGAGCCTGGGCCCTGGTAGGTTGGGTCAGGATGTGATAGTGATTCAGTTGACCTCCTTCCTACATGTCAAACCAAAATAGAAAGGATAAAAGATGAAAGCAGAGGGAAGTTAAAGTAAACAATGAAATGAAAGCTTTTCCGGAGATGGATAATTTAATATATCTTAATGCAGGGATATGTTGCTCCATTATGTTCTGGACCTGATGATGGTGATTTTGTCTGGGAGAAGGTGCCAAGACCCATACTTGATACAATTGAAAGCCCCATGCACTTAAAAAACTTATCTCCAAAGGTCTTGCAGTTAGCTTTCTGATAATTTCCTCCTTGAACTCGTGAATCACAAATTTCGGATCTATCTTTGGTTCAATCATCACTTGGCTAAGTGGAAGTTGGCCTTACGCAGGAACTAAAACAATTAGCTGATGAAATCCGATCAGAGTTATCTTCTGTAATGTCAGTGCCTGGGAAATCCTTGAAAGCTAGTCTTGCAGTGGTTGATTTAACAGTTGCTATCCACCACGTATTTCAGTCTCCAGTGGACAAGATTTTATGGGATGTGGAGGAACAAGTAAGCTTGTGGTTTGGTTTTCTCATTTGTGTTTCCTTGCTTGTGTGAGTATTATACTTTTACGGAAGAACTGGAGATGAGGCTGGATAGGTACTTCCTGTATATGGAAAAGATAGGAGGATATGTGTGAAGGTTCAAGTCTTGTGTTTTCAACTTCCTGAGCTTCTGTACTTGGCAAAACATGAGAAAAGCACAACTGCATCCTTGTACTAGTATTTTCTATTCTTGATACATATCTTGAGATTTATAATTAATATCTTAACCTGGGCAGACGTACCCCCATAAACTTCTCACTGGAAGGAGGTCATTCTTGAACAAATTTAAACAAGCAAATGGTCTACCAGGTGACACTTGTAGTATTGGAAGCATATTTGATCCATTTGAGCCAGGCCATGGATGTAACAGTATTTCTGCTGGGCTTGGTAACTGATAATTCCTTCTTCATTTCTCTGCACCTAGCATTAAAATTCTTTCTGTCTTCATTCTTTGGTTGCCATGATTTTGCTCATGATTGTCCTGCTAAGTTATAAATGAAGCACTAATACAATGCGTTTATATCCTTAAGGAATGGCAGTTGCACGAGATATCAAAGAAACGAAAGACCGTGTAGTTGCAGTCATCAGCAATGAAACAACCATGGCTGGCCAGGTTTACGAGGCTATGAGCAATGCAGGTTATTTGGATTCAAATATGGTTGTGATTTTGAATGATAGCCGTCATTCTTTACACCCAAAGTTGGAGGAGGCTCCTAAAACACCAATAAATGGTTTATCTAGTACTTTAAGCAAGTTGCAGTCAAGTAAACTCTTCAGGAAATTTAGGGAAGTTGCAAAGGTATTTATTCCTCATTATACTTCGGACCTACTCAGCTAATGAACTGCTACTGTTTCTACCCCCAAACTAAAAAAGATAAATAAATAAAAAATACAACTAAAATATCAAGCAAAAAAATAATAAATTTAGAAGATACCAGTGATGCTAATATCTTGAGAAGTTACATTCTGATTCTCAATTCAAGAGTGAGAATTGAAGTTTTGGATGCCATCAAGTGTTTGGCCATTTTCCTGTTTGATTTGATTGTTTTTTGGTCAACCAATGTTTGCAGTTGCACTGCTGTGAATCCTATCCTGAAAAATTTTATTCACCTGTTAAAAGAAAAAATTTTGATGGTAGATATGAAACATGCATATGTCTGTTTGTGTACGTGTGTGTCTATGTACCTTTTCTCCAATTAACACTATTTTCCTCTCGGCTCCATCCAACTTCTTTCCTATAATAGATGAACCATACTACAATCCATTTGAAAGTTACCTCTTTATCTCAACGAAAAGTCCTATCTCTTCAACTATGCTTATGGCCAGTTTTGAGAAGCCAAAACTTTTTCACCGATTTCAAAATACTATTGTTACACTTTCACAGAAAATTGGATCCACAAAGGACTCAAATTTTGTAACAGAGGGAGTGCATTATCATCTCACAACAAGCTGAAAATGAATGTGATTCCCTTTGGTTTTCCATCTGTCTCTTATCATTCTTCCATTTAATTTTTCTCCTGAAAACAGAAATCAAGTAAACTTGATGTTCTATGAAATATTGGAATTATGAGGACTGTTTAGCAAGCAAAAGTACCCTAACTAACGATGAAGGTTTATTCCCTCGAGTCGGTTAAAGATTTACCTGCATACTTAAGTGAATGAACCAAAGTTATCTAGTGCTTTGCAGACAATCCAATTATGAAATATTGCCAACCATATATTGAACTTTATGATGCACTTCTTGTCAAATGTAATCACCAAATAATTCAAATTTTCTCATTGAGGTGTGAAGTGCTATTTTATTAATCCAGCATGTGGGCCCGCGCGATGCAACAGATGTTGTGTATTTTTTCTATTTTATATTTTACGTAGTCTAGATATTCATATGCTTAAAATTAATCAACTTTCAGGCAGAAGATCTATTATGTAATGGAGGTAGGTTCTTCTAATCTAAACATTTATGAGATTTAGTTAGAAAAGGATAAAAGTAAAAACATGAATTTATCTATCAAAAATTTTTTTTTATCAATTTTTCATTGATAAAAAAGTTAATATTTACTGTTAAGAAAATAGATATAATGCTAAACAATTGAAGAAATAACTATGGGGTGTGACATAGCATCAGGCGTCCCACCCAGACACTAAACAAAGAAAAAATTGGAAAAACACTTACCCCAACCATCAAATTGAAAAAGGGAAAAAAAAACACTCAGAATGTCGTGTAGCAGTACTCGAACTTCTCATTTTCTTTTTTAAAACGAAGCACTATGTTTATCGTTGTAAAAGAGAAGTATTGGAGAAAATAAAGGAATAATCAAAAGGTTACATGTGATAACCTATAATTCTGCTGTAGCTGATAGATAAAAAAGGTCAAATTCAATAAGTTTTTATTAATTTGTCGATAGGTGTTTGTTAACTATTAAAAGAATAATCAGAACATAAAAAATAAAATATGAATCATGAATTGCCATGTGATATCCAAGTGCTAACTGTAAAAAAAGTAATGATCACTCATCTTAGCAATAAAAGAAGAAGAAAAAAGAAATGATACTTTAAATTTAAAAAAGGAAAAAAAAATCCATAATGGTATAGGGGGTGACACATGTCACCTCACTCAACCATTATATTAGGTAGTACAGATATAGATATAAATCAAATTCATGGTTCTAACGTTCAGTTTTCAAGACAACCATATTATATAAGTATTCTGCAGTATGTATTGATAAGAAATCCGAAGAATGTCAAGAAGATTCTTAGTCAGAGGTCTTAATCTCTTCAAGTATATATGAATGTGATTATTGATAGATCCCATCAACGATTGTTTTTCCTTTCAGGCTTTTACTAAAAAAATTGGAAGGGGCATGTATGAATGGGCAGCCAAATTTGATGAATATGCTCGTGGAATGATTGGCCCTCCTGGCTCAACTCTCTTCGAAGAACTTGGCTTGTATTATATTGGCCCTGTTGATGGACACAACATTGAAGACCTGGTCTGTGTTCTGCATGAAGTGGCTTCATTGGACTCTATGGGTCCTGTTCTTGTTCATGTCATTACGGAGGAAGACCAGGATGTAGAGCTCTATCGGACGATGGGTATCTCAAATAAAGATCAAGGAGGTGTGCTGCTTTTTCCTTCTTGTCCCATGCATTTTTGTTGTCATTTTCAATTTCATTTCCTTCAGTGACATGTTATAAAACCCCTCAGGTAGTAGGCATCCAAGCTTAGCTTGTTTATTTCAGTCGCGCATTTATTACTCATGCCCTTGCTTTGTCTGGCTTATGATATGATTGAGAGCTGATTTGTTGCTGCTTAAGAGTTAGGAAATGGGGAATCTACATTAATCTTTAATATATGTATATTGGAAAGAATATTTATGAGTTTTTATGTTTCTACTGCATTTTCTCAAAGTTTTGTGCTTTGCTATACTTTTATGTCCTTTTGGTATTTTGCCACTGATAATTTCTTCACTGATGCCTTTCTAAAGATACATGAACGAAAGCATATATACATACATACATATATATATACATACATATATATATATACACACACATACACATACATACATACATATATGTGTGTGTGTGTGTGTGTATTGTGAGATCAACAATAGGAAGAGACAGAAGTTTCTGAATTGCGGGGTTTATTATCAAATTTAGCGCATTATGTTAATATCACAAATTGGATTTTCAAATAAAATGTCTTGAAGAAGTAATCTTTAACTAAATTTTCTTATGAATATGACATGTCTTGCACACTGATAACTATATATGGCCCCAATCTTGAAACTCCACCCCTCTGAGGATGCAATTTATATGAAGATGCAGGTTCTCTTCATTGTTTAATGGTGTCCCTTCATACTTGGTGAAGCAGGTCCTTCTATCAGTGATTCATCTCATACTTCTCGGCCTCCAACATTTACTGACTGCTTTGTAAAGGCCTTGGTGACGGAGGCAGAGAAAGACAACAATGTTGTGGCAGTTCATGCAGGCATGGGAATCGAACCATCACTTCAATTATTTAAGAATCAGTTCCCAGATAGGTTTTTTGATGTGGGAATGGCTGAGCAACATGCTGTGACCTTTTCAGCTGGTTTGTCTTGCGGGGGATTGAAGCCATTTTGTATAATTCCCTCAACCTTTCTTCAAAGAGGTTATGATCAGGTTTTTCCATGTTCTACCCTGTACTGTACATGAGTGTTTTTGTCAGACTATATCTATCACTGATTAATAGTTCTAGGCATGTCTCCACCATGATTTTGTCATAAATCGTCTACAATGTTCCTCGATATCATATTTTTCAGTAATATCACACATTTCAATCTTCATTGGATGTCTTGGACTCTGGAGAAGTTATGGAAACCGGATAAGTTGATAATTTTGGTGATTACCATTCCCAGAAGTGAAATCATTGGTTTCTTGGCCAATGCAGTTTAAAAGTCTAGTTCCACCAAGGATGTTGCTTAAGGAACTAGGCCAAAATAATTTTAGTCTCATTTCCAGTACTGCACGTGTTATTGGTAGTCCTCCCAACACCCAATCCCCAAAGGAAGAAAAGAAAGAACCAGAAATAGGATTTATTCAGCAATTGTATCATGAAATCAGTCATTAAAATCATTTACAGTCAATCTTGAAATGCCTAAAGACTCCTTACTTCAGGGAAATGAATTTGATTTTTGCTAAAGTTTAAAGAAAGATGATAAAATCATGGAGATAAAAGATTGCAATAATACTGTTATGGGGATACGGGCATATAAGCATAATGCTATTCTTGCAAATTTTAGTTGGTATGAGATGACTTCCAGCAAAATTTTAACCAAAACCAAACTAAGACTAGTTCTACTGTCTTTATTCTATATGTAGGGAGAGAATTGTCTCATAGATTCTTGTATCTAAACAAAATTTCAGCCAAAACCAAACTGAGACAAGTTCCACTGTATTTATTCTATATATAGAGATAATTGTCTCATAGATTCTTGTAACTAAACTGGTAATCACTGAGCTACTTAGGAGACCTCATCTGTCACAAACATGTGGCTTCAATGATCTGCAGAACCTTGTTACATTAACGTAGCACAACAGTTTAGTGAAATTTATCTTTGCAACCTGTTAAGTAATAGGTTCAGCCATCTACATGTTTAAGTTTGAACACCAGCCCCCAGCAAAACAAATAAAGGATGAAAAGAAAACGAGAAAAAGTAACTAATAACTACTATATTTCAATGACTCTAGGTAACAAATGCATCAATGAATTATGTTTCCTAAAAGATTTTCTTTTCTTATGGTCTCTTAGGTTGTTCATGATGTAGACAGGCAAAAGATTCCTGTGCGTTTTGTTATTACAAGTGCGGGCTTGGTGGGCTCTGATGGCCCCAGACAATGTGGAGCATTTGATATCACCCTCATGTCATGTTTGCCAAATATGATTGTGATGGCACCATCTGATGAGGTTGAGCTTGCTCATATGGTGGCCACTGCAGCCCAGATTGACGATAGACCGACTTGCTTTCGATATCCTAGAGGCGCCATTTCTAAAATGGATGATGCTTTATCCAATGGGATTCCCATTGAGGTATTATTCTTACTTAGTTATGAACTTCATTTTGTTCCTTTGTGTTTGTTTTTGATAGTACATTGGATATTCTGACTTAGAATTTAGTGGCTGTCTCATAGTTCTTTTCTCAAATCACCTAATTATATTACCTTGCAATGCTCATATTCATGACCAAGAGAAAAACTAAAACTTCTTTGCATTTGATATCCCCCTTCAATGCCCAAACTACCTAATAAATGGAAAACCATTTTAGGAACTAAAATTTCAAGCTGTAGTATTCTCAACTTTCTTGATGATTTCTCTTGGCACTTGAAAGATTCTACTCCCTTGAACAATACAATCTCTAAATTCCATTGTGCTTGATCTCTGATCGGCTACCATCCCTTGTTTCCCTCCATTGGTTGTGACATAGGTCGGTAAGGGGAGAATACTTACGGAGGGAAATGATGTCGCCTTACTGGGTTTTGGATCCATGGTACAAAATTGTCTTAGAGCTCACTCCCTTCTCTCAAAGCTTGGAGTTCAAGTGACTGTTGCTGATGCAAGATTTTGCAAGCCGCTTGACATGAAGCTTGTGAGGGAGCTCTGTGCAAACCATGCTTTCCTGATTACAGTGGAGGAGGGCTCCATTGGAGGATTTGGCTCACATGTGGCACAATTTATTTCTCTTGATGGGCAGCTTGATTCCGGAATTAAGGTATAGGTCATCCGCTTGTATGTTAATCACCTTTTTCTGCTTGATTGACGTGATTACAAGTTTCAAATTCTTATGCAATTTGGCTTCTGAGTTTTTAGAAGTTCAAATATTGACCAGCTAATTAGAAGTCATATCTCATATTTTTTGTTGGTTGTTTGATATGCAACTCAGATGTGCTTATCATTACTACTTAAGATGTACAGATCACCAGCCGGTGTTTTTTTGGCCCATTAGCTTTATCTAGGAATGCTGGCTTCTGTGCTTCTCTATGAATTAGTCTGATATCCAAATATGAAACGATAATAATTCTTCTATCAAATTTAATGGAGACTGTTGGTCCCCTTTTTCACCTGTACTTCTATAGTTTCCTGCAAGTATAATGCTGGGGTACTAGTGTCCTGCAAGTATAATGCTGGGATAATGTATAGCATTAGTGATATTTAGCCTTATGAAGTCATTTTGCTTCTAATACTCGGTAAAGTTTTTGAAAATTACTTGCTTAACAAACAAGGAAACTGGAAATTGGAACTGTGCACCACTGAGGCACAAGCCTTCTTTGAGCCCCTGATGGGACACTGAAGAAGTCCTTTTCAACCTCTCTGTTAATCATGGTTCAGGCCTTAAAATTTGTCAGATTTATTCTTCCTTTTCAAATTCCAAAGAAATTGGTTGGGCATTGGATTCTTGCCACTAATTGTTTAAATTGGTCCAGTACTTCTGGGTCCAAGTTTCTCAGAAATTCTGCCTTTCTTTAGGTGTGGTGTGCGTTACTCAGAAGAGAAGCTCAAAGAGCTTTCTCTGTTGAGCTCTGGTTTTATATGTCACAAGTCAAGACATCATCAAAGCTATCAACCTGTTCAACAAATTAGGGTGTAATGGTTTTACATTCCTCCTAACTTCTTCATTCTTAGTTCAACCATGATCTCTAGAGGACAAGAGCTTCACCAGTGTCTTTTAACAATTAAGATCCAATTGATCCTTTTTTGGGCATCTTCTATTTAATCTATGGGGCACCCACCATTTACAAAACCTATTTCAGTTTAAGTCTCATTGGTAACCCTGTTTCGTCATTTCTTTCTTTAGCAAATATTTGGGTTTAATATACTTGATTGACTGGCAGTCTGGCATATCTGTATAGCTCTATCCGAAATTTTTAGCTCTCTACTTCTTTCTCCAGAGTACTTCTGCTCAAAAGCATTAATTTTATAGCATAGACTTGCTTGAATTAGAGAATGTGAATAATCATTTCTGGCTGTTGAAGATTTATCTGAACAGAATGAACATGTTTGCTAAGTTCTTATTTAACTGAATATGTGTATTGGTGTGCAAAATTCCCTTGGAGAATGTTGCTTGCGGTATTTATGAAATATTTGCCACTTGATGCAATCTATTTTACGATTTGTCAGATGAATGTCTTTGTCCCAAAAAAAAAAAAAAATCAAATGTATGTCACTTCTGGGGGGCTTATGAAATATTTGCCACTTGATGCAATCTATTTTACGATTTATCAGATGAAGTCTAGGGATGGCACTGGTAACCCACCCCGCTCTACTCTGTAGGAGTACCGCAGGAGTAGGGGGCGGAGTTTTTGTCAAAAAACCCCTATTAGGGGCAGGGTGGGGTTTGATTCCCCTACTCTGGTGTAGGGGCGGGATGGGGTAGGGGTTTGTCCGCCTTGCTTTGCCCGAGGTAGGGTAGGGGTTTGTCCATCCCGCCCCCGCCCCCTCCCCGCCCCGCTATATATATGGATACGTTACTTATAATATGTTCTTATATATTTTTAATATAAATATTATATCATTTTTTATATATTTCTAATATATTTTTATATATTTTAATATAAACTTTATATCATTGAAATCTTTTTTGGTTTTGTTATAAAAGTTAACTTATTTTTAATATAGTCTTATGTATTAGTATGTTTTAAAAATATTTTAATGTCATTAACCTTGTTCCCGGGTACTCCGGCGGAGTTTTGTTTCATCCGACAGGGGCGGGGACTATATAATAGGGGTAGGGGTGGGAGTTTTATTCACAAGTGCGGAGTAGGGGTAAGCACACACCTCGCCCCTACCTTGCTTCATTGCCTTCCCCAATGAAGTCCCAGTAACTAAAAGTCATATAGGTCTTTTCCATATCTTGTTGCTCGAGTGTTATATCGGAATTAGATGATCCTGTTAGAACTGGTTTCCTATATCCCTTGTCAAATCATAGGACGTGTTCTGAGGACATAGCAAAGGTTGGTCAGCGGAGAGTCTCTCTGTTTTCTTGTATTAGTAGACAAAAATCGGAGTTCTGGATTCAGTCTTTCTATATTGTTTTCTTTCTTTTCTTGCAGCCTACATAGCACAAACTAGTTTAGGATTAGATGCAGCTGCATGGAATAATCTGTTTAGTCTTGTACACGACTTTATCTATGAATGCCAGTGGTTATTGGAAGAATAAGGAAAAGCTAAGATGGGGAGTAACATAAAAGAAATTTGAAGAAGGAAAATGGTTGACATTATATGAATCTTGCATGTCTCTTGGATGATTTGGTTAGTTGTGTAAATGGTAAATATTCTTGTTACTGCCCTGACCGTTTTGAATTAACTTTTCCAGTGGCGACCGATCACTTTACCAGACAACTACATTGAGCAAGCATCACCAATGGAACAGCTTGCTATTGCAGGATTGTCTGTGAATCACATAGCCGCGACAGTACTTAGTCTGCTTGGCCGAGCGCGCGAAGCACTTCTCTTGATGTGCTAACACCTGCTTTTCTTTTCTTCTTGATGAATAGAGTTGGTCAGGTACTTCTCTCCAAACGATAGTTTAGGCTCGGGTTAAGGCTGACTGGTGAATATGAGAAACTCATATGAAGATATAGAGAATGATTAAGAACTATACCGAGTATTTTTAGTAGGTTTTGAGTTTTCAATTTGCTAACGGTAGAAATTGATTCTTTGCACTTGTATATACGTTGTATTGTAATAATCCCCACGTTTCCTTGTAACATAAACAGCATGAAATATTGCTATTTTTGTGCGCGCGCGAGCGTGTGTCTGTTGTGTTTATGTGATGCATAGATTGCTTCTTTTATGGCTATGTAGGAATAGGGTTTATGTTGGCAGATGCCTTCTGTATTCTGAACAGTTCGTGGTAAGACTAAGGGCCCGTTTGGATTGGTTTTTTTTCAGGAAAAAATGCTTTTTTTCCTTAAAAAGTTACATTAAATTTGCAATAACTATTTGATTTGCCTTTCAAAAAAGCTGAAATTCTTAAAAAAGTTCAAATACAGTTTTTAAAAATCAGAATTTTCAGGTCTTTCAAAAAAAATAATTTTTTAAAAGCTGTTAAAAAAAGTGTTTTTGAAAAAAATTAATTCAAGCGGGCTCTAAGCATTTCCAAAGGAAGACAAACTTGCAGAATAGTTGAAAGGGTAAAAGGTGGAACACACTCCTAAAATAATCCATTTTCAATATGTGCAAGTATTGTATCATCAATTCCCTTGAACTTTGGATTTTTCCAGTTCACCCCTTCTATGTATGGGATAGTGATGTCTTGTCTATTAAATAGTTACTTATTTCTATTAGACTAAAGTTCAAAGTAATTAAAAATTTACCATCACCTCTTATATTTTACATATGCCCTTAATATTTTTGTTTCTCTTGGCCGTTCAAATTCCTCTTAACTATATCATCGTTGTTTCTTTTCACTGTATTCTTTTACAATCGTTAACATCTTATTTTGGTATTTTTGTGGTTGGAATAAATTTTTACTGATTATTATAAATGATTGGACCCAAAATCTAGAGCTTTTGTGTGCATATTCCTATCTTTTTATCTGTGTAAATATATAATGTGTCTAGAGGTCGTTGTACAATAATAATATTTGTATTCTACCTTGTTAGTATAAAGAAGTACATCACATCATTTTTGAAACTCTACAAGAAGTTCCAAGCAATTTCAATCAACTTATTTATGATGATTTCCCAACTTCTGGAATTGGCTAATCTTTGGACATTATAACTGCCCTGTGGTGGTCTTTATGAAGTTCTTATTTTTCTATTGGAAAAACCCTTATAACATTGTCTGTTGGAAACTTTTGCCATAACCGTGAGTGCCTCACAACTATGGTTAGATGTTATACATTTCCTCTCGGAAGGTAGAGAAATGAGGAAAAAAAAAAAAAAGGATTAGCTCATAAAATTCTGTAGAAGTTCTAACAAATATGTTACATAGACAATGATTAGTTGTTTAGAAGTAATTTAATTATGTTATAACGTAGAGAAGTGTACTTTTGGAATATAATTTTATAAAAAGTGTAAATATAATTGATGTCAACTTGAACTAATTCCACCGGGGAGTTAACTGATATATGCTGGAATTGCAGTGCTTCATTTTTATAATTGACAAAAAAATCGCTTGTATTTAGTCAAAAGTAGTCTCAACTGCCCTCTTAGTTCTGATGAATAAATGCTTAAATTATTCTTTCTCTTGTGATGTTTTTCCCCAAATAAATTCTTTCAAAACAAAATTGCCCCTTTTGTAACCATTAGGTGGTAGGAGTTATCTGCAAATTAGTTAAAATATAGGAAGGCATTTTGCAATATAAATACTTGTTTCTTACATCTCAACCCTCCTTCCGCTCTCAGAACTCCAACAAAATTTTTGTGTTTGTTTTGCATAAAAATGTTTTTTTTTAAACATTTTTTGGTGTTTGATATATAGAAAAACTAGTATGTCACTCGTGCGATTGTACGAGATGTGATATATGTCGGTTGATATATTAGAAAGATATAGTTCTTTATCTATTTAAATGTTTCAAACAAATTATATGAACTATTTTCAATAGATTAAATAATAATAATGCATAATTTTGAAATTTGAAGGATGCTACAATCTAAAATTACAGAAAAATTTCGCCAATGTTGTCTATTTTCTAAATCCGTTTAATATAATCTATTACTCAATAGCTTTTTCTATATAATTCACTTTTTAAGATTAAATAAACCTTCCAAGATATTATTTACGTGAGACACATTTGATTTTATATTCCCAAAATCATGGCTTTTGCCTTGTGTACATTGCTTTGATATGCGCTGTACAATGGATTTATTTGTTTTCTACAGCAGATACCGTCTAGTCATGATGAATTTCTTAAAATTGGTAGATAAATCTTGTTAAGTATTAATCAATTGTTAATCAAATTCTAAGTTAAAAATAACGAGGTAGATCATTAATATATAATCGTAAACTAGGCCCACTGTCAGCATTGATGTGATATTGTCATAATATTTGAAATGGAAAAACTTTTATAATAGAATAAAATGCATTTTATTTCCTGTCTTTTCAAGATTTGTTAATATCTTGTGTTATAAATAATATTACATAAAATCTTTAATTTTTGGGTAATTATGCAATGTTCTTTATAGTGTAGTATAAGGAGGTATCAACAACATTTTTATAGGACAAGACTACTAGCCAGCTTTGAAATCAGAAAAAAGAATTTATTTGAGTTTAACAAAATACGAAATTAAAATACATTTTGTTCTATATAATATAATAAATGTGTTGATCACTACTTGACTTGATATGATGCCAAATGTGAAAATATTAGCAAGCCATTTCTTCCAAGTGAAAAAGACGCCGTAACGTCTATTATATAATACAGTTTGATGCTGCATCGGATCGTTCACGCCAAGACTATGAAGGCTCCATTAGTTTTGGTTTTTTCATGAAAAAAAAATATTATTTCTTTAAAATGTATGTTCCTTTTTACTAAAAGTATATGAGTTGGTGTAAAAGAAATTGAAATTCTGAAAGGAATTCAAATTTATCTTTTTTCAACAATTAGAAATTTTATTTTCTCAAAAAAGTATTTTTTTTTTTAAAGTTATAAAAAAGCACTTTTAAAGAAATCCAACCCAAAGGAGCCTGCCAACAATTAGAGGTAGTTTAAGTTATTGAGACTTTCTCCCCATAAATGATGATTTGGGTTTGAATACCATGGGGGACAGGAAGTTGCGCTCGGGGCTTGCGGGGTCTGATAAAAAAAAAAAGAGAAAGAAATAAAACAATTGAAAAGATCCCAATCAGCCCGAACAATAATTGTTACCTACAAGAAAAGACTTTAAATGCTCGACCACGGATTAGGATTCTCTTATATCATTAGTTTTTTCTTAGACGCACTCAAATTACATTAATTTGTCATTGTGTGCCTATATTAATTACAGATAAAGTAATATAAATTAGATCAGATTTAACCAATCCTATTCAGATTATAGGATCCAAATCCGCTCCTAGTAGAGTTCTCTTCGAATAACTAGGAGTTACTTTGTAGACCCTTGGATTTAAATAGATAAATCTATGCCATTCAACTATTACTTTGTAAAAAAGAAATTGTTTTTCTTTCCTATTTTTCCCCCTAATCATAGGTCTTTTTCATGCTTTATTGTCTTTTCTATCATTTGAGTTCATTTTAAGAATTTTGGGTATCATATATACGCACACACATGTGACTTGCCACTGACTTTTTCGTTCTTTAATCTTTGGATACTTTGCAGAAAAAATTAAAAAGCAACTATAGACCACAGTAAACTTAATAAAAGTAAGATACGAAACTATAATACATAAATAACTTTTTTTTGGAAAAAATGTAAATAATGAAAAATTAAAAAAAATCAACATCAAGGGAAAAAAATTAAAAAGATATTTAAAACTGCACAAAAATTTAACTCTTAAATTGGTTAAATTCAAGCATCAATCTTAATTATTCCAAAAGTTCAATGACATAATCTTTCATGAAACAAATATTTTAATTTGGGCACTTGCAAAGCATGCCCTTCTCATATCCAAAAAAAAAAAGTACATGAAGGAAGGCTGTGATTTGGAGAAAATAGAAAAGAAAAAAAAATTGCTTTTTTAAAATAATTGGTCCAGTGATTAGGAAAACAAATAGGAAAGAAAAACATTTGCCTTTTTAAAGAAAAACAGTTGCTTTTTTAAAGTCATTAGTCAAAATATTAATTGGATGGTGTAGATTTATCCATTTAAATCCAAGGGTCTACAAAACACCTCCTAGTTACTCGAAGAAAACTTTATTAGGAGAGGATCCGGATCCCATGAAGGAAGGCTGTGATTTCCATGAAGGAAGGTTGTGATTTGGAGAAAATAGAAAAGAAAAACAATTGCTTTTTAAAAATAATTGGTCTAGTGATTAGGAAAACAAATAGGAAAGAAAAACATTTGCCATTTTAAAGAAAAACAGTTGCTTTTTTAAAGTCATTAGTCAAAATATTAATTGGATGGTGTAGATTTATCCATTTAAATCCAAGGGTCTACAAAATATCTTCTAGTTACTCGGAGAAAACTTTGTTAGGAGAGGATCCGGATCCCATGAAGAAAGGCTGTGATTTGGAGAAAATAGAAAAGAAAAACAATTGCTTTTTAAAAATAATTGGTCCAGTGATTAGGAAAACAAATAGGAAAGAAAAACATTTGCCTTTTTAAAGAAAAACAGTTGCCTTTTTAAAGTCATTAGTCAAAATATTAATTAGATGGTGTAGATTTATCCATTTAAATCCAAGGGTCTACAAAACACCTCCTAGTTATTTGGAGAGAGCTTTACGGAGAGGATTCGGATCCCAGATTCTAATATTAAATAAATGGTTTTTTGGCTTTTCAAATATGACTATATATAGGCATACATCTATCAAGCATTTCTAAATTCTTGTACCTTAAAAAAGTCTCACGAAGATATTTTGCAGGTTCAATTTCTAGTGCACTGATCTACTGGATTTCATAAGGTATGTCCTGAAATTCATTTCTTGTGAAATATAATTCCATATATCAAAGTCTTCATTTTAATTGGTTCATCTTGTAATTGTTTTGACTTTCTAGTTATTTGGCGTAAATTTTCCCCCTTGATTTGTTCCCCCATTCTCTTATTTCTAGTTATACAATGAAATCAGAAGAAGTTTGTTTAACAAAACTAGTTTCCCCAGATTGAAACGGTAAAAATGTGAGATGTTTGTAATCCAGGATTGTTTTTTAAGTTTTAATTTAGAAAGATAAATATATATTTTGTAATAATACAAAGAGAATGTTAAAAATACAAGACCCTTGCTATATGTGAAAAAATTTGAGAGAATTAAACTTATTTCGGATTGATCATCTCGAACTCGAAAAATAAAGATAAGATGAGAATATATATATATATATATATATATTAATTATATATTATACATATTCAAATATACATGGGTGATTTTTTTAAAAGAATTTAAATCTATATTGGTGGTCAAGGTTTAATTCTCATTGGTGCAAAACTCTTGCATCAGTTTACACATTAGCTGTAACCAGAATAGATTGCAAAGATGGGGTGGCCCCTATGTCCCTAACGAGTGATCTACGCAAATTTCGCATCGTAATTTCTGTTTGAGTTGATTTTCTTTTACAAATATATATATATATATATATATATATATATTTCTCATGAAAATTGTATGTTTTCTTCTCTATAGACCTTTCAAAAATTTCAGCTTTTTAAATAGAAACTTTTTTGGAAAAGAATGATATCAAAACGTTTTCTTTGTGGTCAGATCGTAGCACCTAAAGACGTTTTGTGCTTATCACGAAACGTGCAAATGTTGTCACAAAGTTACGCGGCCATTATCCCACCTTAAAAAGAAACAAATATAAATGTCCACAGTTTTATATGTACTCCAATATATTTCAGATTTGGTTAGATTATTATTTTGTTTGATTAAAATTCTCAAGCTTGAATTATATATATAATTATTGATTTAGAACATGCGTTAAAATATAGTACTGTAAGAGAAGAAATTTGTAGCATTCAATGGGATCAAATGGAAACCTACCTAGTGCCTAAAATAAGTTTCTAACCATTAAAAACCTGAAAAAAGGGCATAAAATTCGCAACATTTGGTTGTACACGTGGCCCCTGAAATTAGGCTCAAGTGCTCTTCTTTTGATTTAATTTGTTATTGGATGCTTATTAAACATGCTCTTCACACATTTAATTTGGCTTTCTATCTTGAAAAATAAACTAAGAGGGTTTTCGGCTTTGCTTCTTTTTTTTTTTTAAAGTCATTTATAAATAATTGATACTTATAAACAGTGTTAATACCTATAAACAATGACAAATAAACAAATAATCCTTTGAAATACTTATAAACTATTAACATATTTAATAAATAAGTAAGACAACCGTTTTATTTAGTAAAATCACTTTACTTATAAGTAAGTAAAGAACAGAGACATATTATTTTTCTTTATCTACTTATAATGAGTGCGTGCTTATAAATAGATTACACCAAATATATAATTTTTCTTTTCTCACCTACTTAAAAGTAAGGCAAAACACTTTTTTAACTTGTACAATCTAAAACTCCATTTCAAACACGTGGGGAAAAAAAATTTTGGGCGGATCTGTGGACAGCAACTTGTTTTTGTGGTTCCACGTAGATGATTTTGAGTTTTGCGAGTGTTTGGCGGCGGTGCACGTTCACATTTGCATTTTCTTCGCCCAGCACGTCGACTTTGTGGCTCTCCCCACCCTGAATTAAATGTATCCTTTTTCCTAATTCCTAAAGATATAACAGCTCAAGCAAATTCAACACGTAAAAAGACAATTTGAAGCTTCCATAGTCTTAACCACTGACTTTATTTTTGATGTTTTTGACTTTTAAGATATTCTATAGGGATTAAGATTATCCCATACCAAAACTTTTTCTATATTGATAAGATATAAATAAAAACGTATCAATTATTCATATTAAATTTTTCCAAAAAGTTTATCCCTGTCCTATTACCTATCTTTTTAAAAAACTGATCAAAATAATTTTAATCAATACATAAATAATTAATATGATTCTCTTACGTTAATAGAAGAAGAGCCTGATCCATACTATAGAGCCCCATAAGATGCTAGTCACCTCAGGCCCTATTAGATATTGTGACCACTGACGACAAACTCGTATGTGGAAAAATTTTGGCCTAAAAGAGGCCTTGTGCTTTAATTAATTAATTAATTAATTAATGAAAGGAGACAAGGGAGCCAGCTGGGGGCTGTGGGAAGTCGGCTGGGGCGTCAGTTTCTACACAACCGATGAGACGAGCCGATCTTGGCGACGTTTCGTTTTTTTATCTATTTGGACGCACATGATCAAACGCTACCCTATTGCCCATTTGGCTTCGAACCTTCCCAAGTCTTCACAGAATTTGATTCTAGGTCATCGTCACTCTTCGAAGGAATGATTTTAATCACTTTCGCATAAATGATTTTAATCACTTTCGCTATCTCTAATCCTTTCTCCATGTTTCTTTCACGTAAGAATTCGTTGCAACGTTAAATATTTTTTCTTCTGTATAATAAAATTTTATTAAATAATGAAAAATATTCTCGAGTATAATCTCTTTCCTATTCTTTACATAGACCTGAGGTCCAGACGGCCCCCCTAATGTTAGGTTTGTCAAACTTTGGAAGTTTGAAGATTTGGTCATACCCCATGAAACCTGGGCCATGCATGTAACAAGTTGATCCATTATATATTAGATTTCGTTCTAGAACTTATGCATATGGTTTTGGTTTCATATATCCTACTCTCATGTCATCATCAGTGGCACTTTTTTCACAACAAAAGAAAGCAAATATACGACAAATTAGAAATGTTACCTATATCACGTGTAGGTTATCACCGCTGCTCGAATATATATAATCTAATATTGTAATTTAATTCTAATTTAGGGATCATTACTAACATTGAAAAAATCCTATTCATTTTTCATTCACACGCAAGGAATTATTTGCATTTACAATATTACAAATTGATACATGCATCATGCATCAAAATTCATTTATTTTTATTATCCCACAAAAAAAAAAAATTGACGCGTTGATCATTTTAATATAAATAATAGAGATATTTTAATTATATAAGCATGTTTCCAGCATATATCATCATCCAATTAAATGTCTATCTGTTTTATACAGGCTTGAAAAAGAATCTTAAAAGGGTTCACATTGAGAAAGTTGACAAAAATAAAAATTTCATATTATTCCATTTATTAGTTATACCTATACATCTACACCTAATTTATTAATAACGTTTGACTTTGAACGAAGTTTCATATGTATAACTTGAAGCCAATTCATCATGTTGTGCTTCCAGTTATCGTCGTCATCATTGTTATTAACTACTTACTCAATTTGTCGGGTTTCAGAATTAGGACATGTCGGAGCCTCAATTACGTCTCCTCGTATGGCTCTCTCTTCTCCTATTTGCTCAGCTTTTTCATGCCTCTGTCGGAGATTTAGGCACTGCAAGTCATTACAGCCCTCCATATACCCGTAAGTTTTTTTTTTATTACCATCGGTATCGTAAGAATTTATGTATTGAATGTCAGGACAGTGAAATAATATTTCTTTTCTGAATGCGTTACAGTGATGTATAGTAACGCTCCATAAAATTGTAAAGTGGCATGGAAAACTTTATTAATGTTACTTGTATGGATCATATCATCAACAGCGACAGCGTGTTTCGGGAGTGATCCATCACAATTCCCATCAAGCGGGTTGTTCGCGGCGGCAAGCGAAGGGATATGGGATAACGGGGCGGCCTGCGGGAGGCAATATCTGGTGAAATGCATAAGCGGGCCGGTCCGAGGGAGCTGCACGTCTCAGCAGACGATTCAAGTCCGGATCGTCGATCGAGAGCAGACGGCGGTTTCCAGGCCTTCCAGAGCCGGGACCAGCATCGTCCTCTCCGACACCGCTTTTGGAACAATCGCTCTTCCGTCTGTGCCCAATATCAACATTGAGTTTCAGCAGTGAGTAGCCTTAAACTCCAAAACTATCTTCCACTTTCATTTCTCATATATATAATATATAGTCGCTTCTCTTTTCTTTTTCTTTTTTTTTTTTAATTATCATGGATAGTAGTTCCTCAGTTAAATATATTACTCAAATTCCAGATTCCTAGGTCTTAACTAAGAGTGTTACCACGAAATTGCACCTCTTATATATAACTAGAGCATGTGCTACACACAGGTTACCATTAATATTTTCCCAATATGCATTCGAATATTTGTTACACTTCAATTTTAATTTAAACACAGCTATTGAATTTTTTTTTTGAAAAAAAAAAATTGTATAGGATTCTTTAGTATTTCAAACGCTACAAATCCATGTATGCATCATGTATCATAATGCATGTGCATTTACCATTCCACTAAAAGGATCATATGTCGGGCATTCTCATAGGATGATTCGTCAAATTATAGTGCATTTCCAAGGATAATGTATCAAGTTCTTATATATATGATTTCTACAGCTTTGTTGTCTACATATGTGTATATGTGCAAGAACATAGTGTCTTGTATATGCAACTACCCTTATTTTATATATGGCTTGTTTTGTTTAGTTTCTTAAAAGAGTGATTTTTTAACTTCTAAAAGAAAAACTTAAATGAACTTTTTCAAGCGTTTTTATCTTTTTAAAAGTCAACCTAAATACTTATTGTAAATTCTTTTTATAAAAATAAATTAACTTTTTGGTGAAAGAAACCCATTCAAATGAGACATTGCTAAGTCGATTTTTGTTAACAAATGAGTGGTAAATTCATTAAGAAACTAAAAATTTGTGCATATAACAATTTTGGTTTGTAGCTATCTTTAATCGCACTGTGATGGTGTGCCTATGGCGTAAGTTTTGTCCTTACCTCAGAAAAGATAACAATAAATATATAATAATATATACATGTACGACCATATTGCATTTATGAAAATGATTTTTGACTTTATATGAAATTGTAGTAAATAATATCCAAACTTTGATAATTCAACTCAGAGGAAGCTTCTGCCACAAAATCTGCATCATTTGAAAATGGAGTTGAATATCAAATATCTTCTGTCACATGCTCGATCCAGTCTCTTCTTATCTTCACTCAATAAATTTGCTCATAAATATATCTGCGCAAATCAAATCAAATTAAACTTTATTCTACTTGAACAGATCGGTTGTATAATATTACTCTCACCGATCTTGTCAAGACCATCTCCTCTGCTTGTAAGCATGCATGAATATAAAAACTCATTTTAGTTTGAATCATCTTTGGTTTTAAGATCGATTATACATACAATATTTGTTACACGAATCATGTACATATACATGCTAACCACTACATTCAAATTAATGTGTGTTTATGATTGTAAGTAATGTCAAACAAGCAATTAATGTGTACGTAACGTTGATTCTTCCATTTGTATGACTCTAATTTGGTGGACAAAATATTTTATGACAAAGTCAAACCCAATACCGCACGCTTATAAGGGAATAATTCTTTTATTTAATATTTATTTCAATTGAAAATATTTTAAGGTACAGACATACTGAAAATGTCTATTTTACATTTTTATTTAGTCATCAAATATATATATATATATATACATGCATGGAGTTGAATATAATTAATCTTGATGCACTTCATGGCACTGACACTTTTTTTTTTGGTATGCAGGGTTTAACGGGAGATATTAGCCGATCAATCCATCTATAGCATTGAAGAAATTGATATTTCTCTTTCTGGAAAGTCTTATGTGTGGCCAAAGTTTCTGAAGAATCGAAAAAGCATTCTAAAAAATTAAGCCATTGATTTCTCATCGTGTTTCTCTCTCTCTCTCTCTCTCTCTCTCTCTCTCTCTCTCTCTCTCTCTCTCCCTCCATGCGTTCTTATTGATTATTTTTCATTTTTTTTTTGGCATTTTCCTCCATTGATGAAAAATGAAGCTATTGAATTATTCGTTATATTTCAAATTTCTTACTTCTTCTTCTTCTTCTTCTTCTTCTTCTTTTTTTTTTTTTTTTTGGTTTGACAAACCCTTGAAGATGGAGCTAACGGTAAACCAAAAAGTTGGGAAGGAAAATAGAAAGAAAGAAGAAATGGGAAATCCTTTAATTCGAGTTACTTGTTTGTGAGAGGACAACCTAGATAGCTAGCTAGTTATATATACTACCCATCTATCTATACTATATATTAGAACAACTCCTCCAAGCCTCATATTTACTTGCTCCTATATTTTTGGAGCACCACCCACGTAACTTACACAGTAAAGTATTTCTATTGCCACGTATTTTATTGTACAACAACCTTCACATGCAAAACCAAAAAAAATAGAGAGGAAATTATCATAAAGATTAGACCAATTCAGCAAAACTTCCCTTACATTCACTCTTATTTAAAAAAAAAAAAAAGAAAGAAAGAAAAGAAAAATTAACACGAGCTTTCCTTGCAAATTTTTTATTAATAACATATTCCTCTGTTGTTATATGTTAATTGCTAGGATCCTAGATGAAGGCAATAGTGGTTCAGTCAAGTTTAGCTCAATAAGTAGAGATACGGGGGTCTTTGTACATCTCAGAATGTGTAGTGCAAGGATGACACTGAGGATCAGAGAGAACGTGGTGACGAATCTCACTGAGATGGGGCAGAGTTGGTGGCTCATGCTTTGCCACGATGAGATTGCTTGTAGTCCAAGGGCAATTAAGTCAATTAAAGAGCATTAGTTGTAGGTGAAGGGACTACTTCTCTTCGTGGATCCGAGGTCAATGTGTCTAATATTACAAAGTTCAATAGTGTTAGCATCGAGGCTGAGGATGTTGTGGTAAAGACTCGAGGTAGTGATTCATTTGCAGGCAATCTTGGTAGCAAGGACAAGGCGTTATGGAGACGTTGGAAAACAGTGAAGAAGTTGCTGATAAGGCTCCAAAGCATTGCATGGATGGGTAATGCATGATAGTATGCGTATGACATATAAGATTTGCAATGCTATTGTAGAAATAACCACATAAGATGTTAAAAAAAAAAAAAGATTGTCACATAAAATTTAAAAGTTAAAAAAAATGCCACATAAACACAAAACTAACCGCAGTAGGTGTATAAAATATTACTTTTCATAAATTCAAGTCCTTTATGTTAAAGGATTTGAAGTTCAAAACTTAAAATCTATATTTTAAAAAATTCAAGACCTAAAGCTATTCTTTTCTCAATTGTATATCATAGTGTACATTAAGATATTCCAGAAAGTTGTAGTCAGACCTAAATTTTTCTTAGTCAATGCCAACTTTAGAGGTGCAAAGTTGCCAAAAAGTTCAAAACTACCTGTATTTGTCTTCTACCCTTTTTTTTTTTTTTTTTGAAGATTTGGCTCCTGGTCTTCATACCAATTAAGCCCGCGAGTATCAAAGCACATGATCTGTTAGTTTGGGAAACTAACACGATGAGACATAAATAAAAATAGATTTCGTCTAGCAAGCTCAGCATAATAGCTAGAAATACATTGCTACGCACACCAAACGATGTGCCAACAATAACACCTATTGGGCATATATAATTGGTTTCTATGAAAAGAATGAATCTTATTCTTGATAGAATAAGAGAAAAGAAGGATCTAAATCTATTACTGGAATGATTTAGAGTCCACTGTTGCATATATAATCTCATTCTAAGATAAAGTTGTATATCATAGTGAGATATGACATTCGCTATTTGTGAGTAATTGAAGAGTATTGTAAACGAGCCCATTTTACCATTATTAATGCAATAAGTATATATGCTTCTGTATATGCTATTATTGGGATTGGAGAATAATTCTAGTGGTTGAGCCTCTTTTTTTTTTTAAATAATGATAAGACTTCAAATTTCATGAAAGACGGGCTTGGATTAGGATTGGGAATTAAAATACAAAAGTACAAATGCTACTAAATTTGGAACAATCGATAGAAATTTCCCTAAATCACATGTGCTTGAAGTTATAAATTGGTAGTTTGTGGCCCACCTTTAAAAGGAAAAAGTTCTTGCTGACTATTGTTGGTTCGTCACCAATTATAGGAAAATGGAAATAATCATAGGGGAATAAAATAGTATCGACTAGTTTCAAGTATTTAATTCATATATATTACTACACGAACCATCTTGGTTTGTAACTAGGACATATAAGTGACGTTTAATCTCTTATATCATGTTCAACTTTTGTCTATATCATAGATTAGTTTGAAGTGTACAAGTTAGTTCAAGTCACCACCAAATCTGATCAAACTTAAAATGAAATTAAAAAAAAAAAGAAAAGAAAAGAAAAAGTATTCAATCTATGAATCTTGCTTGTCGTATATATTCAATTATCCCAACCAACAAGTTAGAAATTTGTTTAATGCGACAAAAATTTCCTATGGTGATATTTTCTTATTCTAAAAAATGATGACCAATCATAAATTGGATTCTCGAAAATACAAATTTTCTGTCAACGTTTGCGCATGGATAGATTCTTCTTACCCATTAAATCAAGAAGTCAACTACTTCTAGAACCCTATGTATATATATACTTAATTATGTATGTGTGTAAAGTGAATGAAGTACACAAAACTCAATCTGCATTCAACTAACGGTTGAACAATCAAATGGGGAATTGTTCTTTTGGCTTGTTTTGATTGGTGCCAAATCATTTCATGATGAATCGAAGTTGCATGTCAACGTGAAGGTTCAAGATCTTTATTTAATTTGAAGACTTTTCAAGTTGATAAAGATGACTATTCTAAGTTGCACAACACACACACATATATATACACTATTGTATATAATAGATCCCGTTACATATAATATTGTTAAGTAGCGCTGTTAATTTCATGTCACGTGTATATTGCCCCACTTAATTGTTTAAAACAAGTTTTCACTGTATCTATTCCCCAAATTAATATATGAACATCACAAGTATGTTGCATAAATTATAAAATCAACTAAATCATTTATTTGTTATTCAATTTAATTTCTTCCCTTTTTTTACACTAAAAGATCTTTCCTTCTTCTTCTTCATATATTAGTTATACTTGATTACTAGCCTAAAATCATGGTCAAATCATTATTTTGGTATTATATTAAAGCTCCTACGATCCAATCTCACTCATAGCAACACAAATTCGCTTCCTTTTTGTTTTAGATAGTCGCAATTCGATCAATTTTTTTTATCACCACAATTTTTTTGTAATTCTAGATTCTGGTATCTTGCAAGTTTCAAAATTGTGCATATGTAAGGAAACCACATGTATATGTATTATTATTGTTTTATCTATTGAAAATAGCTCATATAATTTGTTTGAAACATTTAAATGGATAAAAAATTAAATCTTTCTAATATATCAACCTACATATATCACATCCCGTGTAATCGCACGAGTGACATACTAGTATATGTGTGTGTGTGAGTAAATTACATGTTATCCCCTGTACTCTAACCTATATGCACTATACTTCTTGTAGTATCAAAACTAGCTAATTATGCTACTTGAAGTTTTTAAAAGTTTGCAAAATATTCCTTTGTTGTCATATATTTCAAGGGGGTATTTTGCACACTTTTAAAAACTTCAGGGAGGTATTTTGCACATTTATAGAATCTTCAGAGAATAATTAGCTAGTTTTGATATTATATGAGGATATAGTACATATATATTAGAGTACAAGGGATAATATGCAATTTACTCTCTTTATATATATATATATATATATATATATATATATATATAAAGGAGAAGTATCAAAAATGTTTTTGTATGCAAAGGAAACCTCAAATAAAATTTTGAAGTTTGTCATCCATAACGTTTAACATATTTCAATTCAATTATTCATCGTGTAACTCGAGTTGAACGAGCTTATCACTTCATCTATCTACAAGTAAATTGCTGGTCACTATATGTAATGTCCACTAGACGAAATATACTTAGAAGTGCAACAAAATTAGCTAGTTATGTTTGGCGCAAGTGTAAGAATTTTCAATATAACTAAAAATTAATACTATAATTGGAATCATAGTTAATGTTTTTTATTCAGTTAATGTTTTTTATATTTGAAAGTATAGCTAATATTTATTATTTGGAAGTGTGACTAATTTAAACATTTATTAAATAAAATTCAAACTTTGTTACATTTTGATTTGATATGTAAAAAATGTATTTTTCAAATTTATATCAGTTACACTTTTAAGGGTAACAAATTTTTTTCTTTCTTAAAAAAATGAATATAAAATTTCTAATATCATTGTTATAGTTGAAAACGTTGTAAATATTTTGTTACACTTAAAACTGTAACTAAAATAAAAGTTATTGTTTTAATCTTTTAAACTTAGTCCAAGCATAGTAAAAAATATGCAAATACTAACTTAAAATCTTGTAGTCGTTCCATATCAATTTATGAAGTGATATATATTTAAGTAGTTCATAAATAGGTATTATGATCATGTGAGTAGAACTAAAAACTTGAATTTGCCATTTTCATGAGCAGCTTGTGAGTTTGAGTTTTGGGCTCATGACATTGTACCTACTCTTTTATTTGTTCAATATCTTTTACTTAAAATGGCAATTATATGCTGGAATGGATTTAGACAATAATGGAATGAGTTAAGAAATGTAATAGAGCTGGAAATGAAGTGGACTTGAATGAATATGCCATACTTGGTATGTTTTAATAATGATGATAGGAATACATGTATCAACTCCATGTGAATGACAATATTATACTTGTGATATCATATTCGTGTTGTTGTTGTTGTTGTTATTATTATTATTATTATTATTATTATTATTATAATACTAATAAATAATAAATTAATTATTAGAAGTACTGGTGAAATACTGGTAATAAGAAACTCATAAATTTTAATAAATGCTAATATTTTTATTTTTTAATTTTTATTTTTTAGTTTTTAATTTTTAGTTTTTAACTTTAAAATTTAAATTTAAATTTAAATTTTTATTTTTAATATTATTTTAAAATTTTAAATTTAATTTGTTATTTTTTATTTTCTATTTTTTATAATTATGCACATAGAAGACTAATTTTGTAATACATTAAAAAGGGATATTTTAGTTATTTACAAAAAAATCCATTCTAAAAAAATGGAAATGGCCATTCTCATGTATTTTGTCAAGAATGGCTGATCCCATAGTCACGGGAATGGCATTCCTTGTCCATTACCTCATATCAATCGCGACCAAAATAAAATTGTATTATTAGTTGTGTATATATATATATAGCGTGTGTGTGTGTAGTTTATATGTTTTACATATAGTATATTTTTCACATGATCAATTAGAAGACCAACATGTAGAGTTTCAAATGCTAGGCTCTGGCCTTTAATAATTAATATATAAGTTACAAAATAATATGTATTTATGTTGATCTGAATAATCCGAATGTGGAGCAAAAGTAAATATTTTACAATATATGTTTTAAAATATAGTATCGTAGGATTAGTTTCAATCTTTATTTTATTTATGTTTAGTTCTTAATCCTAAACCGAGATGAACATTTTTCTATTGAAGTTACTGACTTACTGGATGTGCGAATATGAAATTCTAAGTACTTATGCTTCATATAGAAATATAATGTTTTAACTATTTAGATAAGGAAAATGCAGAAACTAAGAAATGTTTTTTTTTTTTTTGGTCTTTTGCTAAAGGAAAAACCACTTATCTACAAAACAAACATAAAATTAGCTAGTTACGTCTGATCCAAATGTAAGGGTTTTCAATATAACTAAAAATTAATACTATATTTGGAATCATAGTTAATGTTTTTTTATATTTGAAAGTATAGTTAATATCTATTACGTTGGAAGTGTGACTAATTTAGGCATTTATCAAATAAAATTCAAACTTTGTTACATTTTGATTTGAGACGTAAAAATATGTTTCTCAAATTTATATCAATTACACTTTTAAGGGTAATAAATATTTTCCTTTCTTAAAAAAATGAATATAAAAATTTTCAATATCATTGTTACAATTGAAAACATAGTAAATATTTTGTTACACTTAAAATTATAATTAGAATAAAAGTTATCATTTTAATCTTTTATGCTTACTCCAAGCGTGGAGAAAAAATATGCAAATACTGACTTAAAATCTTGTAGTGATTCCACATCAATTTATGAAGTGATATATATTTAAGTAGTTCATAAATGGGTATTATGATCTTTTGAGTGGAACTAAAAACTTGAATTTGCCATTTTGCTGAGCAGCTTGTGAGTTTGAATTTTGGGTTCATGACATTGTATCTACTCTTTGCTCAATATCTTTTACTTTAAAATGGTGATTGTATGCTGGAATGGATTTAGACAAAAGTAGAATAAATTAGGGAATGTAATACAGTTGGGAATGGAATGGACTTGAATGAATATGCCATACTTGATGTGTTTTAATAATGATAGGAATACATGTATCAACTCCATAGGGATAACAATATTATACTTGTGATATCATATTTGTGTAGTAATAATAATAATAATAATAATAATAATAATAATAATAATAATAATAATAATAATAATAATAATAATAATAAAATTAATTATTAAAAGTATTGTTAAAATACTGGTAAAAAGAAATTCATAAATTTTAATCAATCCTAATCTTTTTAATTTTTAATTATGTTAATTTTTAACTTTTAGTTTTTAACTTTAAATTTTTAAAATTTATTTTATTTTTATTTTAAATATTATTTATTAATTTTAATTTTAATTTGTAATTTGTAATTTTTAATTTTTTGTAATTATGCATATAGAAGACAAATTTTGCTGTATATTAATAAGGGGTATTTTTGTTATTTACAAAAAAATCCATTCCAAAGAATATGGAAATGGTCATTCCTATATATTTTGTTAGGAATGGCCAATCCCATATATTCATGGGAATGGCATTCCTTGCCCATTATCTCATATCAATCGCCACCTAAATGAAATTGTATTATTAGTTGTTTAACATATTGAAGCAATTATATATATAGCGTGTGTATATTTTACATGTTTTACATATACTATATTTTTCACATGATCAATTAGAAGACCAACTTGTAGAGTTCAAATGCTAGGCTCTGGCCTTTAATAACTAATATATTAGTTACAAAATAATATGTATTTATGTTGATCTGAATAATCCGAATGTGGATCAATAGTAAATATTTTACAATATATGTTTTAAAATATAGTGTCGTAGGATTAGTTTCAATCTTTATTTTATTTATGTTTAATTAGTTCTAAATCCTAAACTGAGATGAACATTTTTCTATTGCAGTTACTGGATGTGCGAATATGAAATTTTAAGTACTTATGCTTCATATAGAAATATAATGTTTTAACTATTTAGATGAGGAAAATGCAGAAACTATGACCAGTTTTTTTTTTTTTTTTGGTCTTTTGCTAAAGGATAAAGCACTTATCTGCAAAACAAATATTTTTTGCATGCTTATGTGAACGATCTTTGTTTGTGGATTAAGCGCCTATTTGAATTGGCTTTTTTTCAGGAAAAAAATATTTTTTTCCTTAAAAAGTTATATTAAATTTGCAATAACTATTTGATTTGGCTTCCAAAAAAGCTGAAACTCTGAAAAAAAAACTCAAATACAACTTTTTTTAGAAGTCAGAATTTTCAGCTTCTCAAAAAAAAATTATTTTTAAAAAGTTGTTAAAGAAAACGCTTTTAAAAAAAACCAAATCCAAACACGGAACTTTCTAATGCAGCACATTGAGATCCTAGTTGGGCTCAAAAGGAAAAAGTCTAAACGTGGATGAGGATCTAGCCCTAGTTCATTGGGTTGTATTGCTATATACTACTTAATTGATCTTCTTCGTATTTTTGTGGTCACAATTCTTATTTGACAAAGAAGAATCTAACATTCGACACAAGAAAAAACATCACGCAAGTGGCATGAAGTATTGCAAAAGTAAAATTGTTTGTGAAAAAGGGATGATTGAGTTGTTAGTTTCACTAGAGCCAAGTCTTCAAAGTAGGATATACTTCTTTTTTTAATTTTCTTTTTCGATACCAATTTTTTTCTTTTCTTTTTTGCTACTAATTGATATAGAAAGCTCCACAATATGGTAGCAACATTCAAGACTCGTTTGGATTGGTCTTTTTAAAATTATTTTTTAAAACAACTTTTTAAAAAAATACTTTTTTGAGAAGTTAAAATTTAACTTCTAAAAACCAAACTAAATAATTATTGTAAAAAATATATACATTTTTCAAGAAAAAAAATATTTTCTCTGAAAAAAAAAAAGATCAATCCAAACAAGACCTTAGTTTGCGTCACATTTGCTGCTTCTTATTGAGAAAGACTAGAATAAAATCGTCTCGACGAATGATCTTGTAATACCATAAGCTTTGCGTCGATTGGATTGGCCCCCCACCCCCTCCTTCAAAAAAGAGAGAGAGAGAGAGAGAGAGAGAGAGAGAGAGAGAGAGAGAGAAGAAAATGATGATAATAAAAAGAATATATAAAAGAAGAGCTAACCATTGCATGCAATTGCAGTGAGATTTGACTCATATCCATTACCCATATCTTGTTTTTTCTAGTGGAGTACTAGATAATTGACAAATATGAAGCTCCATTTTGGAGATTCTAAAATTTCTTTATATTAATAAAGCAATTAAGTCTTATTGAAAGGTCATGTAAAAAAAAAAAAAAAAAACTGATATTCAAGAAACACAAATTACATCAGTGTCATCCTATACTAGTTGGATGGAAATACAGGTGATAAAAGGTATAATAGTGGAGGGGGAATATTAGATGCCCCATTCCTCATTCTAGCATAGTAGCATTTGCCACCTAATTACATTATTGATCAGATATCCCCCCACTATAACACTTTTTAAGTTTTCAGCAATAATTTTTCGAATATTCTCCGCAATTGATCTTGCTCTCCCAAAGATAACAAGAATCAAATGTCTGTCTTGAGGACTACGTCCACATTACTTTCCACAACGATGCTTTCCAGGTTCGCATGCCTGGCAAATAGGCATGCATTTCCAATAGCTAAAGCTTCAGCTTCACTGAGGAAGAATAAATTCATATATTAAATATCAAATTTGTCATATGTATCAAGAATCAACGTAAGCTGAGAAGCATCAGATACATTCAGTCTGAAACAAGAATTTCACAATTAGACTCCAAACAAGTAACAGTTAGAACTCTAGCTCCCCGATGAAATAAATTCAAGTAGAGGCTAGGCTTCCAAATATGGAGACACCAGCCATTTTTCAACCAATTACACAATAATTTCACCTCCTAAATGACAAATCTGCAGCAGCACTGTCCCACTAAAAGGATACCACCAAAGGAATACAGAAGAGAACAAAATGAGAAAATTAAAACAAAGGCATCATAACAATATCTTCCCATCCTAAGATGCAGAGCCTATATGCATTTCCAGTTAGAATCCATGTCCCGGAAGAACAAGAACTACAAATAGCTAAACAAGTCCAGAGAAAAACCAAAATGCTGCTGCCACTCGAAATCAAATTTGTGTTCGGATTATGAGATGGTTGAGACCCTTGGGACCTCCACAGGGAACTGGTGTATCTCATCCATCCATGGGTTCTTCTCCTTTGCTGGATTGATTGTCCTTAAGGCCTTCCAAACTGCACTGTTACACTTGAATCCAGATCCGAAGGCTATCTGCCAAGTCCTGTCACCCTTCCTGATCCTCCCCTTTGCCTCTGAGTAACCCAATTCATACCAAAGAGAGCTACTGGAGGTGTTGCCAAATCGGTAGAGTGTCATCCTAGAAGGCTCCATGTGCCACTCAGATAGCTGCAGGTTTTTCTCTAGTTCATCCAAAACAGCTCTTCCACCAGCGTGAATGCAGAAATGTTCAAAGGCCAACTTAAAATCTGGAATGTAAGGCTTTATCTTCATCTTGAATAGCTTTCTCCCCACCAATGTGGCGAAAAAGAGCAACTGTTCTGACATCGGAAGCACGAGAGGACCCAATGTAGTAATATTAGTCTTCAAAGCATCACCAGCTACTGCCATCAGATCTTTCGACAAAGCAACTCCTACTTTCCCATTGGAATCCTCCATCTGGGTAACACAAGAAAAGCATTTATCATCAGAACCTTTGTGGGTTCTGACGGTGTGAACCAATTGGTACTTGGACCGTCTTCTGTCAGACCTTTTGTTTGAAAGCAATATTGCAGCTCCACCCATACGGAATAAGCAATTTGAGACAAGCATTGATCTCTCATTTCCAAAGTACCAGTTCAGAGTGATGTTCTCCATGCTGACCACCAAAGCGTAAGTATTTGGGTGCACTTGAAGAAGATCTTTAGCAAGATCTATAGAGATCAAGCCAGCACTACAACCCATCCCACCAAGATTGTAACTGACAATGTTCCCTCTGAGTTTGTAATGATTAACAATCATGGCAGACAATGAGGGGGTCGGATTAAACAAACTACAATTCACAACTAAAATCCCAATATCCTTCGGCTTTAGAGAAGTTTTGGCAAGAAGCTCATCAATGGCACCAAACATGACAGCCTCAGCCTCTTTTCTTGCTTCTGCCATACACGGATTGGGTGGAACTCTGAGAACTGCTTCAGGGAGATAGGTCGATTCACCAAGACCCGACCTCTCAAGAATTCTCCTTTGAAAGTCAAGGTTTTCATCGGTAAATGATCCAGTCAACCGAGATCTCTCCATGAAAATCTGTCTCGTGCATTTCCTGTCATCCTCAGGCTTATAGCACGAGAAGTTCACGAGGTACACAGGGCGTGGGCGAGTAAGGAAGTAAAGGGTGGACAAGAAGACTAAAAGGGTGGAACACACAATCACAGATATGAGATTGAACCTAAGATGATCCCAAAGAACATAAAGGTCTTGAAGTGAGAATGTGGAGAGCTGAGCCGCAATAACAACAACCAAAGGGGATAAAAACAGGTACATTCCATGAGTAATGAGATAATGGTACCCAAGCTTCACATATTTCAACTTGACAGATTGCTTAAAATCTGGAAGTTTTCGAGAAGAAGATGGTGCAATCAAGGGTGTATCTGATTTTGAGTCACTCATTTTCACAAGAATTCTACTCCAATAACAATAATTAGAACGTGTCACTTAACAAATCCGAGATTTTTTTTTTTTGAATTTTTTTTTAAATTACTATTCTAATGGAAGTAGAAGGTTTATGACCTCTTTTTTGGGATCTATAGACGCTAAACGCAAAAGGGTATCTGATGAAGTGCTTGATCTAACCAAAAAGTGGGAAAAATCAAAACTTTAAACAGAGTACCTCAATATATAAATCAGGAAATGCAGCTCAGATTTTCAAAAGAAAAACCTGCAAAAAATCACAGAGAAATATCAGTAAAAGAAATTAAAATCACTAAAAGAAACAAAATTTCTAATATCTAAACGGGAAAAAAAAAAAAGCTTGAAATATAAGACCACCAGTGCAGTCCATGCTTTATGAGCAAATGCATATTCAAAAATACAAAAGAAAAGAAAAACCCAAGAAAATAATAATACAAATCCACATAAAGAAAATTGAAAATTTTTGAATTTTGATGGCTACTCAGATGAGAAAAACTAACCTTTTCTCCTTAAATGTAGAGGAAAAATACCAAAAATTGTTTGGCTCCGGAGAAATCTAAGTTATTAGAGAGAAGGAGAGGGAGGAGAGGGGGAGGAGACAAATGGGTTTTTCACGGATAAATTGGTGTGTATTTGGACTAAATAAGTAGTGGACAGAAAGGCTGGCATGCAGTGTGCAACTACGTGGAATGAAATGGTGGGCCCACATGTGGTGGGAGCTTTGAAATTTCAAAAGGAAAAACGTTGGCAAACGGACACAATGAATAGTTTTTCTTTTCTTTACCAAAAATAATAATAATAATTTTTCTTTTCCTCGAATTCAATAAAAAAAAAAAGCTTCGCAAAAAAAAAATCACTCGAAAAAGAAATTCAGTCAAAATAATTCATCACGATACAAAATTTAAGAAACTATTTTAGCAAAGCAGGAAGTCAAAAACCAGTCCTAAATAAATAAAATTGTAATTGTTAAAAAATTAAGACGCATAATTCACATACATAAAAAAAAAAAATTAATGCACAAATAAAAAAAAAGGAAAAAACACAAGTAAGATCCTATTTATAGGAGAGAATTCATTGCCCTTGGAGGATAAGATTTTCTTTTTACATCAAACTAGTCTTAATTATAATTTTAACTCTCTTGAAGACACTTACCTAATTTTAATATGGGTTTAACTCTGTACTTGAGTTAAACCCAACAAAAAAAAAAAAAAATTCCAAGAGTTGAAAACCAATGACAGAAACAGAAATCGAAACAAAATTAATCCCGCTAAAACAATAACCAATTCATAGCAAGGATCATATATTCATATTGCAACAAAAGAAATAAAAATACTCAAAAAGGAAATTTTTGTGTGTGTGTTTTTGTGTTTTCTATTGGGGGTTTGTTTGGTCAAGGTTTTGTGTCGACGCGTGAAGTGAGTCAAGGCTGGCTGCTTCGAGAAAAGGATTATGCACTTTTTAATTAGCAATGGATGGGGTTGATTTTGCGTGTGTTAATAAAGAGAGGTGTGGATAACTTCCAATTGTCTTTCTCTTTTGTGTATTTGGTGTGGAGATATTTTTAGGCCCAAAAAATTGTTTTGTGGAGGGAAATACGCAAGGAAAGAGGCACAAGCATCGATGAACTTCTGGAATGTTTTTTCTTCTCGGAGCTAAGAAACAGGTGGAATCATTTTTTATTTTTCTTTTCCCACTTTTGTATTATTCTTAAATGACCTGTACCTTGTATGAATTTTAATGTTAATTTGATATTATATAATTTTATAGTTAATAAAATAACAAATTATGTTTTCAATTAATTTATAAAATATAATTAAAGAATTATACTTATAATAATTAATATAGTTAAAATATTGATAATATTAATATTAAAAATTATACTTTAAACTACAAATATTAGAAATTAAATACTTTTATTTACCTTTACATATAGATAAAAGAATTCAAAAGATTACACATTTAATGATAAATATAATAGAAATATATAATGTTCTACTGCCAAAATATGTCATGTTGTCATAATATGATGAACCAATTGGTAACAAATGGCGCAAGGATTTTGGTGGAAAAAGGGGATTGTGGGTTTTAGCTTTAGTTAGTATACACTAGTGTGACCCATGTGATGAACGTGTTTCGATGTTAATTTGATATTATCTTGTTTTATATAATTAATATTATTAGAAATGGTAGTTTAAATTAATTTAT
The DNA here is from genome assembly GCA_028554755.1 of Cordia subcordata. NCBI lineage: Eukaryota > Viridiplantae > Streptophyta > Magnoliopsida > Boraginales > Cordiaceae > Cordia > Cordia subcordata. Next base: position 10,146,790 of record JAPTOF010000001.1, on the reverse strand, counting down.
GTAATATGGTTAAAATTATGCTAATAAATATATCTATGTATTTTTCATTGAGGTGATCACTCAAAAAAATATTAACCTATTAGTAGATTGTCAATATATTTTTTGACCCAAAATACTAATGCAACTTTTTTTAAATTTTTTATAAAATTAAATCTTTTCATTCACTTTTATGTACAATTATAGAATAAAAAAAAATAGAATACGTGTAACGATGAATATGATTAAAATATGCTATGTCCCCGCTGACATGACCTATTTTGAAGGCTGTGATGGTAAAAACAACCAAAGCTCATGTGAGACTAATTTCTTAAGAGCAAACATGAAAATATACGTACGCGCACACACACACATATATATATATATATATAGTTTAATATGTATTTCTTAGCTACATTTCACTTACAATTTCATAAAACTTAATAAACCAAGAAAAGAAACGAACACATAAACAAAGGAATGAAGAACAAATTTGAAATAAAGTGATTCCTTGTCATTGTATAGTAATTACATTATCAACTTTATGGTAACAGGCCGAGTTGTTTTATATAATTCTAGACTTTATATATATATATATATATATATATATATATGTATATACATACCCCACCGGCGCCTTAGTTCTGCTCTTCTAGTTCACCAAACCATAAAGAGGCTCTACATGGATTCCTAAAATCACATAGAGAAGACCTTCTTGTCAAGAAAAAAAAAATGTTAGACCAGTTTGAATTTCTACTTACGTTTCTTTGTGTATTCCTCAATACCTTAGAACAAGAACAATCGCTAAGATCATATGCCAAATTTCTAAAATATAATTGTAGTGGGTGAGCCAACATATATCATATCCGTTTTCTTCTTGGACATGAAGACAAAATCGAAAATAAAAAGAATTGAAAACAATAAATTAATAATAAAAATAAAAGAAGAATTTGAAAGAGGTGAAGTTGTTGGAAGTTCGTCAGAGTTAGTCGACTTTGAGGAAACGCGCAGTCATTTGTCGTGGCTCAGCAAGTCAAACACTTAATAGCTATGGGTATGTTTCATAGGCAAATAAAAGTGACGACGTGCAAGGAAGCATTACAATGCACGTAACTGGTATATTTCCAATCAACTTAAAATTGACCGGTATTTTGTACACTTTTCCGAAATAATTTCCCATTCCATTTTTAGCATTACCACATCTGTATTTATACTATATATAAGAAGCACACCGAATCCCCTTATAATTTAAAAAGCCTCTCATAATCTTCGTATGGTCTATCAAAAGTGCATCATATCCCTTTACGGTAAAAAATTCGCTATTTTTAACCATATTTTTTTTTATGTTCAAATTATTTTTTTGTTCAAACCTACCCAAATTACTCTTATCTTTTTTACCAAAAAAAAAATACTGCTAAAAAGACTTAGATTCACTTCCTGGTGATATACTTCATGTTGCTATTGGAGATCAGGTCCCAACCGGTGGACTCTTTCATCTCATGATTCTCTCTCTTGATAAACAAATCGAGTTTAACTGGAGAGAGTGAACCAATTAATGTGACTGTCGAGAATCCTTTTCTTTTGTCTGGAACTAAGGTCCAACATGGGTTGGGGGAAATGCTTGTAAGTGACAATGTTTAGAAGTAATTTTTACAATGGGGTAAATTAATGGCTACTCTTAGTGCAGTAGGTGACAATGTTTAGAAGTAATTTTTACAATCACGATTTTCAAAGAATAGGGCACTAATAACTTACAAAATCAAAAAGCGAGATAAGCAGCATAAATCCTTGACACCAGTGAGGTACCGGCCAAAGATACTCTAATGCTCAAGTTAGAATCAGAGTGTTTTTAGAGTTGAGAAAGAAAGGCTAAAAGATAGGGAGTTGAGAAAGAAAGGCTAAAAGATAAGTTTTTTTAGAGCAAACCGTAGTAAGAGAAGGCTAGGTATAGAGGCTATGTTAAAGTATAAGAGTAGTCGATGATACCCTTCTTCTAGCGAACCATGCTTTTATAACCTTCAGGATGGAGGAATCCTTTACGTGTTAAAGAACTTGACTTCTAGTTGTATTTCACTTAGAATGATTATCTACACACTGTTACGCTAAGCTTCATTGCCTTTAGATTATGTTGCCAAGTTTATCTTGCTTTATGCATATCTAAGGGAGGGGTCAAGTTGGTCCCTAGTCGAAGTCGTATTAAGGAGTAAATACACGTTTAAGACTTCAGGCCTTTGAATGAGTGACCCGACAAACTAAGCCATGAATCCAACAATGATACGAACCTTTTTAGGGCAAACGATTTTTGGCCCAAACACAATGGTACTCCTTTGCAAGTTAAACTAAATGGAATGGTAACAAAAATTGTGATCTTTTTAGCTATAAAAGTATATGATTTATTTATTTTATAATAATAAGTTAAAACATAAATTGTTTGTAGTTTAGTTAATTAGAGTATTTATTGTTTTAATTTAAAGTTGAGAATTCAAATCTTTTTAGCAATATCTCTTTTGTAAAAAAGAGAAGGATAGTTTGGCAATTTTGAACAAAAAGCAATTTGGACAAATTTTATGGTTAAAGATAGCAAATTTTTAATGGTAAGGGATCTAATATGCTTTGATAGATCAAATAGGATTATGAGGAACATTCCAGACTACAGGGGATCCAATGCACTTTTGCTGGACCACAGGGCGTCTAGTGCATTTTACCCTATACATAAAAAAATAATCATATTATTCATATTATTCCAATTAGAAAGTTCACTTAACCATATTATCACAAATTATACCGTGCACCAAATCACGGTGCACCTCTTGTGCGCCCTCTTTAAGAAGGGAAAAAAGATAACATCGATGTAGATCTCTTCCCTGATATTGTCTTCTATCTCTTCGCTCCTGTTTCTTTTCTATGTAAATAAACTCTAGTTCTAAGAAAAAGAAAAAGAATCTAATTGCTTTCTTCTCTTTCTTTCTCTTACAACAGTAGTAGTGGTGTTTGTGGTTGTCGCAGCACCAACAGTGGTGGTGGTTAAAAGGCAGTAGTAGAGATCTAAAATAGAAAAGAAATTAGAAGATGATGTTATATATATATATATATATATAGATAGATAGATAGATAGATAGATAGATAGATAGATAGATAGAGAGACAGAGAGCGAGAGAGATAGATAGTTGTTTCTGTTAAGAATCATCAAGGTTCTATCACAAAACTAAATAGTCAATATAAGCAATGACCAAGAACCTTATATGGTGGATTTAGATTTTGAGGTTTTTCTATGTGAAGCATCTACATATGGAATAGTGTAAAGAAATTCCTTGTCCTAGGAGGCAAGAATATATTTTTCCTATAAATAGACCTCTTATGTGTAATGGTCAAGTGTCTTAAAATTGTTCTAGTCTGTGAGAGAGAATCATTGTAAGCACTGCACGGGAGGGTTTAGACTTTTTTAGCTGTACAAAAAGTCATCTCAGTATAATCCTTTTTCATTTAGTGGATTTTTTCATGGATGTAGACAAAGTACCTAACATGTTAATTGTGTATATGTGTTTTTTTTCTCTCGTTGTTCGTGTAATATTCCGCTATGTGTGTGTGAGTTTATGCATCTTTTCCTAACATCATTAAAATAACCAAAAAATATCTTTCATGAATAAATGTCATACTTTCTTTTGTGTTTTTAAGGGATAGAATAGTCTTTAACTTGGTTAAAGGTTGTTTATAAGTGGTTTAAAAAAGAAAAGGTTCTTAAAGGTAGGATTTTCCAAACATATAACTTTTAACTTTAATTTTTCTGATTACTTTCTTAGGATCTGTATTTAACTTATACTCTATTCTAATATTATAACATTACATTTTAATTATTGATTTCATTGAAAAGTTTAACATTTCACTTTTTCTCCCATGTTTCAAAATCTAAAATAAATGATTAATTAAGATATAATGTTAGAATATCAAGAATAAAATATTAATCATAATCCGACATATACAGTGGTGTTACATTACGCATTCACATTCAACTCATCTTACACAAAATTTATATGATAAAAATAGAGTGATATCTGATATTAATCATTAATTTAAACTACAAAAGTTCCAAAAGCTATTAAAGATCTAGTAGTCAATTAGTATATCTATCACTTTTAGTGTGAATGATTCAATAATTAATTTTCAATAAATGCATGTTATAGTTGGCTTTTGACCTCCATTAGAGTGAAAAAGTTCCAAAAGCTTGTCATGTGAGGGAGTTATGAGACATCCCCGGGCCACATGCTTTAGCATGTATCTTGCTTCTTTTAGCTAATTGGTCACTTGTTAATTGAAAAACTTGGAGGAATAAACTTTGAAGCAGCTGATGATAAAGACAGAGAAGACAGCACATGTGGTGAGTGGTGACGTTCAACATTCCCAAAATCCTCGCTAGGTGGGGTAACATGAGCTGTATGGAACTTGTCGTTCTTGCACGGGTTAATTTAAATAAAGTCTCTAATGTTGTCATTAATTTTTGAATTAATTCTTATTATTTTCATAATTTTAAACTAATCTTTTATATATTACAAACATAACTAAATTAGTTTCTAATATTATAAAAATTCATATTAGTTCTTAATATTTTACAACTTTATTTAAACTTGACGTCATTATTTTACTTATTTTTGGAACTAATTTGCATGAATTTGGAAAATATTGGAGACTAGTATACCTATTCTGAAATATTGAGAATTAATTTGACTATTTTTCATGAGACTAAATAAAATTTTTTAAAAAGATAAGAGTAGTTTTTTAAAAAATAACAACTTTATAGACATATGACGTGGTATGCCCTTCTTATTAATCCTCCTTTTAAAAAAAAAAAAAAACTCTTGTTTTTAGTGAGTTCAACATTACACTCAATAAGGTTATATCAATATATGTATTAATATAAAAAGTTATCAGTTTCATTCATTATTCTCAAGTTAAATTTATTATTCAACTTTTCCTATTCTTTTAGGAGTTAAATTATGTTTTATTAGATTAAAAATAATAAGTTGTCATATATATATATATTTAAATTTAATTAATTAATCTTAATAGATATAATATTATACATGTTTAAAATTATACCAAAATTATCTAATATTTGTGGAAGAAAAGGTTTGTTGATTTGACAAGTGGGTCACGTGGATACTTGTAAGTTGTGATACTTTTCTGATCATGATTAGCTGTCGATCAGCTGATTATACATGTCAGCTTGCCCTGGAATGGGTCCAAATGCCTCAGCTGCATATGGTGTATGTGGCGTTCCAGTTTCCACAATCCAAAATATATTTATTATGAAACGAAACCACAAGAATAAATAAATGAATGCTGTCTCTCGGGCTCTCAATTTGCATGCTATCCCTATTGGGATTGTGGGTTCATACCGATGGGATTTTTTAAATTTATTTAAAAAAATATATTTTTTCTAAGACTTTCTATTAATAGTTTTAAAAAATTTAAATAGAGCTTTCCTTTTATAAGCCGAGACTTATTAATGTTCCAATAGAATATTTTTTAAAACAATTAAATAAAAAAAAATTTTCAAAAAATCAATCCCAACAAGCCAATCGAAACAAAATGCTGTGTAACAACTGGGACATCGTATTTTACTAAAAACATGTTGCAGTCTACACCGAAAACTGCTGTCTACAGCTCTCTACTATATGTATATGGCTCATCTTCAAGATAGGCGGCCGCTCCCTGAACTTACTGCATTAATTGGCAATTTTAAATTTATTGTCTCAATAATAGATGAGAGATTGTGAGATGATCAAAATTTTTTTTTTTTAAAAAAAAAGCCTCCTTCCTGGTTTCACTTTCTTAGACTAACTCTAACAAATCCCCTAAAACATAAAAAAAAACCCTATATTTAGGGGTTTTGTTAATAGTAAAGTGATCCAAAACAACTCTCCTATTCTATCCCAAAATTTTAGATTTTTTCCCAACCCCAAACTAAAACACTTATATATAAGGGTTTTTTTTAATTCCCCAAAGCCAACCCCCAAATCCCATCCCCCATCTCCATAATTTTAAGATTATAACATTATAAAACAGAGAAATTGTTAGAAATAAATCAAATCGAATTCTAAACCGAATGTTTACTAAAAATAGGAAATTGTTAGAATATAATTAAAAATAAAGAATCCCAAAATATAAAAAAATGACTCAAATCACTTGAATTAAAGGAAAAAATAGGAGAGCTGTTGGAGTTAACCTTATAATCATAAATTTTGACGCTTTTACAGGAGCATCTTTTTCAAAAAAAAAAAAAAAAAAAACCTCTTTCTGCTCGTTTCACTTCCTTATAATCAAAAATTTTGACGCTTCTACAAGAGCATCTTTTTCTGTCACCCTTGTGACCCATGATTGATTTATTTCAAATCTGTTCGGCTCCAATTTCTCTAATTGTAATATGTAAGTCATTAGAAAATTGGGTAAAAACTAATTGCACCTTTTCCTTTTTTTTTTTTTTTTGAATGCTGAGAAATTCACTTTCGACAAGACCAAAATCGGGTCCACCCTAATACTATGAACATTGTAGTTGACAATTGTAATATGCAAAAGGTTAAATAATTCATTTTGTACTTTATTTTTGACTTTTTTAACAATTAAATCTCTTATTTTTAAAACATAATAATTTAATCTCTTATCTTTATAATTAATAGCGCCTTTAGTCCCAAATTAAAAAAACATAACTCGTTTTAGTCCCGTATTTTTTTAATTTGTGACTATATTAAGCCCTTATCTTCACAATATATAACGTTCGTACTCTATCTTCTTAATTTATGATAACATTAGTCCCCAACTTCATCAATTTCTTGACCTTTTTTAAGTTTAGGACTATTTGTGTCACAAGTTGCAAAAATAAAAAATCAAATTGTCACATTTTAAAAACAAAGACTTTTATTGTAAAAAAAAAGTCAAAAATAAAGGACAAAATGAATCATTTACCCATTGCAAAACTTGCATTAGAAGATAAGGTTGAACTACAGTATTTTTCCTTTTTCTTTTTTTGAGGATAAGGAGGAACTCACACAAAATAGGACTATATTAAACGCATTTCAATGCTACAATTTCCATGAGACAACCTCATACTCAACATGTGCACTACATCAATCAAAGGAAGGGTCACTTCTATTTGTAGAAAATCCTGTGCTTGGGTTGTAGTTTTTGGAGGGGAGGGATCAGTCCGGGAAGAGATTTTCTCTTGTTTGGATTAATAAGGATTTTTCTTTTTTTCTTTTTTTTTTTTGGGATGGGGGGGGGGGGGTGTTCAAAGAGAGGATTATAGATCGATTTTGCAATCATCGATATTGGAATCAAGAAAAAGGATGGGATATCAGTTGTGTGTTTACTGACTTATATCCTGCTTTAATAAATAAGCTATACCAAAAGAAGGAGACCTTGTTCCTTCTTTTTTTTTCTCTCATTTTCTTCTCAATCCAAACAAAAGTACACATAATAACAACAAAAGTAACTTCCTCTCATCAATACATCATCCACACTTACAAAACCTCTATAATCAGCAATCAGTGAGGTCCACATATATACAAAGAAGACAATGCAGAACATCTAACATAACATTAGCGAGGAAAGGGTTACTCTTGTCTCTTCCACGCAAATCTTGAAGACATGGTTTCGATGCTGCAACTGTTTTAACCTATCTGTATCTAAGTAATACAAGTGAAATGAATATTAGAATACCTGCTTACTGAACTTCTGTATGCTGAGCAGAAATATCTTTCGTGAAAGCCAATTCAGAAACCAAAGCAATATGATCACTTCCCCATTTCTGGAACAAATATTAAATGTAAAGGTTAAGAGCAAGGACGAGGGAAATATAACATATGCAGCTCGTCTAGATATAAATCGACATCCACCTTTCCAAAAAACCATGCCCTTGCATTGGAAGGTACCAATTTTTTTCTTTTTGCCAGTGAGAAAAACATGATATAATTAACATCATGTGCAAATAACAATTCAGCTAGATTGTGAAGAACATCTGGACATGCTTCTATTAGTTCCGCCATGGATCATGCGTAAATCACAATTCAAAAAATGATCATTCTGAGATGAAATATTTTCAAGCATACAGAGCACTCAATGATTCAAGCCCTTCACTAGTGGCAGTTAGAAAGTGGTAAACGCTTGACCAAGGTCTACTCAATTAAGACCTGCTTTTCCTTTTCCTTTAGTGTGATTCAGACAAGTAAATAGAAGACTTTGTTTCAGCTGAAGATAAGATAATGAAAATCACGGTGCTCAGACATTGGGCTAATAGAGGCATTTAACCTTGCCAATTGCATAAAGAACTGTTACTAGGAACTAGACTGCATTTAATTTGTAGATTGATAAATTCATCCTGTTTACCTAGGTTTTTTCCGAATACGGGTTAGTGGTAATACAACTTTTAAGGGGCATTTTTGTTATCATCTTGCTTCACAATAAAAAGGTCAGTGGCAATAGAGCAAGGCAAGCCACAGCCTCACTCTGTTGAATGCAAGTAATGTCAGTCAAATTCTAGTTAAATGTTTACGTAAAGATGTAAGGTCCATAGTGCATCTAAGGTTGTATACAGTACATATATACACGCTCACAGCAGCCACCATGGGCCACCAATCAGTAGACTACCACCACCAATCCATTCCACATTGCAGTGCAACCTCAGCCATACCGGCACCAACATTTTCTGCCACTGGAAGACTTGCCAGAGACCGAAACCTTAGCTGTGAGGTTCATATAGAGGGTGTTTTGCGGTGCTTCTTTGGGTGCTCTTAGGTACCCCAAAAGAACAGCTTCTCTCACTAACTATTTATTTTTGAGTGTTTAAGGGCTCGTTTGGATTGGCATTTTCCAAAGTAATTTTTACTAGAACCTTTTTGGAAAAAAAGTTTTTTTCTAAGAAGCTAAAATTTTTTACTTTTAAAAAAAACTGAAATTGAACTTCCAAAGTTTCAGTTTTCTTTTCTGAATCCAACACAGATAGTTAATATATATATATATATATATATATATATATATATATGTTGTGTTTGCATGAAAAAAAAAAAAAGCCCTAAAGGCACCCAAATAAGACCACAAAACACCCTCAGCCTACATCCATATCTCCAACTCAAGATCTAACCACACAATAGCCCTCAGCACACAATTCCAACATAGAGGCACTTGAAGCCGTCATCTTCTGCCACCACGTACCCCCTTATGCGAGCCTCTCGAAGCGCGTGCCATCATGCCATTGTCTGGTGCCAGAATACAAGACGACAACCACCAGCCTGCTCGCCTTGCTTTGCCCTTTCCATCAATGCAGGTCTTGTATTCTTATTTGGTTATCTTGTCTTCTTATTTGGTTTCCTTGTACCCTTGTTGCTTGAACATTGGGTATTGAGGAGGGCGGGAAGAAAGAAAAACAAAACAAAACAAGAACCAAAAAGAGGACAATGGATTAAAAGGCAATATATTTGGGACAAACGTCATATTCTTGGATAGTAGTTCCTTTTTCTTGCCTGGTCTTCGTCAAAATTGTTGGGTCCTCATTACGTTGTCAACAAATATAGTCATCTAGAATGACTCATCTAAAAATAGTGCCACCTGAGCTACATGTTGTTCTTTTACCAATTCCTCTCTTGCAAAGAGCTTCAGACTTTAGCAAGGGAGATGTAGACTAGAAATGTTAACGGAATCTGTGATGTTATCTCTGACCTATTACATATACAGCTTGATGAAAGGGGTCTTATTATTTTGGGCATTTTTAATGCAGGATGTCTGAATATAATGAATCTATCCTACAGATACTCATCCTGCTTGGGAACAACAGGAGCGAGTCTTCGTGGTTCTCATTCTCTTAGGGCTTCATTCTTAGTATGATTCTGTTCAGGCACAAATTTCTATCACTACCGAGACCAACAATAAATTATATTTATTCTCGGTTGAGTCAAGACGCTATTCCTAGTATTTCAAGCAATCCTAACAAAGCCTCAGCTCTTCTTACTCAGCCGATTGTGCACCTTGATAATGCACCGCGATGAGACGGTGGTCAAGCACGTGGTAATAATAGGAGCAGCTGTAGGGTGGTCAAATTTTTTCAACCTCCGTATATTTAATCTCATAAATTGGGTTATACTCGAGATACTCGAGGAGAATTACATGGTAAACCATCTGAAGTTGCAAACGTAGTTCATGTGGACTCTACTGCCACAAATTCTACATAAATAAAGTGACCTTCTACACTCCCTCTTTCAAAACCAAGTATATGCACTATTTACAACTTGAAGCTTCTCAAGAGGCCACTGAGCTTTCCACTGCTACAGTTTATGCCACTACTTCTACTACTTACCAATCTCAGTCGTCAACTCATTCTGGTAAGTGAATTCTTAATTTTGGTATCTCTAGTCCCATGAGTGGTAGTCAGTCTTTATTCTCATGTCCAGTCCTCTAATCCCTATTCTCCTGTCACCTTGCTAATGGGTCTTCTACCTCAGTCTCAGGGGTAGATTTACTAGTCTTAATCATCCTCAACCCTTTTTGTTCTTTATCTTTCTAAGTTCCCTTGCAATTATTATCTATAAGCAAACTGACTAAATTGTTTAATTGTTCTATCACTTTTGCTTCTAACTTTGTGATTGCCTGAATTTGCTAGATAGTATTAGTGACAACATGTGGGTCATGTCAACTGCACATTGTGGTAGCCTTTTTGTCAGTCGTAAAAATAAATGGGCCAGTGCAGCCTTTGAGTTATAATTCATTGAGAGATTTGGGGCCAAGTCATCATGCACCAAATCTAGCTATAGATATTTTGTCACTCTTTAAATGATTTTTCATGTGTGACTTGATTATATTTAATGAAAGATTGTTATGAAGTTTTTCCATGTTTAAGCTTCACTACACTAAATTAATACTCTATGTAATTGTACTTTACGCAATGACAATTCCAAGGAATACTATTCATCCTCAAATTCTCTTCTTTTCTGTGTTCTAAAAGAATTATTGAGGCTGAACAATTCCAAAACTCTACCACCATTCCCCTTGCCATAATTTTGCATGCTATGTCTGCATGTGGTTTGTGCTGGTGTGCGTGCATGGTGTCTTGTGTAAGTTGTGAGTGGTGTGCTATGGTGGCTACCACCGGTGGTGGCAATGGAAATGGAATGGTGATACTAAAGGTTTCTTGTCATAAAAACAAGTGTGCTCCATGTGTGTGTGTGAGATGTGATTGGTATGATGGGGCGATGGTAATGGACATGATGTTGGCTTGCCACGAATGGTGGCAGCAAAGCTAGAGATGTTGATGGTGATTTTCCATTTTAGATTATTAAAGCATGTGATAGATTTATTTTACGGTAATAGCTTAATTGGTTAGAGCACATGTTACATTTTAATGTAAGGTTAAGGGTTCAAATCTTTTTATTAATATTTCCTTTTGTAAAAGGGAAAAAGATAGGTAGTTTTAACCCATAGAAAATTAATTTGGACAAAAAAAAAGAATCCTACCAGTAATTTGGGTGCACACAATGCAATTATGTTGAAGACAAAGGACTTTTTTAACAGCGGGCTTGATGCACTTTAGATGGACCATAGAGGACTTATGGAGTTTTGAGACCACAGGGAATCCTATGCACTTTTGATGAATCACATAAGGATCCCTAACAATTTCCCCTTTTTGTCATGAATTTGATAAGTTGAGTTCTCAGTCTATCAAGTATGTCCTTTCCTTCAATATGGGTCAAAATCAAAGGCGATATTGAATTGTTTGTCTAAATTGACGTCACTTTTCTTGATTCATACTCCTATTTAGCTCCATATTCCCACTCCTTTACCACAATAGTTGGTGATTTACCACTTTTGGTTCCTTTCAGAGTCCCTTTTCTATTTATAGGGGTGAACATAGTTTGATTTCATTTGGTTTGGTTTGGTAAACCAAGCCAGTTGATTTTCATTACAAACTAAGTGGTTTCTTTATATAAAATAACCCAAACCAAACCAAAACAAAATGTCTAAGGTAGATTTGATTTGGTTTCATTTTTCTTATTATAGAAAAAATTTTAAATTTTAGCAAAAAATTCAAAAAAGCAAAATGTAGAAGTTTACCCAATAATTTCAGAGAGGAAAAAAAAAAATTTAATCAGTAGATCAACTTTGATTTACCATTCCATGTTACAAGTTTGACTAATATATACATAAAATTAAGGATGAACATGATTCGTACAAGTTTAGCTAATATACATACAAAATTAGAGGTGAACATGGTTCTATTTGGTCTGGTTTGGTTTTAGGGATTTATTCCAAACCATATCAAATCAAACTAATTAATTCTATTTGAAACTAACCAATTAGTTTTTAACTATGTAAAATAACCAAAATATTCTGAATTTTGGGTTAATTTAGTCAGTTTAATCAAATCTTGTTTACCCTTACCTATTTCACACTCTCTACCTCGTACAATTTGACCACCTTATCTTGCAATATCTAGATTGGATTAACCTACAACATATCACCGCCTTCTCTTGCAATATCTAGATTAGAGTAACCTACAACATATCATCCTCGTCCTCGTCCTCGTCCTCGTCCTCGTCCTCATCACCCAATGTCCACTAAGGCTCCTGTTCATCCTACTTCGCCTCCTGTAGGTGTGGTAGTTTTTCAGCCTTCGGATTTAGATGTTTCTATTGCTCTTCCAAAAGACACTCGTACTCCTGCACCACTAAACGCCTCGTTTATAGTTTTGCCTCTTATCATGCTTGCTGACCATCTTATCAATCCTTTGTTGCTTCTCTTTTGTCAGTTTTTGTTCCTAATAATGTCTCAAAGAGGCTCTAGCTCATTTCAGTTGGCAAGATTCCATGCTGGAAAAGATGTTTGCCCTACAGTTTACTAGCACTTGGGACTTGGTTGACCTTCCTTCAGGTGAGTCTTTTGTGGGTTATTGCATGGTTTATATTGTGAAGTTCACTCCAGATAGTACAACAGACCAGCTAAAAGTCCTTAGTTGCAAAATGATATACCCAGATCAACATTGATTATGATGATACTTTTTTTTTCCTCATGTTGCAAAGATGTCCTCTCTATGCATCTTTCTTGCTTATGCTGCTATGTTTTAGTTATTTTATCAGCAACTTGATATCAAGCATGTTTTTCTCAATGGTACTCTTGAAGAAGTGTATGTGGAGCAACCCCCAGGATTTGTTGCTCAAGAAGGGTCTCGTAAGGTCTGCCACTTGAAGGAATCTCTATGTGGTTTAAATCATCTCGGCCATGATATGGTCATTTTAGTGAGGCTCTGCTTAAACTTGGATTAACACAACATACGGTAGATTACTCAATCTTTTGCTAGCACTCTTCTAATGGAAGCATCTTTTCTTGATTGTGTATGTGGATAATATTATTATTGCTGGGAATGACATGACAAGTATAGTGGATTCAAAAGCATCGCTGCACTAACAGTTCCAAACTAAGGGTTTGCGACAATTATACTATTTTCTTGATATTGAGATTGCATGGTCTCGTCGCTACAATGATGAAGGTATCTTTTATCTCTAAGCAAAACTTATGTCCCAGATATGCTAGATGGGTTAGGATGCTTGGCTCAAGACCACACGATTCACTAATAGACCTAAATATTAGACTTGTACCTAATGAGAAGGAGCGAACACGAACCGGGTATGTATGGGAGACTAATTCGCAAGCTTAATCATCTCACAGCAACTAACCCAGACATTTCCTTTCTATAAGCATAGCTGGTTAGTTTATAAACTCACTATGGTAGAGTCACTAAGATGCTGTCGTTTTTTACCCTTCGTCAAGCATAATCCAGAAAAACTAGTATTGTACAAAATTTGGTGATGCACTAATATTGTTGGATATGCCAATGCAGATTGGGCATATTGTTCAATTAATAGACAATCCAAAGACAATCGGCAGCAATACACAATGCATTAAACCTAACATTCACGAGCACACCAAACATAATGAAATAGTGTCATCTTCTAAGAAGTAAAGTGACAGGTAAAGAGATTGTCACTTTTGCATTTAATTTGAATGATGACTAAGCTGATATCTTTATAAGTCTTTGAGGCCCTCACATATAATTAATTTGTAGCAAGTTGGGGTCATAAAATAATATATGCTCTAAGTTGAGTATCAAACAGTGTATCAAATAGTGTTACCTTAATAATGTGCAGTACTCTCCCACGTCAGAATATATTACTTTGTAGTTAGTACTATATAAGGAGGAATTGATATTAGTTTAATCCAAGATCAATAGTTTCCAAAATGTCTATCTTTGTTTCTTAACAGAATGGAATAAGTTTCACAAATGTTCTGGTTGTTGATCAGCTCAAAGGTTTCAAAAAGAAAGTGTCTCAATTGGATAGTTCCACAAAATTGTGACGGGAACATACGAAACAAAAGTCGACAAGAGGCCAAAATTATCCAACGTTAGAATTCTCCACAAAATCGCTTCAAGACTCTCTGTTCCTAATAATGTCCTCTTCTTTACAAATTATCCAATGTTAGAGTTCTCCCCAAAGTCGCTTTCCAAGCAAAAAAAGAAACTCGACAAGAGGCCAAACTTCCTTTCATGGAAAGTCAACCACATTGTCAGGCTCAAACTCGATAACAATAGCATTATAGTAAGATTTCACTATGAAGATGCCTCTTTTCTCCAAACTCCAAATAACCTTATACTCTTTTTCTCAGACAAGGCTACATTAGCTACTCCATTTCCTAATCATTAGCATCCCTAGTAAAGGCCACATCCCATTCAAAGTTCCCTTCTACTATTGTCCGGTCAAGCAAATAGTGGCATGTTTAACTATTGCCAAAGGAAAGATACTTAGGGAAAAGATCCCTAAGAGTTAAAGTAGGGAGTACTACTTATCAAGCCATAAAAAAATCCTTTCCTCATTCCCCACCTGGAAAGAAATGTGTGTGAGAAAGAAGTCATTGCCCAAATTCCCACTCCACGAGGAAATCTCTTATCATTCGACAACCACCCGTTATGTTTCTATCCAAACTCTGCAACAATCACCTCTATCCGTAAACTTCCCTTTTCTATCATAAACCGCAACAAACCATTTACCAAGAAAAGCTTTATTAAAGATAAAAAGAGATTTAATGCCAAGGAAATAGGAAGTTTAACCACAATCCACCTCACAAGATGATATTTGAACTCACTTTCAGATCTTCCCAACAAAAATCTCCTTTGGATTTCCTCCCATATCTTTGCAATAGAACTAGGGATGGAAATAAAGACAAAGACCAGAAGGTTAGACAAAGTACTCTTAATGAGGGAAAGTCTTCCACCCTTGGACAAAAGCTTACTCTTTCATCCTGCCAATCTTTTCTCAAATTTCATAATAATAGAATCCCGAACCCTAAGATCTTTATGTTTAGCTCCAGGGAGGAGGCCAAAGTATGTCAATGGGAGAGAAACCACCTTACACCCAAGCATAGAGGCGAGATTATTAATATTCTCCATATCTCTGAGTAGATTCAATTCCCTTTAGAAAGGTTATTCTTCAAACTGGTACTGCCTCAAATAAGAGAAGCAAAGAACGAATATTTATCATTTGCTCAACATCCACCCCATAAAACAAAATAGTGCCATCTGCAAATAACAGGTAAGAAATAACAATTGTTCTCCCATGAGAGCCAACCGAAAACCCACCAAGTAAATTATCTTGGACAAGGTTCAAAATCATTCAACTCAAAACCTCTAGCACCGTAATAGAAAGGAGAGGAGAAGACCCTCCATTAACAATAATCAAGAAAAATGTAGAGGAGATGCATTTAGAAACCCATTTATACCATTTTCCCCAAACCCCATCCTTTTCAAGATATAAATAAAGAAGTTCCATGACACATGATCGTATGCCTTTTCCATGTCCAATCTACAAATGAGCCATTTCTTACCACTCTCAAATCTAGAGTCAATAACATCATTTGCAATAAAGGCCACATCAAGAATTTGTCTTCCCTCCATAAAAGCGTTTTGGAATTGCCCAATGACTTGACCAATCACATGTTTCACTC
Organism: Cordia subcordata; assembly: GCA_028554755.1. Taxonomy (NCBI): domain Eukaryota; kingdom Viridiplantae; phylum Streptophyta; class Magnoliopsida; order Boraginales; family Cordiaceae; genus Cordia; species Cordia subcordata. The sequence continues at coordinate 10,130,779 of JAPTOF010000001.1, read as the reverse complement.
TATTAGCCAAAACTTTTTATAAGACTTTAATAAACACTCCCCATATGGCTAATAGGTCTAAACCTTTTTGCCCCTAATGTAATGAAGGTGCTATTAAGTTCATCAACAAGCTCTCCTCTATAGTGGAAATCAGAGAACAGTGCCAAAATCTCATCTTTGAAACACCTCCAATTTGATTGAATGAATGCCATAGCAAAACCATCTGGCCTGAGGGCCTTATTGCCATTACAATTAGCACCAAATATTTTGTCTTATGTGAAAATAGAATTCATGCCATTCTATCATATCCTCCTCTAAAGAATCAAATTTAAGGTTATCAAGATTCAGTCTTTCACGAAAAGGTTCGATATAAAACTTCTTATAAAAATCACAAATAGCACTCTTAATCCCCTCATCCTCCCCATACACAACATGTTCAACTTCAATGCGAGAGATGAGATTACTTCTTCTATGAACTATGATCATTAGCCACCTTATGAAAATAGTGTGTATTTTATCTCCCTCTTTAACCGAAATCTCCCTTGATTTGTCTCCTAGAGATCTCCATATGTACAAGGTTCATCAACTCCCCCTTGCAAGAATCTCCTCTCCTTCTCATCATGTGAGAGCCCACAACCCACTTCCATACTATCAAGTTCATTTATTTCAATAGTAAGCACTTCCATGGTCCTCACATCCCCATTATTCTCCCGACTCCAACAATTTATCTTCTCTTTGATAAGTTTAAGCTTTTCTTTGCAATATGATAACTTGCATACCCACTCACCTCACACTCGTTCCACCACTTCTTCAGTAAATCCTTAAAACCTTTAACCTAAAGCCACATATTATCAAATTTGAAAGGAGAAGGTCCCCACTTGATACCTCCAACCTCCAACCTCCAACCTCCAACAAAAATGGATGATGATCGAAAGTAGGCCTTGAAAGATGCTTTTCAGTCACACTCGGATATTGTGATTCCCAGGATAGCCAAAATCTATCAATCCTCGAAAAAGAAGGTTGATCCCCTAAAGTTACACCAAGTGTAAAGGCATCCAATAAGCAGAATATCCATGAACTCATACATCTCAAAAAACTCACAGAACTCCCTAATAGCCACTGAATCACCTCTACCCTCACTTCTTTCGACCAAAAACAAAACCATATTAAAGTCTCTTCCAATCACCCAAGGACCAATCCCACTTCATCTTGGCCCAAGTCAAATCATTCCAAAGATTCCCACCATCATCAACTTCAACAGGACCATAAATTCCTAAGAAAACCCACTAAAAATCGTCACCCATCATTGTAAAAAGACGCAAAACCGAGTGACCACCAATTAACCAATCATCACAAGAAATCATCTCAGGGTCCACACAATTACTATGCCTCCAGAAGCTCCCTTAGAAGAAAGGCCACCCATTTACAATCTTTTTTACCCCAAATAATTCTAGTTAAAGAACTATTACAAACCTCGTATTTAGTTCCTTGAAGACAAATCATATCGCATTTAGCCTCCTTATACATTTTTTAGCAATTGACCGTTCCCCGCCTCATTTAGCCCCCGAACATTCCACGATAGAATTTTCAACTGCATTAAATAATTGCTTATTCCTCGTACTACTACAACTAGCCCCATCACTAATTGCCTTTGCTTCTTTCCCATAATTAATAGAGCATTGAAGTCTTCTAATCTCCCTAAAAAAGAAAGCAAGTTTCTTCTTGTTAGTTGAAACTGACTTATCGTTCTTTTTTGCATCTCCAATTTTCTTTGAATCTCTATCTCTATTCATTTCAATTTCAACAGTGTGGTCACAAAGTTTCTCTTCATAATCATTAGAAAGACCCCTGCTGATCTACTAATTTTCCCTTTTTGTCTCCATATTCTACTAAACAATTGAGCATCCTCCTCCCTTAAAGAATTTTGCTCCCAACAAGCTCCTTGAGTAGAGACCGCAAGCTAGAACCATCTCAAAACACACCTCACTCCCATGGAACAATGGCAAGAGACTCCAAGTTCCAAATCACAACCATCATAACTCGTAGACTAACTCCCCTCTTTAGAACTCCTAAAAAGAGCCTCCAAGTATATCTCCTTTAATATGAACCAGATAACATCATCACTAAAATTTGTCATCATACATGGAGGCAGTTGGACTCTGGAAAGGGCTTGACTGACAAAGTTCGGTTGAATCACGATTCTGGATAAACCCCCGGAGCCATACTCACCAATAGAGGAAGAAGAAGACACGTTAGATGTTTTTTTTTTCCCACTCTTAACCAAAATTTCCTTCATTTCACCCGTTCTACTAGGTCTTTCCATTTCTTATCTCGCCCGTTTTCACCAAAACGTGACCTGGAGGAATAAGGACCAGATAGATTCTCAACCTTCCCTTTGCTATTAACCACATCCTCAAAAGGAGCGCAATCCTCACCCAATGATTGACCGAAGACAAGACTAGCCTTCCAACTCATTTTATTTGGGCAACATGCAACCAAAGCTCCAACCAAGCCAGGTGATACAATAAGGAGTGAAATCAGACTTGTTGTGACCTTCAGTGTCACCAAATAGGCAGAGTTGCACCTTGCTAAGTGTGGTGTCACTTGACACCACTGAATTATAAAAAGAAAATAACTGCATCCATACCTATATATATACACACACACACACAATACTTTGTTAAAAATTATTGACACCATTAAATACATCCCACTAACTCATTGCTTACCTGTCCAAATATTGAATTCAGTGATTTTAAGAATTAGTGATCTTGCTGAGAAATTAGTAGCAATAAAAAACATCCCGAGTATCCTTCAGTTTATTTGCTAAACAAATTAGCATTGTTTTACCAGTTGCAACTGCAACAGTTGATAGAGCGATTCATGCCGAATAGGGAATGGGTTTATGAATGATTTCTCTTTTCGCAAGATAGATGTTTTTCTAGTAGAGTTTATGAATGGTTGTTTAGTCACTCTAATTGGAAGGGATGTATTTAATACATTCAAAATGAAGCAATTATTCAATGCTTTAAAATATGGGACCCTTCAATTGTTATATTGTTATTATGAAAAAATATTCAAGCTTATATATATATGAAATGTTCTTATATTGACACCAAAAGAAAATTTTTCTGCCCATCACCAAGCACCTAATCAACCTTGGACTTCAAACACTGATTTTGGACTGCAGAAAAAAGATCCCTTTCCACCCATATGAGTTTTTAAAGAACCTCCATCATCCCAAAGACCCACTACCTTTCGGGATAAGAATCGACCTAGACCCCCCTTGGTTGACTTCAAGAAGCTCCAGTGTCCGACCACAATTATTTTGTTCAAGTGATAACAATAGAGTTCTATTGCAGCTTTTAATCATGCGATACCATCTATCCACTCCAACATTTCTCACAAAATCCCCCAAGAACCAATTTAGCCAACGTGTTTCCCCAACATCCAAAAATATAGAAAGACTGATTTTACAAGCCTATTCAAAAATCCTTAGCAAGAGCTTGTCTTCTCCTTCAATATTAAGTTGAAACTTCTTTCTTTCAATGGAGATAGAGCATACCTGTAAGGAAGCCTCCTCCAATCATCCATAAGATCCTCAAAATAGAAAAAGCCAAACCAGAGATGCCCGTCAGAGAAAGCAGAATTCAAAACGGAGATGCACATGAACTACACGCGCCATTGGCATGTGAAGACGAGCCAGCCAGTATAAGGTCTGCCGGCAGCTATGCTTTGGTGGCCACAGTCACGCAACCACACCAAAGGCAGAATTCAGGCCAAAAAGCAAGGATAAAGGAGGGCGAAGAATTAGGGTTTTTGGTTGAGAAGAAAAAAGGAGAGAGAGAGAGATACAGAGAAAGGGGGAGAGAAGGGAGAAAAGAGAGAGAAAGTAGAAAAAGAGAAGAAACTTTAGAAGATGAGATTGTTCAAGCAAGAGCAGAAAAGGTGGTGTTGATTGGTGAAGATGAATAAGAGGTGAGAGAAGAGAAGCCATCGTGGAGAGAGAAAAGTTTCCTGATAGGCTAATTTCATAGATCCGCATTTCATCATTCTAAGTTGCTCACAACATCCCCATTGCCCCACTCTTTGCCCGTCTATTGAATCCAGCTCTGGGAACCCAAATCTCAACTATCTATTCTTAATCTACTCAAAGAACCACCACTTACACTGACCCCCTTGAAACAAATACTGGAAACATTAGTAGCATGTCAAGTATGATATTGTACAACTCACATTATAGCAATTCTCTACTCCAAGCATCTTTCTATTCCTCGCGACATTTTTGTAAAGATGGTATTTTACATTTCTCCCTCCCTTTAGTATAAACGATTCATCTTTGATTTAATGTATCCAGTTATGTGCTGAATTTGTTCGGCACTTACATTTCAACTTAATTACTGTGGGTTTTTATCTTCAATCTTTGGAGCTGCAGATAACGACCAAGAAGTGTGAATCCAAAATGATTGTCTGATGTTACTTTGGAAGCTATGAGGAATAAAAAGGAAACAACTAATACCAAATGATTGGTTCAGTCAAAGGTCAGATTCTAACTCACAGGTTTCGCTGGTGTCTTACATTTAGGTAATCCAAAATTACGGTAACCAACCGATTGAACAGCTAGCTTCACTAATCACCCAATGCAATTTTAGGAGTATGACCGTACCGATAGAATGGTAGCCAAAACTTATACCACTCTACTACTTCAGGAATTAAAGAATTTCATTACAGGAGCTATTTGAAAACGTACTAATAATCATACCTTTGTAGGGAAGCCTGGAGTCCACTGCATAGCTTGCTTCGGAATTGGAGCAAGAACCCCAACAGTTTGAAGACCCTCGGAGCGCCTGCACATCGAGAACTAATAAGACCAATTAACTGTAGTAGTAATCTTCAACTAACAGCATAATGAGGGACATGTGGATCAAGCACACAGACACACACACAAAAAGAAATCTGTCCCAGAAAACAAAGCTTAAGCCTTCACTGAGTCCTTCCTTCTAAGATAGATGATAGATATCCCAAAACTCTTTAAATCCCCTAACGGAAAACAAAGGAAAGAGAAAGATGATTTTTACATTTAGAAAGTCAAAATGTGAACCTACCATATGTAATCAACTGTCCCCAGAAAACGTCTATGGTAACTGGTTACCAGGGGTTCTCCATTTGAATCTCTTGTCCCTGAACGATCCTGCCAGGTGCATTAAGAACAGACTTCAGGAACATGGCATTTACATGCACACAGGTACCAGCTTAAGTTTGTAGCATCTAACCTCCACTTCCCCATATACACTTTTCAGTTTCAAAGGATGTTCCATCACTGTGCAGGTTGCACTACCTGTTGCAGTTTCTATTTCCATTGGAGTCCAGGCAGATGGATCATAGGTAGATTTTTCAATTCCATTGACTTCTAAATCTACAGTAGAAGTATCATCCCTAGAGGAAAAATCCAGTTCCTCAAACTCAGCTGTTTGGGCTTCACCAGATTCAGATGGAAAGAAATTTGTGGTATCGTGTAATTCAGACAAGAACGTATCACAATCTTCGCCTACACTATCATCTTCTTTTGAGCCTCCAAGAGCCTCACTAAGAGACAGTCTCTCCATTTTATCATCCAGCACCAAGTCAATACTAGATTCATGGGAAGCATTATATTGCAATGAGGATGAAGCATAATCATTGCCATTGGCATTTGAAATGTATAAGAGGATACCCGAACTTTCTTGATTAAGGACTTTAAGAGAGTCAGACCGCTCACTTGATATATCTAAGGTAAGGGTCCCCTCAGACTCTTCATTACTTGTTCTGTTGCTAGAATTGATCTCACGAGCAGTAGAGTGCCTATCCTCCTTGCATGATGACTCCAATATGGTGGATGGATCTGAATCTAAACATTTATTGGATGCATCAATTGTTGCTCCGGAACTAATGGATTCCCTCTCTTCAGATCCACTCTCAGTCAACCCGAAGTAAATATCTTCTTCAAGAGATTCCTCTGAAGTGTGTTTATGAGTGATATGACTTAAATCGGAAATTGGAGGTCCTTTTTGCAGAATAAAAGTACTTGGATTTTGCTCGGGGTCACCAGAGCGGGAAGTCATTTCAGGCTCACAACTTTCTTTATTATGATGAGTCCCTCTAGGTTGTTCATCCCCATTCTCATTTGCATCTCCAGTAGTGACACTTGCCACTGAAGACATGTTCATTACAGAGTTAATGTTGGAGTGGTCTACACGCTGTATGTTTGATGGAGAACCAATTTCCTTTGTTTTCCTTCCGCTAGCTACTGTAGAATCTAGAGCAGTATTCACTCCAGATTGGACCCTACAGAATTGAAAAAATAGTTCAGCACCAATGGCAAGGAAGAATCCATTCTTAAACTTGGATCTTAACAAGCAAGTATCAGGTTCATACCCAGAATAAGCAGAAGGCCTTCGTGGAGGGATTTCGGCAGAGGCCTGTCCTGAAATCTTATCTCTAGGCAGTTCCACCAAATCTAACTGCAATAGGGGAACAGAAATATTAAAGAATCTCCATTTTACTGGAAATCTACGAGATTGAGGGAAAGTGGGGCTTGCAACAAAAGCAGGTGTAAAGCAGCGATTTACCTTCTGTTCTTGTATGAAATTGTACAATGGACTCTGATCAAAGGCAAAAAGTAAAGAGATCAATTGGTATAAGATCCATCTAAAACATGATATAACTTGAGGCCCGACACGGACACTAATGTACATACCTTTGGGGTGGAGTTAAAATCCCCACAAATAACAATAGGAGCGTCATCCCAGAGCTTAGAAACAGCATACGCCCTTTCAAAAAGTATTCTAATCTGTTCAAAGAAAACATAACTCAATGCATCACAAAGAAGATAACATAATGACAAAATAAGCTCTTCTCCATAAACTGAACCAAGGAATGTGGAAAGGAAAAATATGAGTCAATTCGCTCTGGAGGCAAATATGATTAAGACTAGTCCGCAATTTCACATAATAGACTGGAACATGTTAGAGAATGCAGAAACTACTAACATCAACACATAACATGTATTTAAAAGAAACTCTCTGCTGGAGGACTATTCTCAACTGAGACGCAACAGAATAATCTCGATGCAATAGCTTAAATTGTCAAGTGCAAAGCACCAACCCTGAGAACTCAATAACTGATACTGGAATTAAATTGCAGATATTTTACTCTCACAAACCATAAAGAAGTAAGGTACTGTCTGCTAATCTTAATCTGTATCAACTGAATATGGAGTATCTTACCATGTAAAGAAATAAAAGCAAAGGCCACTTCCATTTTGCAGAAACTCAAAGTATGAATATGACTGTACCCAACAAAGATACATCTATACCCATACAACTTCAAGATAAATATTCATAAATAGATGAGACCTGTTCTTATGGACTTAGAGAAAGAAAGTGACACGCCTTGAATCCCTAGTTATTATGTCCAGGATCAAAGCAAAGTAGCTGGGATCACATGGTATTAGGTGTCTAAAGGAGAAACTGGAAAGCTAGATTTATGTTTAACAGACAAAGGTATCCAGAAATTGAAAAAAGAACTACATATTCATGAAATACTCCACTCCACATGATTTTCTGCCATCCCCTCTTTCTTTTTGCTTGTAAGTGAATCCAACCACCAACCCCACGTGGAAGGAATTAAGCTAAGATTAACCATTCATATGATGCAGTCATTACGAGTCAAAGTCACAAATGAAAGACAAGTACATGCATATCTTACAGAAACAACACACTTGCCCTTAACTATAGCCAAGGAACAGAACAAAAAAGGGGAACCCTCAGCCTGACATGAAAAAATGGCCCAAAGAAAATTATGGTATAGGAATTGCTTCATTAGCAGAAACCGAAAGTAAACATGACGACGTGTTACATCATCAAAGTAAAAATAGAAAGATGTGATGATTCAGTGGAAACACAAAGAGGCCTTTCTTGGAAACCATACCTGACCCAGCTTAATTTCTCCCCTCTTGGGATTGAAAAGCACGTGAATGTTACAAACAACAACTTTATTATGACAAACTGAGCTGCAAATACAGAATTTTATACCGTTCAGCAAGTGCAAGGCTTCAGCATAAGATCTAAGCACTTCCATTAAAGGAAGAGGCGGGAGTCACAGACAAAGCAATATGACAAATCTGTGTATATGTCTGTTCTATATATAATGTCATCCCATATCAAGAGAGTTTTGGCAGTTGAGAGAAGTTGTTGCTTACAGTACAGTACCAGATGAGCATGCCTCAGTATGAGTCAATTGTTACCATGTTCCGTCCTCCAACCAAGTAACGTACACATCAAAACATCACAAAGTTTAGTGTCCATCAAACATTACATTCCAGCTATTCAATTAACTTTTATGTGACACAGCAAAAGATAGTTCTAGATTTTCTCTTTTAGATTTACCCTAATCTTATCTCGATTTTCCTGATCATAACAGTTTTTTGAGAAACTTTTTATTTCACAACTCCTTTAATAGAGGAACACTTGTAAAAACTAAGGGCTCAAGGTCAAGCAAGATTTAGAAAAGGTTAGGATATGTGGGGCTAAGAAAAATGTAAGAAGTCAAATTACTTAAATGAATTTCAAAGATTGATGCGTAAATCCACAACTATATTTATGACATGAAAACAGCTGGGCATCAAACTAAAGATCCACAAGTTCATCAATCATCCCGAACAGTTCAATAATTATCTTACTAAAATTGAACTAGGAAGTAAGAAATCATAAGCGATAGAAAATTTTAAACATCCAAAAGGCAAAAAGAAATGATGGCAAGTACCTTGTTGAAGGAGCTGATTCATTACTGTTATTGTTACGACCTACAAACTGTAAAAGAGGGAAAAAGGGAAAGCTAATTGTTAAGTATGTCACAGATCTCAAGACAAGGAGTGAGTATCAATGAAGTACTGGAGAAGTGAATTACCTCAAAAACACAAATTTGGGCAACATTATCCCGAAGTCCAAGTTTATTTAATTCAATAGATTCCTCATGCACCAACATGAACCTGAATAATGCAAAGACCAACTTTAACAGAGGATCAGGGATCACTTCCCATGACTACATTGAACACAAGAAATTCCTGTCGAGCTTGAAATTTTCTTCCATATAGTTGAAACTAGAGATGCCAAAAGACCTGTTAGAACAATACCCCCTCTTCCTGAATCGAATTCTCTATTGTATCTTTACTGAGATTTTAGGTAGAGTCTCAGATACATATAGTCAAAGTCATAGGACATGAGGAGAGCCACTTGCTACTTCTCATTTTTTATCAACTAAAAAGTGGGACAGTGGGTAAGTAGGCCCAAAAAAGACACTTTGTGCACCATATCATTTCATCATTTCTAATGTAAGACAAGTTCCTATTTGAGGAGACCGTACATCCTTCAAAACACAAAAGTTGAGAATCCAAATAGTGGCTGAGCAAATAATATGAGCAGCCTATCTACAACAACCAGCAGTGAAAAGAACTTAAGCAGCTAATTGGAAAATATAGAAAAGAAGTACTTGAGAGTAGAGAAGGCTAGAGATGCACACACAGAGATAGAAAGAAATCATACATGCAATAATCAGACTATCATGTCATTTCTGGATAAGGCAAATATTTGCAGTTAATGATTTGAAAGGTTTTTATAACTAAATAGGCAACCATTTGCAATTAGGGCTGGCTGATATAGTTATCAAAGGCCGGTTTGGATTGGTTGTGTTCCATAAAAAAGCACTTTTTTTCCAGAAAAAGGCACATCCTTTTGCAATAATTTGGCTTGGTTTCAAAAAAGCATAAAACATCTGAAAAGCTCAAATTCAGCTTTTTCCAAAGCCAGAAAATTTGGCTTATCAAAAAGCACTTTTTCGAAAGTTATATATATTTAGAAGAAGAAGCGCTTCTAGAAAAGGCCTATCCTAACAAGCCCTAACTCTAGAGTGGAAGTTATTTGATTAAGTGGATCAACCAGATTATATTGTTATTATTTGATGATTTTATACTCAAAACAAATGAGTAACGACCTCCAAAACCTACATCTGATGCAACTAATACATTGTTCCATGACTTTGCCCTCTGTCCATCACCCCAAATTGAATATAATCTGTATAAGTTGGATCAATGTGGATGGTTACAATTAGACAGAAGAGTTTGGCAGATGGAAAGCTAACTATCCATTTAACTGGTGAAACACAAATAATAGATGTAATTGCACCAGGGGATCAATTTACCTATATCCAATCCCTTGTTAAGAAAATGTAGCCCAAATTAAACAAATTCAACATTTCCTCTCCATAGGCCCCAATTTGTTTTGGCCATTTCTCAACAACCATTCAATTTTCTCCTTTGTGAAGTTGGAGCAAATGCATATGAGTGGACCCAGATCACATGGCTACTAAATTGAACTAATAGCAGGAATCCCAAGCACACACCTAATTAATACGAAGGCCATAAATATTTAGCTGTTATATTCAAGAAAAGAAATAAAGTCCATACAGAATACAGGTCAATATGCTAGGTATCATTTTTAAACTTCCAAAGTTAGCAACTTTTATTTAATAATTATGAGTTGTTCAATTATATGAACCAACTTTTTTGGTCAAAGAGAAGAAAAAGAAAAGAGAAAACGTAAAACAAAAGACAAAAGGAAGAAGAGTCCAAGTCCAAGTACACAACGAACTCCAAAATGAACAGTTCCATCTTTTCTGCTTAAATTACACATTTACTTATCTAATGTCTATTCATTCTCAGAGTCCCAGTTTACTTTTCTTCAACCTCATAGTCTAAGGCCCAAAGTTAGCTACAAGTTTCAGCCTGGGCCAGGTTAATTCCTTTCAATCTGCAGTTATTAAGTACAGAGCCCCCAGCCATGCAAACCCACACCATTTGTCTGTTTGTATGTTTGAAATGCATTATATGCTTACTGATTTATAGTTTCTATATTATTCCTATCATAGTTATAGAGGGAATCTAAAGGAAGAAGAAAGGAAATAAGACATGAAGCAATTGCAAGAATCACAATTGTATTGGGCCTAAAATGCAAAATCTGGCTTTACTGGCACCAAAATGAATTCACTCCAACAGCCACTACTCAGCAACCCTTGCCACCTACAATGCAGCCATGACCTCCACAGTTGCCAAAAGTAGTTAGGTGTCCAGAGATGAGAATGGTTAATGGTGTTCGGAGGTGCAGCAGAAGTGAATGCTGAGGGAGAGTATGAGGATCATTCAGTTTTACTGGAATTTTAACATTTCTTTAATGTCAGTTCATCCATTTACATCCAGTGATTTTAGTAGATTCAGCAATCGTTTGGATTGGCTTTTTCTTAAAGCACTTATTTTTTTTACAATTTCTGAAAAAGTGCTTTCTTTGAGAAGCTAAAATTTCTAGCTTCTGAGAAAAGCTTAAGCTTTTTAGAGTTTTAGCTTTTTTGCCAAATGCTTATTGCAAAATGAATGTACTTTTTTCAGGGAAAATAAGTTGTTTTTGGTGGGGAAGCCAATCCAAGCAGGCCCTTAAATGGTTGACCCATCAAAGATCACCAACTTGTGTGCTTGGGCCTAAAAGCACTCACCAACTTGTCTGGTTTGGACTAAAAGCACTCACCAACTTGTCTGGTTTGGCCTAAAAGCATTCACTTAAGTCAGATTTATGTCGTCAAGGACTATGAACAAAAGTTCATACTTCTAAATGCAAGTAGGGCTATAATCAAGCCAGCCACTTTGGTTTATTAACTTGACTCAAACTGAAAAATAACTTGGATTTTGGATTCAAGCTTGTCTTCACATACGCATCTTTTTAGCTCAAGCTAGAGCCGACTGAAGCAAAATTAGTGACTTTAGACTTGTTCCCCAGCTCAAGCTCAGAGGTTCAATTAAATGTTCAATCTCAGATCCAAGCTCAACTTGCATAATAGAAAAAACTTGCATAACAGAAGAAACAGTGCCAAAATACAAGCAACAACCCAATTAGCATTAAGCTAAGCTGGAAGAACTTCCTTGGACATTACAATTACTATTTCTCTAGTATACCTCATCTATCTATTAAGTCTCATCAGTTGGCACTTAAACTATATGGTATTTCCAATACAAGTGCATAAAAGATCATAAAAGATAAATAAATTGACTTACCGTGATGCACGCCAAAAGATTGCACAACCATCAATTGGGTCCCCAGTTCGCATCTAGAAATAGTTAGGGACATTATCAGTGTATCATCCACCATCAGAAAACAATTTCTGATTATACTGAAGTTCACATTAAGAATGCTGCTACTCTACATCTCCAGTTTTGCCACTCATATTATGGCTTTGAACTGTGAATTAATTGCAAGATTATTCTTTACTTGTTAAAGATAATAATGAAAGGGAGAGAAGCAGAATTTTCAATGTCAGAAGGAAAGAAAGACGATTGCAACTTAGATACCAATAGTGGCGAAAAGAAAAACATCCAACAATGATGTTTTTAGCCACAGAATCCGACTCTCTCTTAGATCTCCCAGTCTCTATCCCAATTATTAAAGAGGCTTGAAAACCACAGACGAGTCTCAGTATTATGCTCTCTCTTGCTCTCTCAAAGGAAGACATACAACGCCGTTATAAATGTCACATTCTCGAGAACAATAAAATTTTACAACTTACCTCCAAATTTGCATAAGAAAGGTCATGAAATCTAGCTATGGACTAGGAGGGTGAGATCAGATAAAAGACTTCTTGGTTATAAAAGCACAAGGTCTTGCTTGGATTGGCTTTTAAAAAAATGCTTTGCTGTAAAAAAATTTTAAAAAGTGTTTTTGAAAAGCTTAAATTTCGAGCTTTGGAGATAATCCCGGTTTGAGCTTTTCCAAAGTTTCAACTTTTTTCAAAATCAATTCAAATACTTATTGCAAAAAAAAAAAAGTGTTTTCTTCATGGAAACAAGTGATTTTTCTTGGGAAAAAGTGGAGTATATAACTATTTGAATTTTCACATAATTTAATCGTAGTAGTTCATACAGTCTTTTAAAAAATTTTGGAGTGAGAGAACCAAAGACAGCACAGAGAAGAGGAACTGTGAGGTCATTCTTGTGTGGATGAAGAACACACAGACAATCTTGAACCATTTTGGTAAAACAAGCCAGTAGTGCTTTCACTCGTCAATTTCTCACTTAGCCACACATAGAACAAGACAGAAAATAACGAATTAAGAGCACACTATGAAGTACTTATACACCATAAACATAGGCATACATGAACTGTTCTCTTTGGTGGACAAGGGTTTAGGAGGGAGACCTTATTAATGTCTCTTATGCAAGCACCCCTTTATTCCACTTGTGAGACCTTCATATCATACATGTCACTTACATAGTAATTGTGGCCCCAACTGTTAGTGCCATATAGCCAATATATAGTAACTGTGGATTATGTTTTGCTATCTTTAAGTGGAAGAACTTATGGAAGTTTCCCCAGAATATACTCATAATATAGATCAAATAAAAAAAAATTTAGAAGTAAATAAATCTGACAAAACTGTTTCCATACTGTTCCCAACCAACCCATTCCAGTGGTCTCAGCATAGACTTAGATGATTTAGAATTATACGGTTGTTTTAAAGTGGGGCCTGTCCACATGTATGATGTGAGTTGAATGAGAGAAAGAAACCCAGATCTGACCATTGTAAACAGGCACAGTCAGCAAGAAAAGATTCATTGAAATGAAAAGCTTGCGAGGGGGCCAATGGCCAGCAACCAACAAACAACAGCAAGATCAAGTCACCTATGGTACAAATACTCAAGACTAACAAATCCCTGCAAAAATGAACAACTTGACGATACAAAGACAACAAAGCAAGTAGAAATCTGAACAATCTTGACAGACTAATAATTTGTTATCTGGTTCTTGTATCTTGACACACTAAGGATTTATTATTGGGCTATATTGGTCTATCTGGAACTACTCCTTCTCCTTCATCAACTTAATATGATTTTCTCTCTCTTTCCACCTTTTATATAAGTTGCCGTTTAAAATATTAAAAGTGAAACCAATTTTCCCTACAAATTTTTCAAGAGTCAGACATGAGAATGCTCTTGTAGGTAGCAACACTACCCGAAACCAATGTGTTAAATGATCTTATGTCATAAGAGAAGTGCAAGTTTTTAAGTCACCAATTTAAATATCGCATGAAAAAATGTTTATCCCTTAGTTTGTCCGTATGCTTCCTGTGTCCCAAATGGTTTTTCCTATAGTTAAATGTATGTCACTGATGTGAAGATTTAACAATAATCAGGATGCACATATCTACAATAGAAAGAACCAGAGAGAAGAGGATCAAATAAGATAACAACATATTAGCACCAAATTAAGTATTTAAGCACCTTCCAAATTCCATTGTATCCCTGGAGCTTCAGCTCCTCCTCTAACTCCTGAAATCTGTCAACCTCCTGATATCCAGAAAGAACAGAGGGTGAGAGAGAGGAGGAGAAAGAAAGGGGGGGGGGAGTGCTACGAGGGGTGTGTTTTTGTGTGTTTGTTTGTGTGTGTGTGTGTAGAGAGAGAGAGTAAACATCATATTTCAAAATATAAAGACAAATACCAAGATGAATGACAACATTCGCTCACATAGAACACGAGACATAAATGATGTTCCAAGGATGCGACATCTTCTCAGATTGATACTAAAAATAACAGGAATAGAAGATAGCACAACAAAGCAAAAAGGGTTGAAGGAGAAACGAATAGGCAAGAAGGATAACAAAGAATATAACGCTAACATAGGGGTAGGTATAGGCCTTGTAAATGTGTGTGAAATAACATTATGGAATGATGCAAGAAAGAAGGATAATGCTTTGACTGCTTGCATATTCATCTCAGCACAATATGAATATCATCTGTGACCTCAAAAATTCCTGCTAACCAAGGAATGTGTAGGCCATAGGGAGAAACTCTAATGTGAGAATCTCAAATATTAAAAATATATTAAGGGGTATCACGTTGCTTCATCGTTTGATTTGAAAACCATACATCAAATTATTCTTGAGTTATCATATGAGTTAAGTGATGACCTGCACCAACGAGATCATAATTTTAACTTAAGAGAAGTACACAGTCACTTAAATGAAAGGCAAGGTTCATAATCGAAATATAAACAGATGGTCAAACTGCCAAAACAGGACCCAGTCTGTTATTTGGTTTGGCCCCATGCCTAACAGCGATTTAATGATATCACAGTGTTAAGGAAAAGAATATAGATGTCTAACTGCTTAGAAGTTGTTTAGATGTATATTGTAAATATGACAGCTGTCATGCACTAGAAGTTAGAATAACTAACTGGAAGTCAGTAGCACTAAGGTGCATGTATGCAACTATAAATACTACCTCTGTACATCACATCACATAATAATAAATAGAAACTACCTTTAATCAAAATGTTTTTTTCTCTTCTTTTCTTATCTCAACATGGTATCTAGAGCTGCTCCTGAACCGTACTTCTCGAAGATTCAGCCGTGGCTGAATTAGCTTCTTCTTCAAGAAATTCACAAAATTCATCATGAATTCATGAAGAAATCTCAAGCTGCGCAGCTGCAATTAGGTATCAGCTTCTTTTTTCCGCAATTCAATTGCATCAAGTTAGGGTTTTCTTCATACATCAATCAATCATAAATTCTTTCAAAACTCATCTCCCAGCTCTCAAATCTTACTTATATTAAATTACCACCAGATCTAAAAGCTTAAGCTTGTAGAGAGGATATTGGTTTATTTATTTATTATGTTAACACGCTCTCTCACGTACAGCGTAATTTGTTTAAAGCTTGCACGTAAACAATTCAATTTTTTTTTTTAAATGGATAACGGTAAGAATCAAACCTGTGCCGTTTGGCTTCCAGGCTCTGATACCATATTAAATTACCACCTCATCTAAAAGCTTAAACTTGTAGAGAGAATATTGGTTTATTTATTTATTATGTAAACAAGTTACAGCCTAGTTTTACTAATGCGAGCCTACACCAAGCATCAAATTCCTTTTTTGTTCCCAAATTTTTTATTTCTCTTGAGATCTCACTTGCGACAAACCCTAGCTTGACTCCTCACGCCTTCGTCTTCTGACCAATCCCTTACACCAGCTCTAAAGTTGCTGTTGCAACATTTTCCATCCTATGTGAAAATCAAATTGGATACTTAGAATTATCCCTACTGGAGGACTCAATTTCAGTCGTTCCTCAAAGCCTGCAAACTTCTGAATCATATCACTAGTCACGTTCCTTGCCCTAGTCCTGCTCTCAGGCATCCTGATGGTACAGTTTCTCCTAATCCTGAGTACACAGAGTGAATGGACACTGATGAGTACCTTAAATCTTGCCTTTAAGCCTCTGTCACTTCTGCAGTCTTCACTCATAGTCATCGGCTGAGTACTTCAGCAGAAATTTGACAAGCTATAAAAGAAGATTTCAATCAAGTAGGTCAATGGCCTATCAGTTGAGACATAGGCTTCAAAATGTTGCCAAAGGCACTAAAACAATCCAAGCTTATATGGATGAAGTCAAAAGCATTGCCAATAGTCTTGTTGGAGCTGGCGATTGTGTCAGAGATGAAGATGTTGTGTATTACATACTTCAAGGACTTCCTACAGCCTATGAAGCCTGCAACTGTCCCTGAGCTCACTACCCTACTCCTTTGGAGCTGGTGATTATGTCGGAGATGAAGATTTTGTGTATTACATACTTCAAGGACTTCCTACAACATATGAAGCTTGCAACTGTCCCTAAGCTTACTGCCTTACTCCTCAATGAGCAGTTGACTCTCTCCTTCACCAATAAGGTGTCTTTGACTGACTCTTCATCTCATACCACATCTGACACTCAAATTGCCCTCTACACCAATCCACAAAGAGGAAAAGGCAAAGGAGGTCCCAATAGAGGCAGAGGTAGAAATCAAAGAAACAACAACAGAAAAGGCTACACCAACTCTTCTCAGGCTCTAGTTCACTCAAGTACTCCCTAGTCTCCTACTCAGTCTCCTATTCAATGTTAGATTTGTGGAAAATCCAACCACACAACTGTTTACTACTAGCACAGGACAGATACTGTCAAGTACAACACAAATCCAGTCCGAAGACAAGCCTATACTGCACAAGTGGCTACTTCCACTGGCACCTCCTCCTCTACTTGGATCCTGGATTTAGGCGCTACAAGCCATGTTACAAATGACTTCTCACAACTCACCATAAGCCAACCCTACACTGGTAAGGATTTTGTCACATTGGGACGTGGCCAAACTCTTTCTATCACCGACATAGCCACTGGTACAATTAACACACCCTCTTCTACTCTAGTTCTATCCAATGTTCTATATATGCCTCATATCTCCTCTAACTTACTATCCATATATCAACTTACTAAAGACAATGATTGCTCTATTGTCTTTGATGCAAAAAGGGTTCAAATTGTGGACAATCAAACTCATACAGTGAAGTTCTAGGGCCCCTGTGAAAGAGGAATGTATCCATTTCCCACAGGCTCCTGCTACATCACTAATACTGCTCCAACTTCTTTATCAACTTCAGACTTGCACTGTTCATGCTCAGCCACAAATCAGAGAATTTGACATCTCAGACTTGCACATCTATCCAAACACATTGTTTCAACTTTGTCTCATATTTTACCAATAATAAGTTCTTCCAACATTAGTACTTGTATAGATTGTTCTATGGCAAAAGCTCATAATTAGCCATTCTCTCATTCTGAAACTACTAGTTTGGCACCTTTAGACTTTGTGCATTCAGATGTATGGTGACCATCCCCTATGCCTTTATGCATGCAATACAAGTACTATGTTGTGTTCGTTGATGATTTCACTCATTTTTCATGGATTTACCCTATTAAAGTCAAATCTGATGTAATAAATGTGTTTCATATCTTTAATGCTATGGTTACTACTCAATTTCACAAAACAATAAAAGTCCTAAGAACTGACAATGATGGAGAATTTGTTAACAACAAACTTACTCAACTCCTCCAAAGTCAAGGGACCTTACATCAAACTACTTGTCCCCATACACGCCAACAAAATGGGAAAGCAGAAAGGAAACATCAACATCTCCTTGAAACCACTATGGATCTACAAACTCATAGTCACTCACCTAAACAACATTGGCCTGAAGCTCTAGCTACAATCAATTATACCATAAATAGACTGCCCATCCCCAAATTGAACAAAAAATCACCCTTTGAATTGCTTCACCAACAGCAGCCTGACTATTTTATGCTAAAAGCATTTGGCTGCCTCTGCTTTCCCAGGATCAAACCATATAACACAAATAAACTTCAAACCAAATCCATCCCTTATGTTTTCCTAGGCTATCAGCCTAACTCTAAAGGGTATAGATGCATAGATTTGACAACACACAGGGTATATGTGTCTAGAAGTGTCAAATTCTTTGAGGATTCCTTTCATTTTCTGCAGAAAACTCAAGAATCCCCTTCTGGTCCACCATTCCCCTCTTCCTACTCTATTCCCTTAATTCTCCACACCCCTACACACACCACAACATATTCCAGCAAGGTCTAAGCATGCCTCTTCTCTGTCAAAAGACACACCTAACACTACATCCCTCTCCAGTCCTAGACACAATCCCAATGACGCTGTCCTACCTCCTCAACAACACTCTACTGCATCTAATCATTCATCTTCTCCCTCAAAAGCCTCTTCTTCACAATTAGTTTCTCAGGGTCATTCACCACTGCAATCTTCTTCTACTAGTACCCAGCCACCTTTATTACCTACTCCTCCTGTCAATCAAAGACGTCCCTGTCACCTTATGCCAACAAGATCCAAAACAAGATCCTTACCTACACCTCTTTATCTAATTCACTCTACCATTCATTCATCACCTCCTACAACTGAACCTACTACATATAAAGAGGCTGCTAAGTCCCCTTACTGGATCTAGGATGAGGACTTCCAAGCCTTACAACACCAAAACACTTGGAAGTTGGTTCTTGCTCCTACAGATAAACAACTTATTGTTTGCAAATGGGTTTATAAAATAAAGAGGCACACTGATGGCAGTGTGGCTAGATATAAGGTTAGACTTGTGACCAAAGGGTTTAACCAAGAACAAGGGTTAGACTACACTGAAACATTCTGTCCAGTGGTCAAACCCCCTACTGTAAGACTGGTTGTTTGCCTAGCTTTGCATTTTTAGTTGGAGTCTACAACAACTAGATGTCTCAAATACCTTTTTGCATAGGGCTCATAGAGACAGTCTTCATGGTTCAGCCTCCAGGTTTTCAAGATTCCACACATCCTAATTAAGTATGCCAACTACAAAAATCTCTTTATGGGCTTAAGCAAGCCCCCGGGGCTTGGTATTCCATGCTTTCCAACTTCTTGACTAATCAGGGATTCAAGACCAATAAGGCAAATACATCTCTGTTCACAAATCATACTTCCAGTGCCACTACTATTGTTTTGGTCTATGTAAATGATATATCATCATAGGAAGCTTAGCAAAAACAATTCAACACCGAATTCACTCTATGCAACAACAGTTTACTATGAAGGAACTTGGACAATTGTCATACTTCCTTGGTATAAAGGTTTCCTACAGAGCAAACACCATGGTTTTACATTAGACTAAGTATGTAACTGAGTTACTACAGAGAGCAGAAATGACTAATTGTAATTCCTTTCCTAATCCATATCTTTTTAAGCCCAAAGTCCTAGACCAAGAAGCTGAAGTTTCACATGCTAATTCCAGTATCTTACCCTCACTAGACCTAACTTGCAATTTGCAGTCAACTCTATCTGCCAACATATGCATAATCCAACCATGGCGATTTTGCTACTCTTAAAAAGTTCTTAAGGTTTATCAAAGGAACATTAACTACAGGCCTCTAATTCAATCCTAGAGACTTCACCTTACAAGCTTTCTTGACAGTGACTGGGCTTCTACTCCTGTTGACAAGAAATCTACAATAGGTTTTTGTGTCTTTCTTGGGCCAAATTTAGTATCCTGGACTTCTAAGAAACAAGCTACAGTTGCCAGGTGTTCTACTAAAGCTGAATATAGAGCCTTAGCTTAAACTGCAGCTGAACTCAAGTGGATATCTTATTTAATGCAAGACCTATATATTCCAACTAATGTCCATACTCTGTTCACAGACAATCAATCAGCAATGGCCCTAGCATCTAACCCTATCTATCATGCTAGGACTAAGCATATAGCAACAAACTACCATTTCATCAGGGAGCAAATGCTAGCAAAACAAGTTTCAGTGGTCTATGCTCCTACTGAAGAGCAATTGGCAGATATAGGCACTCAGAAGCAAACTAACCTTAGCTATTCTAGCCAAGTTTAGTTTGAGGAGGATGTCAAGGGAAAGAATATAGTTGTGTAACTGCTCAGTAGTTGTTTAGATGTATATTGTAAATATGACAGCTGTCATGCACTAGAAGTTAGTTAGAATAACTAACTGGAAGTCAATAGCATTAAGGGCCTGTTTGGATTGGGCTTTTTTAAGAAAAAACATTTTTTCCCCTGAAAAAGTTACATTAAATTTGCAATAACTATTTGATTTGGCTTCCAAAAAAGCAGAAACTCTAAAAAAAGCTCAAATACAACTTTTTTTAAAAACCAGAATTTTCAGCTTCTCAAAAAAAGTGCTTTTGAAAAAAGCCAATCCAAACAAGCTCTAACATACATGTATGCAACTATAAATACTACCTCTACACATCACCTTACATAATAATACATAGAAACTTCCTCTAATCAAAATGCTTTCTTCTCTTCTTTTCTTATCTCAACACACAATATCTCACTTGCTCTTGGAACTCAAACTCTATCATGTTTATCAGTCTCTTTTTCCACTACCTCAACTAGAATGACCACAACTGTCAAGGGTACCTTAGCTTTGACTTCATTTCACACGTGTCACTTAGGGAATGAAAAGAATGTTTGACCCTTCAAATGGCCATTAAAATTAGACTCTCTTTAAAGCCTTTCCTCGTTATATATTCTCAATTTTCCCTTAGGCAAAAACCAGCAATAATTCAAGAAGTGTAATTCATGTCTAGACAGAATTCCATCTTTTGAGTCTCTTGTTTCATCTACTGCTTGATTCAACAAATGCCACTACTCAACTTCTTTACTCCTAGCTCTCCCTACAGCTGCTCTGCAGAAGCTCTGTATGGTGTTGATGTCACAAAATCGTAGGTTATTAGGATGAATCTCATATCATTGACCAATCCAATGATGATTCAGCAGGTCATCCCAGTGGGTCTGAAGTCCTTTCTCAACTAATGCTTTTATGAGTCCACAACATATTTCTTTCTTTGTCACACTCTATTTGCTTTCAGAAAAAATTAATCCATGATGTGTTTCACCATATATGCAACCTACACATTCAAAATGGTTATTGAATAAATGATTTCCTAGAAGCAATCTTCCCTTGGACCATCCTATTTGCAGCCTGCAGGAGCCTTGTGCACTAGGTACAACCATTATGAAATCCATATTTTGTAGAATCCCTTCTTGGTTCCAAATCTGCCAATCAAAATGCACCTTATAATTATCATTTCCTAGTTTGGAAGTGTTCCTTAAATCGGAAAATCCTGTAATTAGGACAAGGAGATCGAGCAGCTTAGAAGCAGGACATATTTTCCCACAAAGGTTAGAGATGATGAACCATTAAAATTTTTTATTTTGTGCAAAATTTTACGTAAGCTAAAGCACTCCATCTCCTCCTTTTATCTGTAGGATTTAACCTAGGTAGAATAAACACATGTTGAAGGTTAGTTGGACCAACTCACTTGCAATTGATCTTCCCTTATAGTTTACAACTTCTATTGCTGAAGGCAATTAATATTTTCATATATATGTAACATGCAACTAGAAGAGAGGGACTTCCTGCAAATCGAAATTAGATGCGTGAGAAATGAAGTTAGCTACAGGTTTCTCGACAGAATAATTATAATTCTTATAATCCCATAATACTATTGTGACAAATGACTAACGTACAGTTACTTATAACTTCCAGTAGAATGGGAAGTTTCAGCACAGTTTTGCTCTTTCAAATCCAAGCTCCTTCCAGAGAATTTCTAGTTGAAAAGAAAAATTAATCCCAACAAGAAACCAGCTTCAGCAAGTAGTTTTAGCATAGGTCAGTGTAAGAATGTTTCTAGTTTTAAGCCATGCTTCTTTTAACTTTCCGTTCAGCATAAAATAATAATAGTAACTTATAAAATAATGATAGTAACTTATCTATATGGTAAGTGGCAGAGCATGAACACCAGCTTCTGTACAACTTATGGCCAAGTCTGTAAGCCTACACATGAGCACTCAAGACATAGTCCATGTTTTTAACTGTAGTGTATGGATGAAAATTTCTAATTTATGTAACCTTATATAACGCCAGAGATTTTAATGCATAGCTCATACAACTAGAGCCACTTTCCTGAAGATCTGAAAATTGAAAAATTCAGTGCTGAATTATTTTTAACTTTTCATCCTTGCTGGGATGAAAAAAATATGAACCAAATTTCATGGTGTCCAAAACATTTTCAACCTTAACCTAAGGCTTTTCAAATCCAAATGCAGAAATAATTCCATCAGTCTATAATGAACTTTGCACAAAATCCAATATATTCTTTCAGAATTTTTGGAGCTAGCAAACTGTAAAGGCCTCAGAATTGAACCTGCAAGCACAATATGTCAGCCGACCATAATCTGAGTTCAAAAATGATACTTCTCTTACGCCATTGCCAGTCCAAAAATTGAGGAGGAATGTGCTTATAGAGTTTCTCTTGATGATTTCTGACCAGGTAATCAGCCAATATATTGTATGACAGAATTTTAAAGCGGTCTGCCCAAAAAGGGAGGGAAAAAGGTCAATGCACTGAATTAACAATAATACAAAGTATAACTCGTCCTACCTAGAGATGCACAGATACGAAATATAGCAGCCAACTGCTCATAGGCAATTGTAACACCTTGAATTCCTGATTCAATTTTATTTACTTCTTTCAGTGAAGATTTGATTGCCGCCAAATGGTCCTGCTCCCCTATGGTTGAAAAATGAACAACCCACCCATCTTAGCACAAGTATTGGCATCAGAACATTTAGTGACTTCAATGGGAAGGGGAAAGGAACCAACTGATACAACCCAATATCTAGTCTTTGATTAGTTGAATGATGCAAAGGATTTAATTTCATCAAAATAAGCTCTCTAGATGGCCTCTGCAACTACAAGAACTGGAGTGGACAAATGATTGCTCTTATCTCCAACTTCTAAATGGGCTTATAATGATCATAAATTGAAACAAAGACCCACTACAGCTCGTATCATCTCTGCAACACATCAAATTTAAACCAAAAACACCCTGATTTCCAAAATAGACATCTACAATCTTTTGCACTTTACATGAATTCGTTTGCGTAACCCACCCATGGCTTGAACCCCTTGTCATTAGTCAATACACGTCACAAAAAGCTCACAACTCTTACCATACAAAATAACAATTTTTGCTATAATAAAATGTGTATTAGTAGGAACTGAAAAACAACTACAGTATTTTCTTCAAGATAGCTACTTTAACAATCCAACAATCAGCCGTCTGGAAAAGCAATAATATTATTTCATTTCTAATAAAGAGAAACTAAGCCTAATTACTCATATAATTGATCATTCCTAGTAGTTAGTATATAAGCTCATTTTCAATCAAAATGAGGAAAGAAAAAAAAAACACAGCAAAACTAAGCCGGTAAAACGCTTAAAAGCCAAATTACCGCATTGAGGAGGCGGTCCGAGTTTTGCATACTCCCAATTCCGGTAATCCAAGGGCTTAGAACGCTGAGGGCGAAACTGCTGCTGAGGGGGCCTCAATTGTTGATTGTTATCAAAAGGCCCTCGAGGCCGTTGAGACCTATAATATGGTTGGTTCGGTCCGAAGCTCCGCCACCCCGGCCGCTGCTGCCGACCGTAAGGATGCGAGGGATTGTAATAAGGAGGTTGCGCCTGTGGCGGTGGCCGAGGAGCGTATGGACGTAGTCCAGGAGGATAGCCGGAGAAGTTTCCAGAAGGACGGAACCCTCGGTTGGCGTCTCGAACAAAGTGAATATGTGAGTCACCTGTAACAAGCTGCTGCTGCTGCTGGTCAGCAGACGGAGGCTGGTCGGAGTAGTTTCTCCGGCCCCGACCGCGGCGGCCGCGGCCACCCCCGAACTATAAAACAAATCAACAAGTTAAAGACAGTCATCTTCTTCCAAAACGAAGAGAAAGAAAATGAATATAAAGATAAATATATATATATAAGAGATGAATGTGTATGTGTGTGTAGATGAAGAGTGAGAGGTTACATAAGGGCGAGAAGAAATGGTGGCGGTGGTGGTGGTGGCGGCGGCGGCGGTGGAAGCTGCGGCGAGGTATTGGAGGGGAGGAGTGGAGCGCTTCATTGGTGCTGAAAGCTGAAAGTGAGTACGTTTTGCAAAATTTATACTGCAGACGTGGCGTGTGTTGTTTAACTTAGAGGGCATTTGGCTATGGTTGTTTTAGGTGCATATAAACAATTCGAAAAAATTAACTTATCAATTATTTTTTATTATTTAAGTATTTATAAGCACTAAATAAGCAAAGCCAAAACGTTCCCTTGTTATTGCCACACTTTGTTTGCTCTAGCCATATTGCTTTTCAGCTGTAAGATTTTGAGGCTGTTCGGCTAAAAAGTTGTGACCAACTTATCAGTCGAAAAGGCAATTTGACATATTTAGATAATTAGTTTATATGTATTTTTTGATAACTTATAATTTGAAAAAAAAAAAAAAGCTCTATTGGACCAGGTAATTGAGCAGCTTATAAGTATTTTGGTTAAATCAACAAAAAGACATAGTTTTAAATGTCATTAACTAATAACTTATTCTTTTTAGTCATTTCATCTTCTATTGCTACTTACAAATGCTTATTTACCAAACGTTTCAATAGTTTACAAATACATATTATCTACACGCATTTATATTTATTTATCATTAGTTTATAAGCAACTTGTGAAAAATGATTATAAGCACTTAAAAATAAGCTTAGCCAAACGAGCTCAAAATTATTGAGCAATTTTTTAATAGTAGAATTTTAGTAAAAAATATCATTGAAAAGCTGTCAAAATTTTTGGTCCTGTATTTTAGTAGTCAACTTTAGTTATTTTTAGGAAAATATTAGATTTTAATATATTTTTGAGAAAAAATAAAATCAAATAGATTTAACATAATGCAAAAGAAATTTTCTTTTTTTTTTTTTTTAAAGATTCAATTTTAAAGTTATGAGTTTTCAACATTTTTTTTACTTTAACTTTTATGTAAAAGCTCCTTATAAATTAGTTAAACAGATCAATTTTAGTTTTTAAACTCACAAAAAATATTTTTGAGTGTCTAAAAATTAAGCCAAACAAACTCTTACACTATCTACTTGCATAACAAGAACATTGTATTCATTTGGGAAGAGAAAATGAGTATGCTTCTATGCTATAAGGTTAAATATAGGAAAGTCTCAAAGTTTTACTAAAACTCTCAAAGTTTTACTAAAACTCTCAATTCAACTCAATTGTGAGTCTAAACGGGTGTTTGGTTTGGCTTTTTAAGCTAGTTAAGATACAATTTAAGTGACGCCATGTACCGGGCATCAGTTGGCTTGGTGTTACTTTAAAATCGGCACAAGCTAATTGTAGCAAGCGAGATAAATGAAGGTGAAATCCATCCTAAAAAAAAATTATTATATATGGAATACCACTCACTACTCTTGATGTAAGCCCATTCAATGGGAAGCCACTTTGCTAAAATGATATGTAGGAATTAAAAAGTGACCCCCTTAGAGATTCTAAGTGAGCTTCACCTATCTTGAAAGGTGGATTCTTGGCACCTAGAGGGGATAACGAGCTCTTAGCTGCAGACAACAAAAACGAGGGTGAAAAAACAAAAAAGGAAGAAGAAGAAGATATACAGCAAAAAGTCGATTGAGCGAATGACAGATAAAGTATCTCACGTGAAAAAAGTCTAGAAAAATGGCAAAAATGAGTTTGTAACGCATAAGACCAAATAAATTATGTTGCTTTGAAAAATGAAACAACCATCCTTGATCTTCGCCTACATTTAGGGAAAGAGGGATGAATTTGAAAAATAGCGGCTGTGTAATTAATGCTTTAATTTGCGATAACGAGGGCGTTGATTTTCAAAACCCCTTCAAGGACCTTTAGCGCACGTGAAACACTCCACATCCTCCGTTCATATGAGACACACGAAGTTGGAGACTTATTGTATTGGGCATGAAAGGCTCACTCTGTTGAGGCCTTTGTGCTAGACCCATTTGCCCAAAACCATCAATGATAACAAGAAGATAACCAAACGGCCCAATAAGATAGATACAACAGTAATAACCTTATCATAAATTAGAATCAGCGGATCCATTGCTAACATCTTGCGGAGGTCGGTGTTAATAAAGATTGAAGACAAAGTTTCTAGGAAGGGACATTATCACGAAGTGAGGGAAAACTCCATAAAAGGTCTCCCCAACCTCAACAATGGGATGGACAAGAAAACTTTAATACACCCTACTTATACGCACCAAAAAGCATTCGTATAAAACCCTTTAAGTGCAACCGGTGCCCATATTCCGAAAGGGATCGCCATACTCTGATTATGACCTTAAATGTGTGAACCTCCGGAGATCTACAATAGGCATAACTTCTTAAATTCGCGTAGAATTTATGGATTTAATATATATTTGTTATATATAATAAGTATTCTATTGTAATATTGGATACATCATCGTGGCTCACACACTCAAAAGGAAAAAAGTTCAGAGGGTGAAAAATGATATTTTAAAACATTTACAGGAGCGGAGTGCAATGTCGCCAATGAGCCCGTATTTATTGTCCATTCGTTCATATTTTCTGCGTCCCCTTGAAGGCCCTCAGGTCACTTCCGTTTTGAAGGAGGGAAAGACGATGTCGTTTTGCACATCTATGGCGTGCACTTCTCAGTCTCTCCCACTCTTCCGCAAACCTCTCAACGGCCGGAAAACTTTGAGCTCCCGCCGTTCTGCTTCTGCTGATGTTCCCGATTTCCTTTCCGCCGATTGGTACTTACTTTTTACCCTTTCTCTCTACATAAAGTGGATTGGACCCTTTTTTGATCCCGCGAAAAGCCACATATATATAAGTGTGTGTGTGCGTGTGCGCGTTATACAAATACGTGTGTATATATGTATGTGCCACGCATAGCGGATTTATATGTATAGGGTCACTCGTCCGGCAGCCATCCGGCCAAAACACATGCATTTATTTTGTGCCTTGGCGGAAAAGCAGGTGGCATATGGTAGAATTTTCTCTCTGTATATAGGGCGTTGCTGGCTGTGAGAAAGCATCAGACCCCTTTTTGATGTTTATCAAATTTACCGTTTCCCCTAGCTAAGTTTACATTTTCGCCAGTTCTATGACTCGGCTTGTTACCTCCAAGTTACGCGCGAGCACTTTACCGTGGCTACCATATATATATGTATGTATATATATATTTATTGGTTTGTGGATATATATTTATGCATAATATGCACTTACAAGCTCAGGGTCTGTGCACTAGTAAAAAAATTGAGGAACTTTAATAGTGGTTGTAGAGGAATCAAGGGAAAAAAAGAAAAAAGAAAGTGTGTTAATTTGTTGTGGTCAGCTTGTGTTTGATTATTGGCGGCTATCTACCAGGTATAGATACTGAGGGACTATGATTTTGCTACAGAAGAATATATAAGAAGGAGAAGAAGATATAGGGAGGAACACAAGAAGTTTAGTAATTCGCCACAAATTGTTTATGAAGTACGTGATGACCTGATACAAGATGACTGGAAAAGGCATATGAAAATATCCATGATATGATTGCTTTTTTTTGATAAAAATGTTCTGATCCTATTGTGTTGAAGATGCAGAATCTTTCTTTCGCTGTGTACTTCATTTGAATTATGTTGGTAACGTTTTGTCCTTGTTGGTTCAGTAAAAAGATTTGTGTTTTGTGTATAATTAAGTCAGTTTTGTGGAAGGTTTTTGATTCTTTTATAAGTATATCGGTTATCCACTACTGTCAACACTAGCTTAAGTATTTTGAGTCCATTAGTTGGACTCAGTGTGCCACACAGGCTAGCAGTGACAGACCAGGGGCGTCAAGATTTTAAATTTTAATTGTTAAATATGTGCTGCTATAAGAATTGTCATGTCATGAGTCAGCACAAGGAAACAGGTGACATTGCTGACAAAAGTCACAAAGGCAAAATGGAGCAAATAGTTCATGAACCCAAAGTGCTGAGGCGCAGCTTGCATGAAAAGAAAAGTTCCAGTGCATCTGGAGGAGTTTGTTACCAAATAAGCATATTCCACATGAAGGCAGTTACTACGTCCATCAACTATAAATGGAAGAAGTTAGGTAGAGGAAAGCATTGCATATTGTAAACACTTGTTCTCTGTTATTTTTCTTGAGGAGCTCCCAGTAGACTCGAATTACTGGCTTTTGTAAACCTTTCAATTCCTTCAAGCAATGAAATCATACTCCTCTGCCTTCTTCAATTAAGCAGTGTTTGAGCTCTGATTTAGTAGTCTGTACGACATGTCACCTTATAGACCGACTCTCTTCATACATTATTTTGTTTTAGCTTCCATGTTAGTCTTTTATCTTCTTAACTCTTGCTACTTATGGAAGCAACTGTATGCATATGTTACATATGGGCTTTGGACTCCTCTGAAACATACAAACAGGAATTTGGATTTTGTATCTGTAACTGAACAATGAGAATTTATCATTGGGCTTGGCAACTGAATTCTTATTGCAGCATCATTGATGTTTTACCATTAATAGGCTCTTTGCTTTGTTTTCTTTAGACGTATTCCTTCTATTCTGAAAAAGGAATTTCTTTACGCTGCAGGGTAGAGTCGCGCAAGAAAAAGCCATTTGGCCCAAGATTAAGTGTAAGCCCCTTACCAACTGAAGAATTTAACAGTGATCTCTACAAATTCGCTTTTGTATGGCCTATCCTTATTTTGCTCGTTTGTTATAGTTTAGCGCTGAAGAAGCAGTCCGACACCAGCTTGACGCGTTGAAATTTAATGATCAACCTCATGAAGATTATGGAATTGAAGTTATGTACAGGGTATATTCTGGCGTTGAACCTCGATGCCTTTGGCATAAACTTTCTAGCTACATAAAGTTCAAGGATTTGTGATATCCTTTGCTTCATTGTGATAGTTTGCTGGATTTGATCCTTTTGAAAGGTCAACCTATTTTGGGCGCTTCTTTGATTTGGGGCAGGTCAGTATGCATTAATTCCAGGATGCTCGTTCAGCATAGAAGAATATGCAATTGAAGCATCTATTGCCGGCTTAGGATAACTTCATGTTTGGCAAATATTGTCAGCAGAAGATGTTATAGAAGCTACAGTTTGCTTAAATAATGCTATAGAAGATGCTCTATTTACTAATCATTCTTCTATGTCGGTATTCTTTTATGCTTGCAGTTTGAACGGTTCAGACGGATTTTTCACCATTCGACATACAGAGTATTACTTGGTCACCAAGAAAGGAAGATTTTGAGCAGTCTGCATGTGAATGAGGTTGAATGACTTTGGAAAAGTACTATCATTAGATTTATGAAGTATCTTAGAGAGATTTACATGTTATGGCTCTCCTAACTAAAAGAATCTATGAAGCAGAACCGCTATAAGCAGAGGGTTTGGGTAAGAGGGGCTCGACCAGAGGAGGAAGAAATATTTCAGTTCACCATGGTTCAGGTTTAATTTATGGCTTGATTAGTGATCTCACTTCATGTTTTCTTCTTATGCTGTTCGTGTGAAGAACTCTTCCACTTTGGAAGTGCTATCACTGTGAGATTGTTACCGTACATAACGTAATTTGTGTCTTTAACACGTGAAAACATTAGTCCAGAGCTGTTGCATCTCCAATCAGTATTAAAGCTGTGCTCTGAACTTGTGAATAACAGTTTGCAATTCTATGTTAAGACAAAAAGAAGGCACTTGTTTCTTTTCTTTTCTTTTTTTCTTCTTCTTTTTTGGTTGGGTTGGGGGTGGGGGAGGGAGGTAATTTGCTTGGTATTCTGCATTGTGGCCTCCTTTTTTCTTGTGCTCTTTTGTCTTACAGAGCTCAAGGCTTTGAGTACTTACCCTGCTGTTTGCATTTGTGGATCTTTCAACATGGTATCATTTTTTCTAATTGGCAGAGGGTTGGTGGTTCTTGGGACGGATATTGGCTGACGGAGTCATTGCTTCATGATGGAGATAGTTTTTCCGGTGGTGTCGCTTACTGACTTATTAACAGACAGTGGACCTTTGTAAATATAACAGGCAGCTCAATATGGGCTACCCGGATAATCAGGTTGCACGTATATGTAATAGAAATTATAAATCTGTACAACTTATATGAATCATGGATTTGTACATTAAACTTCATAGGCATGATAAAAGTTACATGGTTGTAAATGATTCTTGCTTCATAGTTGACAGAGCTTGTTTCTTGTATTTCAGAAATTATGAATGAGAAAATTTCACCCTATTTTTCGGTCAAAATAATAGACCTTTCATTCATAGCAGGAGATACTTTAGCCCATTCCCATGGCTTCAAACACAAGGTACAGTACATCAAAGAGCTCTACCAGAAGTCAGCCCTCTGGTTTGGGGCAAGAATGCCTAATCTAACATTTTTCGCTAACCAAACCACCAAAGGACCAAGTAGTGAACAGTACAGAATCTTCTTATATAACTTCAAGATAATGTCCATGTAAAATCAGCCTTTGTTAGGCTTTTGATGACTAAAAATTGAAAAATCCCAATGTTTTCTTGTACAAAAAAACACTGAAAAGCTAATTTCTACCAAGAAATTTGAGTTCTCGAATTATGAAATCAAGAATCAAGGCACAATTAGGGCATGACCAATAAATAGAAAAAGTATCTCCTCAAAATCTTCATGACCCCAAGAAGCTGAAGCTTGCAGCTGTGTTATTTCTTAGCCTGAGGGTGAGTGATGGACTTCGTAACAACATAGCAGTCAGGTGGGGTAATATTTGTATAATAGTTGTGAATGGTATCTGTGATTTCAAACTCAAATTTCTTGTAGAAGTTGATGGCATCTTCATTATTTGTTTGCACATGTAAATAAATCTCACTAATGTTCTGCTTGGCACAGAGATCAAGCACATGAGTTAACAGCTTTGTCCCTGCATCAGTTCCAGCATCCTTATCAACCAACCATAAAAAAATTACGATCCATAAACAAGTTAACATAAAGCTTCAAATTAGTGGATTTCAACAACTATTCATCCACTCGATAATCCAGTCAAAGATCATTTTCATTCTTTGTGTAGAACCTATAGAAAAAGTTATTGCATAACATGTTGTCATGTTCCACAGGGAAATTAAAAAGAAATCTATGCTAAGAAGACCTAAGGTATCCTCAGCTGGAGGAAAATAAGAGAACAAGTAATCTTCATGCAAGCAAAGATGCAAATCTCGATTAGCTTAGTAAGAGATAGACCTTAATAACCACAGAGAGGGAAAAGAAAGAAAAAAAGCGAAAAAACATATAGGACAAGCTACTTCCGTTAACCAAGAATATCTCATTATGTGCACTTCTGTAAACAAGAGTTGAGCCATTTAGGAATAATATCCTTAGGTAATACAAGGGAGGGCTGATTGATAACTCACCAATGCCTAGACCGCGATATGGTGCCAAAACACCTAATGTCATGATGTATACACGAACTGCACCACCTTCCTTCTTCTCAAGCCGGCATGCAATGGCACCAACACAAATGTCACTGTAGTATGCTGGGTGGAGGAAGCATGGCAAAGTATAAGATATAGAATTATAACTCCACGGTGAACTTTTTTCCAGGTTATCTAGATCAGAACAAAACTGATATGTTTTTATTTTCTGTCCATTGAATTATCTTGTAGTTATTCACATACTGTTATAAAGATTTAAGAGTGTCATACGATGTTCTGGAGTTGGTCATTCATCAATTGTTTCACATTAAAATCCACTTAGAAATTTAAAATACTATGCACAGAATGTGAACAAAATTTTGAATTAAAAGACATTAGAAATAGCAGTATAGTCCTTTCATATAACTTCTAACAGGGCATCAAGAGAAATTGCTCAACTGAAACAAATAAGATAAAAGATACATAGAAGAAAAGAGGAAAGTTTGTTGCATATAAAGCCGGATAAGGTGCAGGAAAAGCTACAAATAGTTAGATATTGTACACCAGAATAAACATGGTAGTTACTGTCAGAAAAATGTCATTTTCAGTTTAATCAATATTTAAACTGTAGTGGTACAGACTAAAGAGAACTCTAACTAGAATAGTCATGACAATACAAGAGATTAAGGGTTCTAAAATGTGGCATACAATGCAATACTAACAATTATAAGGTTTTTATTACTTGAAACAGCCACATGAATATACTAAAAGGAGTAGAACACAGAATCTAGAAATATGGTAATTTAGCAGATAAAATTTACACCTAGATAGTAACTCAAAGCATGCAATCTGTTTCAAACATGTACCATATTACACTTGAAATTGCTGTTTCCCTGACCACTTCCACTTTCTATCACATGCATAGCTTCAAGTTGCATTAGACATACCATAGAAGCCCATTCAACGGAATTATCATTCAGTATTTTCTTTTTCAATAAGTTTCTTTATTCTCCTTATTGATTTAGCTAACTTCAAATGGCTTTTTAAAAAAGATCTGAACAAAAGGAGGGCTGACTAAAGAAACAAGTAATGCTGGTTTGAATTCCTCCTAGTAGCATCATGTAACTTAATCGATAGTTGGTTCAGATGCAAACTGAAGAAATCATCAAATTACTATGCTATTGTATATGCTCTCATTAGGAGTCATTCTTTAAGAAATAAAACTCCCAGGAAAGTGATAACTCCAGAAATGACGAGAATTGAATATCAAGACTACATGGGTTTCTTGATTGGCTAAAGATTGGTTTATGAAATGTAAGAATAGACTAGAGCCTTCATTAATTTCCTGTGTCCCACTCGATAATGGAATAGTTAAATTTTAAGTTCAAAGCATATGTATATATATTTGCAAAGTTCAGAGCATATGGATATATGAGTTAAATTTTAAGTGATAGTTGCAACAGAACATTTCATTGAAGATTGCAGACAGAACTTGAAACTTTACTTTCAGAAACTTCCACTGAAATCAATCAGAAAATATACTGATATAATTCACTTTCTGAAAGTGAATATTCTATCTGTAGTTCAAGAAATATCAATTTCAGTTGCAGAGCACAAATTACAGACGTATAACATCATTGCCACGATTTCCGAAGTACCTCAACCACAGAAGCCAGAGACAACACCAAATAGGAAAACAAGGAGTAACAAAACATATACATCCATTACGTGAGCAAAGAATAAAGAAAATCTTAAACAGAAACAGAAATATTAATTCAAGAAAAATATGCACTGAAAGAGCTAAATAGAAATCCACAAACCATTAAACGAATTATTTGCAACAAGTAAAGGGTTCTCTTAAAAAAAAATCCCTCATTTTGTTAACTTTCGACTTTATAATTTAAATAACACCCACAACAACCTCCACCATGGACTGAATTCATCCTAAATTTCAACCACTTGAGCTACTCCACAATCCCATTACAGGCAGTTCGGCGAAAAGCTTTTCGCACTTCAGCACAGAATTAAATACCACACAGACGTCTATAATCATAATGGCAAAGTCAGAAGTCAACCACCTAAAAAATACGAATAATGAGAAAAGCCAAAAAACAAAAAAAAAAAAAAAAAGAGGAAGAAAAAAACAACAAAACAAAGAAATAAAAAAAGAAAACAGAACAAAATAAAACAAAGATATGGAATAAACACATACAACAGTATAACAACAAAATTTGTGAAAACGGTGAGGATATAAATCTTGCCGCCAGCTATTAATATGCACACGTGTTAGAATTAATAAATGAACAAAACAAATGCTAGATTTTTAATAGCTTAAACTTTTAGAGGAGGCGAAACAATACGAACCCAGCTTGGTAAATTCGGAGGAGGCGAGAGCATCAGCGTAATATTTGTCGTTGTAGCGAACGGGGAAGAGAGCAGTGTTGAGCTTCTTGAGCTGCATCAAGTTCTTGTCTCTCACCCCATCTAATGATATCGACGCTTCTCTCCCTCCTACCCCCATTTTCTCTCCTTTTTTTTTTTTCCTTCTTCTTTTTTTTTTCCTTTTTTTTTTTGGATTAATTTTGATTATTGTAATACAGAATGTATTTGGTTTGGAGGAAAGAGAGAGAATGAGAGATTTTGCTTCTTTAGCAGGAAGAGAGTCAGTAGGTTTTTGGGTTGGGGGTAGAAGAAGGATGGAGATGGTCTCGACGTCACGACGTCGTTTTGTATTGTTTACTTAATGGGTCTGGTCGCGTAAAGCGGCCATGTTATTTGTGTCGCATTGAGCCCAGACTATTGCAGCGAATTGTTGGAAAGGCCCACAAGCACCCAGGGATTTGGCTGATAGCATTTGGTTTTTAGCTATTAGTTATTAGTTGATTGATAGTCAATTAATTAGCTGATTGAATAAAATGTGTTAAAATATATTCGGTAAAATTAGCAGATCAATGTAAAATAATACAAAAAGATATTAATATTATGTTATTATTATTATTATTATGATAATTGTAATTATTATTACTATTATGGGAATAAGGTAATATATTTTATAATTAGATATTTATTTTATGATCATATTTTTAATGTTAAAATATAGTTAAATTTTTGATAAAATATCTGTATCAATAATATAAAAATTAATTTTAATAGATCCAAAATTATTTTGTCCAGAAAAGGACTAATAAAACTTATACTTTTTAGTAATATTGATTATATAGAATTTAAAATTTATATATATATATATTTATATTTATTATATTGCCAAACAAAAGGTAAAAATATAAAGAGAAATATTGGAGAAAGAATAGAATTGCCAAAGAAATAAAGAAATGGTAGAATTGCCAGGAAAAAACCATGAAAAGGTAAAAGCTATTTGAAAAGCTAAAATTTTTAGCTTTTGATAAACGCTAGTTGAAAGCTAAAAGTTACCTGAAAAGATACTTGAAACGTTAGTTTATTGAACAATAATAATTTAGAAAAATAGTATTTTGATCAGTTAAAGTGCTAAAAGCTATTTGAAAAATTGTTGTCAAACACAACCTATATGTTTGGTAAATTTTTGTAAATAAATAAAAGTAACTTATAATTGAGGAAAAAGAAAAAGTAGCATGTTTCTTATATTGTTTTTTCTACCGACTCATAAGCAACTAAGTTTGACTAGAGGATGTTTGGTTTAGCATTTACTTTGGTAAAACTTACTTAAAAATCAATTTAAACTAGCAGATATGTATTTTTTTAATAAAAAGCATTTTTTTAAGTAGTTTTAAGCAAAAAAGAAAAAGCTTCCCAGACCCAAAATTTTTGCTGTTTATGACTTTAAATCACATTGAAGACCTTTATTCAAAGCAATTATAGGATGTATGCATATTACAGGCCATCCATTGTAATTAATATTTAGTTTGAACGATAAAGCTTTTCTATTCGTTTTTATAACCTTTTGATTTTTGCTTGATGTCTTGTAACTTTGGTTTAGACAACCACTAAAAAAATTGTTAAATCAAGGCAAAGAAAATTGTCTTGTGCATATAGTAAAACTAGGGAACGATACAAACTGCAATTCTATATCCTAGCCATTTGTGAGATTGAAATTTAAGTTGAGAGATTCAATTGTCTTCTGCAATCTGCACATTTTTTCTCCATCCTATGTCGTGAGAATATATATATATATATATAAACTAATTTGAAGAAAAAAAACAAGATCGGGGACTTTTTTTTATAATTAACCAATAAAAAAAATGGTGTCTATGTTTGAGGATTGATATTTTTATATAGAATGCGTATAAGAATTTCTGATTAATGCATCACACCACATTTGGTAGGTCTCATTCTTTAAATTTTTTTAACTTTTTGATGTTACATTCCTAGTTTGCTTGTTTTGGCATTTCTAATTCATTTTTTGCAAATTCAGTAAATTTTAAAATGTATTGTGAAGGCTGGAGTATGTTTGCAGCCCTTGATATTCTATTGGTAGACATGTATAATTTGGAACTCCTGCTTGCGTGGAGAAGCCATTTTACGGGTTTTTAGTTCATATAGTGACTTTTCATTCTTTGGAATCATCAAAATTTTTTTAGAAATTTTTTCAAGAAATATTATATTGTTGTTGTTGCTTTAAGCTTAATATTTTGGGAATTTTAAGTAATTTGTCAAAAATGCCACTAATTCAAATAGATAAAAGTTAGTTTTGATTATGTCGTAGTCTACGTAAATGCATAGTATATGTATAGTATGTGATGCGTGCAAATTGTGTGTTTTTGACCATGTATGTCATGTGTGTGTATAGTGTGTGCAATGTGTGTGTTTGACCATGTACGTGTAGTGTGTTGAATGCATGTAGTACATATAGTGCATTGTGCTATGTGCTTATGTGTGTTGATCGTGTGTGTATTAGTGTGTTTTTTTTTTAGGCTAAGCCAGGACTACAGGGAGACTAGTTTATCAGAAGAAACTCTTATCAGATCTTCCCCAAGAAGGCTTCATAGTCGTTGGGGTGCTTTCTCAATGTAATGAGTTTCCAGTGGTAATTGTATCGCATAGTTAGCCATTCAGTTCACACTTCTATTCGCCTCTCTGTAAATATGATTGAGGGAGTAACTTGACTTTGTTGCGAGAATCCTCTTGCTTTCTTCGATGACCATATAATGTGTACTTTATGTGTGTGCGCTGCTTGGCTACGTGTATGTGAAAGAGAATAAAATATTAGAAAGAAAATCATTTTTGTTTGTGAAAAGATAGGTATTTTTAACTTTTTATTGTATCAAAACATTCTATCACATTGGAAAGCAATGACTTATTTGGGATTGTTTTTTTAAAAACAGGTTTTTGCTTTTTTTAAATAGAAAAACAAAAATTTTATTTTACTAGGTATTTTAGTGTTGTCCTTAAAAAATAGTTCTAGAAAACTGTACTAAAAAAAATAAATAAACAAAAACATCTAAAAGATGTTTTTTTTATAGTGCTTTTTTGTTCCTTTTTCTATTAAAAAAATGAAAATAAGGAGAACAGTTTTTTTTTTTGAAATTAATGACCATATTGTAATATTATTGTGAAACATATCCAAAATCAAAATCTTATCCATTTGAAACCCGCCATCTTTTTTTCTCTTCTTGAGCCTTTTCTTTTTGTCTCTTATCATCCAGTAACACTCGTAAACTTGAGATATTATATAGTCCTTTTAAATTTAGTTATGCTCACAATCCTTCCGCGATCTATATGTGTATGAGCGTGTGCGCATGACCAAAATCTCGTGCTTCCGTTGCAATAACTATATTAATTTATGGGAGAAGTTGTTCTCATGGATCACATATAAACTCAAATACATTGTTTTGCCTAAACCAAATATCACAACCCATGATTGGTTATATTGTTTAATTAGAAATTGATTTTTTGAATAGCATAGCAGTTATTTATTAATTTGAAAACAAGGTTATTCGATTGTCACGCTCAAATAAGGTTAATTGTTATATTCTGTAATGAAATTAGATTTAGTTTTAGCTAAGACCAATAATTTTTTTTTCTTTTCAAATTTAAGTTTTAGACTTTGCTACGTAAGTTATGTAAGTAATATCTCTGTTACTTCAATTGAAAAAAAAATAATTAAAAATACATGCAACCAAATGGCAAATACGGTTCTTTTTTGTTTTGTACTTAAAAATTATTTTCAGAACACACTTTTTCAAATAAAAGGAAAAGGAAAACAAGGGTGTGGGTCGACAAATACAATCCCACGTGGTACACGCTCAACCACCTCGTGTCGTGCATCTCAAAAGAGTCCACAGCTTAAGACACCAAAACAAGAAAAGGCAAAGAGTTTCAGACAGAGAGCAAACATCCATTGACCAATCGATCGTTTGGAAAAATGAAGGCAGCAAAGGCAGTGGTGGTGGGTGGGAGCATAGCAGGAATATCATCCGCTCACGCGCTTCTTTCGGCAGGCTGGGACGTTGTGGTGCTGGAGAAAGCATGCTCACCCCCAACTGGAAGCCCCACTGGTGCTGGACTTGGTCTCGACCCTTTGTCTCAGAAGCTTATAAGCTCCTGGCTTCCACGGCCCAACCTCTTGCAAAATGCTACCTTGCCATTAACCGTTGAACAAGTACGCAAAACTCTTGTCAAATTTAATACTGTAGAATATTTACTCGTATCAGAACTTTTAAATCAAGCGATCACTTATTATATAAACGTGAGTATAGTAGTCTTGTCACTATCATTTCGTCAAAACGGTCATGTGGCCCGTAGGGAGGCATTAAACTAGTTAAATGCATTTGCACATTAAAGTTTACTCATTGCCATTATCTTTCTTTGCTAAGACGCGGTAATGTTCGGGTCCGTGTGTAGCTTAAACGGTTGATACTATTCTTTTAACAGTGAGATGTTGGGATTAATTCTCGAGGGTCGGGGTTTTTTCCAAAAAAAAAAAAAGAAAGAAAGAAAGAAAACCGCATTGTCCTAATTGTCTAACAAATGCGTGCGTTTAAATGAACCCAATGCGTGTTTTCTTAAACTTGCCGAGGTAGGCTTCTGATTTATGAATTCTTGTTCTAATAAGCCCAGACTACAATTAAACTAGGTATAAAAGAATGTAAGCCTAGAGGCTGTAATACTTCTTTCTAGATCAATAAGAAACGTGAAGAAAAAGAGGGAGTAATGCATCTTGGTCTACTGTTAGGAGTTTGATGAAAGAGTAGAAGAGAGAAATATCAGATGGAAAAGTAAAGAAGAGAAATTTTGGATCTGTCTTGTGTGGAACTGATCTATTCTCCTAGAAATTTTTGAAAAATGCGTGTTATTAATGGAAGATCCTTTTTTTTTTTTTTTTTGTGGGAAAATACTCCTTCAGATTACCTTTGATTTGATAATTATATATAGCACTATAGTAGCAATTTCAAGTCTCACAAGTAATTTGACTTGAAATGTAATCCAGTGTCATATGTAGCCATTCTGAAGATCTTCCTAATACATGAGGAAAGAGAAACGGGTAATGCGAATTGCTAAAATTTGGTGCATCCTAGGACTAACTTGTATTGACCTCAAAATCACACTCAAAAAGATTTCTTCTTGCTCTTTGTGATTGTAGAACCAAGTAATAGATGCGGAAAAGAAAGTTAGCAGCACACTGACAAGGGATGAGAGCTTCAACTTTAGAGCCGCATACTGGGCAGATCTCCACAAAATTTTATACGACGCACTACCTCGAGATATTGTTCTATGGGGCCATGTCTTCCTTTCCTTTTCAATTTCTGGTGATAAAACACATGTTGATGTTAAAACCAAAGTTCTTGAAACTGGTGAAGTAATTGAGATATGGGCCATTTGCTTGTAGCAGCTGATGGCTGTCACTCTGCAATCCGCCAGATTTTCCTTCCTGAACTTAAGCTGAGGTATGGATAAGAGCCTTTTCATATAATTTTTCCCTAAAGACTTAATTGAAAATGATTCCTTGGTGCTTTTAGTAATGTAGATTCTTTGGCAGATATTCAGGTTACTGTGCATGGAGAGGGGTTCTAGATTTTTCAGAAAATGAGAAATCGGAAGCCGTTATGGGCCTGAAGAAGGCATACCCTGATCTTGGGAGATGCCTATACATGGGACTTGAGCTCTGGAATGCACTGTGGATTGTGTGAGCTGTTGAACAAAAGGATCAATTGGATTTGGTATGTTAATCAACCTGAGCCGACACTCGAGGTAATTTCCTTTCTCATGTTATGTCACTTACGGATCAGCATAAAGCTAGCTGAAAGCAGAACATATCTCCGTGTGCCACCTCACGCATCGTGTAGCTGAGCAGCAAGTAGTTTTGAAGCATTTGTATGAAAACTTAACACAGCATTTCCATAACCAATGCCGTTTTTGATGATTGGACTCAGGGAAACTCAGTGACCATGAAAGTTAGCAGTGAAATGATTGAGAAAATGCAGGAAGAAGCTGACAAGGTTTGGGTCCCTGAACTAGTGAGAATTGTAAGAGAAACACCGTCACCTTTCGTAAATGTTATCTATGACAGTGATCCTTTAGAAAGACTTTTCTGGGATAATGTCGTTTTAATCGGAGATGCAGCTCATCCGACGACTCCTCATGGATTAAGAAGCACAAACATGTCAATACTGGACGCTGCGGTTCTAGGGAAATGCCTTGAGAAGTGGGGAGTTGGGAATCTAACTTCAGCTCTTGAGGAATATCAATCCATTCGGCTACCAGTCGTGTCGAAACAAGTTTTACATTCAAGAGGATTAGGGCGCATCAAACAGGGGCTTGCGCTTCCTGGTCGTGAACCTTTTGATCCTACAACTGCAAATCCAGAAGATTATTATGCAGAGCTTCAGCAGAAGAATATGCCTTTCTTTGCTCATACTCCTCCAATATTACTGTAAACGAGTACATTGCCTATTCGTATACATTGCTACCAGACAATGTGGAAGATGCCTGCCTTGTTTAATACTTGAAATGCAAAGTATTCTGTTGTTGCTTCTTTAATTTTTTATTTACTTTTTGATGGTTGATTATAATTTTTTTAATTATTGATAAAAATATTTAAAAAGCAAATTAATTTTTTATTTTTAACGTCGTTATTCTATATTTTATAATTGTTTAGATTAAAAAATATATTCTCAAT
Organism: Cordia subcordata; assembly: GCA_028554755.1. Taxonomy (NCBI): domain Eukaryota; kingdom Viridiplantae; phylum Streptophyta; class Magnoliopsida; order Boraginales; family Cordiaceae; genus Cordia; species Cordia subcordata. The sequence goes on along the minus strand of JAPTOF010000001.1, from coordinate 10,089,973 downwards.
ATATTGATAATTTTTTTGCTTATAAAATAGATCTATTTTTAATTATATAAACATTTAAATTATACAAAAAAGAAAGAAATGCAACACTTGCGGAATCTTATCTATGCAGTCATTAGTCTTTATCTTTATACACTAGTTGCACGGATTAGTACGTATTGTGAACCATGCAATTTTAGTTTAAATATATTAGTAAATAAAATTTTGATTACAAAAATTATAAAATGTAATAGATTAATTTATAATATCAATGAATTTAAGACTCATATAGATTGAATTATATAAAATTTTAATTTACATTTTTTTTTTGAATGCAAGCATAGGTAGTGAACAATAAAAGCTTGTTGTATACAAAGTAGGCTTGGGTGTACATGTGACAGGTTAACGTGCAATTGAATTTTGCCAAGAAGAAAACTTGAGGCTTGTGGTAACAACTTTAATATATAGTAGAGATATTAAAATGGTTCTTGTTTGTGAAAACCACAAGTTCACGGTATCATGAAGCTCGTAGGATTGTTCAGCTTTTGTGGTTGCTTTTTATGCAAGATGGCACTACACTTTTCTGTTAAATTCACCAACTCAAACTCTCATAGTTTGCTCTTCTTGGATAGGATCTCTTTCAAGAATCTAACATAACTTGGCATTTGTTCAAATGCATCAGCAAAAAAAACGTTAATATGCAGCTTCTTAAAGACTTCAAAAAATTTACAAAACTACTTATCTAATTGCTGATTCTTGAGTCTTTGAGGGAATGTAATTGGAGTCAGAACTTTCTTTTTGTATCCCCTCAGTTAGAACTTTCTTTTTGTATCCCCTCTTCTTTTTGCTTTGTAACCTCTTTCGCATCTTCGGCTCCTTCCTCGTCATGAATCTCTTTTGATGCATTTTTTTTCTTGGCTTCCTTGAGCTCTCGTCCATTCCTCAGGCTAATTGCATGTGCTTGCTCCTTTGGATTGACTTTTGGATTGCTTGACAATGTACCCTTTGCTTTTTCATTCAATAAGTATGCAATTTGTCTAACTTGTACTTCCAAATTCCTAATAGAATCTGCCTGATTTTGTAATGCCGTGTCAGTCCTTACCATCAATTGAGAAGTCGCCATGCCCAACTGAGCTAAGGCATCTTCCAATGAAACTTTGTTTTCAAGTGAAGAAGTATTGTTTAAAATATGTGGTTGCATGTGTTGAGGCATAGGTGGTGGTTTCACATTGTTATCATTATTCCATGCAAAGTTGGGATGATTCCTCCATTCTGGATTGTAAGTTTTGAAATACGGATTGTTTTGTTGTTGAAAGTTCGCGACAAACTTTGCTTGTTCATGTGGTGCTTGCCTAATTGAAGTCCCAACATGGCACTCCATACTATTATGACTTCCGCCACATAATTCACACCTTGTGATTGGAGTTTGAATTGCATTGACAGTGAGAAAATCCATCTTCTTGGACAAAACCTCCATGTGAGCTTGTAAAGCAGTAAGGGCATCAACTTCTTGTACTTCTACAACTCGTTTTGTGGTTGTCCTCTCTGATGGCCATTGATAATTGTTGGCTGCCATCTTCTCTAATAGTTCATAAGCTTCATTATAGGTTTTACTCATGAGCACACCTCCAGCAGCAACATCGACCCATGTACGTGTACTGCGGCCCAAACCATTATAAAAAATTTGTACTTGCAACCATGTTGGCAACCCATTGTGCGGACACTTTCTGATTAAGTCCTTGTAGCGCTCCCATGCTTCAGACAATGATTCACCTTCAAATTGGTAGAAAGTAATGATATCATTCCTCATCTTTGCAGTCTTTGCTGGTGGAAAGAACTTACCCAAAAATTTCTGAGCCAATTCATCCCATGTAGTGATGCTCCTCACTGGTAATGAGTTCAACCACTGCTTAGCCTTGTCTCGTAAAGAAAACGGAAATAACCTTAGTCTAATGGTGTCATCACTAGCACTATTGTACTTGAATGTATCACAAATCTCCAAAAAGTTCACAATGTGGGTAATCGGATCATCATTCACCAAGCCTCCAAATTGCACCGAAGTCTGAATCATCTGAATAAGAGCAGACTTGATCTCAAAATTGTTAGCTTGGATTACTGGCCTCCTTATACTCGATGCAATGCTGTCGAGAGAAGGTATTGCATATTCCTTCAGCATACGTGCATTATTTGCTCCTTCATTTTGTCCAGCCATCCCTTTTGCTTCTTCCTTAATTGTCATCATGCACAAATACAAGAACTTGAACCCTTGGTTACAAAATTTAAATTAACTAAAAAGAAATGTTCAAATTAGTCAACAAGACAAGCTTGGTATTAATATTGACAAAAAGAACAACCCTTGACAACAATGCTAAAAACTTGTTGTGGGAAACCGCAAGTGCACAATATCGTGACAAATAATAAATTGATGTATAGAGTATTATTTACATGAGGATTGTGTTGTCAAGTACTGAAATTAGCAAATCCTAAAACTATTAGAACAATCGAAAGAAAAATTAACTAAATTAATAAAGGAAATCTTAACTAAAATAAATAACTAAATCTCTAACTAATTAATAAAACTCACAAGAAAATAACTAATAATAAATTAATGAAAGAAAAACAAATAAAAACTAAATTTAACAAACTCATAGAAATTTGCAAAATGGAGACGACTACGGCCTGTGAACACCTAAGATACCTACTAAATATTTTATTTAGTAACTAGATTCTTTTAATTAACTAATTATCTTTCTTGAGCATGATTAATCCTACACTCACAAGTCTCTCGATTATATCTCTATGCAAAAACTACCTATAAGTGTGCCTAAAGTTTAGGAATCTTCAAACATGGCTATGCTAACTTTGTTCATATCTCTATGTAACAAATAATCAACATCAACTCATAAATTAAATCATCTTAACATGTAATTAAAATCAACTCTATTGTTGACCAATCAAAAGATAACATTAAGCGCGATATGAATTGGTATAAATTAAATCAATAGCATAAAATATTAAGCCTAATATACAACCTAAAATAAAATAATCAGATGGAAATCAAAGATTTATCATAGTCTGTGTACTACGGAAAATTTAGCTCATTTTTAAGAACATAAATCCTAGAGAACAAAATTGAAACATATTAAAATAATAAAAATTAGAACTAAAAAGTAAAACTAAAACTGAAATACAAATTAAAATATGAAATTAAAATTCAAAACTAATATAAAAACCTAAAACAAGAATTCAAAGTCTAAAATAATGATTTAACATTAAAATTGAGATTGTAAATCTGAAAAAGTAAACATAAACTAAATTTCAATCTAAAATAAATTCTAACAAAAAATTAAAAAGTTAAGAAACTGACTCAAATTATCTTTGAATTAAGAGCTGAAAAGAAGCTGATGAAGAACGAGACCGTTCCTGTTTTACTTCTTGCGTCGTCCCAAGGTCTTCAACAGACCTCCTAATTCTCCCGCTCGTTCTCAACCGCTTCTCCAAGTAAGAAGCACGCATTACATTACGCAGATATATACTATGCTGCATGTTACACCGCCTTAGACTTGTTGACTTTTCCTTTTTGTTTGTCTTTTGTTTTCTTTTTTCTTTTCTTTTTTTTAACTTCCAGTTGTGGACCCACCAAAGTCTTTACAAATTTACAATTTGCACTTATAAGTCTCCTCTTCGGTAACAAAGATCGCAAGCAGCCCCCACATACAAGATCAACTTTTCAATTTCCAATCCAAAACCTTTCATTGCAATTTTAATCACTTTAACGTTAAAATTGGTTCGAGTTCCGAGCATAAAAGTTGTAAATCTCCTCTTAAGCTTTCTATAGACATCTTAAATAATTTTATTCTGGGATTTGGGCGAGAAATTATGGCCAAAAAACTGAACCTGCTCAATTTTCTCCAAAAAAGAGAAAAAAAAAAGATTTCTTTCTATTCTACCTAAAAAATAATAGAAAAATTTCATGTAGAATTTATTCCAATAAAATTCAATCAACCACAAAATTAAAGTTTGTGAGCTACAAAATCAAATTAGAAAGTTAAGCTCATCATCTCTCAACCATTTTAAATTTTTTAAAAGAATTATTGTGTTATTCCTCATTTACTACTCCCCCCCCCCCCACCCCCCACTAGCACCACCATTAAAGAGAGTGTTTATTCATTTTTTAGTTTAATACTTGAGAGTGTTTATTCATTTTTAAATTAATAGTTTTCTTTTGATGGCAAAGTACATTTCGGCAATGAAGCAAATTCGATTACATTTTGTATAAAACATGGATTACACTCAACGTTTCGCACTGAATCACTTTTACATATGTTCTAAACATAACTAACTGTTTCTATATGTAGGCTGCACATACTTCGCATAAATATTTGAATATTTTATGTTCCTTTACAATAACAAATGAAAGTTATAAAAGATTGACTTAGGCATCAGACCAGGTGATCTCCATCTTGCCCCAGTTATCCTCTGGCACACCTAAGGCTTCCTACACAACTTTAGATGCATCAACAATGTTATTTCTTGTAAGGGAGCGTATCATAGCGTATTTCATGTAAGGGAGCGTGATTTGGTTTGGATTTGATTAGGGTTTGGGCAGTAGTTGGAATTATTTCTTGTAAAACTGATAAATTTGGGTTTAAATTTCATAAGAGACGAGAAATTAAGTTTAAGGTGGGGGTTAATAACTGAAAAGGAAAAAAAGAAGAAAGAGAAAAAAGACATGATTTTAGTTAATTCATAAGGCCGTGACGGTAACGTCGAGATAGGATAGGTGTCATGGTATGTTAGACGAATTTCAGTTGTCCAAGTAACCTTATGACCGGAGCAAATTGCAGCATTTGTAGATGTTACAAACTTACAATGCCATTGATTAGTATTTTGGTATTTTGCCTGCCAAATATATTGTTGGGGACGAGGGATGCACGCGAACACACACAGATTAAATTTGGTGAAAATATTTTTAACGTGATTTGATTATAATTAATAGTCCGTATTGTTTTCTTATTTTTTTTTTTAAATTGGCCTATGTTATTTTAAAATATTTAAATTAGTTTCAAATATCCCATAAATATAAAAACTTTAGGCCTTATTATTTAGAAGCATTCATATTAGTTCTTAAAGTTTAACAATGGTAATCGAAGTAGTCCCTTTTTTTGGGTCCAAACTAATTCCCATTATTTAAAAAAAAATTCATATTAATTTTTAATATTATCAAATATAAAAACACATAACACCCGTCGCATTGCACACGTCAACATACTAGATATTATACAATATGATCTCTAATTGAACAGTTGCACTCCTTCGCATCATAGGATTGGTCTATACATTCAACACTTAATAGAGGCAATGGAGGCGAAACAACCCAAATTGCAGGCTAACCCCTCCCAAGCCAACATAGCGAGAGAGGCTGCCATGGAGACAACTTGTTTTAAGAAGACAACACAAATAATATCTATCATCCTGATTGCTGCATCGAAGAGGCATCTACAAATAACTTGAAACCCTTTTACGAATTATAACGGACGCAAAAGTAACTTGGAAACTTTTCTTACGAATACAGAATAAGCATGCCATAGGTCATCAAAGTTGTGGCCTAATTTCAATGTAGTCATTATTGTCTTAAAATATTTGTGCTAATTCTAAATATTTTATAAATTTATTCAAATAAATTTCTAACACAACAAAGAATGAGTAAAAGAATATAAATTTATTTAAATGAGTCTGTAGAGTTTGGTGATTTACAAAAATTCTTGAAATAATGAAGATTGCTTTGGACATGTTTTATGAAATATTAATAACTAATTAAAATATTTTAAAACAAAAAAATTAATTTAAAAATATAACAAAATTAAAAAGTTTTGAATAATAAATCCACCACAGAACATACAAGGTGGCTACTTGACAAAAACAAAATGCAGGCGGACAACCACAACCACACATGCTACCCACTCTATCCCCTCGTTTTCTCTTTCTTTTTTTGTTGTTTATATTTCCAATTATATAAATATATAATATAACAATTATAACCATGAAAATTAGGGTCAATTTGGATTGGCTTTAAAAATAGAAAAACACTCTTTTTCTTTAAAAAATACATATTTTTTTATAATTTAGTTAGATTTTCAAATATAACCTAATCTCGCTTTGAGAATGCGTCTGCCGCGCTCCAAAAATTCGGGGCGCACTCTTAGAACAAAGATCTCATTACTAGAACGAGACCCGCGGTCCTAGAATGCGTCAACCCTTCCAGAATGAGAACCGCATTTCCAAAACACGCCTAGGCTTTTTCCTAGCTTCCGTAGAGATTCTCTAGCTAAAGTGACTTGCGTATCCATGTAATTGCACAACAATGTTGTATCTACTGGACTCGGTCTAGTGTCCATAATGAATCCTAAGATAAAAAACTTTCAGCTAATAATAATAATAATAATAATTTCATGTAATGGCACATCAATGTCGCATATGCAATTGCATTTGTAGAGCGTGTCCCGCTTTTCTAGTGCGCTCCATTTTTTAATTTTGAATTATTTTGTATTACTTTGCAGTAGTGCATTTTCGTAGGGTGGGGCGCGTTTTGGGAGAGATTGTCTTAGCTATTATTAGTAATGCTATTTATTTAGGGTTTATTATTTTAGTATTATTATTATTATTGTTGTTGTTGTGTTGTTACTGTTTTTTAGTATTATTATTATTATTAGTAGTAGTAGTAATAGTTGAAAGTCTTTTTATTTTAGGATTCATTATGGACACTAAACTGAGTCCTGTATGACATTGTTGTGTTATTACATGGAAACGCACATCATTTTGGCTAGATAATCTCTGCCAATGCTGGGAAAAAGCCTAGGCGCATTCTTGAAACGCTGTCCTCGTTCTAGAAAGGCAAATGTGTTCCGAAAAGACGAATGTGTTCCAAGAATGCGGGTCTCGTTCTGGGAACGAGGTCCTTGTTCTAGAAGCGCTCCCCGCATTTTCAGAGCACGACAGGCACATTCTCGAAGTGAGATTGGATTATATTTAAAAATCAATCTAAAAATAAATTATTTTTGCAAAGATTGTCTAAAATTGGATCAAAAAATTCCCATAATTGGTCCTTTTGCTAGCTTCATCTCTTTTTTTAAAAAATTAAATTTTTGCCTGTGAAGTCACATTAAAAATAAATACGGTCTCTATCTCTATTTTCAATGCATTAGGTGACAAAAGATATATAATGAGTTCACATCTAGTTGAAAATAAAGATAGTCTCTGTCCTCAAAGTGTTAGTGACAAAAGATACATAATGGATCCACCAATACTCCCAATGCAGTAAGTCTGCATTTAGTGGAATTTCTATCTAGCCACATCGACGATGTGCAAAAAGCGAGGTTTAGGTGCATAATACCCTAACCAAATTATATTCAGCTCCAAGCTAAGCTTAGGTGCCTGTTCTCTAATTATTTACCAAACAAAATCAGACAGTTTGGTGGCACCATCACCAGTTTTCGAAGAGATAATGTCAAAAAATTGAGTTCCGGGGAAAGCCTACTCCAGTCGCTGACACCAAAGCAGCCCACTTCTGGGTGCAATTTACCTCCAATCTCAATTAGTGCCTCCTTACCAAGCACAAATCCCTAGAAAAATCATCATTATGAGGTTTAATAAATACAATAAAGTAGGTACAGTACTAGATATCCTGTTTTGTTGCAAATAATTTCTTAAAGGTGTTTGACCACTTGAGGTTTTTTATTTTAATCCCTTTCTCTCAACTTAATTTCTCATTCTTCATAGGACTTGAATCCAAAGTCTCACTCATAAAAAAATAATTTCAACTAGTTAAACTATTCCATAATCTCTAGCGAATTATATAAGCGGTTACCAAATACTCTAATATATGAACAGGTACAAAACTTTAAATATCTTTGATAATTGATCTCACTCTCCAAATTATATTGTAAATGAATTTCTCTTCCATTAGAAGTGATTTTTTTTGCAAGAGGTGTATTCTCTAAGCAATTTTTGTTAATCTGAAATATATTGTTAGTAATCTACGATGACATACATAGTGACGAAAACCTAACGATGGTTGCTACTTGCGTCTCTGTTTTCCCTTTTGAAGCCCTCATTAAGTTGACGAGACTTCGGACCGGTACTTTGGTTTAGTTTGCTTTGGATTATACAGTGACCATTCTGATTATTTACAAGAAAAATTACCATACATATTATTGGATAAAATGCACTTTACTCTCTCATAATTTGTGTAATTAGTTGATTATTTTTTTTTAATTTACCACATTACCCCTTGTGTTTTTCAAAAAGTGGCATATAACACTCTCATGGTTTATTTTATTAGTTGATTACGTCTTTTTGTTTGTTTATTTAATTGATTACCCTTTTTGTTTTTAAAATTTACCACAGTACTCTCTCTACTTTTCAAAATGTAGCACAATCTCGTCCTTTTTCTATTATCATATGAACATTGCTAGCTAAAAATAATAGTATTTTTGCAAAAAGATATAGTAAATTATAAGTTTTAATGCTCATATATATACATATATATATATATACACATACATACATACATATATATATATATATATTTATCTCTCTCTGTGTGTGTAAGGCAGAATAAGTTAATTTTGATAAAAATGCTAAAGTAGGAAATTATGTGTGACTTTTTGAAAAGTATAGAGAGTAATGTGATAAGTTTTAAAGTATAATAAATAATTAGTTAATTTAACAAACCATGAAAGAGGAATGTGCACTTTACCCTATATCATTTTGTACGATTTTTCTTATTTAGTTAATTTGAGAAATGCAACATCACAGAAATTAAAAGACTTCAGATCAAAAAGGTTTGGATACATGAAGATAAGATTAAAAAAAGCAAAAAAGAAAAAAAAGAAAGACATTCTGTGCTAGTTGGGGAACCATTCAATTGAATTAAGATCGTAGAGGGATGAAATATTTCTAAAATAATCAGTGAATAATTGTCTTTGGCTTAGTTTCCATTAACTTTAAGAAAGAAAAAAGTATACTAATGAGCAACGGTGTAAATCATTTCGTTGAATTTAATAAACAAAAGAAGGAAAAAAAAGAAAAGAAAAGAAAAGAAAACCACTGTGAATGCTATTGTCCTGTCGAGTCCTAAGGGGGAAACACGTGTTGGGGCAGCCCGTCTTTGCTGATAAAAAATATGCTAAAGTTGAAGATTATATTGATAGAGAAGTTTCCAAAGTGCTTCCCCCAACATCGCCACTGACATCCACCAAGAGGAAAAAACGTGTTTTGGATTTAAACATTTTTGTAATATTATAATTTTTAAAATAAATAAAAAAATATTAAATTATTTATACAATTATAAGAAAATAATTTAAATAACTAATTATATGGAGCATGCCTCCAAACTTGTAAAATATGATCATTTTAAAGCCGGAGTTTAACAGAATTTGTCATTTTGAATGGTAAACCCTTTGATTTTATGTAATTACATTTATATTTATATATGGGCCTTATGAAAAATGAAAGTTTATTACATACAATATAAAAGAAAAATCTATTGATGCAATCACCATATGTCTATATCATGGCCAGGTGTAAAGAGTGTAACAATTATGTAAGTGAAATCAAGAGAGGTCTATTGAAAAAAAAAAAAGGAAAAAAAAAAGAAATCTAGGGGGTAGTTAATATGCATTTGTTAGTTTACCATGTTTTATCAGTGCATGGCATGTGAAAGCAACTTTGAGTGCATGGTGAATGGGGTACGGTCTCATGTCTTCAACTTTTCTATGTTTTATTTAGGACAAATTTATAAAAAAAAATATTATTTTAGTTTTTATTATTTCAAAAGTAATTTATTTAGTTTTTATTATTTGTAAAAAAGTATCAACTTGATCTTTATTGTTCCAAAAGTAACTTATTTGGTCTCTAATATTTACAAAAATTGTTAACTTGATTCCCATTTTATCATTCAAAAGTGCCCATATGATCAAAAGTCTAAAACATGACTAATTAACGGGGATGGAGTTAACACATTTTATAAATATTGAGAATTAAACAGCACTTTTAGAACAATAGAAACTGAATTAATACTTTTTACAAATATTATAGACCTTTATAAAAATTTTTCCTTTTGTTAATGTTAGCTAAAATTGCGAGAAAGAGGGCAGTGAGCTTAAATTGTCGCAAGGGGCTAGTCTGTAATTTTTCATTAAAATAAATGACATTTCTAAATACTTTTTATAAGGAGATAGTTTATAGACTTATTTAGATTGATTCTTTTTGAAAGTTTTTTTCTAAAATTTTTTAAATTAGTATTTTCTTTAGAAACTGAAATTTATAACTTTTGAAAAAGTTGAAATTGAACTTTTTTTTTTAGAATTCCAACCTTTTTAAACAATCCAATTTAAATAGTTATTACAAGAAAAAATATACTTTTTTCATAACAAAAAAACCAATTCAAACAAGGTTATAATAACTGTTACATACACGGAAATTGGTGCATTTTTTTTTCTTTTATTTTCTAAAAATATATGCTATCCGGGTCAATTTTGCACCTGCTCCCCCCACTCCTAATTGAGCCTGGTAAGCACGTGTGCTTCTGTTTGATTTAGACTGAGAGGGTGTGGCATTATTTGAGTCCTTATAAATATTACAAGAAATTATTGAATTTTTTTTTAATTCTATAGGTTTATAAGCACCTAAATAAATAATACCATCCAAATAAATAATGCCAAATACATTATAAACTAAACTTGGATTAGTCATCGATCTTCGACAAAATTGGGTATCTAGCTCTCAGGACCCAAGCTCTTGTCAATGTTCAAGGAAGGAGTCGGAATTTTCTTTTTATTGGGAACAATGTAAAAGTAATTTACACATATAAAAGTTTGAATAAATTTTTAAAACATAAATATTAAAATTTTTTCGTATTTTAAAAGTGAACTATCAGATACATTATTTCCAAATAAAAAAAAAAAACTAGATAACTTCCTCTCCCATCTGATATCTAAATTGGTTGTTCATAATATAGCGGAAAATACTCTCTCAAACTAAAAGATACATAATATTTTTTTAAGTCTCAATCAAAGAAGAAATCACCAGGTGTGATTGTAAGGTTGGTAAAGATTGATTTACCGAAATACTATAGTCGTCCATGGTTTGATATTATTATTTTAGTGGCAGTTTGATATATAAATAGCTATATTTTCCCATTCCCTTCCCTATATAGGAGATAACATTTTTTGAAGGCCTTAATCTTGAACGGAAGTCCTCAAATTTTATTCACTTGCTAAATTATAAGAGTGAATCTTTCTTTTGTCAAGATATATAAGGAAGTGTTTGGTTCGAGTAATGAAAAATTAGTTTTGAGAATTATATTTTTAAAAATTAAATTTTTGAAAATGTAATTTTTAAAAATAACATAAAAATTGTTTGGCAAATCATCATAATTCACCAACAAATGAAATTTGGATCGTCAACACCAAGAAGTAGGACCCTTTAGTTATGGATTTCACTTCGGGCAGAAGCCTAAATTTACTATCAAATTTGATGTATGGCAGCTTAAAGTAGCAAGGTACTAATAGTCCAACAACTACATGTCTCAACTTTTGGTGTCTTGTTAACGTGCAATATTTTGGTAGCATGCACATCATATCATAATGCTTGACGTGTCATCTTTGGGTTAATGGTAAAGCTTCAACCCCATTAAAAAATACAGTCCTCCAAACGTAATAGTGACTCATCCTCAATTACTTTATGAGATTGATCGGTTTAAGGCTAACTGTATCAAACTTTTTATATTATTTTATTTTATTTTAGTTTACTCTATCAAATTTTTTTAATTTTTTTAAATTTTATACCTTAATTTTACTGTAATAACCTCCTTATTTTTTTTCACTTCCTATATAATTTCATTGTTAGCATTTCTTTATTTATTCTCAGTATGTATTTTTATAATTTTTGGAATAAACTTAAACGACTATATTAAAAAATTTAATCAATAATATTAATTCTTAATTTATTTTACTTTATAATAAAATTAGTAAGTTAAAATTAATAGTAATAAAATATTAATTAAATATATTACAATATTTAAATTAGTAAAGTGCATAAATGTAACTAATAAATTAACATATTTTCAATTTTTTAGAGTCATTAATGATCAATTTGGTATAGCTAGGGAATTTTTTTTTTTTTTTTGGTGACGAGGGAAATTTAGCTAGCGGAGCTCGATTACAGGTACACCCGACAGAGCCTGACTATCAACTAATAAACCCCGAATGCATAACACGTTTCTTATACTGTGCATCAGGTAAGTTAAAGACACTCAACCCAGGACAGTAGACTGGATTCAAACTCGGGTCATGAGCCGCATCCGTCTCTAACTGTTACTGTTAGGGTATCACTAAGGGACAACTAGGGAATGGGTTATGGCTTGCTAGATGTGACAAGCCAAAAATTAAGCCTTGGGACTCCCTATAATACTGCAGGGAGCCTTGGGGGAGACATTTGGAGTTCTCCCTCGCGTACTTCACTACTATGACAAATCTTGCTACGGTAAGAAGGCTATTAGAATTGGTTTAAGATATTCAAATTCAAGTTTAAAAATTTCAATTTTTTTTTTTAAGAATCAACTCAAATATTTATTATAAAAAATGCATTTTTTTTTATTATACCATGTGGCAGTGACTTGATAAGCCCTTTATAAGTGTCTATATATAGACAATTGGTATTCCTTTTTAAGTGCCCAGGTGTAAGCTAGTAGCTAGTAAAGAAGCAGCCCCTTTTCATCTTAAAACAATTCTATCAATTTAGATCACTCCAATGGCTTCCTCAGGAATGCTCAAGGTAACATATCCAATGATATTGTTAAGCATGGTGATTCTTGCACACCATGCTTCAGCAAGAATCTCATCATGTAACAGCGTGTATAGCAGCCTTTACCCCTGCCTCAACTACGTACGCAGTGGAGGTGCAGTTCCCCCAGCTTGCTGCAATGGGGTAAAGTCCGTCTTGGCCTCCGCAACAACCAAGGCTGATCGCCAGAGCGTCTGCTCGTGCTTGAAAGCCGCGGCTGCTGCTTTCCCGGGCGCTGATCTTACCTACGCCGCGATGCTTCCTGGAAAATGCGGCGTCAACATTCCCTACAAGATCAACCCCAACGTTGACTGCTCTAAGGTGAAGTAGATAATGGAGAAGTAACATATCATGCAAGGGACAAGAATGAACGACATAATTTTGTATATGCCGTGGAATAACTATTGTAGCTCCGTTGTTTGGAGATCGATGTCTTGCGTTTAATGTGGTCCTACTCTTTGTGATCGACTTGTTAGTAGTGGATCACTGGAAAATATATATCAATAAAACTGAAATCGTTCAACGTTTGTTGTGGGTGTGCCATTCTACACTAGTTTTAGTTTTTCAGTTTTAAAAATTCTAGTACTCGCACATTTCTTTTTGTCAAAATTTTTGCATGATCTTTTCTTTACTATATGTTAGTCAATTGGGTTTTAACCCAAGTATTTTTTTATGACTCTATTAATTTACTTGGTTAAAATCATTTTATCTAGTGAATGAGAAATTGAGATTAAAATTAATTGGAAAGATGAATTATATTTAATTTAATCCAAATAGAAATTAATTTAGTTGTAACCTTTCCAGGTTAAGAGATCTATTGATGTATCCTTTTCAAGTTAAGAGATGTAACTCTTCTTGGTTAATATACGCATCCCTTAACATGAAAAGTTGGCATGGTTTTTCTCAACAGGCACCCGATCTCTGTAAATACTACACAGTTCAATTTATTCATTGAGTGATTATTCTTTTTGTGCTTAATGTTTTTAATTGAACCGACAATTTAATTAATTGTTAGGAATTATTAACTGAATTGGAAGAGAATGTTTACAATTAGTCCTAAAATAGAATAATATAAGTTTTATGAGATATAAATATACTCAAAATATGTTTGTAATTTTTTAAGAAATTATTGGTTTTAATGAATCTTTTATTTATTTCAATTTACATGGGAGTATGATAAATTGGTAAATAGAGATACTATTGTTAAGTCTAGAAGAGATTAGTAATATACTTTAAGATTTTTGATTTCTGAGTTAAAGAGGATTAGGATGGTAAAATAGTTAAACCTAGGCATTTCTATATTAGAATTCAATTCACCCATATCTTGTTAATTTGGACAATTTTTATTTGTGATTTTGTTCTAAATAGTTATTTTTTTCACTTTGGTTTTGTTTTTAATTTTGTATTTCCTAAATTCCAGAATCATTCGTCAGATAGAATTAGTGCTAAACCAATTGCAGTAGTTATTAGAGTTTTTAATCAGCAATCTCTATGGAACGATATTCTTTCTCATCATATATCACTTGTTTATGCGATAATTGTGTACTTGCAATTTTAAATGTAAAATTTTTACAAAAAACATCCTTCATTAGGAAATATTTACGGAAAGTGGAGGGTGCGCACAAAGTAAATGAAGCTCAAAATGGTTCAACGTGCAAAGAACAAAAATTCATCTCCTGGCAGATAATTGGAAGTTAAATATTCACACACTAGGATGTGGTTACGTACGTTGCACGAGATTCGAAACATAAAATTATATTCAATTATTTATTTTTTAAAAATAAAGACTTTAAAATTATGATAGTGGTTCGTATGTCTCACATGAATTTTTTTTTAAATAAACTATATTGCATATAGCATAATGATACAAGAGAAATAACATAAATATGACATTTTTTTATACTGCACTTAGAAAATAGACAATAGTACATATATTAAATATATACTATAAAATGTTTATAAAATATTTTGAATTTTTTTTTTTGAAAATAAACTTTTTGTTTTATTTAATTGTACGGTTTGGGAAATGAGAAAATGAGAAACTATTACTTAGGGTAGAGAAGAAGTAATTGGCGGCATAGCAATTAATGGACAACAATTAATAGCCAGTTGAGCTATTGGGTAACGACATGGAACAAGTGACAATACTTAATTGAACAAAATATTGGAGGGAAGCAAAATGATAGAGTTGGAGTAGATTTAGTATTTAGTATGATGTTTGAAGGGAACTCGAGACCGGCAGCAGCGGGGGCAGTTTCCATGATGAACAGCTGAGACGGAAGAAAGGATTCACGATCAAACTCCATGTGGCTTCCAACAACATTGCTGAAGTAATGGCTCCATTCGAAGTGTTGAAGATTGCAAATCAGATGGAGATCAAACGTTTGGATTTTGAATTTGACTCTCAAGTGGGTATCCATAGGGTAACGAGAAATTCTTGCAAGATTGGTGCTCCATTGCCTTATGCTGAAGAATGTCGTGCATTGATGGCTATCCAACTAGGTTATAAAACTTGTTACATTTAAAGACAATAAATGAGGAGATTGGATGACAAATTGTGGCTTATTTGGAAGCCATTGATTGGAAAAAAAACCCCCCATCCCTTACAGGGAATTGATGGACGATGATTTAAGAGGGGTCACTTATATAAAATTTATCAATTCTTAACAAGCGTGCCTTCTTTTTAAGGACGAAAAGAAAATCTGCTGCTGATCTGATCCCCTTGGTATCTCGACAATGGGCATAATCCTCCAAGTGACATCCACACCCGATGAGCAATTACTTCATTGTTTGAGGACAGTCAAGTGTTTGTGGCTTTCGGCGACTGTCTTAATTGCTTTCCGGCTAGCAAGGAGGAGCTATTAAAATTTAAAAATTCTCAACGGTAAAGTAGGTGCTCATCATTAATAATAACACCTAACTCTATGCCATTCACTTAAATAAGCCCTTTCAATTGTTTCTATATATAGGAAACGGTTAGGTCACCATTGTGCTCAGGTCTTAGCTACCAAGCTAAGCAGTCTAGTTACACTTAGCAAAGAAAAGAAAAAATCTAGCAATTGAGATAGCTGCAATGGCTGGCTCAGGGATGCTTAAGGCAATATGTTTGATGGTAGTGTGCATGGCGATTCTTGCACCCCATGCTTCAGCTGCAATCTCATGTAACAATGTCTATGGCAGCCTTTACCCGTGCATTGACTATGTACGCAATGGAGGGCAGGTCCCATCTGGTTGCTGCAGTGGGGTGAAATCCCTCTTGGCTTCAGCAAGCACCAAAGCTGATCGCCAGAGCGTCTGCTCGTGCTTGAAATCAGCCGCTGCTGCTTTCCCCGGTGCCGATCTTACCTACGCTACCGCGCTACCGGGGAAATGTGGCATCAGCATTCCCTACAAGATCAGCCCCAACATTGACTGCTCGACCGTGAACTAGGTGGAGGACTAACATGTCGTCGGTGTACGTAGAAGAATGGCGCACACAGACACACGTGTGTCTGTGTGTGTGTTTCTGTTATGCCATGGAATAATTGTTGAAGCTCCATGTTAGGAAATCTCTTGTGTCTCTGTTGTCCTACTCTACTTAAATTGTCTACTTCTGTGGCTTGTTGCTAGTAGATTACTTGATCTTGTATGAGTTTCTAAATTTCAATAAAAGGAAAATGGTATTTCAGTTTTAATAATGCATCATTTAATTTATATTTCTTCTTTTCTGGTCACAAAATCGACAGACTTTCATTCAAGAAACCAAAGACATATGCTTAGTCCTCAAAGATCTGGTCAAGAAGTACATCACGTTGTAACAAAAATTATAAAACATGATTGGAAGGACCAGGCCATGACTATTGCAATATTGGATACCATCTTTACTCACAAGTAAACTCTTGCAAAATGGCATCTCTAAGCTTATCTTAAACAAGAAGACTCGCGTGGCATCGTTATAAAGTATGGCACACACCTATCTCAATGCCACCAGAACTCTCACATCAGTGGCAAACCAAAGCTACGCGTTCAAATGGTGAGATGAGAGCTCACCAAAAAAGGGAAAATGTTTTTTCACTTCCGATAGCGCAGGATTTGTATTTCTATTTCCTTGGGTATCAACTTTGGTACGGCGTTCCCCTTGGGGAAATCCATCGGTGTTTTAAGATCATTTCTATCCGGACAACGATAATATTTTCTATATGAAGTTGTCAGGGAAAAACTTTTGCATTGTTGTTAAGTAGTATTAATTTGTTATTTTATAGTATTATTTTTACGATGTACCATTGATTAATTTTTAGATCAATGTTGTTTTGAGAAAATGTCTTTAGCGAAGCGGCATAATAACAGCATCGTTAACCAAGAAAAAAAATATCCAACTATGATACCCAAAGAATAGTATGAACTTTTAGCAACTCTGGTGAGGTTCCCCTTTATCAAGGAGTACACCACCTGCATTGAGCCAGAGGCGATTGTGTTTACTTGCAGCAAGCTTTTGAACTTTGATATGTTGGCATTTTCTTTTTCTTTCCTGTCATAGCAATTAAATCAAGTAGAAGAAACGCCAAAATTATATTTGAATTGACCAAATATGAATCTCCTATAGAAGATAGCATGAGAAAAAATTGATTTAGTACGTGTAGTCGGTGAATCACTGAACAAAGAGAAGATTTTGGAGAGATTTTTCATTGATCTAGTGGCCAGTGAATCACTCACTGAACGTGAGTAACCTCCAGGTCTAGTGATTTGGTCGGCTGCTACTTCTTCTTCGAACAAAAATTCAGACAAGACTAAATTTGGATGTAGAATTACACTAGCTAGATTCCAAATTTTAATAATTATGCATCTTGTGGTGTAATTAAGTATTTTAACTAATGCTCTAGATGATTTAAAATGCGAATAATATTAAGAGATTAGGTTCAAATATTTGCATATATTATATGATAATATGAATATGTGCAATAAATATATATTTTAGTCTTTTTCCTTTGATCAGGTAAAAAAACAAAATACGAAGTCATGCAGAACATTTGTTTATGGGATTGAGATTCACTTATTTGGTTTTAAATCTTTATCCGGTTAGTGTGAAAGTGTAGATAAATTTGACAAAGATCCCTACAACAGGCAAAATAAATGAAAAAATAAAAAATAAAAGAAGTGTTCAACCTTCCAACCTATAATTTGACTATTGGCTTCAAGTAATTATTAATATCATCATCTTTGTTTGTAAAAATTTAAAATGATCACGTCACCTCTTTTCTAATAAAAATTGCCATTAGTATGAACGTAACAAATTTAAGTATCACAGTTTCATCCGAGGAAGAGCCTGTTTGGCTCTTTTTTTTTTTAATATATTTTTGTGCTTGTAAATGCCAAAAAGAAGGTCATGCCTTGTAGTTTTTTAGTAGGGTATTTGAAAGTGCTTATCAAAATCAAAATTCTTCTTATTAATTTTTATTTTGAATATTTATAAATGTTCAAATAAGCACTACCAACACTTAATGATATACACGTTACAGGTGGAGAATGATTCGATGAACTTAATGCTCTTCTTACTTGTTAGCTTAGTGCCCCGGAAAAGGATCATTCACTTTTTGCTGGCATGTGGTTTCATGTATCTGACATGGTAGATAAAGGAAAAAAAAAAAAGAAAAAATTTGGCTTCTAAATATATAGTATTTAGAGGCTGTTTGGCTATGCTTATTTAGTGCTTAAAAGAACTAAAATAATAAAAAATATGTATTTACATATTTTTTTAAAAATATTTATAAATACTTAAAATAAACAAAGCCAAACACCCTCTTAATTTTGCCATGTGATCATGAGCGCTTCTCACAAAAATGGCACAAATGAAGCAAGTGAAGCTGTGGAATCATTAATGCGACAGAAGATGGACGTATGGGCACATGCATGCAATTTCTTGCTGGTGCACTTAAAATATCCGGCGAAGCAAATGCAGACACACGTGTGGCACAAAGATAAGGAGGGCTATACGGGCCAATGCACCTAATCAGTCACCCAATTTAAAATGTTTCTGGTGATTGGTGTGTCGTGTCATTTCACAGTTGCATTGATTCAACAAAAATGCTTGTAACAGTGGAAACCAAACTCCTGCACTACTGTCCAGCCTTTTCCCAGAATACGTGATTGGACAAATGCATGGTATACACTATCAATAATTTCAGTTTCTCTATTGATATACATTGAAAGTTCGAGGAGGACGTATGAATTTCCGGAAAGCATCACCGCAAAAAAAAAAGAAAAAACAGGGAACAATTTTATTATAAAATAGCAAAAAATAAACGGTAATTTTATGATATAAATAGGGGTTTATGCAATAAATAAATATATTGTTGTGCAAGATAATTAATGAAAGTAGACTTAGTTTTATTGGTATAGTTATAGAATGCTACAATAGAAAAGATTTAAGGTTCAAATCGCAGATGGAACATAATGTGTGTGTGTATATTTTTTTTTTCTTCCTAAAATTATATATATACGGTATTCTAAAATATAAGACGCCTATACTGACAATAGTTTTAAAATAGCTTACGTCAGTATAAGTGGCGGTAAAACCAGTGCCTCTTATTTATTTTTTTTATAGTGCAATGTGAACTCCATTAATAATAACATTCATTCTCATCACACGTGTCACTATTATACTCAATCATAGGAGAGTATATACGGGAAAGCTTTAACACTAGATCCGGGTCAAGGGTGAAGAGTTTAATGAAGAAAAAGACGTAATGGAATTATGAAAAAAAAGAAAAAGAAATGAGAGGATTATTTTTTGTTTGGATTGCAAAACTTATAAAGGATTGTACATTATTTTGTTTGAATTGAGAAAGAAGTAAAAGTAAGGATAATAATAATACTCTACTCTAATTCGTTCATGTTGGAGTACCATAGAAGTTAGGTATGAGTAGGGTTTATTTACCCACCCTAGTATATATGTACATATATAGAAATATTTATTTATGTATTTATGTACCTATATAGTTTTATAGTTTATTATAAGCATTATATTTATGAAAATTCTTTTACTTTAGTTATTAAAGTTTCTTATGCCACTTTGAAAATTAAGATTCAAATCTCCTTAGTAATATTATATATACTTTGAATGTTTTTGTATTAGTCTTTACCCCATTGGTCTTGTTGATCAGTGTCTCATATAGGTAGGAACAAAGCAAGATTTTTTTCATCTAATAAGGGTGGGAATGGTATCAGGAAATTTTATCCAATACCAAATGAATATGAAGAAGTAGGGGTAAGAGTTCTTTTACTAAATACATAGTAGGGGTTATCAAACCCCACCACTACTCACCCCATTGCCAACACTAAATGGAAGGAAGAGATCAAAATATGTTTAAACAAATTTTTATAACCTTTTTAAATTTTATGTTCAAACATAAAAAGAATGATAGAAAAAGTCATTACAAAAAATTAATATTTCTTCCCCTTCCATTTACCCCCTGTATTGGGGGGATCCGCTTTGGTGGTTACGGGAAATAAATCACATTAATTCCCCCTTTTGCCCCATTTCTCCTATATCCCCTAATCAATGTAAGGGGAGGGATTGTCAAATCCATCCCAACCTTTTCCCTCGTTTCATTTCTCTCAATCAGAATATATTGCAAGTGTTGGGCCCCTTTTGTTTTAAGATGCATTTATGGCATATTCAGGGAGATTCAATGCATCCAGTTGGTTGAACTTTTTCTTTTTTTTTCCTTCTTTTTCTTTTAGTTAAAAACACACATTTCATCAATATGAAAGCCAAGTTACAAAGAGATTGTCCCACTTAAGTTAGATTTAATTGTATCTTCAAGGAGCAAGGATACATTTGAGATCACTAAATGGCTAACTTATTGGTAGCTTTGTTTCTTGCCAATCACATCTAATTTTAACCTACTAGTTGTTTGGTGGTAAAACGACCAGTGAACTATTTAATTTTTGATCCAACTAGAACTTCATGTATGGCAACAAAAACTGAATTTTTTGGAAGGAGAAAAGATTTCTCATCTAGGTCTGCGAATCTCTTGAATATTAAGGGCTTGTTTTGTCACGTTATTGTGCCTTTTTTTTCATTTATTTTGATCAAAATTGAGAAATTAAGTCATTCTTGAAGGAAAAAGGATTACTCATCTTGGTGTGTGAATCTCTTCAATATTAAGGGCATTTTTGTATCATTGCCATCGGGCCTTTTTTTCGTTTATTTTAATCAAAATTTAGAAATGAAGTCATTTTTTTTCTCTGTGCATTTTCTAATATAGAAGTAGCTTCTTAAAGTCATATTGTGGCAACAGGTTGCCAATACCTTTGTTCATGTTGTCGTAAACGTTTCTATTTTCCACTTTTTATTCGTATGTTGAAAAACATTTCTAATAAAATACTTTACTCAATATTATTTTATTAAAATCTTTAAAAGTAATAGTAATTCATTCAAATTATTTTTACGACAATTGTTTTTAGATATTATGATTCTTTTTTGAAAATAGTAAACATCTAAAATTATTTTTTGATAAATTAGAGCAGAGTAACAAGAATAATTTTAGATTTTTTTAAAGAAAAGCACTAAAAGTTATCTTTTAAAAGATTAGTATAATATCATTAGAGTATTTTAGATATAGCTTAATAAGATTCAATTTAAACATCGCATAACAATATTTCTAAAAACATTAATTAAAAAGATATGTAAAGTCGTTAAAATTTTTAATTAAAAAACCATTTTACAAAAAGTTAAAAAAATTTTATAATCCTTATGAGTTTTAGTAAATAGAAAATATTAAATAAAGATAAAATAACAAAAATATAAATCTACAACCCATTGACATACAAACATGTTTCTAATTCTTGTTTATATATTTGATATTATAGACAAGCAAGTTCACTGTTTTTTTTTTATTTTTTGTGTTTAATCTTTTATTTATGTTTCTAGTTTACATTTTATAAAATTTTTATGAGTGATATCGAACAATTTTAGTAAAGACAAACTTTAACAGAGAGGACAAAGCAAACTGAAAGTCCTAGTGGGGGTGGGTCCCAAACCTATCGTCTTGCCGATTATTAATTAACTGGTAAGATGTTGGGAGGATTGTCAAAATAATTTTTTCCGACCAGTCAAACAGTTGTTATAAACTCTTTTGGTTCTGAATTTTAGATCAGCTGATCAATATGATGTCAGATTGCAAGTTAGTGAAAGATCGTAGGTTCGATTTTTGTTGCATCCCAATTGAGAATATTAATAATATTTATTTGGAATGCTCAAAACAAATTCACTTGCATGTAAAAATTAAATAAAGTGGTCACTTAAAGTTGTAGAGACGCTATTTGGCATTGTACTTCTATAACCAACTCTAATGATGCAAAGTTTATTATGTTGTTGTACAGGTAAATAATTTAAAGAGGGGATGAGTTAAAATTATGGTCAACTAAAATTCTTTAACAAGCACATTATTAAACACTTTGAATCCAAAACTAGCAAATAAGTAAAGGGCAAGAGAAGAGTTGAGAGAGAATTGATTTTTAGGTAATTCAACTTGCCTACATTAATTGCCTAAAGATACCCTCTTTAGAACAACATAATACCTTCTAGAAGTTGTCGATACTCCTTCAAATGTTGGAGCATAAACCAACTTTTACACATTGTTAAAGTTCTCCTTCAAAAAACTTAAGTGTATCCCAACACCAAGGATTTCCCCACACTTTATCTAATATAAATATTCTCACAACTACAATCTAGCCCAAAGTGTGTAATACCAAGATTTTGTTTACAAGAGTGCGTTTCAAAGAGCAACAACTTCACAAGTGTAAATAATACAATTAAAGTTCTGCGTTTGCTAAGATGATTTTCAAGTTTTTAAGATGATCAAAAGAGTAAGAATCAGCTTCAAAAAGATAGTGCCAACTGATAACGCTAAAATTTATTTATCAAGTTTCTATGCTTAGACTCGGGTGGTTCGATTGGATAGCACCTATAAAACAACTAAGAAGCTAATTGGATCAACTTAGGGCATCAGTCTAGTGTGGATTGTGATGCTCAAGTGAGGAAACAAATCAAACAAGATGAGTAGAGAAACTGTGTATATGCTAAAAGCTCTGAGTCCCTAGAGGTAGGTTAGTATTTATAGGTTCTTAGGGATAGAGTTTGTATAGGATTTGCCTCGTTAAGTTGATCAAATAACCATGAAAGAGTGGTTGAGTCTCATGAGAATTAATAATCAAAATTTATTTAGGAATAAAGTTTTTGTCAAGATAGGGTTTGTTTTGAAACTTTTAGACTCAATCCTAAATAAATAACGGTCACAAAAAATAAGATACCAGGACCTGACTAAATAGGCACACTCTTCGAATTTGGCCGTACCCGGACCCCAGAAGCACTGGTCAGGCCAAGACACGGCCATATCAGAACTATCAATTCCTACCATGCAATAGTTACAATGTTAGAGGGGACTAAAAATGTCATCGTAGTTACTTTACCGATGATACTCGCATCTTTATGTTGGAAACTTTGACGTCAAACATATAACAATGGTTCATAGGTCTCTTGTACATGCAACCGCGCACTATCGCATCCAAAGAGAGGTTTTACAAAGCTAATGATTATAATAAACACATGGAGAGGAATTAGTGTATCAGACAAACTTACACTAAAACAGTAAAGTGGCATCAAACCTTAAAAACGTTCACTAGCAACAGCTAGGATATAATCCTCAGTAATGA
Source organism: Cordia subcordata (assembly GCA_028554755.1). Classification (NCBI taxonomy): domain Eukaryota; kingdom Viridiplantae; phylum Streptophyta; class Magnoliopsida; order Boraginales; family Cordiaceae; genus Cordia; species Cordia subcordata. Next base: position 10,066,456 of record JAPTOF010000001.1, on the reverse strand, counting down.
TATCAGCACACAACCGTCTTTGAGAAGACTTGGAAAGCTCTAGCAAATAACATGAGCCCTCATAGGGAAAGCTACACATCGGTCGCTCCCCCATTTTCTGCAGTAATAGAGAAGAAAAGAAGATTTTTAACAAAAATTATTTGTTGAGTAATTTTCATGAAGAATATATTAAGAGTCCATATGATAATACCATAGATATCAATAAATTGACAAACATTTCGCTTAAATTAAGGAGATAGACGTGCCTAATATGATGCTTGACACTTGCTATATATCAAATCTAAATCAATGTAAAGCAAATAGCATTTCCGATAATTAACCAAGTTCTTAAAATAGCAGAAGAACAATCGAATCCAGAACAGACTTTGGAAAACAGAATCTACTAAAAATTTACCACTTGCAGATGAAAATTTTGATATTAACCCAAATTTACGAATACTATCTGTAAGTGAAACTGAAAACCGGAGCTAATTTTTAATAACCAAAACTAAATCAAAAAATAAAAATAAACCGAAATAAATTTTCAGTTTGATTAAGTTTTAGTTATTGGTTAATAATCGAATTTGCTCGCTTCCACCACTTATATATGGGCAATGAGAAGTTTCAAGCAGCTTTCCTGTACAATCTATATATATTATATAAAAAAAGGTGTATGTTTTTCCAGTACATGCTATATATAATCATCTAAGTCCTCTTTTGCGTCCAGCAAAACATTTAATCTAACCTTTTTTATATATACACAATTATTACTTGATTTAAATCTGTTTAATCATCAATTAAAAATACTTTTTTCTATCTACAAATAAATAAAAGGTTTTTTAGTGCTTTTTTCCTGATCTTAGATTATTTTCTAATTTTACTTTCCAAAGTTTAAATATTTTATTCAATTATTGAATATCTCTCATAAATAGTTGATACTATTTAATTACTAAAAATCTCTCATAAAAATATGATTAGTATTGAAAACTTTCATATATATATAACTGACACCATAGGAGGCCTAAGAGATAAAACCGCAAGGTTAGCTGTCCATGGATATTATTAGTCCTTAAGCTTAGGCTATATTTTAACTAATCCAAACGGGCTAATGGAAAATATTTTACAATAATATAAGGCTCAGTTTCTAATTAACTCCGAGTCAATACACACGGCCCACAAAAATGCCATAATAATAAATTTCAATTGGCAATGGATGGGCCCAAACACGGCTTATAGATCTAACGAGAAGCTAGCTATATATTTCAACTATGGCTACAAATGGTTTCTAAACATAGATATAGTCTTAAGAAACTATTAATATCAGGGGAAGCAATTTGAGAGTTATCTTATAGGTCTAAAATGACCTAAGACATGTTTAATAATAATATAGAGTACCACAATCCATCAAGAATTTAGCCTATCATTAAGGCCAAGTAAGCAAATAAAATATAAATATAAATTCAAAATAATTAAGAGAGGGATAAGTAACAGGACCTCAAATACAAGAGTATTGTCTGAATATCTTAAATATATATATATATATATATATATATATATAAATGTTTACAAAATATATACAAAAGAAGAATTCATAAGCTAAAAAACTCCTGTTTTCAACAACTACCAAAGTCTCCTTTTATAGACAATTACAAGGCTTGGAGTTTGCGGATCTAAAAGCAAAATTCAATACACTTTTCTTATCCCTCTCTTAATTATTTTGAATTTATATTTATATTTTATTTGCTTACTTGGCCTTAATAGTAAGCTAAATTCTTAATAGATTGTAGTACTCTATATTATTATTAAACATGTCTTAGGTTATTTTAGACCTATGAGATAACTCTCAAATTGTTTCCCTTGACATTAATAGTATCTTAAGACTAGATATATGTTTAGAAACCGCTTGTAGCTATGGTTGGAATATATAGCTAGGTTCTATTTAAATCTATAAGTTGTTTTTGGACCCATTCATTGCCAATTGAAATTTGTTGTTATGGTATTTTCTTGGATTGCGTGCATGGACTCAAATTTAATTAGAAACTAAACCTTATATTATTGTAAAATATTTTCTATTAGCTCATCTGGATTGATTAAAACATTGTCCCAACTTCAAGACTAAGTAATGTCTGCGGACTGCTAATTTCGCAGTCTTGTTTCTTGGGCCTCCTATGTATATATATTTGCATTTCATCATAATATAGAATAAAAAGTCAGCTATCAATAATAAATAAAAATATTAAAATACGCATTTTATCCATACGTTGCATGGGCGTGTCTCTTGTGTGTGTATATACAAGAGAAGAACACATTTTAGCTTCCAATTAAAATATTTTTCTCTCAGTTTTTAATTATTGTGTGTAAAAGAAAGACCAAATTGAAACACTTAAATTGGGAACTAGCATAATCTAAAAGTATAGTATTTGTAATTTTCACTTTAATGGTTTATGAAGAAAACTTATTATATATATGTTTTCAAATCCTTCACTCCGTTTATTGAGTATTCTTCTGTACCTCCTTTCAACGGTTTAACTACTTTTCTTACTATTACAATTTACATTTACATGCTAATTATATAACAAACAATATCAAGGTCCACCATGTCTTATCAAACTCATTTCCAAATTGTTATCTGCATTTATATCTACAGCATACAAAGCCAATATGAAACATACTTCAACAACACAAAAAAAAAAAAATGAAGAAAACGAAAAATAGATAAAGGGAAGATAATTACGAACTGAGGTCTGCTATGTGTTATATAATCCAACATAAAATAAAGGAAAGGAAATTAGAAAGCATTATATGACATACCAACTAAAATCTGTTGGCAACATTAACAAGTTTGGAAAGCAGGAAAATAGCAAATAATACATACGTTACTCTATGTCGATGTATGAAGCTTCTGCTTTGGTCTTCCATGTTTCTTTCCAGTAAAAGTGCCCCTAAGAGAATTACAGGAATAAACCAAAAGAAAAAAAAATGAAGAATTTAAGTTATATAAATTTTATAATATGTACAGATTCTTCATTTTTTCAAAATAAATTTAAGAGAGACCCAAGAATTGATCCCGAGACCTCTTTGCATACAAACCAATAACATAATATATATTTACATATATTTAGGCTCATACAATTACAAGTGTTAGAAGAGGTACAAGAAATACTATATAGTTATGGTTAGGATGAATAGCGGCGTCCTACTATGTTTTCTAGTTTACTATAAATGCATATTATCCTTTATAGTTTCAATATAGACATGGAGCTCCATTTCTAGTAGGATGTATATTGTATATTTGAGGATCATAAGGAGGTTCTGTGCTTATTTGAACGAGAACAACGTATCCTCATAATTAACAAAGTAGGATGCTATTTACCCCTATAGCTAAGAGGACAGTTAAACTAAGGGAAAATATGCCGGAGAAAGGAGATACCGGAAGGAGCTGAAAACACGGTTGTGTTTGCAGCAGCAGGGCAGCCTAGCTTGGATGCCTTTAAGCTGGACTTGCCCACTGTGATCCAAATAGCCAATGATTTTTGCGTACTTCTTCACATGGAATGGGAACAAGGACACCCCTGTATAGACGCCATCCATGAAAACCATGAGGAATATTGTTGGGTGCTGATCTTGATCATTATTTACATGATCCTCACAGCATAGTAATCTAGTCTTCACTTTGATGTTTTGACCTGGTTCAATTCTGATGATTTTTCTGTATCGATCGGGCCGAGCTGGAGGGATGAAGATCCTTATCTCCATGCTCACATCTGATCTATTCTCAAGTGCAGTAAGCTTGCCTCCCATGGGTGACTCGAGACTTCTGGATGCTCCGTTGCTCCTTTTATAGTCAAAAAGAATGGCCAATTGATCTCATCATGCATGCCATTCAAGGGTCACAGTGGTATCCACTTAGAGGGTGTTTGGCAAAGCTTATTTGTGGCTTATAAGCATTAAATAGTTAAAAAAAAAATGTGAGAAGATGTTTTTTTTCTAAATGATTATAAGCCGCTAAATAAGTAAAGCCAAACACCGTCTTAAGCTGCTTGACCCGTGGCTACCGCAATGGCCCTACTCTTACCCTATACTGCAATTGTTGAATAAAAAGAAATTTTCATCTCCAGTTACACAGGATCAATCAATAAGGTTAATGGGACAACAGGATAAGTAAGACATGATAAAACCCCTACTACTAAAAAATAAACTTCTAATAATATTAGAAATGTTAAAGATATTCTAATATATGAAAGCATATATTAAAATTATGCTCTAGTATGCTTTGTGGTACAAGTGAAATTTAATAGTTATAAGATATTAAAATTATTTCATTATGATTACATCATCAGATTATTATTATTGAATTCACCAACACCAAGATCCATTTCTTAAGAGTTAAGATTCCCCCTAAAACTTGTACAACGCTGATTGTGATGGATGATGGACCTCAGACCTTGTATGGACCCATGCATGAAATTCCTTCCTATTTCGAGTGTCACACCCCATGTCTTTCTAACCAAGTCTTGACATTTTTTTCACATATAATTTAACAATGTTAAACTCATATCCAAACTCTGCATCACACGCATCACTCTCATGGGTTGCTCTTCCAACCATTATCCCTCTCAGCACCCCTCACACGACAAAGCCAAAAAATTCATGCGGGCCCCGTTTTTTATTTGGGGCGAAAATTGGGCAACTCTTTTTGAAAATCTCCAACTAATTTTCGTGTGAGTGGGGTGTGGATCCCATCCCATACCATACACTCACAAAGCATTTTCAAGTAGTTTCCCTCATTTTTAATTAATGGTATCTCGCAATTCATAGTGGACCATTATAGTACAATAATGCTTTAAACAGTGAAAAACCAAATTCCTGCTCTACTGTCGAGTCATTTCCCAGAAGAGAAGATTGGACAAGGGGGCGAGAAAAGGCTGGTCACTTTGCTTTATGGTTGTTTCATAGAACATAAAGAAAAGTTAAGCAACTATTTCTGGTGCTAATAAACGCGTACAAACTGTTAATATATATAACACAAGAACGCGTGCAAACTGTCAATATATATAACACAAAAACGCGTACAAACTGTTAATATATATAACACTTGTCATCATCATGCAAAAAGATATATGAAAATGTTTGGACTAATTTTCCCAAATAGTTCTTACTACAGTCACACTTTTTTTAATTAATTTGTATTCTCTTGAAATATTCAAATTAATCTTCAATATTTTATAAAAATAGGTGAATTAATCCTTAATGCTGCATTTCTCTGTGCTGCATTGCTTTTATCAGCTTAGTATTTATGCTATTTTCAACTGTAAGTAACAGTTTCTGATAAAATGGAAAAGAAAGAGACTATAGTAAACAGGTTGAGGAAACTGAAGGAAAAAAAGAAAAAACAAAAAAGAAAACTAAAGAAAAGTATGTTTTCCTTAACATGCTACAGCCCTGACGACTAAATGAATATCAATGGCAGTATCAAGACCATTGAATGAGTAGAAAGTAAAAGTACCAAAAGATTTCCAAGCATCTTCTTTCTGTCTAATCTGCTTGCTGATCTATCAGATATCCACTTCTTATTCTTGTTTCACATTAGCTACTTCTTGTCTGTAAAGACAATGATATTGACCAGGAAAGCCTAAGGGAGTTAAAGCTAAAATTCTACTCATCAAGGAACCACTACTGTTATATATCTTTTCAGACAATCGTATCACAGTAAAAAATTAATTCTATCTTTCATATCCTTAAAGTTTTGGGAAAAGGACAGGGTTAGAATGCTTCATCCAATTCCAGTGTCTGCACGGTGGAATAGAAGAGCAAAACATAAATTGCTAAAAATTATATTCTTTCTGTTTTATATCATTCTTGTTCTCCTTTTCTGGGAGTAACCGCTGACATACTGAATGGTTAGCCCGAGTACCTGATGGGGGCGTTTCCAAGAGTGAGGTCCCAGCATCCATACAGGGGACGACAATATTAGATTGGGCTGTTCAATAAGGCATTACCTTTGTATATTCGAAAATGGTTAACAGCACATAACCTGACTTCAGAACAACCATATTTCCAGTGAAAAGTCAAGTTCTATGGTCGTAGTGAGCAACTCAAAACAGAGTGTCTATGCTCTGCTTTCTCCCTTTATTAACAGAATTTGCTAATATGCTAGCAAGTTTTGAATAACAGAATTGTTCCATATAAGAGAGGGAAGAAGTCGATAATTGGAAGTTTTAACTAATCCTAATAACACTGAATCTAAACCTGAATTCCTCAGATACTACTGATGTGCTTTGTCACTAAACGGGGTGTTAAATGGTTGATCATACTAAGATTTGTTTTTATGTTGGTTTCACCAATGGCTTAAACAAATGGACTTTGAAGCTATTAACAAATTAACTCTTCAAATTAAATGATTTTGAGTTTCTGCAAAGTTGAACAAAATTAGATACCATATTATGATGGCAGTCAGTTCTCAAGTTTCCTCAAAGCTTGCATTTGCCAGGTTTCAAGCAGCAGACGAATATTCACGTGAACTCTGACTCTTTCTAGATTGAGACTCAGAAAGGGTATTCCGTATGCCTAGTTGTGACATCCTTCAGAGGTCCATCATGGTGCATCTCATCGTTAATAGACTTCGCCAATATCTCCTCTATATCATGAACTCTCAAAGCATGAAATTCAGATTTTTCACCAGTTGAATGTTGGCCACATCCAAAGATAAACTTGCTTCAGATTTGGAGCTGTCATGAGTATTACTGGTTTCTGCAGGTTTAGCTGTGAGTTTCCTCTAGTCCGAATAGTCAGTTGTCCTGCTATGGGAGCAAGGGTGGCCATACACCACATGAGGTTGCGGGATGTCCGGACTGAAGAGTGACCCTATGTCAAGTTATGAGAAAGTAATGGAACTATATGGGCATTCACGAGAATTGTTGCAATACCAGTTTAAATAACTTGAGGTCAGATTTCTCCTTCCATGTCTAGGATGCAAGTTCTTATGTTTCTCTAAATCAATGTGCACAGTGACAAGTGTCTGACAAAGTCCGTATCATCTGAGGTTAATAAGAATAAAATTTAATACATTCAGACTACCCACGACCACTGATAAGGAACAATATAGGGAAAATAACATTCTTCTACCTCAAAAGCACACCCACAGTGTTCCACAATATAATTCAAAAGCTCTTCTGGTCATATATGCACTGATAGAGTGTCAAACATGTACTCTTAATAACCAGGAAAAAGGCAATGGGCTTTTGAATTGTACTTTACTTCTATTAGTATTTTCTTCAGATGTTATCCACCTTATAGGTGTCTGAAAGTGCTTATTTTGGGTGCTTATAAGCACGTTATAAAAAGCCGGTAGGTTGCTTTACATTTTGGGTGCTTATAAGCATCCCCTGTTAATCAGCTAACACCTCTCGAGAATCATATAGACATAAAATGACGGAAGAAATCACAAATCCAAACGGTGCAATAATACTTGTCATCTGCCTTTCAATCTGTACAACAACATTAAATTCCTAATGATGACTAAATTAGAAGAACCATTATCTTGTAGAAGATGAAGCAACAGTAACATCTCCAGGAACATGTAGTGCAACATTTATTTTGGAAAAACTTGGTTCTCAAGCGGATATATGATCATTAAGTAACAAAAATCTTTACCCTTACATCGAATATAAAATACGCTAAAAAGCTTGCTTCAATTGAAGATAAATTAAAGTCTTCAAAGCCAACTACATTGTGACAGATAACCCTTCAACACATTAGCCAGCACAACTGATGAGAAAGGGCACGTAATTCAGGTCGCGTAGAGCATTCTCCTAATCTCTCCCGTAAATATCAATTTCAGTTCTCCATTAAATCGTCTTTCATCCCTCACTAGACTTAGCACAACTATATCCACTATTTGTCTTCGGCGAAAAAAAGGGTAAAGAAAGATCTAAGACGAGTTGGATGGTCACAGTTTAATGAGATCTCCCATACATGGCACGTAGATGTCTCTTAACAAGATCAAAATCATGTCAGTTTTGTACAGAGCAATAATACTTGGGTTTCGTTTAATTTTTCAGTTTAAGAATTATGTATGCAAATTTCTAAGAAAATGGAACAAATCGGTTAATCAATTTAAAAGAAAATGCAAAATGATTAAATACCAGAAATACCTGGAAGATGAAACGAAATGCTTAAGTACTAGAAATACTTGGCAGATGAAACGAATACAAACAAAAGTAGCACTTGAAAGAGCAAGAGAGAACATGATGTCAGTGAACCCAATTCATGTCGAATTCAGAAACGCCTCTCATCCCATTCCTCAACCTTCTGATACCCAATGATTTTTGCGTAAACACACAAAATCCATATACAAGAGAAGAAAAGAAACAGATTTTTATTTGTCGAAACGACAAATTTTTTTTATCAACTTTTTTTTTTTTTTAATTTACGCAAAAATCATTGGCTATAGTAGGACGTGAGAGGAGTAAGGACCGGAAGCGTCCCGATAGACATGGACCGGGTTCAGCCGATTCACGTTCTCTCCGGTTCTTCTATCATCGACGGTAGAGCAGAACCGGCGGAGCTTGTACTTCGGCGGCCACGATGCCATATTCTTTTTAATGGAAAGAGAAACGAGCCGAGGGATGAAAGAGTCCCTGCCTTCGTTTGGATTGGTTCTCTAGAACGAGTGAAATATTAAGAAGGGTTTTAGGGAAAAAAAAAAAAAAAGAAATCATAATTTCTAACTTATGAGGGGAAAAAAGGGAAAACAAAAACTTTTTGTGCCTTTCTATTCACTTGGATTCCAGGGTGTGGATGTACCTGATAAATAAATATTTTTAATAGTATCATTTATTATTAGTGGTTAATCTTTAAAATATATTTGTAAATACAAATATATTTCTTCATTTGAATATAAAAGCTAAAAGATAATAATAACTCAAAATTATTACTTTAACTATTACTTCAAATATTTTTGTAGTACTACAGCAATTGTATCTCATGATTTGCAAAACTTCTCTTTATTTTAATATCAAACATCCAATTCAGTAGTTATTTCTCTTTTCAATTTCACAAATAAATCTTATTTTAACATTATGGAATTGCTAGTTTGGTATTGTTGTTGCAATCTGTTATTGCAATTTAAGAAGTGTTGAATCTTGCAGTTAAATTATTTGTTCAATTATTTGGTGAAAAAATAATTTCTATTGTATAGAAAACAATTTCCAAACGTTTGGTTAAAATTGTTGTTTAACTTATGTTTATTTATTTATTTAAATTTATTTAATTTTAATTTTTTAATTTTAATTTCTAACTTTTAATTTTAAATATTCTCATACTTTGATCCTTTACTTTTAGTTCTTTCTTTTCAGTGTTTTAAGTTTTTAATTTTGGATTTTCTTAATTTTTATTTTTAATTCTTTATCTAATGCATAAAATATATTATGCAAGCATTAATGTATTAGAATTACTTAAAGAAGTAAAAAATTAATATATGTCATGCAAGTATTAATGTGGCATATTAGATGGATTAAATAAGACTAACACTCTAAAATTGCTTATCATGAAAATATTTGTAAAATTTATTTTTCTTAATAATCTAAAAATATTATTTGAAGTATTATCTCTAACAAATAAAAAATGATATGTAGTCATGGTATAATAAATTTTGAAATATGATCATTAAAAGCAAAAATAAATATGAAATAGTAATATTCTTTGTTATACTACTAGAAATTGGTGGACTTGAGATAGAAAATTTTCGTTTCAAATTGAGATAGTTTAAGATGGAAATTCTTTGTCTCGACTGATTTAAGATTGAAAATTTGGACAAAATTTTCTAATAAGTTAATACATATTTGAGATGAAAATTTGAGATAGAAAACTCTTCCGTCTCAAAATTAGAGACAAGGGTTTTTTAGAAGAAAATATCTATTTTAATTAAGATGAAAAAATTTCATTTCAAATCCAAAGTTTTTCTTAGTGTCACAAAAAGAGTAGATCAGAAAATCTATATACTATATATATAAAGTTATACTCAAGAGAACTTAGGAGCTCTTTAAATGCTACAAAAGCTCCTCTTTATAAGCCACATAAGCTTCTTTTTTGATGCCACATAAGCTCCACTTTGAATGCCACATAAACTTCTCTTTAAATATCACATAAGCTTCTCTTTAAATACCACATAAGTTTACAAAAGAGAGAGTACTCTTGTAATTGTCATCAATATTTAAATATAAAAAAAGATTATTACGTCATTTAAATTTTATATTAAAGATGATATAATAGTTGAAATATTATATAAAGAATTGAATCCACGTAGGGGATGACATATAAACCAAGCAACAATGAAAAATATCCCTTTTTTTGAATCATTCGATTTTGTACGGGTTTAGATTATTATAAATATATTTATATATCTATTTATACTATCTATATAAAGTTATACTTCAAGTAAAGTTAAGCGACTTTGAATGCCACATAAGTTCTTATTTGAATGCCACATATGATCTTCCTTCGATACCACATAAACTCTTCTTAATGTACCACATAAGCTCACAAAGAGAGTACTTTTGCAAGTGTGATTTGCAAAATGTAATTGTCATCAATATTCAAAAAATTTTTAAAAAAAAGACTATTATATCATTTAAGTTACACATTAAACATGATAAAATAGTTGATTAATATAATTAAATGAAAAGAAAGAGAACAAAAAAAAAAAGAAGAAATCTATATAATATCTATATCTATATATCTATATATATACTCTTGCAAGTGTGATTTGCAAAATGCAGAAGTCATCAATATTCAATTTTTTTAAAAAAATTATTACATCATTTAAGTTACATATTAAACATGATAAAATAGTTGATTAATATAGTCAAACAAAAAGAAAAAGAACAAAAAAAAAAAGAAATCTATGTAATATCTATATCTATTTATCTATATATAATAATAGTTATAAAGTTATATCTCATATTTTTTAATGTCATAGGCTTATCACATTCATGTTTTAATCGGTGCCACATGTCATGTTTTTATGATTCATTTTTGTTAATTTATTTATGAAATAATTACCACTTAATACAAAAAAATAAAAAAAAATTGCTACAATTTCCACTATTTTCTTCTTTCTTTTTTTCCAAATTAATTGTCATTGTTTCAAAATATCTAAATCAATTTCAATTATTTTAAAAGATATTCAATTTAATTTCTATTGTTAAATTTTTAATAATATATCACTTAAATAATATAGCACAATTATCTTCTCTAATTTTAAATATTTATTAAATAAAATATGTGAATATTCTCAAGTCATCATAAGAAAATAATTCACACATCATATCAAATTTAAAGAATTTTTATATTAAGGTATAAAATAAACAAAAAGTTTTAATAGATCCATGCACTTTGGAGATCTAATGATTTTAATTTTGTAAAACCTTATCATATAATTTAGATAGTAGGTCAACTAATTATACATGACTATTTATTACACCTAAAATTATATTAAAGTAAGTCCTAAATCTATTATTTATACGATATATAATCTATAATCTATAATATTATATATGTTGGAAATGAATGAGAAATTAAAGATTTTCTCATTGTTATTTTGAGACCTTTGGCCTCCTTATTAACTCGGAAATGAATTCCAAAGGGTTATGAGACCTTTGAAATTTCTCCATAATCTTGGGTTATTATTTTGAGATTTTATAACTCTTGAAATTCAATCATGGATGTGATATTGAATTCTAATACCTATATATAGTGGTTTTTAACAAGGTATACAATACACTAAGAAGCTTGTAGTTAGTTAGAACATATAGTTTTGTATATTTCTAGTATTTGTACTTTCATATAGTAGAGAGAGTTCAGAAATTGAGAATATCAAAATTTATCTGGGCAAATTATTTGAGATTATGCAAAAACCATTCAAGAGAGTGTCTTAGAGAATTTGAAGTTGGAGACACTTGTTGTAAATATTGTAAAATTTTTCTATTTAAACTACTTCAAAATTCATTACACGATCAAATATTTTTGAATTTTTCAGAATTATGCTCTTCTCTCAAAATAAGAAATAAAATTATAAGATTGATACATGTGGAGCATTTTGAGAATATGTTCTTTTCTCAAATTAAGAAATAAAATTCAAAGATTGACCCGTGCGAAGCACGGCCCTCGAGATATCTAGTAATTATATATAACTGGAAAGAATTAAAAGTCATGAAGTGAGGACATGTGGCATATGTTAAAAAGACTATTACAAAATTAAAGAAAAAAGAAGAATGAGAGAATAAAGAATTATTTCTATTGATCTTAATGTATACAATTACAACATATAATACCCTATTTATAAGAATACAAGAACTTGCTCTCTAAAATTTTCCTTTATAACCTTAGAGACTTTTGTCTTCTCAAGCTTAATTAGTCACAATCCAATACTAATATCCACATGATTCATAATACTCCCCCTTAGATATTTATCTATAAAAAATATGCCTTGTTAGAATCTCTTAAGAGAAAGAAATAGTGGTGCTAGATTTTGTATTTTGTAACACTCTTACAACATTCAAAAGTGAAGAAATTATATATGCAAATATATATATATATATAAATATATAAATGTTAATGTATAACATATTCTAGATTTTGTATTTTGTGACACTCTTACAACATTCAAAAGTGAAGAAATTATATATGCAAATATATATATATATATATATATAAATGATCATGTATAACATATTCTAGATTTTGTATTTTGTGTCAAATGAAGTTAATGTATAACATTTAAAATATGAGCATACACGATCTTCTAGTAAGCAAACTTGTCTATGCGTTCAAATTGGGGTAATCGGACAATCATACTGGTCGATTAAGAGATCGACCAGATAAACAAGTGACCAACACTGGGTTAATGGGTCAATTGACTAGTTGAGGCAGTGTTTCCAACACTGCTAACTAGATAAACTGGTCTCATCAGGCTCATAATCGATTGACTGGATATGTGACTAGTAAAAATTAAAGTTGAAAATTTTTTAATCAAAGTTTGTACAAAATAATAAAGCCATCTGGACTAAGGCCCAAGCCTAAACTTACCAATGGAGAGGTTAGTTGACTAGTTGAGGCAGTGTTTCCAACACTGCTAACTAGGTGAACTGGTCTCATCGGGTTTGTAATCGGTTGATTGGATATGCGATCAGTAAAAAATAAAGTCGAAAAATTTTTAATCAAAGTTTGTACAAAATAATAAAACCATCTAGGCCAAGGCCCAAGCCTAAACTTCCCAACAAACGCATGGTGCTGACCGGATGGGTAGGCGGCATGCGTGTGTAGTAATTAATTTTGAACCTAGAATCAGGTAGGTTGTCTCCTTGTTCATACATATGAGTGCCCCTTGGGGCCCACACTTAAATTTCACAAATTGGATATATATATAGCTTAAAATGGCTCTATTTTTCTGATGTGGGACCTTTAACTTTGCCAAGTCACAATTCCACACAATCCTCCAATTTTAAACTCAATTTTCTCGTTTAACTCTTTTTTAGTTTTAAACAATTAAATATACTACGTTCATCTAGACGAAATGAAGATTTTGAATATGCATTTCCTTTTTATTTCGAGAGGTAGGACCCACTTCAAAATTTACTTGTTTAAAACTATAAACATTATAATATTTTAGTTGTTAATTAATAGCTATTTAACTTGTTGAATGGACAAATTAAAATAATTTTAGTAAAATTAGCCGTGTGATTAGTTAATGAAAATAAAATGACAAGAAGCACAATTATTATTTTATCATAATTATAATTAGTTTTACTATTTTTGGAATAAAGTAATTTATTTTATAGTTAGGTATATATTTTTTAATAATAATATTTTGTTACTAAGACATAATTTTTTTTTTGATAATACACTTGTATCAATATTATAAAAATATTTCTACTAGATTCAAAATTTCTTTTGTCCAAATAAAATTATAAATGAATGAATAAAACCTATACTTTTAAATATATTTTGATGTGAATAGAATTTGAAATTAATTTTTATATATTTTTTACTTATATTTGCTAAAGAAAGGAAAAAAATAAAGAGAGATTGACGAGAGATCATGATTTTCAAAAAAATAAAAAATAAAAAAGGGTAAAATTACCAAAAAAATATGAAACATTGCAAGTTTTTGTGAAACATTAAATCTTTAACATTTGACAAAAAATAGTTAAAAGGCTAAAAGCTGTCCTAAAACACTAATGTGCCAAACAATAATAAATTTGAAATATAATAGGTCCAGACACTAGTTACCTGAAAAGCTATATCTTATCTCCTTGTCTTTTGTTTGAATTCCTTCTTTTAGTATTTTTTTTTGGTATATATTTTTTCTATGCAAAAGATATTTCAATAATTAATTTTTTTATAATAAATAAGTAATTTTAGCAAATAAATCTTAGTAATAATTAATTTATCTAATTTGCTATTAGGGACTTAAAATTTTTTTTGCAAGATAAATTTAAGAAAGTTTATAAATTTTAGGGAGCATTTTCATAGAGAATTTATTTGGGAAATATCTTCATATGTAATTTATTTATATTTTTGCTAAATAATTTCATAAAAGAGAGAAGAATTTATTTTATTGAATGCATCAATAAACTTTTCTTTATATAATCTTTTATTATTTAGTTAAATAGTAATTTTTTACATGTTTTCACGCTCAAAATATTTAATCATCAACCTTTGTTATTGATTATTGACATACAGTTGTGTGTATTGTTCTCCGTCTAACATCAAAGAGAATAGGGCCTATTTGGATTGTTTTTTTTTTTGTTTTAGAAAAAACACTTTTTTAAAAAAAAATTACATTAAATTTGTAATAACTATTTGATTTGGCTTCCAAAAAAAGCTAAAACTTTAAAAAAACTCAAATATAATATTTTTTAAAAGTCAGAATTTTTAGCTTATAAAAAAAGTTATTTTTTCAAAAGTTATTAAAAAACGTACTTTTAAAAAAAGTCAATCCAAACGGGCCTAAGACTTGTTATTTTACTTTACTCTATATGAAAGATAGTTTCTATTCAAATACATAAATAGGTGTTCGCCGGCCCAATGATAAATTCCTAGTTTTGTATCCTTGCTCGTTTAATTGACCTTTTTTTTAAAGCGTTTTTTTTTTGTAATTTTTGAAAAATGTATTCTTTTAAAAGATAAAATTTTTTATTTTTGAAAAAAGTTAAATTTGAATTTTTTTTAGAGTTTTAGCTGTTTTTTTGAAAGTTGACTAAAATACTTATTACAGAAAAAATATATGTTTTTCAAATTAAAAATACTTTTTCATTAAAAAAATAAAAACAAGCCCTAGGACGCATGCAGTTCACAGGAAAATTACTTCATATATGACATAACCCACGAATATATTTTGAGTTAATAATGTACCAAATATATCTTTAGGAGATTCGTATGTACGTTATTGAGATATTGTACACATGGCCAGGCCATGACGGTATATTTAAATATGAGCGTGTAATTAAATATCATTCTATTTTTGTTATTTATTTATTAATTTTATGTTTTTAATCGATATATTAAAAGAAAAAAATAAACAATTAATTAATTTATTATATTGGTGTTCCAATTAGTCATCTGCGTAACAGATAATAAATGAGTTATCAGAACAACGTGATCAAGGTGAGCATGCCATGCAAGTTCAACATGTGTTAGACAAAAAGGAATTATTCTGGAAACATAGTGAAATAAAAGCCAACGTGTTAACCTTAAAAGAGCAGCTTCTTTAGCATTTAATTGCGTCACTGATGACGAGTATGTTACGAAAATAATTATTTATTTTGCGTAAAAAACAATTATTTAATTCAATAAAACATTGGGTACTGATCCTTCATGTCTGGAAGCTAATTAAATGAATCGGCCACGTTATTGGTTGAATGCAGGATGAATCTCTCTCACTTATTAGTTTAGGTTGATAAGTAGCTTTCCCTCACATACACACAGCCTGTTTGGCTTAGAGGGCGTTTGGATTGGCTTATAAAAATTTACTTAAAACACTTTTGGCTTTAAATGACTTTTTTTTATCATCAATTTTAAGTAGTTACGTATTTGAATAAAAGTTATAATTATAAAAATAAGTATTTACATGTTTGATTAAAATGGATTGAAAAGTAAATTATATAGTTATAATAACTATTAAGGACATTAAAATAGAATTTAAAAAGATAAGTATAAGATAAAAGAGTAAAGATAGTTTAATAATAAAAATAAAAAGGTAAGGATAAGATATTAAATAATTTGGTCAAACTCATTTTTTTTCAAAGTGCTTAAAGCTATATAAAAAGTAAAAGTTGGGGTTGGGAAGCTTTTTATTTTTTACTTAAAGTCACTTAAAAAAATATTTTTTTAATTAAAACAAATACTTTCATTAGCATGAATTAGACTTTAAGCAAATTTGGCTAGAAAAAAAGTCAAGCCAAACACCCTCTAAGCTTATTTTTAAGTGCTTATAAGCAACTTGTGTTTAAGAGCAAAAAACTACTTATAAGCAGAGGGTGTTTGGCTTTGCTTATTTTAAGTACTTATAAGTACTTAGAAAAAATACCTTCTCACATATTTTTAACTATTTAAATATTTATAAACATTGAATTTCATGTCATCAATATAAACGGGACAGATATGAGATATCCTTCCAATGACTGCGTTTTAGATAATCAAGACAAGTTCTAACCATGCTTGGTGGAAAACAAAAAATGTAACGTGATCACGAAGCAGTTGCAGATCGAAATCAATCTCCACCCGCTATCCCATTTCCTCATTTCCTGACCAAACAGCGCCCATTTAGGTTGTATCCAACAAACGCTTCTCCCTTGGCATGGCTAGTTAATTATTGCAGTTTGGTCTAATCCAAACAAGATTTCATACATCAGGATGCAACCTCGGCAAGTTTAAGAAAATGCTCATATGGTCCATTTCAATTAAAAGAGAAGAAGACTTGTTATTTACCTTACACTATCTATAATGTGGTTTCCATTCAAATATGTAAATTGATCTCGGCCCTCCTAGTGATAAATTCCTAGTTGCATTTTTGCTCGTTTGGATTGACTTTTTTTAATCTTTTTTCTTCCGATCTTGTACCTTTTGGATTATGTATTTTTTTTTAAAAAAAACTAAAATTTCTGATTTTTAAAAAATGTTAAATTTGATTTTTTTTTAAAGATTACTTATTATTACAAAAAAGATGTATAATTTTTAAATTAAAAAAATGCTTTTTCATTTCTAAAATCAATGAAAACAAGCCCTATGATGCATGGAGTACACGCGAAAATTACTTCATATATGATATAACCCACAAATATATTTTGAGTTTAGCATGTACCAAATATATCTTTAGGAGATTCGTTATTGAGATCTTGTACACATGGCCAGAGCACGATGGTATACTTAAATATATTTATTAAACTTGCGTGCCAATGCAATTAGTCATCTACGTAACGTTCAACACGTGTTAGATAGAAGGAATTATTCGGGAAATATAGTTAAATAAAAGCCAACCTATTAACCTCAAAGAACCACGATACATATTTAATTCAATAAAAATATTGGGCACTGACATGATCCAGTCGAGAAGCTAATTAAATGAATGAGCCACGTTATTAATTTGTTAAAATGCATGATGAGTGTGTCTCACTTTAGCGTAGGTTGATAATCATATTTTAGGGTTTCTTAATAGTAATCAAGCCTTCAAAAATGTGTATAAATAGGCGTGACGGATTGTCTTGATGAAGCACCCAGGTCTAGTCTTGATATAGCTAAGAATAAACCCTAAAATTCTTAGCAATAATTAAGATTATCGTTTACTAGAATGGCTTCCTCCAAGGCAGTAGGTGTGATGATCATATGCATGGTGATCATTCTTGCATCATCACCCCATGCATCAGCGCAAATCTCTTGTGCCATAGTGTACCTGCGCCTTGCTCCGTGCGTTGGCTACGTGCAGAATGGAGGTGATGAGGTACCAACCAGTTGCTGCGATGGGCTGAAGTCCTTCCTCGGCGGCACCAAAGCAGATCGCCAGAGCGTTTGCTCGTGCTTGAAATCCGTCGCTGCCGGTGTTGATGACCTCACCTACGCTGCTGAGATCCCCACTAAGTGTGATCTCGACTTGCCCTACGCCATCAGCCCTGACTTTGATTGCTCAACTGTGAACTAATTAAATGGAGTCACGTATGATCGTTCCTAAATTATGAACAATTATGCCATGGAATGAATCATGGAGCTCCATTACACCCTCTTCTGCTCTTTCAATATGGCTTCTTTCTTCATGTATGAATTTCAATTTGTTTTAATAAAACGAGGGTCTTGCTATGTGTTTCTTGGAGATAATCGTGCTTTTATTTAGTTTAACAACATCATCGTTCATATATATATATATATATATATATTGATCGTTTATATTTAATTTCTTTCTTCACACACGGAAAGAAAAACACATAATCGATATAGTTTTTTATTTGAATTATTACTTTATATAAAAGTTTAAGCTTGTAGAGAAGATATTGGTATATTTATTTATTATATTAAGTATTAACACGTCCCTTCATGTGCAAATGGAGTTTCTTTTTTTTTTTGTGAGCCTTCAAGCGAGCAGTTTTAATGTTTTTAAATAGGTGACAATGAGTGTATTAAGTCACTGCCTCATCTTAAAGCTTAGGCTTGTAAAGAAGATATTAATTTATTATTTATTATATTAGTAGTTTTTGACCACGATGTTTATCATAATGCTAAAATTTTGTTAATTGACAAGTTGTTTAGACTTGTAAATATTCTAAACAATGAGATTTTATTATAACATTATAGTTACGTGTAACGTGATACATCATAGTTATGAGTTATATATATGGGTCTCTTGAGATTTTTTTTCTTTCTTTTAACGAGGATTAATAGTAATTCTCCATTTATTCTCTGATGATAATTCGAAATCGAGACATTTATGACTCATTTGGTATGATAGAATGATCTGAAAAGAAATGATTATTCTAAACATAATGAAATTCAAGGTATAATACTCATGGAATACTTATTCTCTTTCTAGTGTGGTTAAAAACATAAACAAGCTAGAATAGAATGCTTATTTTATTTTATATGTATGATAAAATAATTTTAATAAAGTTAGAATGGAATAAAAATCAATTTTATTAATGAAAATAAACGTGCTCTTTGATTTGACACAAATTTAAATTTACACATGACAAATTTATATAATACTAACATAAACTAAAATACTCTTGTTAGCATTTTGATTAGAACAAATAGCATTACTTCTTCTATCATTTTTACCTTAAAATCATATTTTTATTATTTATTTTTTAATATAATTAAGAGAAAAAAGTTACCAATCTAATTAAAATACGCATGTTTTCCAACTAAATAAAAATAAAAATGAAAGAGACAAATTTATTTTTAATTTTCTAATTTTTTTATGTTTTAATTTTTTTAGTTTTCAAATTTTTGGATTTTTTAATTTTTTTAAAAGAACAATTGAGTATTTATTCAATAATAGATGAGAAATAAATTATTTTTGTGATTTTACTTTATAATCTAGTGATTTTCACTTAAGTTAGAATACACATTCTTTGAGTTTGCTAAAGAATGGAATTTTTTAACTTTGTCTAAAAAGGCTATTCTATAAGAATGGGCTTTCTAATTTTAATTAATCCTATTAAACAAATAAAAAGTATCAAAATTTAGAATGACCATTTCATTTTAATCCATTCAGACATACCAAACATAACCTTAGCTCTCAAGTGAGGATCAATAGTATAAGGCACTCAAATACCAGTTCTTTTGAACATCATCAAATGCTGTAGATCTATGAGTTGAGCAGATATAACAATAGAAAAAAAAATCAGGAGATAATAAAGGATATATAGACATCTAAAGGATGTCTATTTTACTCCTCTAGTACAGGCTTCAGGTTCAAGATCTTAGTTTTAACTCAAAAAAAACAAGAAGTAACGGTTCCATAAGACGGATCTGGGGATGGACCAAAGCTATTAATTAGATCATCACATGGATCATGCTACCCAAGGAAGCGTGCACTTCGCGAGGGCATTACTAAAAATTTAATACAAAATTATGGAGTTGACTATGGACCAACATATCTTTAGCAGATTGTGATTGGGATATAAATTATAAAATAATTAATATAGCAATAATATCTTCTTAATATATACAATAGATATAAATAAATAATTATATTAATGGCAAATAAAACTATATTTTATATTTTTGTGATTGTTCTTGGCTTTATATTTTGAAATCCTTGAGTATTCACTTATTGTCAACGTTATTAAACATATATCTCTTTATTTAAGTGGCCAAGCAATTATTTATTACATTATTTTCTTTTATTTTCTCTCATTTCTCTCTAGTTCTATTTGTTTTTAATTTCTTGTTTTCTGCGATACAACAAATTACAGCACTACAAGAAATAATACAAGTATTTACATATATTTTGATCTCTAGTTACATTTTAAAATGTAATTAAAAAAATTTGTTACACTTGCTACAAGTGTAATTAATAATGATGCAACAAAAAATATTGTTACACTTTCAAATGTAGCTAATAT
Organism: Cordia subcordata; assembly: GCA_028554755.1. Classification (NCBI taxonomy): domain Eukaryota; kingdom Viridiplantae; phylum Streptophyta; class Magnoliopsida; order Boraginales; family Cordiaceae; genus Cordia; species Cordia subcordata. The sequence goes on along the minus strand of JAPTOF010000001.1, from coordinate 10,045,862 downwards.
TTGCTATGTTTAAAGATGTAGCTAATATTAGTTACATTTTGAGATAAAGCTAAGGTTTGCTACATTTGAAAGTGTAACCAATATTAGTTACATTTTAAAATATAGTTAAATTTATTATATATAGATACATACGTACGTACATACATACATACATGCATACATACATACATTCGTACACACTCAAAATTCTTGTATCTTAAAAACTCTAACTAAAATAAAATAGTTTAATGTGTGAACACAAAAAAATTAAAATTAAACTTGAACTATAATAGTTCAATTTGTATAAAAGTTGGATTAAGAAAAACCAACAAAAAAGAAGTTTTGCCTCAATTGAATTTATAGGCAATATGGTATTGCAACATTCTGAAATCCACTAATGTAAGACAAAACACATGTTATAGGCTTCAACTTCATGCTCTTGAAGTGTATTAAGCAAATGCCGCTTGTACTTACCATTTATTTAGTTACCCCTCAAAGTGTAACCATTTCAAAATACTTTTTTATATTTCCTTAAAGCGTAAAAAAAAAAAAAAAACTACTGGAATAAAATGTTGTAGTGGAATTATAAGTAAAATAGTTACACTTGAAAGTGTAGCAAAAATAGTTGCACTTCAAAGTGTAGCAAAATGTTCTCAAATATAGCTTTTTTTAGAAGACATAATTTTTAACTTATCAAAAAAGTACTTTTTCAAAAGTTATTAAAAAATACTTTTAGAAAAATCCAATCCAAGTGAGTCTTACAAGGTAAGTGTAAATAGCAATATTTGAAAATTAATATTATTTGTTTTTAAATTTTTTGTCATTTTTAAAAATAATTTTTGTTTTAATTTTTTCCTTTTTCAATTCTTTTGTCATTCGCATTTCTTTGGTTTCAATTCATTTTGTCCTTCTAAAAAATTGAAATAAAATTTTTTAGAAAGGATAATAAATATTGAAATAAAAAAAGTATAGATGGCAAAATAATTCAAAAAAAAAAAATTCCAAGTTAGTGTTATGAGACAATACCTTTTTTGTTATGCGTGTGCACGGCAATAACCTGTTTTATTAACTAATGACACATCTACTTTCTTAAACTTGAAATAGTATTAGTTTCTAAACATTGCTATTTTAGTATATATAAAATTAAAAAATTGGTCATTGAACTTATTAAGGGCCTATTTAGATTGTTTTTTTCCCATGGAAAAGAATTTTTTTTATTGGAAAAAGCACATTTATTTTGCAATAAATACTTAAATTAGGTTTTTTTTTAAAGAAATAAAACTTTAAAAAAAGGTTCAATTTCAGATTTTTTTTCCCTTAAATTAGAATTTTTAGCTTCTCAAAAAATATTTTTTGAAGGTTAACGGAAAAACACTTTTAAAGAGTCTACCAAAACGAGCCCTAACTCATAAATCAAATGGTGCCTTTCGTTGTTATAGTAACGCATATTATTTTTTTTGCTTTGGCTTTTAAATATATTACATTGGAATAATATAAAATTGACTCAACATTTAAAAATTGAGAATCCATAAAACTCACCTTGAATGCTTAATTTGTGTGTAGCTTATAACATGATTTTGTATAATCATTTAAGTTCTTTTCGTTTAGCTTTTATGTTGTTTTTAATTGTATATGATTTTTTAATATATTATATTCATAATAAGCCATATATGTATTCAAAAATACATTGATCAAGTGCTGACATGTGGTATATTTGATGCCACCTTTTTATGCAAAAGTATTGCTAGCCATTTTTTTTTTGGAAAGGAAAAGTATAAAAAAGGACTTTTTTCATGAGCGTTATATCCTTTGACTACCTTTTTTTTTTTTAAAAAAAAAGAAAATTCTACCCACCATCTTTTCCAATTAAATATTTGCTCAAAATAATGTTTTTGAAATAAATAAAGTATTTGCTTGCACATACTCTGTCTATGTATGGTTTCTAAAGTACTTCACATATACTTTTGAAAAACAAATATACCTATCTCTAAACGTGAAAAGCTGTCTTTATTATAAAGAACGTTATCTGAATTTTATTTCACCTCGTGTAGTGCATGGGTGTTATGCTAGAATTCTTTTTGAACGTACTATAGAGCATTTTTGTGTAAATATTCTTTGACCATCTTTGAATAAAATTGTCCCAAGACGTAAAATTCAATGATGATAAATAAAGTATCATAATAAGGCATCCCATATATTTTTTTCTACACATAGAATTTACATATTCAATACACTTCGTTTGAATTGAATTTCACAAAACCATTTCTTTAACAGATTGAGCATTTTTTTAGTAATAAATATTTGGATGTCAACTAAAATCTCATCTCTCTCTCATGTCAAATGTCAACTAAAGTCCACTTTTCTCTCTTAATTAGTTATCAACTACTACATTTGTTACAGTCCTTTTTTTTTTAAAGCCGCCATTTGTTTTGTTAATCAAATAAGTTGCTATTATTATAGCTTTTTTCTTTTTTTTTTGCCTCTTTCCAGCCTTGCAATGTTTTGGATTCAGAAAAATAAATGTAAAATTATTTTATTTAATATTTTCGTTCAACAATGTCTCATAATAATCTTTACATCTCGACTTAATTTTTATTAGGAAACATTGTTGCATTTCGTTTTTTTATACTGGGTTGCCGTTACCAATACATCTATACTTTGTGTTAAATTAATTATTACAATCACCATTTATTTACTTTGAATTTGCATTAGAAAAAGTATTTCTTCCTTGAAATGATTGCATTAATTTTGCTTAAATAAATATTACTATTTATTTTTTATATATTACACATTCATAACTTAGACTATTGATATTCGTTATTATTGATCTTCAATAGTTTGTACATTGTATATTAATCTAACCAATTGACCCAAAATGCTTAAGCGGTGCCACCACATTTGAGTAAACCAACTGGCCCAAAATGCTTAAGCGGTACGACCACATTTGCGTAAACCAATTGGCCCAAAATGCTTAAACGGGTGATAACAGTAGTAATATGAATCCAATTCATTATAAAATGCACACAAATTTCACACAAAAACAATGTGGAATGGGGCATTATAGACTCCTCCTTAAAGACGTGATGTTGTCTCCGAACACAAACAGAACCATAGCCCCAATGTGTGATGGGATATTACAGACTCCCCCCTTAAAGACGTGACGTTGTTCCCGAACACCAATAAAACCACAGCCCAGAACTTGCACCCCTAACACAAACAAAACCACAGTCTAGCACCTGCCCCAAATGCTTAATTGGGTGATGGCAGTAGTAATGAACCCAAGCTAGGCTTAAATGAGTGATGACAATAGTAATGAACCCAAGCTATTATAATACTCTGATACCACCTGTAATAATTCAAGTCCCACTATTGGCCTGCCACCACACTTGACCCTAACCAATTGGTCCAAAATGCTTAAACGGGTAATGATAGTAGTACTGAACTCAAGTCATTATAAAGTACACATAAATATCACGCAAAACTAACGTGAGATGGGGCGTTACATAATGTAATCAGAAAATTATTATGATCCCGTGCATGGCACGGGTGATAGATTAGTAAAATACGTAAAATGGGGCGTTCAAGTACCAAACATATATTGTCGTGAAAGAGATTAAAATACTTTATACTGAAATTCCAAACATTCTATATCTCGTTTCCAACCTCGTTTCGTATGTAAAGAGGAGAAGAAAGCGCACTCCTCTTTGCTAATTAAGCTAGTGATCGGGCCAAACATTTTTCATCACATATGATGAAAAAATTTCTTAAGGAGAAATTACATCATGAAAAGCTATAAATTAAATTAGCAGGAGACTTTTACATTATTTGTGATGCTCTGCTGGTTCAAACTAAACTATCAATAATGAACATCTATTTGTACATATATCCTGGAACTGTTACTGACTTAGGCTTCAGGGGGCATCCATGTTTGTAGAAGGTGATGGAACCAATCCAAAGGTCTCGGTCCAAGTACTATAAATGCGCATGGACGTACCTACTCATGAGAAACGGATTTTTCATGTTAATCCAAATAGGAATCATCCTTATGGAAGACGAATAAATCTCAAGGAAACTGAAATAAATTCAGGTATACGTTGCATGATATCAGTTGCGTACTTGCAATTTTAATCTCGTGTTTACTTATAAGCTGTCTAATAGGTGATCATGAGAAAGTCATTTCCCCGCAAAGGAAGGGTTAGTTTTCTCAAGTTAGCCATGAAAAAGATTAAAAAAATAATAATAAATAAATAAAAGGCATACTAATACATTCTCAAATTAAAAGTCCTCAACGCGAACACTGTGAGGAGGCCTGGAGATAGCTAGACATCGCATGCCTAACAATGGCTCAAGAAGTTTCATTCATTTGCAAACGAACCGCGGTGAGCACTAAGCCAGTGCAACAGGGAAAATTCTACTCTCTCTCCGTTCTTGACCGCGTAATGGAGCGCAACCACTTATTACTTGTGTTGTATTACCACTCTCCCCCTGGCGTAAAGTCTGGCGACTTAACTCAAACGCTGAGAGAATCGATTTCTTGTGTGCTTTGCGCTTTTCCAATAGTGACAGGGCGGTTAGTGAAGAGTGCTACTGGTACTCCACAAGCCCATTGGATGATCAAGTGTAACGATGCTGGGGTCAGAATGGTGGAAGCAACAGCAAAAGGAAGCGTGGATGAGTGGCTGCAGAATGTTAACAGGGACAAAGAGCTTATGCTTGTTCACTGGGAACCGGTGTTCCACAAGCCTTATTTTTGGTCTACCTTCTATGTTCAGGTAATACATATATATATATGCATACGGGTGATGACGAAATTTCACGTAACAAAATATCCAATTTCTCATTGTGATGCTATAAGCCTGGAAATGATATCTAGATTACTTCTAAAATATACGGAGTTTCATGCATGCGATTTTTTCAAAAGATTTGGACGTATGATGCAACTTTCAAAAAGCGCAGCTTCCGTTTAGTTTTCACTTTTTGTCACTAACGCTTTATTTGCAAACGGCAGCTGACTGAATTTGAAGAAGGGGGTCTAGCAATAGGCTTGAGCTGCACTCACCTCCTGGCTGATCCCACTGGTGCCACCATGTTCATCAAGGCATGGGCTGACACAACCTTAAGCGGCAAAATTGTTACCCCTCCTCTATTTCATCCCTTGCCTCCTCGAAGGCCAGGCAACAGAAACATCAACCACAAACCCTACACCCAATTGATCAACCACTACAAGAGCATCATTGACAAACCTGCAGCTCCAGCTAACCGTAACGCGAAACAAACAACTATTGCACTAGAATTCAAAGACGAAACAGTGAGAAGCTGCATAGCCATGGCCAAAGATCCTAACGCGGCATCGCATAGTTCGGACCCCTCACCATTCCAGGCCTTAGCTGGACTGTTGTGGGTATGCATCAGCAAGGTGAAGGAGATAAAGGGTGGTTTAATTGACATGTGTTTGTCTTTAGATATGAGGAAAGTGCTAAGCTTGGACAAAGCTTTCTTTGGAAATTGCATGGTTTTCAACAAAGTGCATGGAGAAGGTTTATTATCAGAAAAGGAATTATCAGAAGCAGCTTATGCGGTAAGAGAAGTGGAGATGAAAATGGACACTGAAGGGATTCAAGACTTGATTGGGTGGTTAGAAGAAAATGATGATTGTGTGAATTATCCTCCATGGATGAATGGTTATGATCTCATTTGTGCCAATTTGGAGGGCATTGATGCATACTCAGCCATTTTTGGAGATGGTCTTGAGCCGATTCATGCATCTTGCTATGTTGAGCCGGCATCAGGAGAAGGGCAAGTATTGATACTTCCAAGTGATCGGGGTGGTGGTCCGTTCGGCCGGATTGTGATGGTCACACTTGCTCAACATGAAGCAACCAAGCTTCTTGGCCTTCAACTAATTCAGCAAATGTCCCCAACCATTTTGATGAGGCCGGACGATAATGGTAATGATAGTTGTTGATGTATCACCAATTTAATCTCAGATGACTTGTTGTTATTAATTGAAATACTAATAAATATTTGTGTTCAAGTTCAGTTTAATGATTGTTTAATGTGAGGCGGTTGAAAAGATTAAGATGTTCATTACTTGTTATATATTATTTATAAGGGACAATTCTATAAATGGTCCTTATATATTGTTTATTAAAAAACTAGTTTAGTCTATATTTTCTAAAGGAGACCACTTAGAGCGAGTTTGGCATTTAGTTGAGAAATTCAGTTTTGTGAAAAGGTATTTTTAAAACGAACTTTTAGTCAAATGGATTTTTGATGAAAATAAAAATGTGTTTGGTTATTTCTATGTGAAATGAACTTTTACCTAATGAGATAGTGTTTGGTTTTATATTTGGAAATAACTATTGTTGCATAAATTACTGAAATAAACATTTTGAACTAATATTGTTCACTTTCTATAACATACTTTTTTATTCATATTTCTATTTGTCTGAAAAACTCTTTAAAAAATTATAGTTATAACTCAAAATATTAAAACAAAAATAAAATATATTAGCAAAAATAAAACTATAGATCATTGCAATTTAATGAGAAGCTAATAACGCCAAATTAAATAAAATAGGGATATTGATATAATGAAAAATTAAAGAGGATATTTTTGTCTAAAAAATATACTAAAACACCATTGGCAAAAAGGGAAATGGAGAAGTTCATTTAGCATCAAAACTCAGTTGATTTTTAATCAAAAGCAACTTTTAGAATGTAAAACCAAAAGCCCTTATTTTCGTTAAACAGACTTTAAATTCTAAAAGTCAGTTTAGTTCTTTGGAAAACCAAACTAGCTCTTGGTCCTCAATGTTAGAAGAACAAGTCAATTTAGATTTCAAAAATGACTACTTTAGTCCTTAATGTTTGAAAAAAAAAAAGTGTCAATTTTCATTCCTATTAATTGGTCATGTGATCATCACATGACTATTTAAGACTAAAATGAGGATCCTAGGTCACTTCTAAATTAGTAACTTCTGAAACAATAAGGACCAAAAAGACACTTATTGAATATATTATGAACTAAATAGATTACTTTTGAAACAATATTAACCAAATTTGACACTTTTTGTAAATAATAGATTCCATTTATGGAGTTTGCCGTATTTATAAACATGAATAAAATTAGATCCTCCATTGTTGCGTACGTAAGTACTCGAATAATGCGCTCTGGTTCTCTGCGTATGGTAAATAGTACAAACTAGGGTGAAGTAAGTTAAATAACTTCTGGAGAAAAAATCATAGAATAAAGAGAAACGGCATCACTAAATATAGCATACACTCTATATAATATATAGATATAGGTGTGTATGTCCTCTTAACAAATAAAAGCATTGATTGAAAATGACACATAAAACTGAACATTACTAAAGATCAAAGTTTGATATGAAATGAGGCAAATAAGTCTGGGATGGAAAAGAATTCAACATATGAGGATATGCGTTATAATTTAAAAAGACAAAAATGATAAAAAAAAGTTAGCTGATTAAAAATTTACTTCGACGACGGGGTTTATTAGTCCTTGTATAAGGAAAAAAATTTGAACCCTACAATAGTTTTTGCAATCAACTATTCAATCTTTGAGTTCTGAGATTTTAGATCAAACGGACTTGTAATATTGTGTTTGTATTCATTTTGAGAATTTTTTTTTCTTTTTTTACTTTGAGGTTGGCTAAAAGACCAATTATAATATGCATTTAGCGAAAATTGATTTCTGATCCACTCACACTAAAAGTAAGAGATCACAAGGTGAGATTTTAGATCAAATAAACTTGTATATCATGTCTATGTCCATCCTAAGAAGAAGGGAGGCTAAAAGACCGATTATAATATGCATTTAGTAAGAATTGATTTCTGATCTACTCAGACTGTAAGTGAGAAACCATTAAGTGAGATTTTAGATCCAATGCACTTGTATGTCATGTCTATATCCGTCCTTAGAAGAAGGGAGGCCAAAAGACTGATTATAACATGTATCTAATCGGTATTGATCCTTGGTCCACTCACACTAAAGATGAGAGACCGCTGAATGAGATAGTAAATCAAATAAACTTGTATATCGTGTTTATGTCCGCCCTAAGAAGGAAAAATAAAATTCCGTCCGTCCTAAGAAGGAAAAATAAAATTCTGGCACACTTTCCCGAGCAAGAAAATGAACTTATATATCATGTCTATGTCTGTCCTAAGAAAGAAAAATAAAATCCTCGTACACTTTCCTGAGCAAGCAAAGGTTATAAAAAATTAAGAGGGAACAATGCGTTTGCCGGGAGTCGAACTCGGGTCTATTGCTTGGAAGGCAATTATCCTAACCGTTGGACTACAAACGCTGAATGTTCAGTGTTAAAACTCATCTATTTTTATGTGAATAAGCCATCTCACAAGTTCAAAGTGCAAAACTGCAAAATTTATCTGTCCTAAAATTCATGGATTGGTAAGTACAACGTTATAAAAGAATTATTGCCGAATCTGAATCAATTGTACGTAATTTCTATTACTGTAAATATGCGTGGAATTGCCACGACTTGCACATAAATTACTGATTACAACATGATCACTACCAAACAAAAAAAAAAAAGAGAGCCTTTGCAGCAGTTAATTACCATACTTACAGTAGTTTTGTACTTAAGATACCAATAAAATATAACTTCTCAAAAAATTAAAATTACTTTTCACAGTGTAATTTTCAAAAATTAAAATTAATTTATCTAAAGTAATTTCTAGAAAATAAAATTATTTTCAAGAAAATTTTCACTAAAAAATTAAAATATATTTGTTTTTTTGGAAATAGAATATGTTCACTACTGCGTTTGCCGGGAGTCGAACCCCGGGGGCCCATTGCTTGGAAGGCATTTATCCTAACCGTTGGACTACAAAACGCTGAATGGTGCAAGCACGTTAATATAAGAAAATTTTAGCAGGGGCGTTGGCTATTTTAACCCATCACACACATATAATTCCAAAAAGGAAATCATTTCATGTTTCATTCACAGTTCGAACCTTGAACCTTCCTTATTATAGTACTTTATAATCATACCATCTTCTAATCAAACTAAAAATACATATTAAATATCTTGCATATTTTGTAGTGAGACCGCCATCGATTCTTAGTTTGTTGTTGTGAAAACAACAATCATTTTTGTTGGGTTGTATAATATATTTTAACCCCATGTATCTTATTATTAAAGTTGCGTAAATTAAAACTTGTTAATACTTCGTAATGCTATAAAGGATATTGTACAGAAATCCCCAATTTTTGAAGTGATTAATGTATAATATTCTTTACAACATAGGAGTACTAACAATATTTTAATTTTAATGAATTTTAAAACTATATAGGTTATTATGCAATTTTCGCGAACTACGTACGAAAGGCAAATGCATTTTGTTCTTTTATCCATACCCAACATTCAGTATATACACATATTTCGCTTTGGTTGGAATTCTGAAGTAGCATGAGTAAATGACCAGGTCAATTGTGTTCCATGCAGTGGTGTCTTTTTTTTTTTAATTTTTATATAGGGAAATACACTTTAACTAAAATTATATTAGATTTATTTAAGAGATAAAAACTAGTGAAATATAAGACATTTAAGTCTTCATGTTATCAGTATTATATAAAACAATTAGGTTTTCTAATTTTTGTTTCGATAAAAACCTCTAATGGTTATGTAATTTTTTATAATTTTCATATTTTGACTCTATACAGATGCATCGAGATGAACCTCATACGATTGTATGTTGACTTTGTTTATACATCAGTTTTGGAGTTTCTTGTTTGTTGCCTTTACTTTGATAGTCCAAACTTACCAGAAGATTCGTCCATGCAAATTACAGCAAGGCCAGCATTAATATTCCCATGTTAAACAAAGCTATATAGTGTATTTGATCCACAATTTGGCATTATATATCCATCTACATATTTATATTTATATATTACAACCACTAGTGAAACCAAATTAGTCGAATCTAAAGCATGAGACAAATTAATACATCCCAGCTCTACCATTGACCATGTCAAAATATAAATGACATGTTGGTGTATGTATACATACATACATACATACATACACACACACACATATATATATATATATATATATGTATATGTATATATTAATGTTCCTTTTAGAAGGGCAGAATCGAAGTACATATATAAATGAATCAGAATAAAAATGTTAAATAAGAAAATAAGACTTCAAATGTATTTTGTGTTAGGTCATGATAATATTAACTAAATATATGTGAATAAAAATTTTTCCAATTATGTTGCATTGCCAACAAATTTATTATTAATTCGTAAAACTATTTCAGCTAGTTGTTAACATCACTTTTGGTGTTAGAATTAAATTGTTTAGAATGTAGAAGTAGAAAAGTATATATGAATGCAGTATGTGTAGCCTGCAGGGATGTAAATTCTAGATTGGTTGGCTAGTTTCTCTTGTCTGTTACCGATTTCGTACGCATGCATGATGGATCACACCATCATGGATCTAGTGGTTTCATTTTATCGACGTCACTGTAATCGTAGTTCATGAAATGTACACTTAATTTTGTTATTTTTACGAAAAATTTTGTGCAATAAGAGCCACTATTTTAGCATGTTAACAACAATAAATAAATAAACCAATATTTTCTTTATAAGTTTAAATTTTTAAATGAGATGGTAACTCAAAATGCTATTAGAGCCTGAAAGCCAAACAACATATGTTTAATCCTTACCACCACTCATTTAAAAAAAAAATAGAATTATCCACGTACAAGTTCTGAACAAATCACGCTGCAAGTGAGGGGGCGTGTTAACCACAATAAATAAATAAACTAATATTTAGATGAGGTGATAACTCAAGGTAACACCCAATTAAATTATTTTTTTAACCAAAAAATGTATATATCTTTTTCATTTAAAAGACATGTTTTTAATAAATATTTGATTTGATTTTTTTTTAAACTAAACTCTTTAGAAAACGCTTAAACTGAGTTTTTTCTTTCTTCATTTTTTTCCTAGAAATCGAAAGTTTAACTTTTTAAAAAATCCTTTTTGAAAAATTATATTAAAAAACCTTCTTTAGACAAATTTAAACGTGCCCTTAACTTTAATAAGGAGCAAGGAAGAATCGAATAACAGGATAGTAAAATATTCAAATCTGAAAATTCAAATTTTGGATTAGAAAAAGAATATTTGATTAGATATTGACGATAGAATACAGCTCAATGGTCTTCTATAGCCTAGCATAACAGTAACTTGTCATTCATATGATATATGAATACAAGAAAATCTCCTAAAAATCCTTTCAATTGGAAAGTAGGTACCGTCTTGATAGCGGAGGTTTTTTATTCAGTTTTTTAGATTTGTTACTCAGCTAAACAATGTTGGGTTGATTATTTAATATTTTACTGTATAAGTGTTTGACAACAGCGCTCATAGTAGCATTTAGTATTTTGGTTGAATCAAATCGCTATTTTGTCTAATTATTGCTATTCAGTTAAACTACATTTCAAAGAACATTTTTAGGAACTTTTAGTATTTTAAGGAGTGTTTCTCAAAGGTTAAGAAATATTCTTTCTCAATCTTATCTCTTTTTTTTTTTTTTTCCTTTCTCAATTCTATCTTATGGTGACTTTTTTTTCCTTCAATCCTATCACCCCATATAAACTTTTATATATTAATTTATTGTTCTATTCAATCTTACATAAATTTTTTTATGCAAATAATTTATCTATTTTTATTTTTTTAATTTTATCAAAAAAAAAACCTTTAGATATATCAACTAAAAGTACATTTTTTTGTTGTATTGATGAAAATCGTTTGTCAAGAAATTATTTTTATCATGTCTTAATAATAAATTATTGTTATCATAAATATAATTATAAATTTATCGTCTTATAATAATAACAACAACAACAACAAAAATAATAACAAAATGATATTCATGTCTTTTTATGTCATTTTTCATCTATTAGCTAGACTAAAAGCTAATTTTACCAAGCATATTTTTTTCAAGCTGCTCATTAAATAGCTATTTGCTAACAGCTATCTATTAAACAATCAACTATCAACAGGTATCAGCTATTTAAACTGCTATTTTTGCTGAACATGCGTAAATGAACTGATGGCATAACACTATCTTGAGATTAATGAGAAAAATCTCATTAATTTAGTACACAGTTTAAAAGCTACTTCTCTCCTTAACAAATCAAATCTATAACCTCCTTGCCAAAAGTTATCTTTTTTAATAATCAATACGAATTGTGTTTTGATACGTTATCAAATGACTATTCTGAGTTGAATAAAATGTATATTATCCCCTGTAATTTGTTTAATTAGATAATTTTTTTTTGTGTTTTTATCACATTAATTCTTGTATTTTTTGAAAAGCGACATGTATTCTCTCATATCTTAACGTTTTTCATTCAAATTAACTTATTGTGCAGTACATGTGCTTTTTTTGTATGTACGATTGTTAAACTAGCAGTGTGTTATATATTTTTATGAGAATACTCTTATTTTCAGTTAACAGCATTTAGATTACACTACATTAAAGAGATGGTTGTGTCATCTTTTGAAAAATACAAGAAGTAACATGGAAGATTTTAAAAATATATACGGTCATAAACCTATATATATTAGACAAACTACAAGGAATAGTCATAGGGGATAGCATGTCACTTTTTAAAACGTACAAGAGGTAATATGGTAATTTTTAAAATATAAAAATTAATTAATTAAACTACACATGGATAACGTGTGCATTACCTTTTAAATTTAATTAGTACTTTCATACCCCGTGCTTCACATGGGCTTATTTAGGTTCTGTATGTTTTTAGGTTTTTTAATGTGTTTTTCTAATTATTTTTAAATATCTATAAAAATTATTTCTAGTGCTTTTTTATTCTTTTTTTATTTTTTAATTAGGATATGATGCATAATTTAGTTAAATTAATTCTTTTTTTATTTTATTACTTTAAACTCATTAAAAAAAATATATAGATAGTGCATAAATATAATTAAATACTATAATATATAGATTTATAAAAATATAATAATATTAAAAATAAAATTTATGATGACTTGATAAATAAATAAGTTTTGATGTGACACCCTTTTTTGAGCTCCATATATGTGTGTGTGTGTATATATATATATATATATATATATATATATATAGTTAAACGATGAGTCTCTCACTTCTTTTTTCAGGTTAAGGACGTTTCCACCATTATCATGTATTTTTTCACATATATGCGATTTTCACAGTGTCTCTTAAGTAAAAGAAACTACTTGATCTTGAAATTATGTGTTTCTCTTTCATTTGTTGGGGAAACCAAATAATAATTTTTGCTAATCTTCAATTCCGAATTGTTATGTTTTTAAGACAATGGACACATGCAGCTTAATTTCTTGTTTTAAATTGATAATAAGTAATCTAATTAATGTGATATTAATTTTCAAGAATTACTGTGTTCAAATTTTTGTACTTCTCTAAGCTCAAAATTCACCAGTACTATTCCATTTTGTCGGAATTTTGCAAAAAGGACAAACAACGGGGCTTTTTTCCCCCACGGATAACCCCGTTATTTGCCTTTGTTTTTATAGGACTTTAACGACCAGGAATAGTGCTGGTAAATTTTTAGCTCATTAGTTGGTGGTGTTTGTGGGAACGTCCTAAGTATTTTCTAACTAACCCATCCAGGAACCACACCCGAAAAAGTCATGGAAAGACTTAGAACCCCGGTGTCAGCGCGGAGAAAGGGCAACAAGGAAACTGAGGAAAGTACAGGTGAATGGTGGAGTTGCCATAGGTTCTCAACCAGAAAAGGCCAACTTAATGACCCGTACTGGGAATTCTATCCAGTAGGGGTTGGGGTAGGACCGCACTCTTCAAGCGATGAGGGAGTGGGAGACAGCAGAGATATCTAAGTTTGGGTGCCCCAAGGGCCTTGCGTGGAACAAGGCCCCTACGTAACCCAGCCGGAAATGATGGCAAGGGAAAGAAACTGCCGAAAATATGGAAGGCACCCGTAGAAGCGAAGGAAGCAGGGGGCTTCAGGGAATAGGTGAGGTCCTCATGCCCCTGGTACCAGAACTGCAAGGAAAAATGTGGTTGCCAGAATTGCCGCATCCCCGAGTGAATGGTTACGACAAGAGTAGCGACCCTGTGAGCTATTTGAAAATCTTTATGCCTACCTGCGGATAAGAGGATTAGTTGATGCTGCGAAATGCTAGTTGTTGTTATTTGCGCTCTTGTGAGACGTATGGTGATGGTATAAAAGGGATTGCTCAACTAGTCTATTTGCAGTTTCGATGACCAAGCCACAAGCCTACTTTGGGATGTTCGGGACCTTGAAACATGGTGAGGAAAGATACAAGCAGGGGACCGATGAATCTATAAGGGAGTATACGAATAGATTCAAGCGGGGAGCGCTGGATATTAAGAAGCAGCAAGATGTCTAAGCTTACATCAATGGATTGCAAGGAGGAGCTCTTAAATGTCTTTTCGAGCTGGGGGGGGGGGGGGATGGGGGCCTTAACTACGGCAAAGCTACTAAGGGTAGTAAGCAAGTATATTCGTCGACAGCCGAGAGAAGATGGATTAGTGTCTTGATAAGATAACTCGGTCCCAAGTATGGGCCGATAAGTTATGTCTTCCACGAGGACGCGTGGGAAAACAAGGACTGCAGCCTAAGGCTAGATCAGTTTAGAACCAGCCAACTTGAGCGCAATGATCAGTATACAGGTTCCGACAAAAAAAAAATGATCAGTATATAGGATCATTCTCTCAATAGAGCCTACATGTGATAAGACCATAGCCAGGGTACGAAGTCCCAGAGGACTTCATTTATGGGGCTGCCGACCCCAATAGTATATAGGATCATTCTCTGAACAGGCCTTTTGCACAAATCCAGATTGCATATAAGACATCCAGGTGAAACGATGTGGTGACGAGAGGTGAAGGCCGAGAGTCTCATTGAAACCGGACGAAGCGGGATGAGAAGGGAAAATGAAGAACAAAGGAAGAACTTGGAAGCAAGGGAGTCTATAACTTACGTTTGTGATGGAATCTGGCCAGTTGACGTCTCTTCTAACTCCTCAATACAAGAAGCAAAGTTCGGTTTTTCTTATCAAACCAGTCTAATACCTCGTACGACTTTGAAAAAAATTTTGAGTTTTTTTGTCCTCGTAGCGTGCCAACACCCGATGTAAAGTTTTGAAAGGGAACGAAGGAACCTTTTTATTTTTTTGTAATCAAATGGAAGACCTAATATATATTAAGGACATAAGTTAAGTTCGAGGACCTGAACAAGACCTAATTTATTTTTAGATCCTAAGTCAAACCAAGTGCTAGAACAAGACCTAACCCATTTTAAGGTCCTAAGTCAGGTTCAAAGACTAAGAAAAAGGCTAATATATTTTAATGTCATAAATTAGGTCCAAGGACCACGACAAGATCTACTCTATTTTAACGACATAAGCCAAGTTCGAAAATCAGGATAAGGCCTAATCTATTTTAAGGTAATAAATCAGGTCAAAAGACAAGATGGGACCTCATTTATCTAAGGTCATAAATCAAGTCTAAAGACAAAACAAGTCATAACCTATTTTAGGTTAGGTTATGAGTCTGACCCGAAGAAGACGTAATCAACTTAAGGACATAAGACCAGGATGGGTCCCGATGACAGCAAGTTTGCAAACCAAACGCCATCTCATTAGGTTGCTTAAGATGAACCCTAGCATTACTTTGCTAGGTGCGATAAACCACGACCCGCCTCTGTTGATCTGCTAACATTCGAAGTTTACGGGGCAAGGATGGCCTACCAAGAACAAAGAGAAGCCTAAGTCTCAAAAGTAGGCACCTTCCAATAATAACATGAGGCGCCAGAGCAGGGTGAAAACGCAAGGGAACAAGAAGGAAGCTCTACTCACCTTCTCCTTAGGAGTTCTCTCTCAAGAACCTTTATTGACTTTAGCTTTGGAGTTATTATTATTAATTTTTTTTGAAATAACAGAGCATAAAAATCAAAATTCTTAGGTTCGAACCTTAGCTCTACATATTTAAAATCATTAATATTGTGTAAATTTTAAACAAATCATCCTTTACGTGAGAATATATTATAAATTAATAAAATAATAAATTAACAAATCAATATTCTTTCTACAAATTTAAACTTTTAGGCTAGATGATTAATCTAACTTGTGTTGACTGGGTTGGTAAGGTCTTCGCTCTTCAGCAACCTCTTGGGTGCTTTGCATGAAAATTCTTGCTTAAAACTTTGTTCTCACCCAAGTCTTGTCGTCTGGTCTTGCCTTCTTTCTACCAGAAAAAATGAGAAATCGAAACAGTGACAAAAGGAAATGCAAGATATGATGCAAACTCTTTGGGTGCTTCAATTTAAAAATAAAATGCAAAATGTCACCGTCTTTTCATAATATATTTATTAGTTTCAATGCATAAAGTCGGCATAGCCAGGGTGCGGATTGAGGTCTTCAACAACCTCTTGGATGCTCTACCATGAAAACACTTCCTCAACTAATTACAACACATCCTAGGTTAGTTGTCTAATCACCATTGCTCTGTTTGTAATGTCTTTTTATATCGATTTTTTGTGAGATTTTTACCCGTTTTATAATGGTTGGTCATCACGAGCTCAAATATTTGGATTAGATGGACTAGTCAATTAGGCTTAATGTGCTAATAGGCGGGTTATTATATATAAGTGGTATTGGAGCTGGTGGACTAGTTGATTACGCTTAATGTAACGACCAATCAGTAATTGGACTTGGGTCTTATTTATTAATTTCCAATTATATATGAGTTTGAGACTAAAATGAAAATAGCTATGAATAAAAATTGGACTCAAAAGTAAGTTTATTTGTTAAATGATCGATAAATATGCCGCGTTATAAGACTTGAAAAGCTTATCATTAGGAAGTGATATTTACCATCGGCCAAAAATGGAGTCGTGCTGATTGCAGTAATAAACAAAGTTTGTGTTACAAGAAGTCGCAAGATAGCCATCCTATGGAAACTTGCATGTGTATTGTATCTAAAAAGCTGAAAAGGAAAAGAGAAGGAAAAAAGTTAATTAATAATACTAAGTAACTTAGAAGTTGGTAATGATATAAACTTAACAGAAGCATAAGCTGTCCAAGAGTTATTTGCTAATGTTGTCATAGTCAAAGACGGTAGGAATTTCATGTAAGTTTGCATTGAGTCCCAATTTAATATTGCCTTCACAATTGCTTATTTGTGTAATTGTACTATGCATTGGGTTTACATCTTTTGTTTTGTTGCACATTTGGCATCACTGGTTGATAACGTTTATATCAACCACTGCACCACCCTCTAGCATCTTTCTGTTTTCAACCTTTTCGTTTCAATTGCATTTTCTTAAGAATTACGCGTAGCTCCTTCAAGTTTCAGCTTATTGATATAGGCAAAACACAAAGAAATACAATAGTATTTTCAAAGGGCCATTACCAAAGCTTGTCACGTGCATCTGATAATTTGAAGTTATCAATCTGGTTATCGAGAAGTTTGAGGAAATGCAGTGTTTTCTTATCAGTTGAGTGCTGCAGTTGTGCTCTTTTCAGTCCGAGTGCTGCCGCTGCTCCTAAGGAGGAAAAATGGAAGGTGCTGAAATCTATAGAGTTAACAGTGCACGTCTAGGTAGCTCTAGTATGTGGAGGAACAGCGCTCTGGATGTTTTTTCACGGTCTTCACATGAATCGGATGATGAAGAAGCACTAAGATGGGCTGCCATAGAGAGACTGCCAACGTATCAACGTGTGAGGAGAGGCTTGCTTACTGAAGAAGAGGGAATGCCAAGAGAAATCGAGATAACCAATCTTGGATTTGTAGAGACAAAGAATCTAATAGAGAGGCTGGTAAGGACGGCAGAGGAAGACAATGAGAAGTTCTTATTGAAGCTTAAAGGACGTATTGATAGGTAATGTTTGACATATGTCTGTCTAAGCTTCTGAATTGTTGCACTACTTGAAGTATTATTAAGTTCTTTCATTGTTACAACTGTTATGTGATGAATCCCTTTTGACTATGTTCTGCCTCTTGAATTTGATAATAGAGTTGGCATTGAAATTCTCACTATTGAAGTGCGATTTGAGCATTTAAGCATTGAAGCAGAAGCTTATGTAGGCAAAAGAGCAGTGCCTACAATATTGAACTTCTCTGTGAATATATTAGAGGTAAAAATCCTTGATATAGTTCATACAGAATGAAGAGCATACCATCTTTCCTGATTCTGTCATCTTTTCATTTACGCTAATTAAGTCACCTTAAACTTTGATATCTCTCTCTCTCAGGGCTTCTTGAATTACCTGCATATTCTTCCAAGTAGAAAGAAACCATTGCCAATCCTTCATGATGTTAGCGGAATTATCAAACCTGGAAGGTTAGAATCAATAACTATGAAATTTTGGAATTTCTTAGCGTAGCCTTTCTAAAATGGAAGGGATGATTTTGCAGAATGACACTGCTTCTAGGCCCGCCAAGTTCCGGAAAAACCACTTTGCTGTTAGCTTTAGCTGGAAAGCTTCGTTCAGATCTTAAAGCAATTAAACAGAAGCTCATTACAATATTTCATGTCGGGAAGTGTTTGAACTCTTTACTCATTAGATTGCTTATTGGAATTACAGGTTTCGGGTACCATGACATACAATGGCCATGAGATGAGTGAATTTGTACCACAAAGGAGTTCAGCTTATATAAGTGAAAATGATCTTCATATAGGAGAAATGACTGTGTGAGAAACACTGGCATTTTCCGGAAGATGTCAAGGGGTTGGCGATCGTTATGGTCAGTAAGATTTTCCTACATCTTGACTCAATCATATGCTCTATTTGCAGCTAAAACTGTCCGGAAAAACCTGTAGATATGCTGGCAGAGTTGTCAAGGAGAGAAAGGAAGCAAATATTAAGCCAGACCCTGATATCGATATCTTCATGAAGGTGAAGATCTATTAAGGGCAGTTTTCTTCTGCTAGTCATTTTTCTTCTTTGAATTTTTCAGTTATGCGGTCTAAAATTTCTCCAGGCAGCATCACTTGAAGGACAGGAGGCTAGTATTGTCACAGACTACGTCCTGAAGGTGGGCTAAGCATTATTTAGTTTGTGAAGAAAGCATGTCAAGCTATATATATCGTTCATCAATTTATTTATTTCTCTTTTCTTTTACCAAAGATTCCAGGGCTTGAAGTCTGTGCTGATACTCTAGTAGGAGATGAAATGATAAGAGGAATTTCTGGAGGACAGTGAAAATGAGTTACCGCAGGTAAAGATTGTTTTGATGAAGCCCAGTGCTAGCTCTAGAAACAATTAGTTAACCCAGGTTTATACTTTCCTCTAGTATGCTTCTTTAAATGAAATCCAAATTCTGTTAAAAATAATCTTATGTTCTTTACAGATCATCTCAAGATCACCTTTTCAGAGTCTTCACAATACAGAATTGTGTTGCACCTTTGTTCTTCTAAGTTCATTTCCGTCAGAATATGGCTTATAATATCTTAAACACAACAATATGAACAGGGGAGATGTTGGTTGGACCGGCAAGAGCCCTTTTTATGGATGAAATATCCACGGGTCTGGATAGCTCAACAACGTACCAAATAGTGAATTCAATCAGGCAATCAATCCACATTTTTCAAGGAACCGCTCTAATCTCGCTTTTGCAGCCTGCACCAGAAACATACGATTTGTTTGATGATATAATTCTTTTATCAGATGGTTATATTGTGTACCAAGGTCACTGTCAGAAAGTACTAGAGTTCTTTGAATACATGGGTTTCGGATGTCCTGAGAGGAAAGGCATTGCGGATTTCTTACAAGAAGTATATCTTGCCATTGCTAGTTACCGTATATCTTGCCATTGCTAGTTACCGTTTCATACTTTCTGATTATCTTGGTTTGTCTAGCTAACTATGGTTTGGTTTGTAATAATAGGTAACATCAAGAAAAGATCAAGAGCAGTACTGGCTACACAAAGACAAACCTTACCAGTTTGTTAGTTCCAGGGAATTTTCTGAAGCATTTCAGTCATTCCATGTTGGAATGAAACTAGGTGATGAGCTTTCTCTTCCTTTTGACAAGGCCAAGAGTCATCCTGCTGCGTTAATCACTCAGAAGTATGGCGTTAGCAAGAAAGAACTTCTAAAAGCTTGCATATCTCGAGAATTTTTGCTCATGAAAAGGAACTCATTTGTCTACATATTCAAGATGAACCAAGTGAGTTGCTTTTCAAAAGATTGAGTTATATTCATGAGTCTTGCAACAGGACAAATTAACTGGTATTTTTTGCATTTCAGCTGACTGTCATGGCTGTAATAACAATGACATTGTTTTTGCGAACCGAGATGCCCAAGAAAACAACTAAAGATGGTGGAGTCTATTTGGGTGCTCTATTTTATGGACTAGTTATGATTATGTTTAATGGATACTCGGAGCTCGCCCTCACTATCCTGAAACTTCCTGTCTTTTACAAGCAACGCGACCTTCTGTTTTTCCCTCCCTGGGCATACTCTTTACCTACATGGATCCTTAACATCCCAGTGGCACTGGTAGAAGTAGCCATTTGGGTGTGCATGACTTATTATGTCATTGGCTATGATCCAAACTTTTTAAGGTAATTTATCAGAGGATTCTGATTCTACCCATCAAAGTTGTGAGTTTACTCAGATCTAACTGGTGCTTCTCATTGCAGGTTTTTCAAACACCTGTTTCTGCTCATATGTGTTAATCAGATGTCTTCAGGACTGTTCCGCTTCATTGGAGCATTAGGGAGGAACATGATAGTTGCAAACACATTTGGATCATTTTCATTACTTGCAGTTCTTATAATGGGTGGATTCATCTTGTCTCGAGGTAGACTGCTTTTCTTGTACATTCCACGGAGAAGATGAATGAGTAAACATCCTCCTTTTTATTGATCAAAACTCTGCTATTTGTCAACCAGATGATATAAAAGAGTGGTGGTTGTGGGGTTTCTGGATTTCCCCAATGATGTATGGGCAGAATGCTATTAGTGTAATTGAGTTTCTGGGTAATAGTTGGAGACATGTAAACATTTTGTAAAGATCTTTTATATTCCAGATTTAGAATGCTTAACTGGGAAGCAAAATTGCATTTATTATCCAAACTTGAGTGATTCTCTGGCAGGAGGTTCGTGACTCCACCGAGCTATTGGGAGTATCAATCTTAAAGTCTCGTGCAATTTTTCCTGAAGCGCACTGGTATTGGATTGGAGTAGGGGCTCTGATTGGATATATTTTCCTTTTTAACTTCCTGTACACCTTAGCTCTAACTTATCTCAATCGTAAGTGTCTCGGATATTATGTTGATAAGTTTCTTTCTTCTTGTAACACTGGTCATTCCATGACTTCGACAAATGGGGGAATTTGATACAGCACTAGGAAAACCTCAGGCAGTTATATCAGAAGAAACATTGGCAGAAAAAATCTCCAGCAAAACTGGCCAGACTATTGAATTATCATCTACACGAAAAAGCTCTTCTGGTATGTCATCAATCTTACTAGTATGATTCAATTAAACATTCAAATTTTAAGTGGTACAACTAATAAGTTTAAATTTTTTAAGAACAGGAAATGATGCTCAAAGAAGTGTATCATCAACCACCACGTTAATAGGCAGCACGAAGAATGCTGACCCGAGCAGGAAACGCGGAATGATTCTGCCTTTCCAACCTCTTTCTATTACTTTTGATGATATCAGATATTCAGTAGACATGCCACAGGTATACTGTTGTATCTCTCTACCCTTTAAAGGCTTTCATTTGGTCCAGAACTCTACAATTAGCTTGATCCCTCTGTTTCGCGCTTACTAATACCATAACCACATCGGGGGCAGGAAATGAAAGCTCAAGGGATTTCTGAGCAAAGACTTGAGCTTTTGAAAGGTGTCAGTGGTGCTTTCAGGCCAGGTGTTCTGACAGCTCTTATGGGTGTTACTGGAGCTGGGAAGACCACTTTGATGGATGTCTTGGCTGGTAGAAAAACCAGTGGATATATAGAAGGACCAATCACAATATCAGGCTACCCAAAGAAGCAAGAAACGTTTGCACGTATAGCTGGATACTGTGAACAGACCGATATTCATTCTCCTCATGTTACTGTATATGAATCTTTGCAATATTCTGCGTGGCTGCGGTTGCCTCCTGAAGTTGATGCCACAACAAGAAATGTAGTTTCTAGTCATAGAGCATGTATAAAGAAAGATTATTAACAAACTATCCTCCATTTCATATATTGATATGATCCTGTTAATTGATGTTGAATGCAGATGTTTGTTGAGGAGGTCATGGAGCTTGTTGAGCTGAGCCCATTGAGGGAAGCACTTGTAGGATTGCCTGGAGTAAATGGTCTTTCAACCGAGCAGCGCAAGAGGATAACCATAGCAGTTGAGCTGGTGGCTAACCCGTCAATCATATTCATGGATGAGCCAACTTCAGGTCTTGATGCCAGGGCAGCTGCAATAGTGATAAGAACAGTGAGAAATACTGTGGATACTGGTCGAACTGTGGTGTGCACCATCCATCAGCCTAGCATTGACATCTTTGATGCTTTCGATGAGGTAAATATCGCTTTGGATCAACAATTCATTCAAATTTCTCAGCCTGGAATGAAAACTGAACTACTATAACCATCTTCAGTTACTTATCCTAAAGCGAGGTGGTGAAGAAATATATGTCGGTCCATTAGGCTGTCATTCTTCTCAGCTCATCAAATACTTGGAGGTGAGAATGGCAAATGCCTAGGTGATTGAATTTTGTCTTACATTTGTCTATTTACTGAAATTTATGTTTCATTTTTCGTATGGACTGCAGGGGATTGATGGAGTCCCCAAGATCAAGGATGGCTATAACCCTGCAACTTGGATGTTGGAGGTGACTTCTGCAACACAAGATGTAGCTTTTGGTGTTGATTTTGCTCAGTTGTACAAGACCTTAGAACTATATAGGTGAGATGAATTCTTAAAAACTGTCAAGTCATATAGCCAATACCATTATAAATTCTGGGGATGGATGATTGAACAATGACATAGAAATGGTCTTCTTTTTATCATCTGCTACAGGAAAACAACTTCAGAATGAAAAATGTTTTGAATGACTGCCAATATGTTTTGACCTCACTTATGTTAGATGATCATAGAGATTATAGGGAGACAAATTGATAAGTTTACATTACACAATTTCGATTCACTGGTGCTATTCATTATAATCTTTCCTGCTAATTCAGGAGAAACAAAGAGTTGATAAAGGAACTAAATATACCACCTCCGGGCTCAAAAGATCTTTGTTTCCGTGGTACTCCCAATCTTTTTTCGGCCAATGTATGGCCTGCCTCTGGAAGCAACATTGGTCCTACTGGCGAAACCCACCATACACTGCAGTTCGGCTTCTTTTCACAACATTCACTGCTTTGATGTTTGGAACAATATTTTGGGATCTGGGCTCCAAAAGGTATCAAATGTGTTGATATCCATTAGAATGAAGTCTAATATTCTTGTCTCATTTTTCCTGCATAGTTGTTCTTGAACAACATTTTGAATATCATGCAATTCCAGGAAAAGGTCACAAGATTTATTTAATGCAATGGGTTCCATGTACGCGGCCGTTCTTTTTCTTGGTGTACAAAATGCTTCGTCAGTGCAGCCTGTTGTTGCCATTGAGAGAATAGTCTTCTACAGAGAACGAGCTGCAGGGATGTATTCAGCTTTACCTTATGCTTTTGGACAGGTACTATTTTACCATCTGCAGTGCTTGAAGTAGATAAGCCAATCTATTTTGAAATAGATAGATTTTTTTCCCTTTCCTTCTTTTTTTGTTTTTATTGGCAAGCATCTTTGTACATGGCTTCAATTTTTATAACCTGAACTATTTGTTTTGCAGGTTGTGATCGAGCTTCCCTACGTATTCATGCAATCAATCATTTATGGAGTCATAGTATACGCCATGATTGGATTCCACTGGACAGTTGCCAAGTTCTTCTGGTACCTATTCTTCATGTATTTCTCCTTACTCTACTTCACATTTTATGGGATGATGACAGTGGCAGTCACTCCCAACCACAACATCGCCGCCATAATCTCATCTGCATTCTACGCTGTCTGGAATCTCTTCTCAGGATTCATCGTGCCTAAACCAGTACGTTTCGCTTCTCTAGATCTTTGAACGTATGAGACAATAAATATAATAAAACTCAACTCTCCAATCATATATGTGATTTGTGGCAGAGAATTCCAGTGTGGTGGAGATGGTACTACTATATTTGTCCCGTCTCCTGGACACTGTACGGATTAGTTGCATCACAGCTTGGAGATATCAAGGACAAGCTTGACACGGATGAAACAGTGGAAGACTTCGTAAGAGATTACTTTGGATTCGAACGCGACTTTGTTGGATACGTTGCAGTCATTATAGCAGGAATAACTGTGCTCTTCGGTTTCATTTTCGCCTTCTCGATCAAGGCGTTCAACTTCCAGAAGAGATAGGCCCTTCAACCATTTGTAATTTTCTTAAATGGAGATTCATTTGGTTGAACGACGGTCATAACTGATATCAAGTTCAATCCAAAAGAAACTATGCGAAAGCTTTACAGAATTACTATCAAACTATACGTACAACTAGAAATTGATCCTTTAATCAACTAATAAGAGTTCACAGCTCAATAATTGAGATCTCATAATCCTTTTTGGAGATCGTTACAACTTCACAGGCGGCAAAATCTTTTCCTGGTGGCAACATTCATGCTATTTCAGATTTCAAAATTTTAAATTGGCCCAAATGTGATTAGGCATTAGTGAGCAAATCTCTTCATGGCCCGAAATGGAAACCGAGCCAAATCGAAAGTTGTTCTTGTTCTGGTAATTCTTTTCCGGTTCTGATTTCAATTATTAAAACGCACTGAATTAGTGATGAAACATTCGGTCATTGAATGAGGTACTAAATGATTGCCTCAAACTAATCGGTGACCGAATTCTGTCACTGATTTGTGACGTGTTTGCTACCTATCGTTAATGTTTGAAGTGTTAAAATTATTTACAAAATTATAAAATGTTATGACAAAAGTTTCACTCACTATTTTTGTTACCAACTGAAAAATCGATCACTAATGAAATTAATGACGAAGTTGTTTTCGACCGATGACTTCGGTTTCAAATTGGTCACAACTTTATTTTACTAACTGATTTTTATTGTTTGGTAACTAATTTTTCAATCACTAATTATTATTCAGTAGCGCTCTTAACGGGGAATTGTGAGAAAGGTGAAATGTGGCGTTTTGTAATTGATGTGTGTACCGCGGTGACTTGCGCCGTTCTCGGGTTGTATATATCTTTGATCAATACAAGTTCCTGCCTACTGAGCGTCCAAAAAAGGAAAAAAAAAAAAAAACCTGAACAGACTTTTGCGTAAGTGTAGGATTGATCATGATATTTTGACGTAAATGGTTACCTCAACTGGTGTTTTGACGTAATTATCGTTATTAATAGAAGTACTTGCTTTCTTGACCCCCAAATAAAAAAAAAAAGAATGTATCACGATTCACGATTTTTGTAAGAGAACAAAAAGAGAGATTGACAACAGTGGCAAAGAGCACGGTAGACGATGCAAGCTTCACAAACAACGAAAATAAGTGCAAATTTATAGCTCATTCACAGGCGTTGGTTAAAATAATCAACTTGATAGTTAAAATGTAAAGTATACGCCTGAACAATATATACAAAAGCAACATCATCACGTATGCTAAATTCTTTCAAGTATAGATGCATCAAGATGGAAAACGTCTAAATAATTATGAAATTACATCTTCGGACTCGTAACATTATAAGAACGGACCTAACAACTGACAGTTTAAAGGGTTAATAATTCTGCGTGGTGAGGCCCAAACCACGTCTTCAAGAGGCTAAACTTCGTCCATTGAACATTAGCAGCCTGGAAGACCATTTTTATGTGCAGGTCGACATATGATATTTTCCGTGGTTTTCTAATTTAGAGATTAATGTAAATTTGAAGCGCTAAATTCAACCGAACCTTCTTATGAATCAGACCCATGCTGAGAAGGACCCTCTTGGATGGCCAAAAATCGAACAACAACGATAGTGATGTTATCTGCGCTGCCTCTCTGGTATGCTTCCTGCATAAGTCTTTTGGCTGCCTCCTCTGGATCTTGTATTGGCTTAACCATCGAAACAGCTTCCTAATGATTGGTTCACAAAAGCGATAAAAGGCATCAGTACGGCCACTTTAGTGAAAGCCAAATGGCATCTATATAGATGTGCATGCACTGTCCGTCTGTATGAGAGGGAGATGCACAATATATAGTTCAGTGTGCGTGTGCTTTCGTGTAAGATGCACAAATTAGATACTAGATTCAAGATATAACAAGTTCGACTATGTCCCACATGTAAAAGTACTAAAAAGGGAAAAGTTCAAAGAACAAGATTAGCTGGCAGACCTCATTTGT
This sequence comes from Cordia subcordata, assembly GCA_028554755.1. Taxonomy (NCBI): domain Eukaryota; kingdom Viridiplantae; phylum Streptophyta; class Magnoliopsida; order Boraginales; family Cordiaceae; genus Cordia; species Cordia subcordata. The sequence goes on along the minus strand of JAPTOF010000001.1, from coordinate 10,019,390 downwards.
CACCACATCCCAAAGTCCATCACTAGCAAGGATAAGAAACTCGAGAGAATCATCTACTTTTTCCTCCTGCATATTCAAGTCAATGAACTAGTAAGGATACTGGTCAGGACATATAAAATGAAGAAAAAGAACAAAGGCAATCGTCTGAAACATGCAGTAAACCAAACACTATTTACAATTAATGGAACTGCCAATCATCTGCGCTCATGAAACAACAAAAAGCATATCCTAAAAATGCTTCAAAAGAGTAACCCTTATCATGTCATGCAGCAACAGCATGGATTGAGTATGCAGAAGAAAATTTGGGTTTCCTTCCACACTGAGAGGAGCAAATTTTTTATGACCTATCTTCTTTCTTTCCTTAAAAAGCAAGTTAGACTCTGGTTCATAGCATACCCTCTACGTATACTAGTAAAAGCCCACACTCAATAAAGAACATATGATATACAGAGAAATGAAATAAACAGATAAACAGAGAGGGGGGAGAATGGTGGGAGCAGAATAATACTGAAAATCATGGACCATATAGCAAGCCTTTTTCATACATTTCCCGTAACACATTCAACATTCTTTATTAACCTCTCAAAAATGATTTCAACTTTTTGAGGTCTAACCAAAACAAAAAGTTAGTTGCTTCCATGAAATAATGGGCAACTTGAAGGTATTTCCAGGTATTTTAATCACACCTGTATTTCTGGATCAGCAACAACAAATTGCTTTAGAAGTCTATCACCAAATGCACGAGAAACAGCAAGTACACCTCCCACTCTCCAAGTTCCTGTGGTAGATATTTTGATAAATAAATTAAATTAAACATAAATGGAATATTGGACGGAGAGACAAGATGGACAGAAGTAGGGAAGGGGTGTGAAGGGGAGAGACCTAAGCACCGAGTATCAATACCTGCCCACATTACAAAACCTCCAGCATCTTCAATTCTTTGTCTCTCATCTGTTTGGTCTGGTTTATGATCTCGAGAAACAGCTATAGCTGTGAGCAAATTCAATATTCTTTTGTCAGCTTATCAATCAACAAATCCAAAAGCAGTGACCAAAACTCAGCCAAAATGACCATATAGGCCAATTATTCTATTCTGGGAATAACTATCTGAAATTATCTACTCAGATACTGCATCAACAAAGGCACCAGAAAAATATTTCAGAGTTAGAGGATCTGTCAAAACTGCATCCCCCAAATAGACTTGATTAGCATATGATGTTTTTTATGGTACAGAAAGCATAGATATCATTATATGCATGTAATACGTAAAGTTTCAGTAAATGGGCACCAAGGAAGGGCAATCCATTGCAAAAAGGTGCTTTTCATCTTCCTTCTTGGAACAGATACTTATAATCTTAATATACAAACATAAACTTTATCAAAATTATCAGCAAAGAGAAAATAAAAATCTTGAGGACAATTAGTTATTCTATTTACATCCTTCTCTTCTCTTCCCCGCAAACTTTGGTCTAGTCCTGCCTGTGCCACATGTACGATCATCTTTTCTAAGTTTGACATTCAAACTCCAACCAGGGCAGGACTTTCATTCTCTGGGCATTAGCAAACCACAAACTGGAAACCAACAGTCCATGACAACTTTAGCCACTTGAAAAAGCAGCATAAGATGGATAGAACTTGCCGTGGCCTTACACAAGAAGCAACACCTAACATAAATTTCACCTCTTTCCCATTGATCATCTTGCGTCAGAATATTATTACATGCTGCCTCAGAAGTTGTCACAACAAAATGTAAATAAGAGCGACACTCTTCCGAGAAATTTTGTCTTCCAATCCTTTCTGCTTTCATGGGAAAAGTCCTACATGTTTATGGTAATAGTGAGGTTGAAAGATTTGACAAGAATTACATTCTTGTTGACTACACACCTTATCATCCTCATCTCTCACTACTTAAGTTTGATACGGTTTCTGAACTCATATCATCAATGACAATATAAAATATCTTCTAAAATCCGGTACAAAAGCACGTCATCGGCCCTTGTTTCATCACATCTTGAACTCTCACTTATGCCAATGGTAATTTGAAGCATAACAGAAAAGTTAATAGTTTAGAGGTCAGTCACCAGAAAAGTCTAGTGTACTCTCATTCCCCACCCTGAAGTGAACATCAGATCTCCTCGCCCCAGTCTGATGCTCTTCCGAACTGCTATCTGATCTGCTTGAGTCATTTACAAGGTACAGCAGTCAAGTTACAGACCCCTATCTGGTCTGACCAGTCAGCAACTCTTTAAGAAAAGGTAATGAAAATAAAAAATGCCCTTGGGGAATCCCTATGATCAATATGCCAGTTCTACTAGTTTGTGCTATCAATTATAGGGGAGATATTGCCAAAGTACAATCAACAGTCAACAGTTTGTGGCATAGATTGTCCTTTGTCCAGCCTATAATTTTAAACTAATATTTTTCCTCCCTCGAGAACCTCCCCAGACAGCAATATATATATGCCTCAAATAAAAAGCTCTAAGTACGACCTCATGCATTTGGATATTTTCATTTTCAGTAGGTATTCTCACTTTAGAAGTGGAGACCTCCCTACAACTCTATTACTTTTCAACCCTCCAATAAATAGAAATAGAGATGAAAGTAAAAAGAACAAGATTAGATTTGCAAAAGTAGAAGGTATTTCCAAAGGGTCAAATGGGTATTTTCTCATAAGCCTCAGAGATTCATCCAAATATTCCTATAGGCAAAGCATCAAAAAGCAATAGTACTGTCCTGTGATAATAAGAAAATAACAGAATTGATAACAAGATCTTTACATTGTTTTATGCCATCTATATCATACATAAACAAGAGCCTTTTATCAAGCAAGTGTCATGTAACAAATGGTAGGGGAAAATTCTTTCTTTCAAAAGCTCTTTTTTGATTCCTCTCTTTCCAAAGATTGCAAATTATAGCAAAAGGGATCGTGCAAATGATTGTCTTCTTACGTTCTCATTGTTCCTGGAATTTCAGTATCTCAAGGATTTAAATTTTCTTTTCCCCCTAATCATGAATGCGCTGAGAAAAAATAGAAAAGCAAATACAATTGCATTATGGCCTTAAAACATAAGGACTTGACATATAATGACAAAATGATGACAACTTTATGCAACAATCTAATCAGTGCCACCACTGTTCCCTTAAGGAGGAACTTTCTCCCAAGACACTAGGCAGTATTCTAGGCAAACTTCCAATCACTCAAATATATAATTTACATGAAGCCTATATGTGCTCAGCTCCTTTCATGATAATCAGATAACAAGAGTCCATTTTCTTTAGAAACAATGATCATTACAACTGCTTATCCTAGTTCATGAAGAAATGCTGCCTCTTTAGGAAACCAAACCAGACCAAGCCTCATCCTACCAGGTGGAGCTGGCTATATGGATCTGATAACACCACTCATTCCTGTTGTGAAATATCTCCCCGACTAGGGACATCTGCCTCTTTACTGATGAAGAACAAAGTCAGACACCCTCCTACCTCTGACTCTTTGTGTTGTAGATTTTTATCTGCTCTAAGGACGTGATAATTATCAAGAATGTAACATGAGAAAAACAAATATTCAAATAGCCACGATCTGGACGGATTTTAAATTCTCACATCTTCCATTTGCTCATATGGAAATCCAAGCAATGCACAGCTCACTTAGCAAACCAAACCTAATTAAACCTAATGAAACCAAAAATGGCCTTATCCCACTATGGGGAGCATTGTCATCGCGAGCCGTAGCCTTTGTTACCATCCACACAAGATCCTAGTGTCTCCTAATCTAACTATTCTAGCTCTCCCTCCGCTCTTCTTACAGTCGACAACCTTCACATTTTTGTATCTTCTAATATGTCACTCCACACACTTCCCACAACATATCCAATCCATAATAATCAACTCTCCCATCTTAACCTCAATCATAGCCACACCCACTTTTCCTGCATCATGCCATTTCTAATTCAGTTGTTCCTAGTATTGCTGCACATCCATCTTCATATTGCTATTTAGATTGCTAACATCTTCTAATATGTTGGTACTTTACCACCTAGCTGATCGAAAAGACTATCACACATCATATACAAATTACAAAAACACACGGGAAAGAAAGGACCATCAGAATCATGATAAAAATAATGTACAATCAATCTAGACAATATTGGTTATGTACCATCACAAGAGATGGAGAATACAAGGTATAACTTTAATGCTTGCTCCAAGTGTCTTAAAGTGAATGATGGCCAACAGGGGTTTACCCTAGAAAGAACTAGGAGATTTTCAGCAACTAAGAATAATCTGTGAGAAGTAAATAAATGACAAACAGTCAAAAACTTACAATATCCAAAAAGCAGAAAGGCAGATATGGGCACAGAGGGCAAGAAGTTCAGCTTTACCTTTTCCACCCCTGCAAATAACAGCTCTAGAGTCCCCAACATTTGCCACCAGCAACCGATCACCAACAAGAATAGCAGTGGAAGCAGTTGATCCAGCATCCCTGTTCTGAGTGTTTTCTGATTTGAGAAATTCTGAGTCGGTATGGCTATAAGCATCAGCTGCCGAAAGAGCGGCACAGGAAAGGTAAATAAGACTGGCAATCCTTGAACTACTCATACAATGGAAAGAGAATAATTAAATGGCCTGAAATTATACCTATAGCCGATTTGGTATCAGAAATAAACTTTGGATGCCTGATCAAGTTACTGAAAAGATTTTGTTTAACATATTCTGCAGCTCGAGCACCTCCATGACCTGAAAGAAAGATACAGCAAATGAGATATAGAGGTTGTTTGACTTTGCTTATTTGGTGCTTATAAGAAGCAAATAGTAAAAAGTATGTGAGATGGTGCCTTTTCCTAGGTGCTTATAAAATAAACAAAGCCAAATACCCTCGTAGTCACGTGGATGAGAAATTTAACAGGCTACTTAAAAATATTTGATGATTCAGATTTTACGCAAAGCATGAAAAGGAGAACTGTAGAGGTGACAACCACGTCCTTGACATGAAAATAAAAAGCGTGTTATGCTGTGTGTCACTCAAGCTTAGAGCTCAAGAGGAACTTCGTAGTTACTAACTATAAGACCAAGTTGACATTTCTATATCAGTAAAGTTGCATACTGCTGAAAAGCCTTAAAATTTTTTCTTGATAAAATACATTGGAATTATGCAAAACATGTCCTTTGTCATTCATAAGACTGTTTGAGAACAGTTTCATGCTTTTTATATCTAATATTCACAAAACAATCAAAATATAAACTTCCATCCATTTACAATACTCACTAGAGATAATATTTGGAAGCACAAAAGCAATTTTGGTTCAGCACTAGGAAGTCAAAATTCCATGCACACCATTACCAGACTAGTTAAGACAAATGAAAGAAAACAGTGAACCAGTCCAGGTCTAAATGCATCTAAACTTTGTACTATATAAACTACTGTATACAGTCAACATTCATCATGAGATAGAGGTCGCCATGGGTCAACACTTTCTATCTTTTACCATTCTTTTTAATAAAGGGGGAAAGAGGAGGAGGGAGAGGGGGAGAGAGAGAGAGAGAGAAGAGAGAGTTTTATACCATCAAACACTCCAAAGAGACCAACTATCTCTCCATCCACACCATCAATCCTTGTCTCATAGAAATCCTCCATTGAAGATCTCTTCCCTGGGGAGCTCGCATAACCATAGCTGAACTTTTGGTTCTGACTGTTTACCAAGGACAAGTTAAACTAAATATTATAGTAGTTTTGATGGAGAAGAGTTAAGGTAGGATGCTTTCACAGTCAAGTTCAAAAATGCGATATGAGTTAAGATTTTCTATTTTGATGTCCCTAGCAACTCATATTTAAGATAGTCAGATTACAAATCATATTCATTGAACATGGCAGACCAGAACCATAAAAACATTTGACTTGATGAAAAACAATTAGATAATACAGTTAGCCCAAAACACAGATGATGTTAAATGTTCAACTGTTATAGCCTCAACAGTCACAAGCAGCAAAGTGCAAACAAACAACCACTTCAGTAAATGAATTTCGAAATGCAACCTCAAGAACCAAAAGCCAAATAACTTCTCTGAAGCAACTAAAACCTCATGATGATAGTAAAGATCGATTTAACCCAATTCCAATCACACAAAAAATAACCAAATGCACTTACTAAAAAGATGCCCTTACCACTTCTAACGACAACCTGATAGCCACATCACCACCCACTAAACAAAACAATGATCTTGAAATGTGTCTCAAACCCAATTTCTCTCCTATTGCTGATTTCTCTATGTATCTCAAGTCATTTAGTCGTCTGAAGTGACTATTTTTCAAGTTCTTGCAACTTTTGGTCTTTGCTGAAATTTACCACAACTAATGGAGCAAACATGTCGGTAAAGATTGTAACTATAGTGAAGCAGCAAGAGCACTGCAGACATGAAACCCTGGCTTCTCACATACAGTTTTTCGTTCATTTTGCAAAATAGTTTGCGTGGAATTTCTTTGTATTTTTGCAACTGTGCCCCTGTTCTATCAATAGTATGAAGCTCCAAATCTGAGATTCTCATGCCATTTAAATGCTTTCCAACTCTAAGCCCAAGAGACATGAGAGCAATGTAATATCAAAACTGCCAACCATCACAGAAAGGTCCAAATTTTATCATGATTCAGTACTCTAAAATGAACACCAGTCTTCCTAAATGCATGAATGACGCAACCAAGTGCCTTCAAGGTGATCTATGACTAATTTAGCCTAGTTACATAGACGAGGATTGCCAAAGACAATAAACATTTATAAGCCTCATGAAGCAAGAGAGTAGAAACATACATGTTCCATGCAAATATTTAGTCACGTCTGCATATTTACATATATCTATATGAAACGTTTCTGCATCCAATTTCCAACAAGAACATCTTTCAGAAATGTATAACTTATTTGTACATATAGAGAGTATAAGAAACAGATACGCACACAAACGCATATACATATATTAATATTTAGAATAAATATTTTGCTGGACCCAACCATACCAAAAATCAATAAAAAGCATTGCAGTCATGAGATGTCAACCCACAATTTAAAGTTCTCCTACGTAATAGTGAAATTGTATGTTATTTTCTTTTGTTCACATAAAGTTTTCTTCTGATTAATGTTTGGTACCCAAAAACTATCATCCATAATATTGTCGAACAACCCAAGCCAATAGCAGTTGACGAGGCAAGTCAGTTATATATATATATACATATACATATAGTATTTACATAAATATACATATATATATGTATATATATATATATATATATATTTATATGTATGTACATATACATATAGTATTTACATACATATACATATATATATACATATGTACATATATATGTATATACATGTACATGTACACACACACACACACACACATAGAGAGAGAGAGAGAGAGCAGAAGAAAAATTATACCTAAGGCCTCCGCCACTTACAGGGGCATCATCAACATGGCTTGTCGATGATGACAACACAGAATTCAAATACCCCATCACAAATGTAGCTCTATTCTTTCCCTCCTATAATCTCTACTATTATGATGCCTTCCTTTCAAAGAATGAGGTATGCTGAGAAAGAAATTCACAGGGACAAAAGAGTCAGTAGTTGAACTATTTTATTAAAGGGAAAATAGAGAGAGATTTTCAGAAACATGGTCTACATACAGAGAAATAATTGATAATAGAATCAGTTGGCATGAAGTGTTCGTATTCACTAATCAAAATTCATCCATTGAGGATGTGGGAACTTTGAACAGACTACGCACGTAGTATCATCAAAACGGTAGACACCTTATGCCAAAACAGTTGTAAACAAAAGCATTTAAAGTAAAAAGATTTCAGCATTGACTTACTCTTATCTCATTAAATCAACTGAGTGATCTAGAATTTCTCTATCAGAGTCATGAAATCACATTTGGCATCAAACAGAAGATGAGCGCAGAAGTGGGATCGTATCCTGCTTACTCATTATGAGCAAACAAAATTTGGGCTAAAGCAAACTAACTCGTATAGTAAAATGATAAGTGCAATTGAAATGTCTATTACATCCATTAAAGATATCTTCTATTCAAGATGGCAAAAGCACCAAGAAAATGATAAGATACAAAGAGAACATGGTACAAGATGAGCTCATTAACACAGAGGATAAAATATAGAAACCAAAAGACACAAACAAAAACAAGGAAAAATTCATGAAGGTGTTAGTGTGAAAAAAGAGGAAATATCAGATCAACTTGTTACATGATCTCAACCAATTCCATATGAACCAAAACTTGTGCTATTCTAATTCCAAACACACAGGAGAGATCAATATAGAATCAATAGTAACTATTATATTAATGAAAAACATTTCAATGAATGAACTCTTTTTGTGTTTTTAATTCCCAAAGAGATCAAAGAAAGGTTCATGACACTTATTTTCGACCTGCAAAAGCAGCCTCTTGCAAAAATACAACATAAAACTGCATATAGTGGACCACAAAGTGGATCTCACCCTTTCCGAACCCTGCATGACCTATTTATGTATCTGCGTATACATACTTGCATTTTGGTCCGTAAAATCATTTGTCCCATCATCAGATCATAACTTCAAATCAATTTTTTCCTCTTATCCTCTGATAATAAGAAGAAATTTACATCCTACATTCACCATAAGCATAATGACCGCTAAGTGCACCTACATCTCCCAAATCTATAAAGAGCAGCCGGGTACACAGCGCTCCTGCTATGCGCGGGTCCAGGGAAGAATTGAAGCCATTTCGAGTCGGTGTTTCCTTGCATTTTTGCAAGAGGCATACACGATTCAAACCCTTTCAGATTAAAAAAGGGCAATAATTTTACAATTACGCCAAAGCACCCTTCCATACATACATACATACATATACATATACATACATACATATACATATATATATATATATGAATTCGTGCAAGCTGGAAATTTAGGTACGAATAAAGACACATTTAAATGCTACGTATATACAAACATATACATCTGAGCGATCTATACTGCATCCATCTATCAATACTTATGTGAACCAAACAAAAAAATGTTGAAATGATTAAGATTTGAAAATGAAGAGAAAAAAAAAAAAGGAGAATTGAGGGAAAAAAATTAAAGAAAGATTACCAGAAAAGAGGTAGCTGATAAAGGCTTGTTATACTTCAATCATTCATCAATTCAATTGCCCCATAAAATTGAAGACGTAAAAAGAAATTTGTATGAGCTGAGAAATTCTGTATGGTTTTTAATCTGGGATGGACAACCAGCTGAACACACGTATGTTTGTTTAGGTGGAAACAAAAATAAAATAAAATCAAAACAAAAAAAAAATAGAGAGAGAGGGAAGCGTAATTGCGTAAATAGTCGATTGGGGACACGTGGTTATGCTTTTGTGTTGTTTTCTGCTAGATTAAATTCTGTGGGCCGATTTTGGTTTCCGACCATAAATTTGAAATTTTTCGTAATAAAATTTATTAGATTATAATTCGTGTAATGCATGAAAAATAAGTATTTTATAATTTATGATATAATAAGGTTTTAAAAACAATTGTGCTTTTTATGAGAGATTGTAGTATTAAAATTAAAAAATATAATAAAAAAGAGGATTTATTTTATGTTAGGAAAAAAATTTAGATTAAACATAAGAGATAGATTAAATATTTTTAAAAGAAAAAAAAAGTCATGGAGATAGATTCAAAATGAAAAACGTGTGGAAGCTTTTTTAACGTTGAATTAAAGAGGCAGTGATATAATTTATGCTAAAAAGTGTAAATGTTTAGCCAAATGTGCAAACAGTCAAATTTGACAAATATTGTCAACGTCTAGACGTGGCAAAAGCCAAAAGGAGATGCATTGGGGGCCTCGTTTAGATTTATTTATTTTTTAAATATTTTTTTAATTATTTTTAAAAAACAATTTTTTTTATAACTTGAAAATTCTAACTTTAAAAAAAAAAAACTGTATTTGAATTTTTTTCAAAGTTTTAACTTTTTTAGAAACTAAATCAAATAATTATTACAATTTTAATATAACTTTTTTAAGAAAAAAAATACTCTTTTTTAAAAAAAAAAAACCAATCCATGTAGGCCCTTAGAGTTTGGAGCGAAATAAAATGATTGCAGTAGTTTTTGTTTTAATATATAGTAAAGTATAAATATGTTAGTATAAATAGATAAACATATTTATTATAAATCGTAAAATTGTTTCACCTTTGTGAAATTAAATTTGTAAAATTGCAACGAATCTAAGTATCCAATATTCAATAAACTCAAAATTGAAAATTCCTGTTTCTTTAAAAATAGTATTACTCTTAAAGTTCAAAAAATGTTTTTTGGATCTGAAATTGTTAGACCAAAATGCACTCAAAGGTCACTACATTATACATATTTAAAAGGTCAAGTTAAGGATCAAAAGGTTCTCAAAATGGTCAACTTTATTCATTCTTTTTTATTTTATTTATAAAAGAAGAAAACAATTCCATGACAAATTTTTTTAACCAGAAAATTGTTGCAAGATCGAGATGGCGAGCACTTCGGGCCATTGACGCTGAGCCTTTGACAAGTTTGGAGATTTAACAAGTTTATCAAATGCGGATAAAATCAATTTCACCAAAACAAGATAAACTTTTTGACCAAAAAAACTCAGACAAAATCTTATTTCGCGAACCTGATCCAAAACCTCGTTTTTGTCTATTTTTTATTTGATGTGATTTCATATTGATGTAATGGTCTTTAATTAATATTTGAATTGGTAAATAATTAACAAGTAACTTAACATTTTCCGACTTAGTAAGATATCTAAAAATTTGAACATGAAAAAACTCAAAATCCGAATATTCGATATCATACTGGATATCTAATTTTCGCTACCAAATAGGATCTTTTTTTCCCATCTGAAATCTGAATATCCAATCTAATTCTCACCCCTATTCGTGTCGTGTGCCCTAATGAGGATGTCAAATCCTCAACAGAGTGATTGTAGTGTTCCACATTGATTTGTAGGGTGAGAAGTTAATGATTTATAAGTGAGTGTTCTAGGTAAATTACTAACTTGAGTTAATTATTTTGAGCCTTCTTATTTAACGGTCTAATTAGTTTTTTGTTATGCATACGACACTATTTTCACTTGCTAGCTTAGAGGTCTGGGCTCGAGGGTATGATAATTCCAAAATGAATTCTATTGTCTAAGATTTTGTTATTTCATAGTTTTACAATAAAAGAAAATATTTGAAAGCTATTAACAACTACATGCATTTTTTACTTTTCTAATATAGAAACTTTCCATTTTCAATTCGTAAACTTATTTGTTAGTTTTATAATAGAAGAAAATATTTGAAAACTATTAATAACTAAATGCATTTTTTACCTTCATAATATAAAAAATTTCCATTTTCAATTGGTAAACTTATTTGCAACTATTTTCTTAGCTTCACAGAAAATAGGAACTTCAATTTTATTAGAAAACTGAAGTTAAAACATAGAAAAACAGTGTTTTGTAGGAAAACAGTGCTCTAAAGCCATTTTCGAGTAAAAAGCACAAAAAACTCTCTATTTTCTTAGACGCCCATCCATACATCTTTATTGCTATGCCCTTAAGGCATAACCAATACAAGCTAGAAGTTTTATTTATAAGAACCTAATCCTAATTCCTTTGAGTTTAGAATTTCTATCTCTAGTCTAGTATGTCTTCTACCTATCTTCAAATTTTTTGTGGCTTTAGATTTTGAGCCACAAATAGTTACCTGACCTATTCTGAAGTACAATTCAGCTAGTTGTCTACCTTTACTATTAAACTCTAATTATAAGCATTATTTTGGCAATATAAATTAAATATAAGCGGGGCCGGAACCAAGAAGGCGCCACTGGGGGCCCTCGCCCCCCGGCCCCCGCCGCCCCCGCCATAACCCTACCAAATTTGGAATATATATATGTAAAATTTTTTAAATTTTTTCTTACGGCCCTCCCTACTTTTTTTTTTCTTTTGCTTAAAGATCTACTTGAAGTGATTCTTTTTAGTATACATTTTTTTCGTGTGAAGATGATATTTTAGTGAATTTTTATAGATAAATTTCAATAATGCTTAATATATTTATTTTACTGGTTAAGTCTTACAAGATAAATTTAAGAAAGTTCATAAATTTTGAGTAGCTTTTTGTAGAGAATTTATTAGGGTATTTCTTCATATAAAATTTATTTATTTCATGAATAAAAGAATTTAATTTTACCTATTGAATCAGTAAATTTTTCTTTAAATAATCTTATATTATTTTGTTAGTATTTTCTTTACACTTTTTTACATTTAAATATCTATATTACCGACCTTTTTGTTATGATTATTGTTAGATATGTTTTGCTCTTCTTATCATTTTAAATTAAAGAAAGACTTATTATTTTACTTAGTACTATTTCTTAGGTAATTTACATATGAAAATGGTTCGAGTACTATTCTTAGGTGATTTATATTGGAATATCAAAATAAATCTTGAACCCTATCAGTGACAAATTCTTGATTCCGTCCCTAAATATAGAAAGGTGTAAAAGATATTTTATGCTTATGTTTGCATAACTTGAAGAGGTTAAAAAATTATCGACAGAAGGGTAATGGACGTATTTATATTAAAGTCAATACGGACTTGTTACTTTGACCAAAAAGATGCAGTCTTGTTACAGGATTCATGAGAAACTAAATAATGGTAATATATAATGTTACAAAAATTGAGCATACAAGTTTTACTTTTCCAGCCTAAAATGTGTTGGCAAAGTGCAATATCTAAAACGTAATCTTCTGCCTGAAAATATTCTTATTATCAGCTCGACAACTCCTCTTGCCCACTCTAAATTCATTTCTCCAGTGTCATTTGCGTATAGCTCAAAGAGTATACAATGGAATGCGATCGCTGCCTAGGTGAGAGCAATACCTTTCTCAGTATCATGCCAAAATGCAAAGAGATTTATTGGTCACCATTCAAACCCCAAGACAAGAGTCTCACTTTTGTTGGTCACCCTACCAGCCAAGAGTAGATGCATGAGATATGTCCACTAAACAAATTAACTTTTGTTAAAAGTAAAGGAACCGACCTTTTGTATCATAAAAACACTTGCACACTGATCATTGATTTTTTTTTTTTTTTTACGAAAAGATAATTATTGGTTTCACCACACTAAATGCTTTGGTCCTAGAAAAGAAAAAATTCTCTAGTTTTCTTTTTGGGGTGTGTGTTTTGTTGAGGAAGTTAATCTTTGAAGAGTTAATAGAACTTCTGATTGTTTTTTTCTTTTTGTATGTAAACGCGCAGTTATTGTTTGAGAAAATTGCCTTACGATAACAACCAGAAACAATTTTCTTAGGAACTATCTCTGATACCTTATTAAATTAAATTTGAGTCAAGTTGACCCATTCATAGGCACCCACTTAAATCTAATCTCTGATCTCCCACTTCTACATAACTTCACACCGTTAACTAAATACTGTAGCTTCATTTTCTTTTCCCATCTCATTATAGTTCTTTGTAAATTTTTTACAGTGAAAAAGAAGGGATCATCCTTCATTACCTTATTGGTCATATTAAGCACATGTGTATAACTCGCGTCCTATGGTATTATCAATTCTTTGATTGTATGCCTTAAAATTACGTATAGATGTATCATTAGACAATCTATTGTCTTAAACGAATTCTTCAATTGATCAACCCTTTCTCAAAATCAATTAAGATATTGCATCTGCCTATAATAGATAAAGTAGTCAGTGGGAATCTAATACGATCAAAAATTAAATCATACATGTTTTTAAATATGCTCGTGATCTCATCTTAATTTTCTACTGAGGCGACTATAATCAACTCAAGTTTAAAGGTTTCTCATTTGTATGAGTTAGTCTCATCTTTGTGCACCTTCTTATGGCAAAATCGGCATGACAATTAAGGTCAATTGGAAAATCTACCAAACATACTTTTCCTACGCATACATATGAAAATAAATATAATTGAATCGAGATATCGCATATATAATGGAGATATTAATAATGCACATTACTTTGCAACATCTGTATGTGTGAAACTCTGTGCAATCCTGTAGATCCAACCTAGAAATACATCTCTTGCTATGGCTATAAATGGGTCCATAAGCATATTGCTTGTGTGGATATATTGCAAAGCAATTTTCTTTTGTGCAGTAATGTCTCTCCCAAAATTATGTTTTATATTTATGTGTTTCGTTTACTATGATACTTAGGATCTTTAATATAGGCAAAAAGTGCTCCTTGAGGTAAAAAATTAATTGTTAAATTCCCTGAGGTGAGGATCTGGGTCCGGTCCTTACAAAGCTCAAAATTAAGGTCAAGTGATCTACATTACCTGCACAAAAAACACACCAAAGGCAGGGCTTTATCCCCGTTTCACCTCTGAAGTTGAAGTTAGCCTTTGACTTAGGAAAGTTTAGAGAGAAGGAAAAGTAAAGTAAGAGAGTTGTGAATCTGCATTGCTTGCCTTCAAATGACCATAGTGGAGGTACTTATAGGAGATTTTGGCGCTTGGCTCAAGGAGTCTCTTTTAATTGTAGCGCCATAATGGTGATGGGATGTAATCTGACGCTTCGCAAAGGGTGAATTTCCGGAAACCAAACAATATTGACATCCAATTTCGTGATTAAGGTGAGAAAGCATTGAGGTCCATCTCTTCTACCAAAGATGAACTGGCCTCAAGGTCCAGGGATGCCATCAATTTACTGGAGATGAATTAGTTTTGAGGTTCGGGGTGCTATCACTAAATAATCATATAACACGGTTGTGTGAAATATTCTCCCCCATGTACGAAGTAGCTTTAGGATTAGACTTTAAAATGTCACAATTAACATTTGAGGATCACAAAAAAAATACGTTAATTTCGCTTAACAGAAAAAAAAAAAAAAAAAGAGAGACGTGTCCCTATCACAACTTGTTTCAGAGTTTTTTTCCCTCGAAAGTACTATCTGATTAAGGTCAACTATTGCTAAAACTGTAGATCTTACTTTGACTTAGTTAACGGTGTAGATGGAGTCAGTCAACAGAATCTCCGGCTCCTAAACGTGTTTTACATAATGTGCTCGTCACATGCATAGCTAATGAGTAATGACTCAATCTTTATGGACTTTTTTAATGTACTCGAGCAGTATAACAAGGCAAGCAATGCTGCTATATCTGAAAAGGAGATATGATATGAAGTAGCTTATTCGCATCCAATCTCATTGAATTAATGGAGAGCAAACACGAGATGACGAGAAAAATGCTACAGATGCTGCTGCTGATCCAGCAACTTCTAGACTATGTTCAAAGGCCATGACAATTCCGATGACCAGGGGTCCTTACATCCCAAAATCTCTATAAATTTCGGTGTTTCACGCTATATATTTCGTAGTTTTGTGCTCACAAATGTCTTATTCTTTTTGCTGGACTAACCAAACTCTCATCACCTTAGCCTGTTACTTTAACACATGCATGTGGTCAACATGTTGTAGCAGAAATAAATCTTGAAGTGAAAGAGAATCTACTCATCAATGTATCCATTCTTGCTTCTGGGGAAGCAACTTGGAAAGCTGTCAAACAAAAATCCTTGTTCGATTACTCTGGTAATTCAGGTGGTCGAAAATGAAGCAAAATCTCTATAAATTGTTTCTCGCTAAAAATACTCTGCTTTACTAGGATTAGGAAATAGATCAAGTAGTTGAGACTATCTCTTCCAGGCGTGGTTTTTGGATTCAATCTCATGGGGTGGTTAAAAAAAAGAAAAAAAATATATATATATATATACATATATATATATACTCTGCTATCTTGATGCTCGTAGCACCAACAAAGTTCATTTATTATCAATATATATTCTCTGCTTTCCTGATGCTCGTAGCACCAACAAAGATCATTTATTATCAACTTGAGCCTTCGCATCCGTGATATTCTACATGTACTAACTGTATTAATGTAGGATTCTATGTGGTTCTGTCCAAATTTGAAATTTGATAATCTTCAGAATTGTACTAGATTTTTTATTCTTACATAATTAATTTAGAATAAGAATCGTATAATAATGATAATAACAATAAATCTCTTTCCTATAGTGTTTTAAATTTTTAGGAGATTATGATATTCACTTCTTTGGGTACTTGTCAATCAAAAAGTATGAGACGGAGATTCAATCTTGTTCAATAATATTCAATGAAATTAAACTTGTGACATATTATTGTTCACATACTTAAACAATTTCAAATGATAAAATAAAATAGAAAAGGAATAAAACCTAAATTTTCATTATTATAAACTGATGAAAACAATGCAATGAGATAATACATCATTAACAGTAGAAATTTTTATAAGATCAAGAATCCAAAAAAGCTTAGATTAATGTACTTACCTAATAATCAAAAGTTACATATATACATATATATATATATGTGTGTGTGTGTTTCTTGGCAAAATATTCTATACATTCTTGAATGATATTTTCAGAAAGAGAGAGAAGAAATTACAGGATTAGTATCAAGAAAGGTAGTCTTTATAGAAATCATCATACTGTGTATAAACCAATTTAAACAACATTTATATCTAATTCAAAATTTCATGTTCTTCAATTGATTCTTCAAATTGAAAAAGATTTTTAGAACTCCTTAACCAATCTTGACTGCAAATGGGACTTGCATAACCAAAACATCCTTAGCAACCTTAGTTAAAACATGATATTTTACTACATTGTTCCCCACCATCCGAAAAGATTAAAATAACATTATATTTTTCAGATACTCCTTAACATACCTACCCAACTCTAGTTATCAGCTGTTGTTCCTTTTTCAATTTGTAGAGAATACTTGTCAATTTCTCCTCCCTTCGTCTTATTATTATCATTTTAGATCTGCCTTCTATCTTAATCCATCTAAATTACTCCTCCATCGTTTTATTCGTAGCATTAGCAAGGGTAATTATTATAACATTAAGTAGTAATATAACAAGAATTAATTAAGTTTAGTATGACTAGATTATAGATTAATGAATTAATAAGTTAGTAACTAAGCAATATGTTTAAAATTAATTAAGTTAATTGTGATTAGATAAAAAAACTAAGAAATTAAGTTACACGAATGATGTTAATAATATAAGGAATTAATCAAGTGTGTTATATAACTAGAATCAATTGTTATATTTTAAAAATAAAGGACTTTTTCTTATAGTTTTTCCTATTTTTAGTAAGAGTTGTCATAGAGTTGTATGACTTGAAATTTTTAGATGTGCAAATTATTGATCTTAAAATTTTAATTGATCTTTTGGTCCGTTTTGATATGATTCTCAGACTAAAATTTAGAACCCTTAAAACCGTACCACAATAATCTTCTTTGTTCTGTTCAGTTCCATTGAATTATTATAGAAAAATCAACAATTTTGCTCCTTTTTTTGTACAATTCAATACCCGGAAGAAAACCCAAGATCCATATACCTCTATAGAATATCATTCTCTCTTGATGTGTTCGTCTCTCTCCCCTCAACTCTACGGATCAGGTTCAAAACCCAGTACATTGGCTCGTGGTGGCACCTACCACAACTAAGGGTTTTTTCCTTTTCTTTTTATTTTTTAAAATCCCCACCTCGTAGGATCCAAAACCAAAACCTCATTTTTTAAAAAAAATAGTCTCAACCATTTGAGGTTTCTCTTGAGTCCCTGCCACAACTAAATTCTTACCTTTTATTTTTTCCAAAATAAGATTTTAAGTATAGATCGTTTTGTTACCCCTAAAAGATAAGGGTATCGTAAGTTGAATTGTTGGTTGAACTCTTCAATTTTAAAATTTGAAATGCTTTTTTGTTAGTAGACTTATCCTTTACATTTAGAAAGAGATTAATATTGGTATTGAATTAGTCATCGACGAAAGGTTTCCAAAACAGATATTTTTACAAATATACTTATCCTATACATTCAAAAAGAGATTTTTGAGACCATTAACGTTGAACTAGTCATTGATCAAGGTCTTTGACGATTATTTGTTTATTAGTACGTGTATTTTTCTTTTACATTGAGAAAGAAATTTCTAGAACCATTGACATTCAGTTAGTAATGATGAACAAATACACTTATCCTATACATTGAAAATGAGAATTTTGAAATTATTAACTAGGGGTGTATGTGGTTTGGTTTAGTTTAGTTTTGACCATATCTCAAACCAAACTAAAATCAATTGGTTTAAATTTGAAAGAAATAAATTAATTTTCTTATTTTATATATGTATATATATATATATATAACCAAACCAAACCAATATAGATATGTTGATTTGGTTTGGTTTTCGATTTTTTTTAAAAAAAATTTAAAACTCAAATTTCATAATAAAATTATTAAAAAAATCTTGATTTACTATTCATATTACAAATTTAATGTTGTAAGATTTTATTATTAAAACAAAACACAAGTGTAGCTATAGATTGGTGGTTAAAGTTCATAAATAAAGTCTTAAGGTTAAGGATTCAATTTCTAAAATAAAAAAATTTTGGGATGAGTATATACATAAAAATTAGGGATAAAAATAGTTCAGTTTGGTTTTGATATTTATTTCAAATCAAACCAAACTAGCAGGTTTTCATTTGTAATTAACCAATTAGTTTTTAGTTATGTAAAATAACCAAACCAACTTTAATTTTTTGAGTTCGTTTGATCGATTTAACCAACCTGTGATCACCCTTACCATTGACATTAAATTAGTCATTGATGAAATGTCTTTGACGATGATTTGTTTATTAGCACGTATACGTATCTTTTGCATTGAGACAGAAATTATTAGGACCATCGACATTAAGTTGGTAATTGACGAAAAGTTTTTGAGGATGCGGTGAAGGCGAAGGCGAAGGCAAAGGCGAAGGCAAGCAACTTGTCTCTTTTTTTATTAAAAACCACCCATCCCACCCCGTATTTTTTTTTCCTTAAAATCACTGATCATTTTGACTTTTTATGAGATTCGAATCCAAAACATTAATAGTGAGGGAAGTAGTCAAACGTTTGAGCTACTCTCTAAAAGGCCAAACCCCCGTGATGGCAAGCAACTTATTAATTATTACTTTGAAATTTGACGATCATGTATTTTCGCAAGACAGATGTTTTAAAGGTGACCTAACGTGCATAGTCATGTAAGTTCATTTTGAACCCCCACAAAAGGGCAAAAAGAATTTTAATATTTGGTTGCTCGATTGACTTTTCTACTTTTTACAGCTTTTACCTCAAAATGGTCCCCCTAATTCAGTGCTGGTTTCTTTATTTTATTTTATGTTTTAAATATTAGTTCGTTACGATAAAATTATATATTAAGTTAGAAAAAAAAAAATTTAATTGATATCTCTATGTGCATATGTCTAAAAAAGAGAGACTACAAGTTGAATTTAATATTTATTCAATTTCAAGCGTATCACAAATTTTGCAGAATAAACCATTTTTTCCTATTTTTTATATTTGGAAAATTTCTTAATTAATTTAGTTAGAAAAATAGATTGGCATTTGTTTGAGATGTATGTATATAGATGTATAGGAAAACATTAAATTTTGAAGTGAATTTATTTTTTTCTCTTCCTCTTGGATAATTGAAATTCTGTATAATAAATTATTTTTTATCTTTTTCTTCATGTTTTAAAATTAAAATTTTCATAACTTTATGATTTATTATAAATTTTTTGTTTAATGATTTTATTAAATTATTATCCATTTTTTGTTTAGTTAATAAAAGGATAAAAATTCCCTTCAACATAAGGTTTTGTTTGAGGATGTTTCATGGGATTAAGATTCTCTTATATCAGGACTTCTCTCATGTTAAAATGAAAAAAATCCTGACCATTCATAAATAGGTAAAAATATCTCAACCATCCAAATTAAATTTTAAAAAAATTTCTCCCTCTTATTTTCCACTTATTTTTGGACTTGTCACAGATGAATGGTTGAAATAACTTTAACCAATACATAAATGGGATGATTTTCTCATATTAATATTTATATGAGAGGATATTGATCCTGTTTCATGAGATGTGGGAATATAGATGAAACTAAGGGCCCGTTTGGATTGACTTTTTTCAAAAGTATTTTTTTAACAGTTTTTTTTAGAAGCTAAAAATTTTGGCTTCTGAAAAAATTGTATTTGAGCTTTTTTTCAGAGTTTCAATTTTTTGGGAAGCTAAATCAAATAGTTATTGCAAATTTAATGTAACTTTTTTCAAGAAAAAAAGTGCTTTTTCCTTAAAAAAAAAAAGCCAATCCAAACAAGCCTTTAGCTTATAAAATAAAGCAGTTTGTAATTTCTTGTATTTATTTGGTTGCCTAAAACTTGTAAGTATCCAAAACAAAAAATTACCTCCACCATTTTTTATCTTTTCACAAAAAAATATTATTCATAAATATCTAAAGTAAGCACTACAAGACACCCTCTAAATTATAATCTAAAATTCATAGAGGAAAATAGCATTCACCATTATAGAATTATTTTGACAGTTCTTTCTTGACCATCAACGTGTTATTTAATTAATTTCAGAAGATGGATCATTTCCAAAGTATCTGGTGGACAAGGATTAGGATACAAGATATGTTCAATACAATTAGTTGTCAAAGTACCTAATACCTGTTTGAGTGACTACATGATAGCTATTTAGTTAGTTAGGCAGTTAATAGTTATTATATTTATCAGTTAGTGGACAGAATGTATTCAGTAAAATTAATTATTCAAATTAATTAATTAATAAAAATGTTGTAAAGGATATAGATACGCTATTATTTTATGATGATGATGATGATGATGAAGATGATGATGATGATGATGATTATTATTATTATTATTATTGGAATTAGATATATTTCATAATTAGATATATATTCTTTTAAAATAATATTTTAATATTAAAGTATAATAAAATTAATATTTTGATAAAGTATTTGAATTAATATTATAATATTTTAATAAATTCAAAGTTTATTTTATCAAAGAAAAATAATATATAGACTAATAAAATTAAACTTAATTCTTTTAGTATATTTTGTTGTATATAGAATCTGAAATTAAATTTGTGTTATTATTTATTTATATGTGTGACGTCAAAGGGTAAAAGTGTAGAGGGATTGGAGAAAGGATCGGATTGCTAAAAAGATAGAGAAATGATAAAATTACAAAAAAAAAAAAGATGAAATATAAAAGGCATTGTGAAACATTAACGTCTGGTTAAGTTAATTAATTGAAACACTAAATTAAAATTAACTGAAAAGTTAGTTGCAATACTATTATACTGAAGAATAATTATTGGAAGTGATAATGTTTTGACTAACTTACTTGGAAAGGTGTTCTTTGGTATTATCAAACATGGTAATAAATAATTAAACATCTTGGAGACTATTTTTTCTCCCTTTCTTTTCAGTTTTCTATTTGTCTTTTCCTCTACTTTCTTCTTTTCATCATGGTTTATTCCTCTAATAGTCACTGGATTATTGATTTTGTCTTAATCTTTTGACTTTTAAGATAAATCTTTTAATTCCTAAACTTTGATAAATAGAATACTATAGTTGTCAGATTTTGATAAATGGGATGTCTTAGTTTTAAAGGTTCATTTTAAGAGTACAAGGACCAAAATATAATTTTAGAAGTCAATGAACTTACATGCAACAACCAATAGTTCAGAGACTATTAGAGAATAAATCCTTTTCATTATCTTTTTTTCCTTTTCTATTCCTCCTTCCCTTCTTCTCCACCATATCGCAAAGGGCTTTTCTCGGATTAGTATCAATACGCTTCAAGATAAAGGATTTCGGTGGTTTGAAACGGGTTGTAGAGGATCCTGTGGGTGCTGCTTCTAGCGGTGTGCCTAGTGGCGATGGAGGTGGACATGGGTGTTGAAATATAAAACAAGAACAAGGAAACACAGCGATAGAATATAGTTGATATTTCTAATGAGTGCAACATTGTACTCATTAAAAAAACTCTATATTTATATTGAAGAGAGTTTTTATTGTTTTTTTTTAGTCAAAATATTGAAGATAGTTAGAGCCATTGTCAAAAGTGGCCTTAAAAGATAGAATTTGATAATGCTTATATTAGAAATTTTTTGTGTATAATAAATATAATAGGATAGTTTATTTATAAAAAATACAATTTAATTATTATTTAAATCTGAAATATTACTTATTCTATTATCATAACATAAAAAATCAATTTAATTATTACCTATTGCTTGTGCAAAACAATCTCTTCTTTTTCTAGAATTTGCCGACTTTCAGAATATGTACCTTACCCCTTGAGATTCTGACTTTTCTTCATTCGTTATATTTGTACTTTTTGATATTTACATTCTTCTTTCTTCCCTGTCGATATCAATCAATGCAACGATGACATGTCATTTTCAAGTCAGATACTCTGAGATTATCGTAATCCTATACATCCACGTAATGCATTTGTCAAAAGTGACTTGGCAAATATATTATATATACTCTCTTTATAGGTCGAAAATATCGAAAGACCTGCTTCGATATCGATCTCCTCAAAATTCCGATCAGTTTTCTTCTCTTTAACCTCTTTGTGTTTTATGTTTCGGTTCTCTAGATTGATTTATTTTAGCCGTAGTTTTGTCAGTCGAATTAAGGGGTATTTGCTGTACGTCATCTATATAGTTCTCCTTGTGGCTTCGCTTGGCGTCTAATCTTTGGAAACCCTAAAACCCAGCTAGTCTAACATGCCCTTAAAAGATTAATCACCAATCTCTAGCCACTGATAATTTTGAACCCAGAGTCTAAAAACTCTAAATAAAAGCAAGCTGACCACAGGGATTCAGTGGCCGATGGGGCAGGAGGTGGGGTGAAACTGAAGAATATAAATATATATATACATATATATATATATAGAGAGAGAGAGAGGGAGAGAGAGAGAGAGATGTGGAAGTGTTAGGCAGCGCAGTTCCATCCGATGGAAGCCGGGGTGAGCTGAGAGTCATCAGAAAAAGGATAAAGAGGGGGGGGGGGTTCACATATAAATAGGGGGAGGTTTTCCAAGTTTTGTTTTGCTCTAGCCAAGGGGGATTCGTTGTTGTTCAACATAGATAGAAACCATCAAAGTTGTCCTTGACACCGATCAGTTGTTGTATATATATATATTTTACGTTTGACATGGGTGGAGCCCTGAGTAGTATGGTTAAACTGGAGAGCTTGGTCCAGGGAAAAATTGAATTTCGTGTCGAAAATCCAGACGGGAAACCAAGGATGTCGGGGACTGGCTTACTCACAGACCTGAGAGCGATGAAGCCCACCCAGAAGTCCCAGTTGAAGATCATGCGCTACTGCCACAAGTACGTCGGGAATTGGAGAGTCCGAGTTGTACACGATGGAAAGCCGACGACGCTATACTTGGAGCCATTGGATCTGCTTACTTATGCTCGAATTGTATTCTTGGAGTACAAAAATGTTGATGGTGGCATCGAAGGTCTTACTGCCAAATTCTTCTCTTCCAAATGCATGGCGGGACTCAGGTTTCCCTTCTTCTCCCCTTCTCTTTATCTGATCTCTCATTTTCTAGATGTAGCTTTTCCTAATTTTGAGATTAAATATTCTTGTTTTCTTTAGAAATATGTGATACGAATGCGTTTTACCTTGAAAATAAAGGGGATGTGATGATGTGAGGAGTGGCAAGTACGAGCAGAATGAGAGGAGGTTTGGGCTTGAGGACATTGGTCAAGTTCGAGGGCCGCCAGAGACTCAAGCACTCAGGCAATTTCATGGCGTTTAGATATTTTCCGTTACTTTGGTTGTTTTGTATAATTTTTTCTTTTTGTGTATATTTATTATTAAACAAATATAAAACATACCATCTATATAATAATAATAATAATAATAATAATAATAATAATAATAATAATAATAATAATAATAATGTATATATAAAGTTATATTTAAGAGAACTTGGGAGCTCTTTGAATGTCAATTAAGTTTCTCTTTAAAAGTCATCTAAACTTCTCTTTGGATGCTACGTAAGCTCCTCTTTAAATTCTTGCCAATGCAATTGTTATTAATATTTAAATATAAAAAAGAATTATTATGTCATTTAAATTACATATTAAAGATGATATTATAGTTGGTTAATATAATTAAATGAAAAGAAAGATTAAAAAAGAAAAGAAATTATAACATATAGTAATTATCAATTTATTAGTGAGTAGTGAATGAAAATTTACAAAGTTAAAAGAACAATACTGAGATAAATAATTGGTAAAATGGGTTTAACTCATGTAAAAAATAAAGCTAAAGTTTTATATACATATATTTTTTATTGTTTAGAGTCTATTTGGCTCTCCTTATTTTTTAGCTTATAAGCTCTTAGAAAAAAGTACTTTTTCAGATTTTTTTTTTAACTATTTGTAGTTTATAAGCCCCAAATAAGCTTAGCCAAATAGGTTGTTATTCTTTTTTATTGTTAGCAATCATTGTATTTTAATTTTTTTCATTACTCTTCTTAACCCAATGAATTTAGATGCATGTCCTTTACTTTACCAAATTCAAGTACTCGTGGCATTTTGTAATTCTTGCTTTTTCCACTCATGATAAGAGCGTTAAAGGCTATTTAGTTTTTCATGACTTAAGGTTTGCATTTTCGATTTATATAGAGTTTGTTCTTCTAGCATTTCAAGACATGGAAAAGAATCAAAGAACTTATAAGATTAGACTGTTAGCTTAATTTAGTTTGTTAATTTCATAGTTTAAAGAGCTACTACTACGAAAAAAGGATGGTTATAATGTGACTTTTTGTGTCTATTATATATGCTCAATTTCTTTACTCATATCAGCAGAAAATGTTTTTTTGATTGCCATTATTTTGTACTGAAGCTATGATTTCAGTTTTGTCTTTCATAACCTTGTTTTCACATATTTATTTTTTTAGATTGATATTATTAAGGTGACAGATTGCTTTTACATAAAAAGTTTTAGCTTAGTTTTATTGCCGTATAATGTATGTCCGTCTTAGCCAATTAAAGTTCTAAGATTGGGTGTAATTATGTTTGGTCAAAAAGTGTTCCATTCCTTTTATATATAAAGTCTTAATCTACACTGGTTTATCATACAATTTAATTCTTTATGCATTAGTATTTTCATTTAACTTTAATTTATATCGAGATAATTATAGTATTATTAGTTTTGAAATTTGGTGGGCTACTATTACTAGAATGTGAATAGTTGTACTTTGGGAGATTTGCACTAAAAGACTATTGTATAATAATAGAGTGTTGAAAGTCTTGTATTCATTAAGTATATTCTTAGCTTATGTTATTTTGATTACTTCTTTTGTTTTTATTTCAATTACATTTTTTCATCTTTGATCAAAAAAAGTAATTGTAAGTCAATGATTTTTGAAATAACATAAGCTAAGAATATACTTAATGAAATCGCCCTCTTAGATCAAAAAAAGTAGTTGAAATTAAAGTGGGACCGTAAATCAATGATTTTTGAAATGGTTTGACCAGTCATGACTTTATTTTTTAAAAACTAAAGTGAGAGATTTGGTTTTTGGTTTTGGAAGTAAAAATCGCTACTTAAACTAAACCACCCGCTGCACACATACTTATATTATTTATATATAATATCAAGACTTGGTGCTTTTTGTATATTAGATAATTGGATTTGGTAGTATTATTAGGATTTGTTTTGTAGTGTCTTTTTATATTGGATTATGGTATTTATAAGTATTTTTTGAATTTAGGAAGAATATTGCTAGAATATGATCATTTTACATAATTAAATATACCACAATCAAATTCTAAAATCGCCAAAACTGGCCAAAATCTCCCAAAAACTGAATCAACCGAAACTATTGGTTTGTCTATTGTTTTGAGCGATTTGGTTTTACAAAATTATAACTACTTGAATCAGTTCGATTAGAAAATTAAGAGAAAAACCATCTAAAACTACCCGTGTACACCCGTAATCTCAGTGATCACCGACCTTGTCATCCTTTTTTAATTTCGGAGGTGTGTGTGATTCTTAACATAATGTGTGTGTGTGTAAATTTATGCACATTCCGTTCTCGTTTAGTTTGGATCTATTTATATTTGTGTGTAAATGCAGGTTACATTCTCTTTCTAGTTTCGATCTATGCGTACATGTGTGCATATGCATGTTCCATCCTCTTGCTAGTTTTGAGCGATGTATATATATATATATATATATATATATATATATATATATATATATATATATATATATATATATATGCATGTTACAGTCTCTTTTTAGTTTTGATCTATGCATAGATGCGTGTATAAACATCATCCTTTCTTGGTTTAAATTTGATCTCTGTTATAAATGTGTGTCTAAGTATGTCCCATTGTCGGTTTAGTTTCAGTCTTTGTGTGAGTGTGTGTGTGTGTGTATATATATATATATATATATCTTTTTGTTCTATATTATGGTTTACAAATTACAATTACTAATATTTTTCGTGTTGGTTGAAATTTTGTGATATTAATTAGTTCCATGGAAAGACATAGAGGCTCAAATTTACTTTAATATTCCTGTCATTGCGATTTGTATTTGTATATGTGTTTCTAGTCCTTTTCCTCCTCTTTTTTTTTTTTTTTTCTCTTTTTCTAGGCTGTCAATCACCTACCAGAGAAAGAGGGGTTCTGGAGTTGCGTCTTCATATTCCAGCAAGAAAAAGGTATATGTATATGGTATTTGATAATATTATATATTTTTTTCATAAAATATTGCTTTTTTTTTGTGATAATTTGATAAATTTGTTTGTGTATGTTCTTCGGTAGGTGAAGAGAAGAGAAATGATGAAAATGAAAGTTGAAATCAAAAAACTTAGGGATGAGATGAAAGGCTTTAGTCTTTTGCTTAGGGAGTTGGTGGAGAAGTCTGGTATGTCTGTTAATTTGAATGTTGGTAGGGAGAAGCACATGGAACATATGAATGGTGATTTCAAAAATGGAGTAAAGGATGATAATGAGGAAGATGAACGATATTGTGATGAAAAACCCAAGCAATATATGTGCTTTTAAGGTAGATGATCGCTCAAGTGAGGCGCATGTCAATTTGCTTTTGAACTGTGACACCACTGGGGGAGTTTGAGTGACCTGCCTGCACCTCGTAATGATGATATTTGTTGCTGATGGTTATGGATAATTTTTTTAAGTTTGTGATGTTTTTATATATGGTGACGGACAATATTTATGTTTGTGGTGTTTTAAGTTTGGAAAATATATGTGGTGTTTTTATACATATTGAGAGTATGGATAATGGACTTCTAAGTTTGGTTATTGTGATTGTATGTTGTTGTTATGGACTTTAAGTTTGGTTAAGCTGGTACTTTATTTATGTTTTGTGTAACAGGCTTTTTTGGTTTTTATGTTTTCTATTTACGTGTAATGGACTTTTTTGGGATTTATGGTTTATGTATAATGGAGTTCTTTTAGGTTATTATATTTTTGGTTTATGTGTAATGGACTTCTTTAAGAGTTTATACGCAGTGGGCGTTTATAGGATTTTATGTGTTGCGGACTTTTTAAGCATCGAGGAATTTTGGTGGTCTATAATTTGTGTTTAAATCTTATTTTTTTGCTAAGCAAAAACTCCAACCCTTCACGGCCCAAGTCTATTTAAACTTAGCTTAATGTACGACAAAAAAGAAAAACTTGGCTTAATGAATTAGGAACTTTTGAAACTTATGCTACCAAGGAAAGAGATACTTGCAAACTAACTTTGACTAAACTGAACTAGATGAAACCGTAGCAAGAAAAAAAATGCTTTGAAACTAAATAATTCAACTTTGGCCTTTAAACTTAACTAAATGAAAAAAAAATTGGGATAAAAAGAAAAGGAACCATTTGGAAACTAATGACCTATTTGGTATAATGGAATGACTTGGAAAGAAAAGGTCATTTTAGGAGGAATATGATTCTAGGTAGAATAGTCTAGGGTTATGTTTGGTATGCAAAAATGGCCTGAAATAGAATGTTCATTTTAGCTTGTAATTCTTTTTTTTTTTTTTTGTTTGGTAGGCCTGATTGAACTTGAAAAATCCATTCCCTTGGAATGACCTTTTCAGGAAATTGAGGAGATTAAGGAGATTGAGCAATCTTTGCGTGACACTTCTAACTACTTAGTTGAGTTCATTTTACCCTTTTCTTCCCCTTCTATTGAATATTTTCCTATTATGGAGCTCACTTTAGTGCTTTCCTGCATTAAGCATGCATATATATAGAATTACCAAGCACTTTTCTCCTTTTGCATGCATTGAACATATCATTGACCCATGGGAAGAGAGTGTTGTTAGACCTAGATCACTGAAAGGAGGCCATGGAGTGGTTGGCTGATGAAAGTAAGATTGATTTGTTTCCAATCAGGGCAAGCGGGCATGATCATTTACATTTAAATATTACCCCTGCCACACTAGAGCGTACATATACGTTTGACATTTTGGGGTGAGATGTTGAGAAGGATCATTATGATTTTCTATCTTATTTATTACATGATCCTTTTTTCCTCTACTGTTTGTGCTATAATGATTATCAGGCAATAAATGCAAAAAGATTTTAAACATATGTTGTTCTAACATTGGTACCTAACTTGGGACATAAAATTCAGTGCTATTAGGAGACGCCCTAAACCTATTTATATTTACCTTTTCTTCTTTGTCTTTTATTAACTTTTCAATTTCAGAAGTTTAGTCTACTTTTTCTTTCTTTTGCTTTTGTCTCGATAGTTCCTTTTTCTTTTCCCCTCATTTGTTCTTACTCTGTTCTATCATTTGTAGAGCACCAATCTATATAGTCTTTACATACATCTTTGGTTATTATTTTAAATGCCAATGAAGAGTTGCACGACATTGTCTATTAATCTCCTCTATGTTTCTTTTGAGTGTTTGAGCTTTCTACTAAGAAGAAGGTTAATAGATGAATGGATTTTTTTTTTTTTGGGATTTATGGATTTTCACATCCAAAAGGTTGTATCATTCCATCACTTTCTTGTCCCTATCTATCCTAACTACATCTCTTTTATGTGTTCAAGTTACTTGTTTGTTGTGCTTAGATGCTATTTGCTTGAGAAGAAGCAAAGTTTAAGTTTGGGAGTGTGGTTGTTTCTTTCATGTTTTTATCATTTATGGGGTACATTTGCTTGGTTTGTTTGGTTTTGCTCAAAATTGGTTAAAAATTCTCGATGTTTCTATTGTTTTTAGTTTTGTTTGTCTCCATGTTGGTTGAGAAGTTGGTTGTTGTTCTTGGCTTGATTGAATGGAAATAAAAAGAATGTGTTTTGGGAGAGTTACTTGAGTGTAACAGTGAACCAAGTCCTTTAGAAGATACCTTAAGAAAATTATAGGTTTCGTTAACAACTTTAAGAGTGTACCTTGCTATTACCCCCTGAGTTTGGTGAGAGGCGGATAAACATTAAGGGTTTAAAAATGAATGCCCCTTCTTTGAGTGGTTCTTTTGGTGTGCCCTTGATGTTGTGTTATTGCCAAAATTAAGAAAATATGTGGGAAAAAAGTGCAAAAAGTTAAAAAAAAATGTAGTGAAAAATGAGCAAAAAAAGAGAGAAAAAAGAGCAAGAAGTTAAATATATATAAGAGTATGGGTAAATAAGTGTCACAATAAAACAAATATTTCTTTTGTTATTTATTTTATATTCTGAATAAAGCTCTTATCATCAAATGTGAATGAAAGTGTTCATATTTTATTTCTTTATGATGTATCGTCCTCTGAATAAAAGGGTGAAAGGTATGTTGAACGGGGCATGAAATTCCATAGGGCACGAAGTATCAATGGCTAGTGTGTGCATTTGCTCTTTGCTTTAGTAGTATGGTGATTTAAATATGCTTGGTGTGTTCTTGAAGGAGTGAGGCCCTTTGTGAGTGAGAGAAGGATATTGTGTAGCCTTTAGTTCATCAACACATTGCTACTTCCGCCCCATTACAAATTGTTCATAGTGACGTTTAGCGGCCTGCCCCTGTTCTTTCAAACTTTGAATGTCATTATTTTATTTTATTTGTTGATGATTTTATGCGTTTTATATGAATTTGCCCTCTTAAGCACAATGTGCCATTTTGGTTCTTCTGAATTTTTGTCAAAGAAACTAATTAGACTTTTTATTCTTAAGAATAATATTTTTTTTGTAATTATAAAAATACAAATATAATAGCCTTAAATTTTGGGATCTAAAATTTGAGTACCAAAAATTTGGAGGACCAAGGGTTTTCCTGGGTGTTTTGGAGTACTTATAAGTTGGTCAAACTACTTTAAAGTAGAAAAATAAAATCTATTTTTGGGCAAATTATGCTTATAAGTAGGTACAGTTGGCTTATAAACAACAAAACTAAATAAATAAATAAAGCACCATCCTCAGTTTTTTTTTTTTTAGTTGCTTATAAGTAATGAGAATTTACCAGATAATATTCAATTTATATCCTATAGAAACATGAAAAATTACCTTTTGAAAAGTACTTTTTAGTCATTTTAACAAATATTGCTATTTATAAGCTTATATTTACCAAACATGTTAATAGTTTATAAGCACATTTTATCTAAATAATCGCCTACCTTTTTTTTTTTGGCTTATAAGCATCAAAACCTACTTATATACATCAAATGCTTATAAGTAGCTTTAAAAATTTTGGTTTTGGGGGGGGGGGGGTTGGGGGTGGAAAAAGCAAAGCCAACAACCGTCTTAGTCGTTTTACAACTTGGCCCGGCCTTGGCCATATATATATATATATATATGAATATTTAGTCAAAATATATTACAGACAAGATGATGCATCATACATATTCACCAGTGATATGAACTTGCGGAAATTCAGCCACTCATCTCAAATAGATTAATGAAGATAAATAAGAGAGGAGTGGGATTTGAACAAAAGGATCGGAGGCACTAGATGCACTGATGATGTGTATACATAAAAGCATAATGCAAATTTGTTATTGCATAAATTTGATCTTTCATCAGTAGTTTTGGCAGATGCCTATGCAGTTGTTAAGATCACAAAGCTTGACACAGTTGTTGCTATCGCCGATACTGAAAGAGTGCATCCCACGACAAGGAATTTTCCAACATCCGAAGAGTGTAATGCAAAAAAATGCAATAAAAAGAGTCATGCAACGTAGAATGAAAATTTGGCGCCGTGCTTTAGCACACTTGATTACAGACAACGTCTGCACTGGGGCAATGTTTGTTGGCACTGGATTCTCATTTGCTGCCTGTACTGGATCGTTCGGCGACCGGCCAGGATTTACAGGCAACCTACTCAATCTTTCTATTAATTCGATATCTTTCCGGTCTAGCAAGCTCTTGTATTTATAGGCAATTACAAGCAGAGCGCTTCATCAAATTGAATTTATAGATCGCTTTGAAGGAGACAACTTCATCAATTGGCAGAAGACGCACTTTCTTCTCACTGCACTTGAGATGGCCTATGATCTAACCACTACAAGACCTAAGCCAAATGATGGGGAGACACTTGAACAATTTATAGTGGGAAAAAGTGGGACAATGATGACTACATCTGTAAGATACATATTCTGAATGGCACGATGGATGCACTACTTGACATATAGTAGAATGAAGCCACTACAAAAGATTTATGGGACAAATTGGAGGCCTGGTACATGGCTAACGATAAGTAGCAAGAAATTCCTGGTTAGGCATTTCAACATTTTTTAAAATATTGGCAGCCGCACGGTAATGGATCAATTTCATGAGATATGCCGAATTCATCATTACTTATAAATTGTCACTAAGATCTCGGTCTAGCTTTATGGAACATAAAATTAAAGAGTATTATTTTATGTTATTCCTCTCATATCTTTTTTATATAATAAAAATTTATGTATTTATTAAAATTTCATGCATACATAAAAAATCTATACTATATAATAAAGCAAACCCTAATGTTTAAGACTCATTATTTGCACGACAATTATCAATTTCTACTGGTGCCACGTGACGCTCTATAATGCAAGAAAAATCAACATTTTACAATCTATAATTAATTCAAACATTTAATCATACCCATCAAAGAATAATTTCTAAATCAATTTGAGTATTATTTCAAAACACATTATCATTTAATTTTTTTATCAAAAAAATCTTATTTCCAAAATCAAATTTTTACCTAATGGGTACTTAGATATATTGGTCAAGTTCTATAATCTATACCATATAATAAAGAAGAGTCAACTACACTATATAACTCCCAAGTGTCGTGTTGATATCAGTTTTGCTATTCTTTTGCTACGTGTCATGTTTTCTGCATATTTTTTAAAAAAGAAAAAGACTAAGCATTATTTAGAAAAAAAAACAAATCTATTACGTTAAATAAATGCTAAATAAATGATGGAAATGTATTAATCTATGTTATTTATAATTTTTTCTAAAATTATTAGGTTTTACAAAAGTATAAAAGTTGTATTTAATGTCAAAAATTTAATATGACAAAATATATTTATGTTTTATTTCTTACACAAATTGTCAAATTTGACCATTAATAATTATAAAAATATAAAAACACATTTCTCCCGTATATCATACGAGTATTATTATATTATATAAATATCGAAATAATTATCAAAATTTTAATTTTAAAATTATTATATAATTTTTAATTTATATTACATGGTATAAATATAGAAACCCGTAAATTACGCTAGTATTATATAAAAAAAGACAAAGAGATGAAAGAATACATAAAACGTGCAAGCATTCGCAAGAGGTGGTGTGTGCGCAACCAACAGCCGCCTCCCCCCAAAAAATAGTGCTCTTTCCAAACATGCTTCCAAAATGAAGGGAAAACGTGTTACAAGACGGCAAGCAAATAAAATATCTTCATTTCATTTGAAGGCTTCAACCCCACGTGTCTGTCTAAAGGAGAAGGCCATCGTCAAACAATTCTTGGTCAGCGACTTTAACAACTCTCTCTCAACCAATACACTTTTGTAGTACAAACCATAAATAGTACTACTTCTTCATGCTCCTCTTGCTATGATAATATTCCAACTCCTTCGAAATACAGAGATCGAGAGGGGCGGGGGGAAAATATAGAAGAAGATGGCCATTTCAATTAATAGCTGCCTCAAGCTCACACCTCAATCACAAAGTTCAACCCCCTTTAACCCAACGCAAGCCACATGGTGAGAGATCATTCTACTTATTATTTCAAATTGAGGATGAATATAAATTGAATCTCTCTTTTGTTGTCTAAAGGGCGTTATTTTTTTTTTTTTAAAGAAATACTATTTTTATTTCAAAAGTAAAAGATTTTTAACGCTTTCTTGTTTATCCCATCCTGAACCCAAATCCCGTTATGTACAAGATTTCAACTCAAGATCTTAGTTCTGTGGACATAGCCTCAACTATTTGACTTACTCTCTTGTCTCGACCCCCTTCAATATATATTCTAATTTTTTGTTACATCTATATATATATATATATATATATATTGTTCATAGTGTATGGCTTGATTTATATTATTCTTTTAAATCTTGAGCTGTTGTATGTATGGGCTACAGGCCTCAGAAGGAAATATCATGGAGAAGACAAGTGATTACAGGGGTGGCATGTGTATTGATTGGACTAGAAATGGCCAATTCTGTAGTGGCAAACGAGGAAAAAGCCATGGCAGGGGAAATGCAATTAGCTGTGGAGTCAAAAGCAAAGGGGCGGAGATGGAGCGATAAGAGAGCATGCCCTCCATGGCGCATGAATTCGTTAGAGACGATTGTTCCGGAGAATCTGCCAAGGCCATCGGCTCGCCGTCGGTGGGAAGCAGTAGGTCTTGTCGCGGAGTCTGCGCCTGGAGTTAAAGTTGTAGCTAGATTTGGCTCCAACTGCTTCTCTTTGTAACTAGTAAAACTATCTCAAAAATCATCGAATTATTACATGTATGGCCACACATAATTCCTATTGTTTACCTAAAGAAAAAGGTCACTTATTATTTTAAAAATGATTTGTTTAGTATTTATTATTTATAAAAAAGTGTCAAATTAGTTCTTATTGTTTCAAAAATAATTCATTTAATTTGCTCCTAATGTTTTTTGAATAAAAGGGGTGTCAACTTGATTCTTATTCTAACCTTCAAAATATGACCAACACATGATCAATTAATAGCGATGTTGATGCATTTCACAGACATTGAATATCAAATACGTCACTTTTGAAATACTATGGACTAAAATAATGGTTAAATTTGTACGTTTATCTAAAATATAATTTTTTTCAAATATATTTGATTATCACGTGAAATTTTTATTAATCTTTATATGAAAATGGCACAAAAGACTAATAAAGTCTCATTAACAAAAGTTGACGGACTAAAAAAACTCATTTATAAAAACTTTGAAAATGTCGAAATAGTCATAATGCCGAAAATACTCTCAAAGCTCCTCAATATTTACGTACCATTTCCGTAAGAACTAACAACGTCCAACTAAAAAAAGTTAAGCAACTAAAAGATTGATTTTAATAGTCGAATGGCTGAAATGAAATGAACTTATCACTTCATACGATACCAAAAAAATTAATCCTAGATTTAAATTATTGTAAATTGAGTACGAGGGTCCTTGTTAACCAATAGCAACAAAAAGTTCATAAATGTATATTGCTTACTTGTTTTGCGATTTTCGTCAGCTGGACATTAGATCAGAGGTTGCAGTACATGGTCGACATTGAGAAAAGCTGGAACGGTACTTGCAGTACATGCAGTACAAGTTGATTCAGGAGAGTGAGCTACGTGTGTTGTGGGGACCATGGATACAATACGTAGATTCATCGAACATCGCATATGTAGGGGGTCAATTTTCATAACTTGTTTTTCGGCATGTTGTTTTAATTACTGTATTCCTCATTTTAAACGCATGTTGTTTCACTTTATTCTTTATTATTGCATGAGTTATATATTTAATTCCCAATACTATAAAAAAATTAGCATAATTAGTCTCTATTATTTAAAGCTATGCATTTGCCCAAAAAAAAATGACGCATTTAATCTTCAATATTTGATGGATGTGATGGACAATTTAATTTGCATCCCTTTTTAGTTTTTAGTAATATGACGGACTAATTGTGTTATATTTGATCAACTATAATTAAATGAGAAGAAAATATAAATAATAGGAACTAATTATACCATTTTTAAAATGACAAAAACTAAAATAAAATGATATATGCTAATAATGGGTGCTAAAACAAAATATGTCCTATGTGGTGGCCTGCTTATCTGGCAATCAGAAGAAAAATATCTTACAAATAAGACTGAAATAAATATTTTTTTCCTAAAAACAATATCTTTCAATAAGACTGAAATAAATATTTTTTTTTCTTTTTCTTGGGTCCGTGTGCTAAGTAATTTTGTAAATCATTTGTGCATAAGTCGAATCAGCGAAGAGAAAATAAATTGGTTAAGATCTAACAAGGTAGATAAGAGATTGTCAACCTGAATTTTACCAACCACGAAATATTCAAAATAAAATATTTTTAAAATTGTGACCCATGCAATGCTCGAATTCTAAGTTTTATGAATCCTATAATATATTTGATTATATAAATAAATAATAAAGATTTGATTGAATAAATTATAAAATAATAAATTGCATCATATTTTGAATAAATTAATTTATAATACAAATAAATGTAAGACTTGTCTTGATTGGCTCATATAAAATTTTGAATTACATATCAAATTTTCTAAATGTGCAAAATGTATGTATCTAGTATGTGATTTTATTTTTTTGAAGTGCTACTTAACTGTATGCAAGGACAGGTAGTGAATTGTAAAAGCAGGTTTTATTGTTCAAATGATAGGCTTGGGTAAACAAGTGGTGGGCTCTGGTGGCAACGGAATTTAGGTATATATATCATTCACCCACATCTATGTGCACTAACATAGAATAATAGATCTATTCATAATTTTTATATTATATGTTGACAAATTTTTTACATTCACAAATTTTATATCATAAGTTTATAATTTTTATATCACAACCTTTATATTACATGTTCATAATTTTTTATACTATACGTTCACAAGTTTTGTATTATATGTTCACAAAATTTAATTATTTACATATTTTATATTACATGTTTACCATTTTAATGTTTTTTTGTTCAAAACTTTTATTGTTTATAATTTTTATATGACATGTTCACAACTTATAATCGACATATTTACACATGTAGACTGTAGGTTCACAACCTTGATTAGGAACGATCACAATTGCAAACAATATGTTCACAACCTTTCTGCTTTTTTTATCTTTTGTACAAACGCACAAATATTTCATTCTCCGAATAAAAAAAAAATTGAATAACTCCAAAAGAGTCATTCATCTCTTCTTATCCATCAATCATCTGTGAAAGCAAAGCAGAGTAGAGAATTGCCCCCAGGGGCATAGGTGAGTTGGTAAGTGGCCAGGTGATTAGGGTGGAGACACCCTGACAACGCGGGATCGAGTCCGTGTGGCGGCAGTACTCCGCTGAAATATTGCGGGGGCTGTTGCTGGATTTCCACGCCCGTTGGTCCTCTCCCTGGTCGGGCTGCCACTCACGCACATCCCTCGATTTACCTCCCGCCTGGTTAAGGGGCCTCTGGCCAGGTGGGAAAGGGGTTCTCCTTTGGTTAACCCTTTTAAAAAAAAAAAAAAAAAAAAGCAGAGTAGAGAATAGATAAACCAAGCATCAATGGTAGCCCCAACCCACCACATAATGTCATCGTAGGCGAAATCATAGTCTCCTCCAAAGCTGACCCTCTCCTCAAGGCCCGTTTATATATGACCCACACACGCAGAAGAGAGATGCCCATCTTTTCTACTTCAATCCCAATCCTGAGCAAAGCGTGCTAACTAGCTAGGGGTTGACTTTTATAGCCAACACAAAAACCTTGTGAAAATTTGTCATATGATCATCATCGCCAGAAAACCAACAATCAACCATGGCGCTTAACGAAGATAAAGCACGATGGATGTTGAATCGATTTATAACAATGAAAGAGCAAGAAAATAAGAAACCCAAAGAACGCCATCCTGATTTTGGCTTGGCAATGCCGTGACTTTATAAACAAAAAAAAAACTTAAAAAGAGTACTTCAAGAAAGCCCATGTCCTCCCCTACAAGAGTGTCTCACCTCAATTTTCAGATGACATCCATTGACTAAAGCCAAGTAATCATTTTCAAAACAAACAACAAGCATGAATCCACTTTCACACACAAATCACCAGCCGTGTCTTTGGTTTTCTCTTTCTTTTCTTATTTCACTACTAAAAACAGTGGCTATTTTGACTGAATTTAGTGTTTACTTTCGACCACAAAATATACGTTTATCCTACCATGTTGTAGAGCTTGTTGAGGAACAAGGTTGGTATAACTTCTTTTACCCAAAAAAAGTATCCTTAGACTGTGAATGTGGAGTGATGGCCCCGCGGCCAATTTAGTTCAGCGTAAATGTATTTATGCAAACAGCTGCGTATTAGGCCATGTCCAGGCACCATTAGTGATTTATAATTAGTTTATCAGTTGTTTCTGATTAAGAAAATGCACATCCTCTTGCTCAACTTGCAATGTGCAAATATAAACACTAATAGTTACGGTTTCTGATAATTAACGACAAATAGATTCACTTGTTGCTGAAATTCAATTTGGAGAAGAAACAAAGCAATTTTACACAGAAAGAGACTGAAAGAAATTTCCAACAGAAATCTTGCTATTAGCAATTTAGTATCCAATAGCATATAAAGTTGACTTTGATTTATTCAGTCATTTAATGGTTAGCCCAGTGGTGGAATGCAAAAAGAAAAGGTAGACGATAGAATTAGAGAATTGAAGAGAATAATTCTAATTGTGGTGGGCATAAAAGTCATCATGGTCTGATTGGATTGGTTTTTTTTTTAATGAAATAATTAGTATCTTTTTTATTATAATAGGCATTTGGCTTGGTCTTTTAAAATAAATTGAAACTTGAAAATTAAAAAAAAAACTCAAATTCAATTTTTTCCAAAAGTTATAAATTTTAACCTTTCAAAAAAAATAATTTTTTCAAAAATTATTAGAAGGACAACAAAGAGCTTTTGGGAAAAAAAAAATCCAAAGTAATCCTATACCGTAAGCAAAATAGAGGGAAAATTAAACTAACCTCGTGCAGCGTAAAGTTTCTTGAATTGTTGCTAACAGTTGTTGATCAACTTATAAGAAGAAAATCGCGATTTTTCACAACACTAAATGCCCTTGGTTCTAAATTTGAGAGAAAAAAAATTTCTTTCTAGGATTGTTTTCTGAAGATAAGAAAGGCAGAATTGAAGCGGGAAAAAAAAAAAACTTGTTGAGCATATATTTTTGTGTGCCAAAACTTGTTGAGCATATATTTTTGTGTGCCCTTTTTAAGAAGCAATTAGGGTTGAGCATAATTCAGTTAATAACCCGCATTGAACTGAATTATTGTTTTAAATTAATTCAGTTCAATTATTTGGATATTCGATTCAATTTTCATTAGTAAGATTTCATTTTTTCGGTTTTTAATTTCATTTCCAGTTATTGTTTTAAAATTTCAGTTAATAACCGAATTAGCTAAATTGTATTTTTAAACTTTTTTGATTTATGCTTATATGTAATCTAAATCCTAATAACACTTTTAGATCTTTTATTCAAAAACTTAACAAGCACTTCTAATATTTTTAGATCACAAAGAAACATCAAAACTAAATTTTCAAACCTTGCTCACACTCAACAGTAGCAACTCACCAGTCACCATTGCAGCAAGCTTAATGCCTTAACCTCACTATTGCAACTTGCAAATGCTATTGGAGTATTCAAGAATTAAGTCATTAACAGCACGGTCATGTGAGGTTTTCCTTTTGAGTTTTTTTTTTATATCTATTTTCTATAGATCTAAAAATAAATTAAGTTTAGATCTAGTCATCTGGATTTTTATTTTTATTTTTGTAATTCAAGTATTTGGGTTATTAATCGGAACCGAACCGAAAAAAATCGGTTCCAAAATTTCGGTTATTTATCCTATTTGGTTCGGTTATTAAATTTTACAAAATTTCAGTTTTTGGTTATTTTGATTCGATTAGAAACGAATGCTCAGCCCTAGAAGCAGTTTTATTTTTATTAGGATAATTGTTAGAGGTAGTCTCTTTCGTAACTCTTTCTCTACTTTATTTACTTAATATTCGCGTCGGGTCGGCCCATTTATGGGAGCCTACCGAATCCATTGTCTTACATGTACCAAGTACATCTTTTTGCTTAACTAATAGAAGGAATAGAACATAGGACAAGGGTGAGAAAAGAATTTTAAAAGATAAAAGAGGATGAAGACCTGCCATTAATGTTTGATGGATACTTTGTTTACAAATTTCTTACACTTGTTTTGTTTTTTGAGTAATCACTTCGAAGTTAGAGCATTTCAAACTTTAATGGTTAATTAACAAACACATCTTAAAATTCTAAGCGTTAATATGAAATATTATTTCGTAGCAAAAGAAAAAAATATGAAATATTATTTCATTGAATTTAACGATAATGATTTAAAAAAAAAAAGAAGTAAATTTTGACTTTGTTAAAAACTAGACCCTGGTAAAAAAGTTTTAAGTGAAGTAATCTTCATTCTCTTAGTCTTCGAATGTGATGGAAGAACTTTTCATACTCTTGACATTCCATCGTATATCATCAATAGGTTACAGAAACCATAGACAATGTCAACAACTACTTAGATTCATCTTACATTGGTAGTTGATTCAGAATTTTCAAGCTGCTGACCTAAAGTTGCATACGTGTATATATATATATATATATATATATACATATATAAATACACGCAAACACACACACATATATACACACATTATCTTTTCACATTAACACACTTTCTTAGAAAAGAAGTACAATGTCAACAACTACTTAGTTTCATCTTACATAGGTAGTTGACTCAGAATTTTCAAGCAGCTGACCTAAAGTTACTTACGTGTATATATATACATATATAAATATACGCACACGCACACTCATATATACACACATTATCTTTTCACATTAACACACTTCCTTAGAAAAGAAGCACAACAAAACGATCGTTTCGGCCAAAAGAATTGACACACACACACACACACACATATATATATATATGTATATTTATATGTAGATAGATAGATAGATTATGATACCTCAACGGAGACAATGGTATTAAATATTAGCAGAATATCACTAATAATACTGTATGTACACGTTTTAAAGGACCAAGTCTCCTGGACCATGCAATAATGGTATTATATATTAATACTACGGAGACAATGGTATTATATGTTATACTGTGTGTACACGTTTTAATAGAACTGATCACATACAATTTTTGTTTTTGAATTCTTGTACAATTGATTAAGATTAGAAGTATACTTTTCGAAATGTGTGGAATTGCCCTGTTACTATAAAAATTAATATCCAAGTCTAAACTTATATAAGTGTTGGCTTATTTTTTTTTCCTCTTTTAAAAAAATTAAAGGCCATTTGCATGCAACTGGCAAAAATTGGTCCCTGCACCCACTTACACTAACTACCGTGTGGTTTATTATACTTTAGTTGCCAGTAATTTCCCCTGCCGTTCCCACGTGGAAAAATTCAAATGGATCCTTTCATGTTACAGTGAGCCATGCTCTTGGATTTATTTCCTTTATTACGAATATACTATTTTATTGGGTAAGATATATCTTGGCATGTGTTGTGGTTTGCATATAGTGCTCGAAATCTATTTGTGTTGTCAAAAATCGCTTGTAATTTTCCTACTTGTACTTTTTAAAACTCTTTCATAACCCTTCACCTTTTTTTTTTACGGAGTAACTTTTTATAAAACATAACATATATTTCTCCTCACAAAAGGGAATGGTGATTTATTTCAAATGTAAAGAGAATTTCAACACAGAGACCAATGTGACGAACCTAAAATGTTTATTGAGGGTATATGATGATTTATTTAAATGTATTTTGATTACCCTATAAATTTTTTTAATGAAATGGTGACCTATAACCTGTTATGCATGCTGGAATGGAGTTTTATGTCTGCAACCAGTAAATATCCGAAGAAAAACTCAATACATAGAAATTAAAGCCAACTAAATCGGAAAATATATCCTATTAACCCAAACCATGAAACTTGTTGGTACAGATCACATATCATAATTTAACTTTTGCAACAAGTCTTCCAAAAGGTTGAACAATAATATCCCTTAATTAGGGTTCCAAAAGATAATAAGGGCCAGTTTTAGCGCTACATTATTTGGGATGAAGATATTTTTTTTGGTAACTTTCAAAAGTTGTGACATATTAAAATTTTGGAATATATATAGACTAGTGTGACACCTGTGCAATGCACGGGACAACATCATTACTAATAAATAAGCAAATAACCAAAAAAATTGAAATCTCAATGATTAATAAGCATATTTCCTTAGTGCAATATAAATAGAAATTAAGAAAGTTTTGTTTACATAAACCATGACATAATAATCCAAATCAAAAGGTCCTATATACATTATGCTTTAAATATGAAATCAAACTTCAAAGTCTTCTTCTCTAATTACATTAAGTTCAAAATTGGTAACATGCTTTCAAAACATTTATCCATATTTTTAGTGAAAAACACTTATTAGAATTATCTTTTTAAAAATTAATATAAACTCATTAATTTTTATTTGATGAGTAAATTATTAAAATTAAAATTATTTTTGAAAGTACTTTTTTTCAAAAAATAAATTTTTTTTAAAAATATTTTTCAAAAAAATAATTTCATAGAAAGCAATCTTCAAAAATTTTAAAAATATTATCAAAATTTTAACAGATAAATAAAAATATTGACAAACTAATTCGTCATGCCCACAAACTGAACATGACGTTCATGTCCTGTATTCTTTCTTTTTCCTAGCAAAACATTACTAATTCTCATTGAATAAGCGCCACATACAGAATAGATATGTGAGATAGGGTTTTTGAACTTTCCAAATATTTGGGACTTAAATGGAAATGTCGGTATCAAGTTATGGGTAGAAAGGTCTTTTCAATGCGAATTGTGAAGTTGGTATATTAGAGCTCCACGTGGCAGCACGAAATTGCAGCATATTTTGTTTTATTAGATAGTATAGACAGATGTTTTCAGTTTCCTTCGGAACCGAACTCAGACAGAGACGTAAATTTAACTTTAAGGTTAAACACTTTGAAATCATTATATAAATTCTCGATACCAGACCTAAATATTTATATGAGCAATCGAGGTTTGTATTAATTAATAATAAGTATGAGATAATGAAAGTACTGTGAAACCTCCAAAACTCGGGGTTTACTGCTTCAAAATGTCGATGTGATAATTAATTAAATGCAAGAGGGTTAGGGAAGAACCACAGAACAGTATAT
Source organism: Cordia subcordata (assembly GCA_028554755.1). Lineage (NCBI taxonomy): Eukaryota > Viridiplantae > Streptophyta > Magnoliopsida > Boraginales > Cordiaceae > Cordia > Cordia subcordata. The sequence goes on along the minus strand of JAPTOF010000001.1, from coordinate 9,976,986 downwards.
ATATATATATAGATAAGAATGAAAGCTCCACCTCGCTTTCAATTATCAACCAAAAGCTATATATCTAGCTAGTTCAAGAACTGAACATCACATATTGGAAACCCCTCTTGCATGTGGGTTCTCAAAGCCGCCAGATGAGTACTGATGAAGAAAACCTTAACAGGTTCAAAGATATCAGAAAACTTGTGGGAGAGCAAGAAACGCGCCTACAAAATCTTCAGAATGTTGGTTTCCAGCTTGCCAACTATTACTTTATCTTCCAAGGTGTCATCTTGGCAGCGATTTCCAATTCCTCATCGCCTCTCATATGCTCGCATCGTTGGTTCCTATTCGTCCTCTCGCTATTGGCAGCAGTGGTTAACCTCTGTGCACTGTTTACGATCGGATTAAGATACATATACGTCTTGGCTCAGTACGATAAAAGCTGGTCCGATTATAATGATCGCATGAGACGATTATCCTCAGGTGTTGACCAACAGCAAAGAACACCTGAAATCGAAAATCAGCCATGGGAGGACCAATGCGCTAAAGCAAAGCGCTACTTCTTTCTGTGCATGAGCATTGTTCTCTTTCTTGGATTTGCAGGTGTCATATTAACTGGCTGTTGGAAGATTAAGTGCAGGCATGATGACTGCGACCACTGCCCTCACTCCAACCACTTTGTTGATTGCTTCAAATTCTGCAATGATTCCAAGTGCATGATGTTGTGCAATTATTTCATGTGATTTAAAAAGATTCAAAGCCGTGTGAGGATAAACATTATCAAATCAGAACATATGTAATGTGACTTCATTTATTTTCTTTTTGTTATGAATTCTTGCACATTTTATGGATGGCCTCTACGAAGGGCCGACACTTCTCGAAAGTCGCGTAGGTTTGAAATAAGTTAAATGTTATGTTATTTATAGGTGATTGGCTATAAGTTGTATGTTATGTGATTTATAGTGTGCTTAAAATAAGTTTATTATAGAATGTTAATTTTTGTTGGGAAAAACATGCAAACACGAAGAATACGAGAAGAAATAACGAACACAAGAATTACGTGGTTCGGCTTTAAAGCCTACGTCCACGGGCAACAAAGAATAATTATATTACTGATCACGAATGCTACAAGGCTAACACTTTGGTTTCTTTCTTACACATAACATAATGAGTATTGCCACATATTTATAGTGCTAGGGTTTCCTAAACCTATTAAGCAACTAATTAATTATGGGTCACAAAAGGTAATAAGTGAATAAGGGGCCCAAGAATACGGGCCACATTCAACAAATCTCCACCTTGGCACGTATTCGCTCCAATTAACATACCATCATCCCTGCTGCCAACTACCCTTAAGGGCTCACTGCTCCACACCGCAAATAGCAACCAAGTCCAAGCAATGCTTAAACTTGCTGACTGGAACTACCTTAGTCATCATATCTGCTGGATTCTCATGGGTAGATATCTTTTGCACCGATATGATTCCTTGTGATATAATATCTCTGATAAAATGATATCTGATATCAATGTGTTTAGTTCTCTCATGATACATCTGATTCTTCGTCAGATGGATTGTACTCTGGCTATCACAAAAGACTGTACTTGTATCTTGCTGCAGTCCAAGATCACGAATCAGGCCTTGTAACCACATGGCCTTCTTTACAGCTTCTGCAATTGCCATGTACTCCGCTTCAGTAGTCGACAATGCCACAGTAGACTGTAATGTCGCTTTCCAACTGATAGCACATCCAGAGAGAGTAAACACGTAACCCGTCAGAGATCTTCTCTTATCAAGGTCACCCGCAAAGTCTGAATCACAATAGCCCACCAACCTCGCGCAATCTCCAGTCATCTTGCTAAATAGCAATCCTATATTCGCAGTACACGCAAATATCTCATTATCCATTTCACCGCTTCCAGGTGTTTTCCTGTGTGATGCCATATACCGCTCACAACACTAATCGCATGTGAAATATCGTGACGAGTGCACACCATAGCATACATCAAGCTACCAACAAAGACTCGAGTATGGAACATGAGACATATGCTCCACCTCCTCCTCAGTTTTAGGTGACAAATCTGCAGACAATTTGAAGTGAGCAGCAAGCGGCACACTCACAGGCTTAGCTTTAAGAATCCCGAAACACTCCAGCACCTTCTCAATATAACTTTGTTAAGACAAGAACAGCTTCCCAGCATTTCTATCTCTGTGAATCTCCATGCCAAGAATCTTCTTCGCTGCTCCAAGATCCTTCATCTCAAACTCATCACCTAGCTGCTTCTTTAATTCGTCAATTGCAGACATGCTTTTAGCAGCAATAAGCATATCATCGACATACAACAGCAAATACACAAATGAACCATTTGGAAGCTTCTTAAGATATACACAGCTATCGTAGGCACTCCTTGTGTATCCTGTACCTACCATGAATATGTCAAATCTCTTGTACCATTGCCGAGGTGACTGCTTCAACCCATACAAGGACTTCTTCAGTTTGCAAACATGGTTCTCCTTACCAGGAACTACATACCCCTCTGGTTGACTCATGTAAATTTGCTCTTCAAGATCACCATGCAAAAACGCCGTTTTCACATCTAGCTGCTCAAGTTCTAAGTCATGAAGAGCAACCAAGGCAAGTAAAACCCTGATAGAAGTATGCTTCACAACCAGAGAGAATACTTCGTTGAAGTCAACACCCTACCTTTGTGTATAGCCTTTTGCCACCAACCCTGTCTTGTATCAAGGACCCTTAACCCCTGGAGTACCTTCCTTTTTTCTTGTAAACCCATTTGCAACCGACAACTCGCTGTCCCTTAAGCAATTCCACAAGCTCCCATGTTTGATTCTTATAAAGAGACTCAATCTCTTCACTCATGGTACCCACCCACTGAGCAGAATCTTTCCCAGATATGGCCTCTTTGTATAAATTCGGCTCATGTCCTTCAATTGTTTCCGCAACAGTCAAAGCATAAGCGACAAGGTCAGCGTATCCGTACCTTTGAGGCTCTCTAATTTGTCTCCTTTCTCGCCCAGTGGCAATGCTGTACTTCTGTTGTTCAAGCACATTTTGATCATATGCCTCAGTTGGTTGAGTCGGCTGAATTTGACTGCTACTATTGCTAGATGGAACATTTGGTACATCAGAAAATACCTCCACCTGCTCTTTGACACCGTGGTCTAAATCAGCTACTGCTTTCTCCTTTTCTTGGTCTAATAAAGCAAACTCATTGAACGTGACATCCCTGCTGATGAGGAAACCTGGAGACTTATGGATCTGTGCACCACAACCTGTAACCTTTCCTCTCGGACGCATAGCCTAGAAATATGCATTTCTTTGCCCTCGGCTCCAACTTGCCATCCTTCACGTGAGCGTATGCAGGGCAACCGAACACCCTCAATCGAGAGTAGTCAGCAGGCTTACCAGACCATAACTCAAAAGGAGTTTTCAATTCAATAGCTTTAGATGGAGTCCTATTCACCAAGTGGCATGCGGTATTGACGGCTTCAGCCCAAAAGTCCTGACTCAAACCAGATTGGGAGAGCATACAACGAGCTCTCTCCACCAGAGTTCTATTCATGCGTTCTGCAACTCCATTCTGTTGTGGTGTCCCTACACATGTACGGTGTCTCACAATGCCATGTTTCTTGCAGAACTCATCAAACTCTTTGTTGCAATATTCTAACCCATTGTCAGTCCTAAGACGCTTAATTTGTTTACCAGTCTGCTTCTCAATCAACGTCTTTCACTCGACAAATGTTGGAAACGCCTCATCTTTAGTTTTTAAAAAATATACCCACACCATCCGAGAGTATGCATCAATGAAAGTGATGTAATACCTGACACCTTTCTTGGAAGGAACTTTATTAGGACCCCAAAGATCAGAATGAATATAATCAAGTGTTCCTTTGGTGTTCTCCTGCCCCTTGCTGAACTTCACCCTGGTTTGCTTTCCAAAGACATAATGCTCGCAGAATTCAAGCTTTCCAGTTCTTTGTCCACAAAGCAAATCCCTCTTGCTTAGCTCGATCAGTCCCCTCTCGCTCATATGGCCCAACCTTTTGTGCCATAATCACAGAGTGTCATTATCACTCTCCTCGGATGTAATGCAACACTGTGAATCGTACTACCTTGAAGGACATATAGGCCGCCAGTCAAGTTCCCTTTCAAGAGCACAATTGCACCTTTGGTCACCTTTAAGACACCATTCTCACTTCGGAATTTGTATCCATGAAAATTCAAACGCCCAAGGGAAATCAAGTTTTTCTTCAGCTCCGGTACATGCCAACACTCGAGAGATCTTGTAATACCATCAAACATCTTGATATTTACGATGCCCATTCCCTCCACCTTTAACGAAAGATCATTGCCTAGAAAGACTTTCCCTTCTCTTTGGAATAAGAAGAGAACCGATCGCGCCTAGGACACATATGGAACGTTGCACCGATCAAGAATCCATTGGCTTTGCCATCGTGATCCACTCACATCAAAACTTCCCGGTACTACTCGAGTTATCTCCATCATCACAAGACTCTCCACCACATTAGCTGAATTCTCCACCTTTTTATTTCCTTTTCTCAGTCTTGGACATTCTTTTTTAATGTGATCCTTTTCGCCACACTCGAAATAGCGTAGCTTCCTTGCTTTTGATTTTGACCTTGACTTGCTTTGCTTTCTATCCGAAGATCCACCTTTATTCTCCGATCTCCCTCTACTCACTAAACCTTCCCCATGAACTTCTTCCATATGTCCCGGAATATGTGTTTGAAGATCCTTCGATTTTAATGAAGAAATCACATCTTCAAAAGTAATTTTATCCCTCCCGTACAACATAGTGTCCACAAAGTTCATATATGAAGGCGGTAAGGAGCATAATACGATCATAGCTTGATCTTCGTCATCAATTTTAACACCCACATCCTTCAAAGCAATAAAACAAGAGGTAAACTCATCAAGGTGTTGTTTTAGTGAGGTATCTTATTTCATTCTAAGATGATACAATCGCTTCTTCAAGTAGAGGCGATTAGTGAAAGATTTAGATGCATACAATTCCACCAAAGTATTCTAAGCCTCAATCATTGCCGTCTTCTCAAGAATCTCCAAAGAATACTTCATTTGTCACGGACATATGTATTGCACTCAAGGCTTTCGCCGAGTTCTTCTCTCGTTCTGGTTCTATCTTTTCCGGGATCACTCCTTCAGTGACTTTCCAAAGTCCCTGCATTGTCATAAATGCCTTGAATCTGATCCTCCAAAGACTGAAACTCATTCTCCCGTCAAACTTCTCGATTTCAAACTTTTCACTTGTGGAAGACATCTTCTTTTGCTCAAAACTCACACTTCGGGATGGAATTTGACTCAATGGATCGCAAAAACGGATTCAGCACGTCAAAAAACCTTAGGAACACCCCTGGTCAACTTTGGTCAACACCGGTCAAAGTCAACACCGTCCCTAAACACGTACTTCGGAGCAGAATCTGGAAAAACAGAGCCCAAAAACGGACTCAGCACGTCGAAAAACGTGGGGTAAGGCTTTGGTCAAACTCGGTCAACCATTGGTCAATGGTCAACGGTCAAAGTCAACCCCGGTAAAACCCTGGTCAACGCCGGTCAAAGGTCAAAACAGTTTTTTTTTTCTTCTTGGACTAGGCGCAATCCAGAATTTAAAAATTTTGCTAAGCCCAAAAACAAAAAAAAAACTTTCAGACCCAAAACAGAACAAATGAACAAGGCCACTACCCTTGGCCCGATTCACGACCCAAGCCCAACAGGATTTTTTTTTTTTAAGCGAACCTAGCCCAGCCCAAAAAAAAAAATAACCCAAACCCCCCGGTCCAACCCAAGGCTTCCTACCCGACCCAAAAGAAAAAATCAACTACCCGAAACCCAAAACAAAGAAACAAAACCCAAACAAAAAAAAAAAACTTGTCTTCTTCACCCGTTAGATGACCCAAGCACGCAGCCAACCCGACCCGTTTTTTCTTGGTTCTCCGGCCACCAAACTCCACGCCGATCACACCAAAATGATCCTTGTCTAACGAAGACCTCGCCAGTATCAATTAATTTCTGATTTAACGCCGAAAAATGCCTTCTCCGTCAAGCTTGCAACCTGCGACCTTTGAGCTTTAAAAAACCGCAATTCCGGTCCCCGAAACTTGACACAAGCACCTCGAATCAACTCTTCTCTTCGAGAGGAAACTTTTGGTACCAATATTGTGCAATTTCGTTAATGAAAACGTAAGCTTCAATTTCGGCAGACAATGGCGATTTCAAGGCTCTGTTTGGCTTGAAACTTATTTTGGCTAAGGCTTTGTTTGGTTGAGCGTTATTTGTACGATGAGTTTTGTTTTTTCTTGCAGCGGATTAATACCTATGCTCTGATACCGGTTTGTTGGGAAAAACATGCAAACACGAAGAATACGAGAAGAAATAACGAACACAAGAATTACGTGGTTCGGCTTTGAAGCCTACATCCACGGGCAACAGAGAATAATTATATTACTGATCACGAATGCTACAAGGCTAACACTTTGGTTTCTCTCTTACACATAACATAATGAGTATTGCCACATATTTATAGTGCTAGGGTTTCCTAAACCTATTAAGCAACTAATTAATTATGGGTCACAAAAGGTAATAAGTGAATAAGGGGCCCAAGAATACGGGCCACATTCAACAATTTTATTGATATAAAGGAGACATCTCTCCTTATATTATAAGACGTCTTATTACATGTATTTTATGAAAATTCAAAATAGACTACACTTTTTATCTTATAAGATATAAACTATTCATTTTTATCTTATTTTATAGATAAGATATAGTAGAATAAGCATTTTATGAAAACTCAAACAAATTGTACTTTATATAAATAAGCATCTTATAATAAGCTTATACCAAACAGAGTATTAGTCTTGTTTATTCTTTTTTATTGTTAGATTATGCCTCAAAGTCTAAGTCCATACAAATTAAGAAACAAGTAAAATAGGTCATTAAGAGTGTTATCTAATTCTAAATCTACCTAAAATAGCACAAAAGAAATCTCTTGTCTTAGAGAACAATGATTTCTCTCTTATAAATAAATGGCCTTGTAGTTTGCATTTGGCGTACTTCAAGGGCCACACCCCATGGCGGGTGTGGATGAGAAAGCTTGAAAGTATCATATGAGCAAGGGTTTTCTGTTATAGTTTGTCCGTTTAAACTTCAATCCATTATTGTTGAATAGTGAAATTTATCCTACAAGGGGATTGGGAATGTAGATAGAGGGCTTAACTATGTTAAAAATATTGTGTGTTCTTTGTATGACTTTTTGTTGTGCATTGATGTGTGTGTGTGCACATGTTCTCAAATTTCCCAACAAGTGATATCAAAGCTCGGTTGCTGATATGGGCATGACGAAGATACAAAGAGGACACCCAAAGAACTTGTCGTGCTAAGGAGCACACAGTATATATGAGGAGAAGAACGCTGTGTTCAGCACTAGTGATGTCGTTGTAGTTAGAGGGATTAATTGTGTCGTTATTACCATGTCCTATTGTGATAGAACTGAGCGAAAGCTTTGAAACATTGAGCGCGCAAACATATTCTGCCAACTAGTGATCAAACTTCTAGGGGAGAGAAGTTTGAGAGTTAAAAATTAGTGACTGAATTATAAGATTTTGTAACCGAAATTTGAATCATTGTCTATGTGACCAACTTAAAATTAGTCACTAATAAAATTAGCAACGAGGCATTTTCTAACTGAGGAAATCGATCGCAAAACAATCACAACTCACTTTAGTGATCGATTTTCAATATTTAGTGACCAATTTTTTTATCATAGAAGCCTTCCCCCCCCCCCCCCCCAATTGGAGTGTATGGCATGTTTTGATGTTAATCAGGGAAAACAAATATTTATATAGAAGAAATTATTACTGTGAATATTTTATGCGACTTTGTTTATTAAATATACCTAGCTTTTACTCTATCTCCTGTACAGGGTGAGTTATAAAAATAATTATGCTCATAAATAGATATGTGTGTGTATATATAATATAATTAATAATTAGGAAAAAATATTAGTATTATGCAATAAAAAATGTATTAAAGAATCTAAAATTAACAGTAAATGAAAGTTAGAAGTATACAAATATGGAAATTAATCCGTTGATTTCATCTATATATGGAAATAAAGTATAGAAAAATATTTAATGGAAAAAAAATATTAGCCATTGATGAGGATTTAATCCAATGGATGATAACATTAAAATGTAGCATAAAAAATAAATTCCCTAAATGCTGCCCAAACTTCGCGAGCACAAAAGATAAAAGGAAGGTATATGCTGCTTCCCGCTAAACTTCTTCTTTTTTCTCGACAAATAAACATTTTTATTAATATACATAAAAATTTCCAAAAAAGTCTAATCACCTAGCAGATAGAGTTCTCATTTACATTCCCTGCATAAAGAATTATCTGTGTTCAAAACAGATTTCTTGCACTTCCTAAACTTATGCATCTTTCCTATAAATTCTAATTCAATGTTGTCAAAAATCTATTTTTCCGTTAAGATCAAACTATTCTAGATTCTTTGATTTCTTTTTTTCCAAATGTTGCAGATAAAAACTCCCAAGAAAAGTCATAAAATGATCCCACAATTAATAGTGTATATATTGACCATATATTCCATCTAGATTTTACGAGTGCTTCTCCTGAACATCTTTCTATATATTATCAAATATTGGGATCGGATATAGGGATAGATTTGTAATGCATATTTTCAACATTGTTGAATACTAAACTGACTAAAAATCCATAAGTACAATACAAAGGCATTAAATCGTAGAAATTAAACATTATGCTCGATGTAGTCACCAAGTAAGTTTGGTGCAGCACTTTGTGTACAAAATATCTACAATGTGTTCAGCAAACAAACTTAGGGAATAATGTCCAATAACTATTAATATTCGAGCTTGTGTATAAAATGCATTCAATTGAATTTAAATTGCTTTTAATCTAGGAACGAATAGATAAGTATTATTAAGCTCTTTCATATATGTCAGTTGACATGACATCTATTTAGTGTTCACTGTTCAAGAAGATTTTCCAAAATGATATGTAGGTGAGAGTTAAGTCATTATGAAAAAATCATGTCTCTTACTATATTCATTGTAAATATCTTACTAATATTTAAGATACTTATACTAACTACAAGAAAAATAAGTAATAGGCAGCCGCGTTTTTTTGTCATAACCGCCGCCTATATGGGTGTTGGCTTTTTAAAACCGCCGCATACACGGACCGCCGCCCCTAATATCTTTTTAATGCTACACCGCCACTTAATGCTAATTTTTTTTTAGTGACTGGATGTGTTTGTGGTAGGTGATTAATTATTACAAAGCATTTTTATATGAACATGCTTTATGCTTTCAAATATGTTATATTCTTATGAATTTCTACTAATCATTTTTCATATTTTTGGGAGAAAAAATTTAAATGTTATTATATTGATGAAAAATATGACTATGAAATCAAAAGAAAAATATCTCTTAAAATTGGAAATTTGCTGTGTATATTCTAGAAATTAGGCTTCAATATACGTCAATCTGTGTGTGTGTGCACGCTTCTTCAATTCCATCAGACAGCCTAGAGATAACATACAAACAATCAAATACAGTAATTACGGTTGGCTTTGACTAGTACTATCAAAATAAAAATACCATAATAAATAATTACACAGAATGGCCACAGTTGGCTATTACCAATAACATCACTAAATAATTTAATATTACTTTCAAATACTAAAAAGAGTTTATCATTATGAAACATTTTGAATATGAAAACTAATACAAGTTGTATTAATGAATAAACATTTTAACTTATTGTAAATAAATAAATTTTAGTATTTTATATAAGTAAACTTAGTAAATTCGTGCATTGCACATTTCACTTACCAGTAATATATACTGAAACACTTCCACCGAACATTGAGTATCAAGTGCCAATCTCACATGAATCCCAAATTTCACTTCCAATAGGTCCTTAGAGCAACAAGTCTTCCAAGCAACATGCCGATAATAGCCAAGTGCAACTGCCTATATTTCGATGCAATGAAATATGTTTTCATGCAAAAAGGGGTCTCTTACAGATTTTTAACACTTCATGTGTGGGATAAAGTTTATACTATAAACTTTATGACACTTACATAAATATTTCTAGAGGTAAAAACCATAACTTAATGCTAGCTTTCAAGTATCATTATATTTAAAGGAACAAAACGTATTTTATCCTCTATATTTTATAAAAGTCACATAAATTCCCTGTAGTTCCAAAATATATAGTTGTTGATATCTCCTGTGATTTCAAAAACATCGCAAATTGACCCCTTTGCTTTTAAAATTGATCCATCCTTTCTTTTCTTCATTTCTTTTTCATTATCTCAATACAAATTTGGCTAAACAAAAGAAAAATAATTATAATCAATCTTATTCTTCGATGCATAGCTCATCAAAATTAAGAGCTTGGAAAATTAATCTAATTAGAGATTCAAAGTTTAGGACGAGGTGATCTTGACCTATATTATATTTTAGACCAAGTTAATTCAAACCGTGAAATTGCACTTTACTTGCCATGTCCTAGCCGTGTTTTGTTCTATTTACTTTGAGCCGGTGTGAGTTAGCTTCTTTTGTTCTATAAAAATTATTTTTAAATTAAAAAAGTAAAATTTTCAATAAATATTTGTAAAAAAAATCTCTAATTGAGTTTTTTTAAAAAAGAAAAAACTAAATAGTTGAGTTTTAAAAAAATATTTTTTTAAAAAATTATACAAAACACTTTTTTAAAAGTTAATTAGACGAAAAAATTACTGGGTCGTCTGTCGTGTTGACGTAATCGCTATGAACTTTGAAAGGCGTTAAGACGCCAAAATCCAACAGGGATTGGTTGTCAAATTTGAACGTAGAAAAAGATTTTTTTTCTATTTTTTATTTTAATTTTCTAGTAAACGGACTTAAACAATAATTCTAATTGATCCCATTTGTGATTGGTTATAAGATTCGGTCAACAATTGAAAACGTAGGGTTGACAAATGCTCAAGTCATTACCAATGTATTGATTGAGTTGGAATTATAATAAAAGCAAGAGAGCAATTAAATAATCCAGAATTATATTTGTAACGCGCTTGAGTGAAATAATAAATTTTCCATCAAGTATTTATCTATTGTTGATCCTAAGAATTGGCATTGGTCGACTAATTTAACATGGTACCCCTATTTAACTAGATTCTGTTACTAATCGAATTCACCTCTTTGCTTCTAAATATGTACTAACGTGAACATGGGTTGGATTAAACAACCAAACTAATCTAAAATATTGGTTTGGTTTAGATATTTTCAGAAAAAAATCATTTTTGAATTGATTTTAATTGTCTATGATGTGTTAGACGGTTGAGCACCTTGTGATGGATGCACGATCATGTCTTTTTGGGGCAGGGTCTTGACAAGTCTCCCAAGTGCCTCGTAGTGCTAATGAGATTGCTAAATGGATAGCTAGGAGTGTTGGATGGGGTTCACTCCCCTCTAACTGGGTTGAGACTCCTTCTAATATATGGCTCATTTTGATGTCTTTAACTTTGTGTATCACGCTACTGGCATTGCGTGATTATATTTTACTTTCGTTAATAACATGTTCCCTTTCGATCAAAAAACAAAAGAAATTGATTTTAGTTGGCCTAACCAATTGGTTTGGTTTTCCTAAAGTTGGTTTCGGTTTCAACACATATATGTAGTCTTTCATATGAAAATATAAATTAGGAGAGTCGAACCCATGATCTCGTAATTTTGTTTCAAAGCTTTAACCATCAAATCCTAGCTACACTTGTGCTTTAGTATTACTAGTATATCACTCGTGCGATTGCATAGGATGTGATAAATATAAGTTGATATATTAGAAATTTTTAATTTTTTTTAATTCATTTAAATGTTTCAAACAAATTATATGAACAATTTTTAATAGATTAAACAATAATAATACACATATATGTGATTTCTTTACACATGCGCAATTTTAAAATTTGCAAGATATCACAATCTGGAATTACGGAGAAATTATGGTGATAAAAACAAATTGATCGAATTGCAATTAGCTAAAACAAAACGGAAGGAAATCTGTGCTGCTATGAGTGAAATTGGAATATAAAATCTTAAATATAATACCAAACTAATGATTTAAATATGATTTTAGACTAGTGATAAAGTGTAAATAATATATGAAGAAGAAAAAGCAACGATTTTTTAGTGTAGGAAAACGGAAGAAATTGAATTGAATAACAAATAAATGATTTAGTTGATTGCATAATTTAGGCAACAGACTTGTAATGTCCATCTATTAATTTGGAGAATAGATATAGTAGAAACTTGTTTTAAACAATTAAGTGGAGCATGATACACGTGGCATAAAATTGACAACGATACTTGGTAACATTATATGCAACAAAGTCTGTTATATACAATAGTATAGATGAGTAAAATACTATCACTCTGTTTTCCTTGGATGGTAAATCGAGTTAGTGATTTTTTTAAATTTTCTGGATTTTTATTATGAAATTGGAATTTTTAAATTTTTTGAAAATTGAAAACCAAACTAAATATAGATATAAATATGTTAATTTGGTTTGGTTATTGTAAATGATAAAAAACCAACTAGTTAGTTTCAAATAAAAACTAATTAGTTTGTTATAAAAACTAATTAGTTTGTTTTTATTTGAAATAAATCCAAAATTAAACCAAATCAAATTCACCAAAATATTTACTGAGGTTAAGTGTGCATGGGTTTGTTAAATTGATTAAACCATCCAAACCAACCGAAAAACTAAAAATTAGTTTGATTATTATACATGATAAAAAAAATTAATTAGTTCAAATAGAAACAAACTAGTTTGATTTAGTTTGAAATAGGTTTAGAAACCAAATCAAATCAAATTGAACTATATTCATCCTCAATTTGATATGTTAGTTAAACTTATAAAAACTATGTTCACGCATAATTCTATGGGTATATTTGTTAAACTTGTAATTTGGATGATAAAACAAAGTTGATTAAGAGCTAGTTGACTGTCTATTTGAAAATACTGTTTTTTTTTTTCAGAAAAGTTTTTTAGAAACGGACTTTTAGTTAAAAGGACTTCTAATGAAAAAGAAACTATATATGGTTATTTTAATTAGAAATAGACTTTTATTAGATAAAATGATGTTTGGTTTTACATTTCAAAACAATGGTTAGTTATCTAAATCACTAAAATGGGCATTTTGAATTTTCTGGTAATAAATTATTAGGTACTCTATCCTAATGATCTTTTGACTTGTTTAAACAAACTCTAAAGGATTATAGTTGTGGTTTTGTTAAAAATTAAAATTTATTAAATTACACTATATTTTACTATTTCTTTTTTATTAAATTTAAAATTTGTAGGTTATTCTTTATCTTTATTTATTATGTTTTATTATTTTATTTATTTTTCAATCATAAATGGAATTCAAGAAATATTAATTTATAAAAATAATGAGTATATTTTTGTTCAAAGAATTTTGTAAAACTCGTTGCAAATTACAAAGGGAGAAGTAAAAAGTTTTAACTTCTCCGTTTGAACTTAAAATTCCGTTGATTTTTAGCTTAAACTAAATTTTAAGATGGAAAACCAAACTCTCCCTTATTGGTTAATGTTTTTTTCTTTAATATTATTTGGTGAATTTTTATTTTCTTTACTTCTCTGAACTTTTGATAAAATTTAAATTTTTCATAAAAATTGAAAAGAAAACAAAGAACATAGAACTGAAAAAGCAAAGAGAAAAAAAAAACATGATAAACCAAGTAGAACTGAAAAGGCGAAGAGAAAAAAGAAAGCGATAGAAAAGCAAAGAAAAAGAAGCCTAAAAACCAGAGCCACCAGCCCAAGGCCAAGACTCGGCTAAGCAAAACCAGCAAAAGAAGGTCTGATGAGATCTCAGAGAATTCTTGGAGAGAAAAAGTTTTTGAGTTACCTACGGGTTTTATTTATTTATTGACTATTTGGTATCACTTTTCGCCCTCCAACTTTGATTGATCATCCCCCTTCGTGGTTTAACACGATGTTGTTGAGCATGTTGTGGAAAATAAATTTTTTTTCTTTTTTTGTGACAAAAAAAATTTAATTGATGAAACTTGACCACTAATACACCCGATGAAACCCGATCACCAACTGGCAGCACAACACGTCCCTTATACCGTAGAAAACAAACTTGTCCTGTTTTAATTCACCAATTGTGGGTTAATTTTTCTTTGTAGTTTGGCCCTTGGTGGGGCTTTCCTTCTAGTTTGCCTTTGGCAATCTTCTACTTTTTTTTCAATATCAACGACAACTCTTCTCTTACTAGTTAGAAAAAACAAAAAATAAAATAAAATTACTGAGACTTGGTCCATGCATACGCGGTTGAGCTTTTCATCTGATAGTTGCAACCAAGTAAAAGAAATTCATTATTTTAATGTAAAAACTATTTAATTGTTCGAGCTATAATTGGAAGAGTGAGCACTCTAAACAAAATCAAATCAAATTAATGAGGACGACGACTAGAAAAATTTTACTTGAGATTTTGTACACTCTTGGTTTGAGTTTTATGAATGAATTCATAATTTTGAACATAAAGTATACTAATTGTGAATATATATATATATATATAATAGAATTTTGAACATAAAGTATAAATTTTCGAACAAACCACATAAAACTTTAAATATAACATATATAAAAACTTTAAATATTAAAAACTATAAATATAAAATTTGTGAACAAAAAATATGTAAAAGGTGTGAGTAATTAAAACTTATGAATATATTATTTTAGTGTTGTTTGAACATATTCTTTTAAAAAAAATTAACATATAGTGCTTGGCAGGTGCGTAGAGACACCTCCTTACTTGAGGTGCACGATATAACCGCTCTCTTCTCTATTAAAGGTTTAAAGTCGCTTTCTCTGTTAATATTTTCAAATAATAAAGACTAATTCTAATAAATGTATAAAATATTTAAGACTCATATAAATATTTCAAAATTATCTAGACTAAAATAATATTGAACGAAAGCAATGGAGATTTGTAGTTTAACCCGGAAGCAAAAGTCAACTATTAGGAGAAAGACGTACACCTAAAACACAATAGTGGGACGTGAAAACGACAGAAGAGTTGATTATCAAAGGATCAAATAAAATTGCGACATTGGAGATGCAAGCGCGTTTTAGACTTTTCTGAATTTAAGTTATTCTATTTCCTCTTGTATTTTTTTAGCCTTTTATTTTTCCTGTAATTATGTGCCAAACGGATCATCTCTCCCTTTGTTTTGAAAAGCATCTTTTTTTTCAAAAAAAAAAAGAGTTTTTTTTTTAAACAACAAGTACTTAAATTGACTTTTAAAAGAATAAATTTTTAAAAATAACTCAAATTTAACTTTTTTTCAAAAACTAAAAATTTCAAAACAATTATTAAAAAGTTAATACTTTTTTAAAAAAGCCAATCAAAACAAGCCTGTGATCCTTGATAGTAAAAATTATTCATTTCAAATTTATTTTGATGGACTTTTCAAACATGAATGATTGAGATTTTCAAATACCAAATTTGGTGACTCAGGATACATCTCATCCAGAGTACAAGATTGAGTAATGATAGATGTCACGCTATTTTTATCACCAAGATACTACCTCCTATGTGTATATCTATTTGGTATGATAACTTGGAGAATTTTTTAATTTCTTTCTTTTCTCCGATCATGCCAACTAACGCGTACAAATAAAGAGTAAAATTTTGGGTGATTAAAATAGTGTCATCCAGAATTACTTCAAGAGCAAGCTCACTCTATTTATTCTCTCCCTTACCAAGAAGAAGCTGTTGGAGTTAGATGAGGAAAACTGACCTGAAGAACATCTGCTACCTCCCCAGGTCCATCTGTCTCCAACTTGCGAGTCTAAATTACCATCTTAAGAAGCAAGCTGGTTAAGAAGCAATTCGAAGGAACACAAAAACATCTAAACATGTTTAGTGCCCAAAGGTTTGAGCAATACTATCAAAAAGTTAATGATAATTGCAAAGAGTTGGCTAGTATCATGAACAGCCAACAGAAGCAAATCCAACATCTTGAGATAGTTGCTTTACTTCAAGGTATGTTTTATGTTGCTGTCCAACTTATCATCTTCCTGTTTACCTTAAAACCATCAAGGGCTCTATGTAGAAATTGGTGGAAGCCTTTCAGCATCTCCATTTTGTTGGCCGTCATGTTTGGCCTCAACTTTGTAGCCACAATGATCAAGTACCTTCGTACGACATACGAGCAAGATAGGAGCTTAATTCACCGGCTGGAGAATTTCCAAGAGATGGCTGCTCTTGAAAGACATAGGGCAAATGGTCAAGCCAACATGGCAATTGATCTGCCAAAGCACATGGGCGAGCAACAGGAGCGGCAGGAGCAAAAACCTGACATGTTTGCTGTTTATCAACGATATGCACATCTTGGAACCACGGGATGTCTCTTGCTAGTCTACACAGTTCTGGTGTTGCATGCTTGCCGCTTCTCTGTATGCAATGGCAATGAATAGCTAGTAAGTGTGTGCCTATTCAGGCTAACTTCAAAGTTGTGTGTCAAAAACTCAGCTCAAGTCCCTGTCCATGTTTTCTGGCGTTTACTTGTGATAACATCGTTAATAATTTAGCTTCCTTTGGTTCATCGCACAGAAACATAGTGTCTAAGCATCAGCAGAGTAGAAAACATAGTTAAAAATTAAGAGGTCAGAAACCGGAATTAGGAAAAGTAACACCAGTTAAATTTGAACTTAATTCATTGGGGGCTGAACACTATTTTCCCCCGATGAGCTTTAGCTTATATCCCGGACTCTCTCATGAGTTATCAGTTTTTTATCCACATTCCCTCATACTGTCAAACTTTACCGAAGTCTCATATCGAAGGACATTTTTATCTTTATATATAGACAATAATTTAGTTAAATCATTCAAGAAAAAAGTCTATGATCAAATAGAAAATCACAAAAACTTAATTTTAAGATATGAAGAAAAATATTTCTTTAAAAAAAAAAAAAGAAAGAAAAAGACCAGTCTATTTTACAAAATTTTGGTTTGAGAGATTGAAAATAAAAATTAGATTCACTTTATAATTTATCTTTTTCCTGTACATACATCAATTGGTACCGATCATTTCCTAACCAAATTCACAAAAAGAAAATTTGGAAGGAGCAAACCTTTTTGAAAGAATTTTAAAAAATAAAAAGAAACTTATTGTACAAAATTTTTGTTATGTGCAAAATTAGATAAAAAGTAGATTGAGTCCAAAATCTACCTTATTGAAACCGAATTTTTCCATAACTCAATATAGAACTCTTTTGTAACGAACTAACATTTTAAAAATATTCTAAAATAAAAACTGTAATAGAATAGAATTAAATTGCTCAATAAACCAAAAAAAAAAAAAAAATGATAAAAATACTTTTCGACATAGGGCCTTGTTTAAGCTTGATGTTAGGGGGAAAATGGGTAAATCTAAAACCTAATGGAAGAGTTTAGATTTAAGCAAAAACTAATTCCATGGGGGAACCGGCATTTTCTCATTCTTTCTGTATTCAAAAACTGCTTCTTAGAACTCAAGCATGAAAGAGACAAATAGAGACCTTGAAGAAACCATCATGAAGTAATTGCAATTTAAGAATTGCACCTGAACTACACAACAAAGTAGAGTCTTAATGGTTACCACTCATTTCAGCGTATTTCAAAAGCCAAATACAAAGCTATTGCTCGAAAGATTATTTAAACCTTTACCTTCTGCCAGTACCTTTGCTGAAGTAGATTTTTTGAATGAAAAGGTGATATTATATTCCTCCACCAAGCCATTCAAAACTGTAAATTGATTTTCAAAAGAAGAAGTAAAAGATGTGGATTAGCCAAATAAGGCTGCCATGATTTCTTTTTTCTTCTGAGAAGAGCACTCCATATAATGCCGTTTAATTTCTTTATAGCCTATTTTTTATATACAGTAAAGCATCTATATTCAACCTTTGGTTAAATCTGATCCTGCTGTGACCACCAATGAAATTATATCAGGATGAGAAAAACCCCAAGCTCAGAACTAACAAAAACTTATATGAAGACAAATGGAAGCGACACAATACTAGGCATATGTTCAAATTGAAGATAAAAAAAAGTCAAAGAGTTTTTGTTAAGTTAGTTTCCATCTTATTTCTCTTTTACTTTAGAAATCTTTTTAATAAGCAAGACAGAGAGAAACACACTTGCACACAAATTTTGACAAAGATAAAGAGTTGTTGAATTATGTTGTAGTCAAGATCGAGGCTTAATATATTTAGAACCCACACCTAATATAATGCTTTTATTAGACTGCCTCAAAAGCCAAAATACCAAAGACGATATCATCTCTAAAACACTCAACAAGAAGTAAAAAAGGACTTGTGCCAAACCTGCAATTGAAGGCCACATCTTTTCTTTCTCTGCACCATTGCATACCGTGCAGACTCGAGTAGGATGCAGCAGTAGAAATAATAGAAAAATTAAGAATGGACGTTTAGTTGTAGAACATGGAAATCAAATCAGCACCTGCAACAAGACAAGAATTTCAAACAGACTCGGTTAACATTAGTTTTTGGAGAAGATTTAACATCACTTCATTATTTCAAACCAGTATTATGGGATGTAAATTGCTGTTTCTTCTTTCCATTCCTTTCTGATCCTACTCAGAGAAAGGAGAATTTTATTGTCCTTAAATAACACGAAATTCACATTCTGCTGTATAAGATTCATATAGGATTCTTTATGTAAGAATGTATCTAATGTAGAAGTGAATAACATAATTGAACATTGAGATTAAAGGCAACGGGAATGATACTTTGATAAATGATACTATGATAATAAAGGTCATTGTAGCAAACTGGATAACTTTCTTCCTGGTCTATATTGTACTTGGCTGATAGGTTTCCACCTCTGACCACAGCAGCCAACAAAATTAGAACTATGAAACTATCATATCACATATATTCAAGAATGAAAGAAATATAATATAACTCAATTGAGAAACACTTTCAGATACTATCAATAAGTACTTCAGGAAATTTTCCAAAAATATACTTTTCCTTGGGTAAGTGAAAAATTCATTTCTTAGATATATCGTTGTTCATGGACTCACATATAAACTAAATGCATCATAGATTCCAGATTTGAATGATAACCAATTATTTCAGGATGATTTCACTTTATATTGATGCGCACAAATAATTCACAAGGTATTCAGCAGTTTGTCGAAGAAAACAAGAACCATGTTTAGATGTAACATTAGAAGACTAAGCAAACTAGGTTTTATCAAAGGTTCACAAATGGAAGCTAATCAATTTGAACTTCAACTGGAAACTAAGTTGGATAACAGTATAACAAGGAGTGTTTTAGACATTGACAAGGAAAGATAAAATGGTTCACTGGATCTTAGCAAGAATCAAGCCAACATAGTTGGCATCCCAACCTAAAGGCGTTCTTGCTGCTAATTTATTTCCCTGAAAATTGATCATGAGAATGATACCAGTTATTACACAATGGCTGTAAATGTTAGTGGAGGCTCCTCCACCTTTCTCGTTATAAAAATCAACAAAATTTTAAATGCTGAAACATATGGTTATTTCTAATAAAAATGGTTGAGTAATTAAATATAAAAAAGCTTACTGTCCGAGATTTAGACCTTCCATGATGCTTGAACATTTTATACACGTAGGACAGAGAATCAGGACATTAGGATCACTTCGTTCTATCCATATAGGCCAGATTTCGGTTAAAAGCTCTTGTTCACTTCCCAGGATCCCTTAATTGCTGTACTTTTTGATGCTGTCACTGTCCCTCTGGAAATTATTTGACTGGATGTTTTAAAGCCAGATTGAGAATGTTATGTATTTCAAGATGAGTGGAGCATTGGGGTCAACTTCTTAAATATTTGAACTAGTACAAAAGTTCGAGATACATGGTTAAAATGGGCAATGGACTTTCTTTAATAAGTAAGATGAGAATCCAGCTATTTGTGGACTGGAATATTGTGTTAGGGGCAGTGCAACCGTGCAAGCAGGAGACCTCAGGCTTGAAAGCTCAACACCTATCAAAGTCTATGTGGTAATATCAGATCACAAATAATGTGAACCCCATCTTACAGAAGATAACGTAAAAAACAAGGAAGAACTTTGAAAATTTGGCATCAATAACGCTCAAAGATGATTGAACTATCAATCTCCTCCACTGTGATTAGTGGAAGAAACTTTCAGATTATTCTTCTCTAATAGGCAGACAGAGTGTCTCTCCACAGGGAATGGTTCTCCAGTTAGAACTGCTCCAAGATTTTTAGCAGTGATCTTCGAGATACTTTCTCTATCTTGTGAAAGGGAAGAAGCAGAAGATGTTTTGCGAACAAGAAGCTACATTTGTGGGACGGGAAGATTTATCATCTTTGACCCAATTTTTCTTTCGCCTTTTTTTTTGGCTGCAAACCGAAGTGGAAAGGCAACTCACTTTTTTTATCTAAATTCTGTATCCTCTTAATCCTTCTGGTCCTTCTTCTTTCTCAGTAACTTCTTATCCTCTTTGATCATTCTTACTCTCTCTTCTTCTCTGCACATCTTCTCTGAAAAAGTCTGTTATTTCATATATTAAATCCTAATTCTCCAATTATTACTAAAGCATCTGAGCAAAATGCAAAGGGCAGAAACTGAAGTGGCACTTATTAACCCCTCCATATGACCATAAATGATCCTAAATAATACATAACCTAGGCAGCGGCAAAATTAAATGCAAGCAAGGAGGCCATCTGATATCTTGTATATAATACAAAATACACGAGGGGCAACATGGATAACATACATACTGTCCAACCAAAGTAGACAGCAATTTAACTGCAATCGTATTCTTAATCACAAATGACCTCTCCTCAGAGATGCTATATAAGAGGCATTAATTTTTTAGATCCGTTTGACTAGAAACCTTTAATAGGAATTCTAAGCAGATACGAGACGCACTTAGACTTCTAACACTTCATTTAGAGTTCCACTGAATTTATTGACCGTAGAACTGGTCGATCCCTCAGATAAAACCAGATGAACATGTGAAATATTTACGGGTAAACCACATAGAACATGAAGTGGGAATCTTTGCTCTTTCCTAGCATTCACATATTACATTACTTATTCTTTTCATACGTAAAATTACGTTCCCCTCTTTCTTTTCCGATAACGTAATTCCATATCAAACCTCAACATGCTTTCATCACCCTCTTTCCTCAACTGCACATATTTCTCTTCTCCGTGATGATTGAATTTTCTGAGGATTATGCTCATGAACTCAGACCTCCATGGTCCATAAACCTTTTTCCATAAAATTTATAACAAAAACAACTTTAAAAATAGAAAAGATTTAGAATCAATTCAGACTACACTTCTTATCTACCCACTATAACTCTATTACATTTGTAGTTACAAATTGGATCATGATAAAATGAAAAAATCATTAGCACGTCATTTTCTCAAATACAAGACTACTAAGCTTATAACTTCGCTTCTCGGGGAATTGAAAAGTAGAATGTGAATTACAAGGTAACAATATCAGAAAGGGCAAAGGGACAAAAGATCAATTGCAGGAAACATATTTGCCCCTGCAGGTTGTTAATGCAGGGAAGCATTCTTGACACACTTAATGTCTTAATGCAGGTCGGTAATTCTACTGGTACTTTAAGGCATAGTCACGAGATTCACAATATGTTTCGAGTCGTGGTACAAGTTTGGGTACGGGGTACTAGACTAAGGAGTTTTAGGATACGGTAAGCTGATTGGGTTCATGGTACGTTTTGAAGAATTAGGTTCATTTACCAAATATTGTGTAGAGCAGTGATTTATTTTCCTTAACTAATATCAATCTGCTCCGAAGTTTAATTAAAGTCCAAAATCCAAATTTCACTGCTAAGATAATTTTTTAATAAGTAGTATAGACTCAAAATAAAGCAAAATAGAACTAGTACTCTAACTTGGTCCAACAAAAAACAAAAAACAAGCAAAGGCTTCAAGGTACTTTTCCCATCCCTTTTCCCCTCTTGCATGACCTCTTGGCAGCTTGACTGCTCGAATCACCAACTCTAGTGAACTAGAACGTGAATCGTAATGTTTCAGTATGCAAATGTACCACGAATCAGGACGTGCTATCTGATATGCAGTTCCAGAGGGATGGGGTGAATCTGGTAACTATGCTTTAAGGTCTTCAATAATAATCATAAATTGATATAGATTGCTTACAAAATTCCACAGAACAGATGTTCAAGATTTTCACTTGTTTGAGAAACTACTTATGATCTTTGAACTACTGAGCAGGTAAATCATCTTCTGAAGAATACCAAATGAAATCCGTTCCGGAAAATGTAGCTTCAAGTAAATCTGTGATAGTTAAGCAAAGTTACTTTGTAATAAGTCCTTCCAGTTCTTGCATTAGTCTCCAGCTAAACTTGAGACAATTGAAATCATATATGTGACTAATCGTTTAAGTTCACACGGAAAGATAAGATAATTACACATTATGAGAGGCATGTAATAATCAACCACAATATAAATAACCAACTTCAGGAAATTACAGTATCTCATGAACACCACGCTGTAAAATATCATGCAATTGCATGATAACACATCCTTTTGACTGACAAGATACTATCACTGATATATTGACCAGTAAGAGTATTAAGCATAAAACAGCCAACAGCCATTACAGAACAAGCTAATGTGTTAAGCT
Source organism: Cordia subcordata (assembly GCA_028554755.1). Classification (NCBI taxonomy): domain Eukaryota; kingdom Viridiplantae; phylum Streptophyta; class Magnoliopsida; order Boraginales; family Cordiaceae; genus Cordia; species Cordia subcordata. The sequence continues at coordinate 9,954,190 of JAPTOF010000001.1, read as the reverse complement.
TGTACCAGATACAACTAGAAAACTACTGTTCATACCAGGTAATATATATAAAGACAAAGAAATGGTCAGTATATTCAAGGATGCATGTACTCAAGGATTTGTACTTATATTGTTGCAAACTATATAGATTGCTAAATGCCAAGATAATTCTCTTTAATGATATTCAAGTTTTACATTTGATCAAAGTTTCCTGGCAAAAATCTTAATGTAAACCCATAAAAAGCCTGAAAGAAGGTCCATGTTGGAACATAATGAATAGAAAGGAATCTCACAAATACAAAACACAAATATACTTTGGTAAGGGGAAATAGGAACAAAAGAAGCTAGCTAGCTTTAACAAACATGATTGACATCTGCAGTTCCTCAGCCTAAACATCTTCAATATAAAAAGAAAAGGAATAATAAACAAAATTTATCATGCATATAGGACAAAAGGCAAGGAAAACAGAACCTCCAATCTTTTAGGTGTGAAACCCCAAACCTGAAGTATCAAACTGATCCAAACCAAACCTTATCCTACTAGGTTGAGTCTCCAACCAAATGTAAAGTATATCAAAAGCATAAAGTACAATAAAGTAACCACCAGGGGCAGAACAAAAGGAAGGAACCTGAACAAGCTCCAGGATTCCCAAGCACAAAACATATAATACAACAAATGAGTATTCATCGCTAGACCACGTAAGAGCTGTCAACATCATGTACAGTACCGTTTCTTTGAAATATGCTGCCACACAATTATGTCCTGTGTTCTTCTTCAGCATGGCAAAAGAATCAGTTCTCAAGAGAATATGCCCATTCCTGTATAAGGAAAAACAAGAATCAGAAAGATTCCATGTACAAAGAGGAAGAAAGATAGTTATAAACCTCTTGAGTCCAGCACTATCTGAGAATAGATTGCAGCAGATAATCGAAGGGAACTCACTCTTCCCAGTTTCACAGGCAAAATCACCACTGATACATGCATTTCAAACACAAAAAGGAAGAGACAAGGAAGAATTTGCATTGTATACCAGTAGAGTTCAAACTTGAGGTAGAATACATTGGCCAACATCTAGAAAAGGAAATTCTGATTTATTATAACAGACAACCTCCTCTAGGTTGAAACGATTTGTCTCATGTTCATCAACATTTAACAAAACAAACCCAAAGAAGCAAAGGAAGTAAAAGGAGAATTCCAGCAGGCACATGGTAATTATGATTCTATCAATAGGCAAAGAAAAGAAGGAAACACTAAAAGAAAGAAACTTCTCAGACATCAAAGATATAAAAATAAAAAAGAAAAACGAAAAGAAGGCAAGAAATACAGAAAGAAAACAGAATTGCTTAATATTAGGAAAAATACTGGTCTTGCAATGCACAAACATGAAGGCAATTCATTAACAACAAGAAGAAAAATGCTAACATACACCTCAAACCACATGCAAGGGCAAATGTAAATTGAAAAAAGGGAAGTTGGTAGTGATATTAAAAAGTGTAGCAGACCTACTTTATGTTTGTAACAAGATATCAAGGAGTGCTTCAAGTATTTCTCTGTCTATGTTTCAATTCTTCCACTGGCTATCAACACCTCTGGCCTTCCCCTGTATTCCCGACCAAGGAATCCAAATCCCCTAAAGTCGTAAATGAATGCAACATCAAAACGCAAACACCCAGCTACTGAGTTGAACTCTAATCATCACATAGCAATATAATGCAAAAAATAATCAGAATTGCCTACAAGATTAGAGGAAATATACTTAACTTTCTTTTCAGGGAAATCACATAGAAGACTGTTGAACAAATTTTCTTGGTTCCTAAATATTTGGCTCTCAAGTAATTATATTCACAACAATACTCATCATAATTCAATATTAACAACTATAAAACATCATCAAGAAAAACAAATTAACCGCAAGGACAGCACCAAAAAGTAATTCAATAACTCTATAATCACCATTCAGCAGTACAATCATTATCGTTACTAATCAAATATCAATTATTGACTAGTTCATTAATGGAAACCGATATATCCTCTGGATATTACTAGATGAATTTCACATAGTGAACAGATACATATACAGACATAAATATATGTATAGATAGATACACACATCCGAATAAGCGAATGTTTGGATTGACTTTTCTTAATGAAAAAGCACTTTTTCTCCTTAAAAAAAACATATTTTTTTACAATAAATATTTCAATAAAATTTCAAAAAAAAAAAACTAAAACTCTAAAAATTAAAAAATTAAAAAAAAAACTCAAATTCAACTTTTCCAAGAAACCCAGAACTTTTCGTTTCTCAAAAAAGTGCTTTTGAAAAAGGAGGCAAAAAAAAAAAAAAAAACCACTCCAAACGATCCCGAAAGTATATTAGTACAAGAGGGTATTTGGACTAACCAGAAACGGCAAAGATCAGTGATTTTTGGAGGAACACCGAGAATGACGACTTGCCCATCTCCGTTTACATCAACAATTACTTTGACGTACCTGACAAAGGTTTGTGAAACGAGGGTCACATCAAGCTTCACTCCGGCTACGAAAAGTAAGATTTGAGATGGCCTTAAAGCGTAGTAGTTATTGTTGAGGAAAAGCGAAGCTGGGAACTCAATGTGGCCGTGTGGATCTACTAGTTTCTTTTGACCAAAACTGCTCTTTTGGTCAGTTGAGAAGCACTCCTGAAGGTTTAGTGGGCATGCCGACCGGTTTTCCACCACCACCATGCGTCTCATTTTGGCGACTGGCGACTGACGACTGACTGACAGAAATCTGTCTTCTGATGATTGCAGGTGACGGCGGCTCTAACTAGATGACGACAGCCTGCTTCTCACTTTGTCACGGGAAAAAATTTGCTAAATAAACTTACTTTTTTTTTAATTCTAACAAATTTTATGCCGAAAATGACCAACTTCTAGGCCAACTGAATAGAATGATCAACTTAGACAGGTGCTTGGCTTTGCTCCTTTTTAACTGTTTATAAACACTTAAAAAAACACTCTAGTATATATTTTTTACTGTTTAACTATTTATAAGTACAAAATAAGTAAAACCAAACACCCTCTTATTTTATAAGGTAGATTGACCAATTGATAAGTCAAAAAAAAATTTTTTAATTGACATATTTAGTTAAGTGACTTATAAGTTTTTTTTTTATCAACTTATCTTCATTAATGGGAGCACCACTGTTGCTTGTAAGCACCTTTTGTCTACGACAATATTTGCCTCCTCATTCAATTGCTTCGGCATTTCTTTATTTTCTTCATATTATATTGAATAATTCTTTGAATTTAGACACGAGACCATCAACTGATCTTTGATAGTCCTTTTATCCTTATCTAATTAACGGTCCTCTGCGCTCATCACGAGTGGATCGAAAGTTTGGTTCTTCGAGGGCGAAAACCAATAAAAAAAAATTAGGGATAGTAGCTTATTTAATAACTTATAAGCACTTTTGGTCAAAATTGTAACATATCATTTTTAACTATTATTATTAATTATAAACACTTATTTACCAAATATTTTAACAGTTTATAAGCATATATTATCCAAATATTTATTACGTGCTTGCAAGTACTATTTATTTATAAGTACTTAAAAATAAGTTTAGCCAAACACGCTCTTAGAGCAAGTTGAAATTGGTGTGGCTGACATATCGATAATACACGTGGCAAAAGTTGCCAACCTAACGCCAGTCCACAGCAATCAATTATCCATAATTTCCCTGCCTCCGACTTGAGGGGCATTTTCACGTCCGGATTCATTAGTCATTTTTGGGAATAGAAAATATTCTTAGGGATGAACCAAAGATTATCTCATGTCATGAAAATATTGCATCAAATTCCAACAAATATTATATTATTGCGTTTTGTTTAAAACGAATATTCTTAAAAATCTTGAGTAATTATTGAAAAAGGTCCGTAACTTAAAAAGATAAAAATATCTTATTTGTTTTTGTGTGTAATAGATAGGCCAAAGGAACCTGGCAGTACAAGCCCACCTGAGCTTGGCTTGTGTGTCCACAATCCAGGGCCTGTTGGGCCCATATATGGGTTGACATGGTGGGTTGAGATCGTTTAACTCGCCCTATATAAAACGTGGGTTGACTTGAGCCTGCTAGCTTAGCTTACACGAGCTATGGTTTGGGTTAGGAGACTATGCTAACCCATATAAAAGTGAACCAGTCCAAGCTTACTAACTCAACCCGTGTGAGCCACATTTTAGGCTAAGTCGAGTGTCTACACGTTGAGTTGGTGGGCCAAGATCCCTCACCATGACTCATATGGAAAAGTGGATTCATTAGTCCAGCTACACCTGCCACAATTTGGGGCCGGGCTTATGGGCCGGTCTAATCCCGTTGACTTGGGCCACATGGGCCATGGTTGAGATAGATTAATGTGTCATGACCCCTTGCCTTTAGCCATTTAAAAAGTCAAAAACCCTAAGCTTACTAGCCTAGCTTGCATAGGCCACATTCCAAGCCATATTGGGCCTACATGCAACTTAGGCCGATGTGTCAAGATCCCTTGCCTTTTACCAATATAAAAAGTGTACTTGTCCCAACCTACTAATCCATACTGAGTGGGCCACATGTCAGACCCATAACGAGTCGGATCGGTAGGCTAATCTAATCCCTCAGCTTAACCCATATAGAAAATGGACTGGTCCAAACCTACTGGTCCACGTAAGCCATATCCTAGGTGGTGTCGGGCCTATATATTAGTTGGGTTAAGTCGATGGTCCAAGATTGCCCACCCCAACCCATATAAAGATTGAACGAAACCGAGCCTCTTGGTCTAACTCGCAAATGTCACAATTCGAATCAAGCTAATGAGTGGGGATCCCCCAGCCCAGCCCATACGTGTGTATTGACTAAGTGCATCTGTATGTTGTACTATGTATGTGTGTGAAAGAGGAGGAGGGGTAAAAAAAAAAAGAGAGAAAGAAAAAGAGAATATTTTCTTCTTAGTTTGGATGTGGATTTTAGTCTTTTTGTATCTAAATCATGGGAAAATACGAACCACCTAGTGGTCTAGTAGTATTTCTCTCATCTTTAATGGTGAGTGGTTTGGGGATCGATTTTCATTATTACATGTAATATGTAATCGGCTTTTATCTTTATTTGAAGAAAAAAAAAATAAAAGTTCTTGAGAAAGTATATGCATACTTACATATACATACATTATTGAAATCAGATCAAATTATGTTAATAACCATTATTTTTGGTTCAGTTTCATTATCCAAAATTTGAATATAAAACATAAATCACAAAACATAAAGACATAACCAAGCAACAAAATTATCTATATAATCAAAATTTCAAATCTATCAATCATAACCAAATTGAATATATATATATATATATATATATATATATATATTGTATGCGTGTGTGTATATTATTTTTTGAAAACATTTTATAAATATAACTTTTTTTGAGATTTTTTTTAAATTTTTTAAACATCTTATAAATGTAATATCTTCACATTTAAACACTGGTCATTGCTTAAGAGTCTCATTTATTTTATTTAATAAATATTTGTAATTAGAGAAAATAATCGAGTTTGAAGAGTTACAAATTCAAAAATCAAAAGCAACACATCGGAGATGAAGAATCAAAAACTAAAGATATTTTGCTACCGTAAAATTGAATAAATGTGTAAAATCATCTTCAGCTACAGATATAAGTGTATGTGTAAGAGAGAGACAATCGGGAGAGTGAAGCAAAAAGACAAAAAAGAAAAGAAAAATCTATAGAGACATCACGGGCAACTCAGCAAGTTTGGAGGTCTAACGTTAAAATGTAATATATGAAGTCTTTCATATTTTTTAGTTGACATATAAGAAATCAAAACATACTTACAAAAATACAGATTAAACTAATATAAATAAAATTAATTAAAGGATAGAACCGTAGAACTTGATAATTAAAGTTTGATGTAAAAGAGATTACTTCTTGAGTTCTTCAATGGAATAATAATGCTTCTTAACAAGAAAAAAGGAAAAAAAAAAAAACACTTAATAAAATAACCGAAGAGGGGAGGGAGGCGATTTGAATTAGATTATGGGAAATTTTTTCGATTAAAAACAACGCTTCTTATAAAAGCATTATTTAATGCAATATGAAAAATAAATAATATGCACTAATATAAAAAGTAGAGACAAGGAAAGATCAAATGCTGAATTTTGAGCGGTCCACTACTAAAACTCTTCTACTTCAAGACATTTCAACTTTCACTAACACGAAGTGCTTACTTCAAATATTGGTAAAGAGCAAGATATTGTGTGATCTGATATGTTTATCTCTCATGTGATATTTGCAACATACATTGTTCGTATAAATAATACAAGAATGAACCTTATCATAATTAAAACTAAAGCACAATCTTGAGACAGATGGCAGAAGGAAGCTATTTATCAAATGGAATAATACAACAAGAATTATATTTTATTACGCCCCATCAAGCGAAGCCGAGGAATGTACCATGAACTTGGACTGTATAGAAGTAATAAGTTGATTTGTAAGCCACCAGAAGTTACTTTTTCCCGCACAAAGCAAATTGCACCAAGATTTTGAGCACTGATCGTCGCGATACTTTCTATCTTGTGACATGGAAGGAGCAGCAGATGTTTTACCAACAACAAGCTAAGCCCCATTTGTGTGGAGAAAAGATTTATTGCCTTTCGACTCGCAGTTTTGCTGTAATTTAAAGTGTAAAAGCAACCCACTTTTTTGGGCTGAATTCTGAATCCTCTCCAATCCTTCTTTCTCTGTATCTTCTTACCCTTTTTGATCATTCTTAATCTCTTCTTTTTCTGCACATCTTCTGTTAAACATTCTGTTATTTCATAGATTAAATCCTAATCCTTGAATTATTACTAAAGCATCTGGTGAAGATGCATATAGAAGAAACTGAAGTAGCATTCATTAACCCTTCATATGATCATACCTGATCCTAAAAATACGTGAACTAGGCAGCAACATTGTTCTAAGCAGGTGAAAAAACATACATATAGAATCCTCCGGAAGGTAAATGGCATTCATTGCCTTGATAAAACGAGACAGTAATTTAATTGTCATCGTATTCTTAATAAAGTTTAGCTCTACCATCAGTATGGACTAACATTATTAGTCTGGGGAAAAAATGTATAGGTATAGAACAAAAATTTGTAAGGCTACAACAAAAATTTGTATAATTTTTTAGAAAAATTTGTAGTCCTACAAATTTTGTTCTAGAGCTACAAATTTTATTACGGATTGATGAATTTTTGTATTAAACCTATAATTTTTTTAATGGACTAATGTTACAAATTTTTCTAAAAAGTCCTACAAATTTTTGTTCTAAACCTATAATTTTTTTTAAAAAAATTTTTATGAACTGATGTTAGTGAAGAGCTTCCACTTAATGAAATCACCTTTCCCCAGAGATGTTATAAGAGAGATTGTTTTTTAAATACCTTTCCCTCGATATTTTAGCAAATACAAGCAGCAGATCTGCAGTCTAATGAACACTATGCTGTAAAATGTCATGCAATTGAGTGAAAACACGCCAGTTTGACTGACACGATACTATGGACGGTAACTCCAATATGTCCTTCTACGCTTGTATATAATGAGCATTTTTTTGAAGGAGTAAATTCACTAAGTAATTTGGAGAGTTCATTATTTAATCTATCTATAAAGACATATAGTTGTAGTTGGAGAAAATCACCCACATTTTTCTTAGAGACTGAATCAACTTCCATTAATTAGGTGGTTCACACATGCAACATCAAAATCAATTTTGACCACCTAATCAAAATTTTGCTCTCCTACCTTAACCCACACCATAGTTTTGTAGTTAGCCCAAAGAACAATCATCACTAGGAGAGTCTCTCAGGGCATTTATGTAGACCTCAAGCAATTCAAGAGTTGAAAAATTGCAATCAGTTAAATTCTAACTCCATTGTCAAGTTAGAGATCCAAATTGGGCAATTAGCCACTCAAGTAGAAGAGAGAGAAAAAGGTAAATTCTTAGATCAGCCTATATCTAATTCTAAGGGACACTATATGACTGAGACTTCTAGTTTTTCACAAGGTTAAGTGCATGTGCAATCTGTCATCACACGTGGATCTAGAAAACAAATTGATAATCATGGAGCAGAACCAGAAAAAGTTGAAAGTTCTAAGGGTAAAAAGAAGAAAGAAAAAGAAAGTCTAAATTGTGATGAACTTCAAGAATCTACAAAGCCCGTCTAGATGCCAAGGGTTTATCATTCAAGGCAAGGTGTTGGCTATAATGAAACTTTCTTACCTATGGTAATGTTCAAAACAATTCGGTTTGTGTTAGCCATAGCTGCATATTATGACCAGATATATGGCAAATTGATGTGAAAACAACTTTTACTTGAAGGCTTTACATATATATCTAATTAGCACATTGTTGAGTTATGGCTCAAAGTCCAAGTCCATACAAATTAGGAAAGGATTTTAATGAGAATAAAAATTCTAGTTATGGTAAGAGTTTTATTTATGGTGGGATTAATAGATGAGGAAATCCTTTGTTTTGGAGGACAAGAAAATCTCCTCTATAAATAGGACTCTTGTATTAGTTGTATAATGTGTGCCTTAGGACCACACCCCATGGGGGGTGTGGGTGAGAGAGAGAGCCTGAGAGCATCAAGAGTATCTTATATTCGTTCTAGTCCTGTTGAGGATAGAACCATTATAAGAACTCTGTAAGGGAGGGTTTAGACTTTTCTGTCCGTGCAAAAAGTCATCACTTGAGTTGTAACCATTATTATTGAATAGTGGAATTTATCCCAGAGGGATCGTGGACTTAGACAGAGGGCCGAATCACGTTGTATTCTTTTCTCGTTACATATGCTTTAATTTCGTTGCGTGAGTGTGTGTCTGTGTCCTCGATTTTTCTAACAAGTGGTATTAGAGCCTAGGTTGGAGGGAGGACGCTGGTTTGCACGAAAAACAAAAAAAGAAACGCCGAAGAGGAGTAAAAAAATTCGCTGATCTGCTGGTCATGTTTGGCAACCTTCCTGGAGCCCGATCGATGATCCGTTTGTTTCTGTGTTTTCATCTCGGAGAGGAGAGTAAGCTGCTAAAATTTTGTAACGATCCGACGGTTGGATTGTGAGATACAAGCAGGTCAAATTTTGTGAGTTTTTGGTCAAACAGTCAAACGGAAGGTTTGACCAACGTTGACCGAAGGGTTACAGGGGTTTGACCGCGTTAACCGAGGGTCTCCTCACCGTTTTTCAAAGTCCTGAGTTCGTTTTTGAGGTCCGTTTTGCCAAATTTCATGATGTATCGTGGGTGAGCCTTGAAATTGGGTAAAACAATGAAGTGGTGAAGAAATTCTGAGAAAGTCTTTGAAGCATTGTGCGAGCAAACACATTTAGCTGACTAGTGAACAAACTTCTAGATGAGAGAAGTTTGGATAAGTAGAATAGCTGAAGAAGGTTCGATTCGAGGGAGGAGTCACGCACAGAGGGTCTACGTAGCTGAACAATTAGAGTCCTGACCAAACGACTGATAAGGAATGCTACTGCTGGAAGAGAAGACCACGTCCGAGATACCTTGTGTCGAGGGAGGACGCAAATGACCTCAAGAGCTCAAGGTTAGATGGCACGAAGAGGGATGTTGGGGATGACTCCGAAAACCTGTAAGATGTGTTGGTAGCTGTTGCCGTGAAGAGTGTTGTTGAGCGAGGGCTCTAGCATGAAGACAGTGAAAAGGTTCCAGTTGCGGCAAAGAAGTTTCAAACTTTTCACCAAGGGAGGAATTTGTTGGGTTATGGCTTAAAGTCCAAGCCCATACAAATTAGGAAAGAATTTTAATAAAAATTAAAATTCTAGTTATGGTAAGAGTCTTAATTATAGTAGGATTGATAGATGAGGAAATCCTTTGTCTTGGAGGACAAGGAAATCTCCTCTATAAATAGGATTCTAGTATTAGTTGTATTATGTGTGCCTTAGGACCACACCCCATAGGGGGTGTGGGTGAGAGAGAGAGCCTGAGAGCATTAAGAGTATCTTATATTCGTTCTAGTCCTGTTAAGGATAGAACCATTATAAGAACTCTATGATGAAGGGTTTAGACTTTTCTGTCCGTGCAAAAAGTCATCACCTGAGTTGTAACCATTATTATTGAATAGTGGAATTTATCCCAGAGGGGATCGTGAACGTAGGCAGAGGGCCGAACCACGTTTAATAGCGCGTATTCTTTTCTCGTTACATATACTTTAATTCCACTGCGTGAGTGTGTTTTATGTGTCCTAATTTTCCAACACACATGGTGTGCAAGTTGGAAAGATTCATTCATGGATTAAAGCAAGCTTCTATGAGTTGGAATATTCATTCTAACAAAACAATTCAAAATTTCAACTTTGTTGTGAACGAAAAGGACCTTTGTGTGCAAAAAGGATAGTAGGAATACTATTGTATTTTAGTACTTTGTGTTGATCAAATATTACATATTGGGATAACTTTAAGGCACTAAAAGACGTAAAGTATTGGCTATCCAAGTAGTTTTTTGTGAAGGATTCGGGAAGGCATACTATATACTTAGTACAAAGATCTATAGAGATAGATTTAAAAGGCCACTTGGTCTTTCTCAATCATGGACACTAATACCATCCTCCAGAGGTGAAACATAGACAATCCTAAAAGAGGCTAATTGTTGATTGGCACTAGAATCATTCTCAGCAGAAAGGATTGTTCCAAAACCATATAGGAAAGAGAAAGCGCGTGTACTGTCCTATACGCTTCTATAGTGGGAGCTATAATGTATATCATGCCATGTACACCACAAGATATTGCTTGTACACTTAGAGTGAAAGTAGATACTAAGGCGAGCTTGGAGAGGAACATTGAGAAGTGGTTAAAACCATTCTCAAGAACTTAAGAAGAAGAAGTCGACTCCAATTTCTCATATATGGAGGCTCTGAATGAAAATTGAAGGGTTTACTGATGCAAGTTTTTGCATTAGACAAAGATGATAATAAATCAATATATCTTCTTATGTTTTCACTTTGAATAATGGTGCATTGAGTTGGAAGAGCTCCAAACAATGCATGGCATAGTTGCTAACTCAGTAACTGAGGTAGGGTATGCAGCAACTAAGTTGGCTGTTAAGGAGTTGTTTATTTAGATGGAAAAAGCCAGTACTAAACTTGGCTGTTCGTTTGCTAAAGCCTTGGATGGTGTAATGGAGTTGGATCATCACAAGTGGAAATTAGACATGAGATTCATGCCGAATTTGCTTTTAGCGATCGATAGGGATAAATTAATTTGTGCCCTAAATACTATCTTTGTAAATTTCTTGGTATTGGATCATTTAACTTATCATGACCTTTTTTTCACTCTATTTGTTGATATATTGCACAATAAAGCCCTTAGATTGTTTTATGGCAGTTAACATCTTGAATGAGCTCATATATAATAGTTGGACTTAATATCTCAGTCATCAATCTTAAAACGTGTTTGGTCATTTGGATCATTGAGATGGGGATCAATAAGCCGGGGTAAGGCCAATACATGTGTGATTGGCTCTATATGATAGAAGGTAGTTGGTTTCATTAACTACTTTTGTGGAAACACTAAAGCATGTATGCAGGTGCATATGTTCACTTAATAAACCCATAAGAGGAGTCCTAATGGATAAAATTTGCCTAAAACTGACAATAGGATATTTTTTTCTAATGGCAATAGTACAAGAAAGCTCCTTAAACCAGATATCGTTATGGCAACTTATTGTACCTGATATCACTAGGGTAACTTATCATGCTTTGATTCCAAACACCTAACACCTTTTTGTTGTAGTTAAAAGGAGGTTGGGATGATCAAGTGCTTATGAAATCAGATAAGTGATCAAGAAGGAATCCAGCACTCCTGGTAAGAGAAGAATAACCTAATGATTCTTTCTAATTTTGCTAACGCATAATAAAGACATTGGCCAAGGTAATTATGTACGTGATGAAAAAATGGAGTTTCTTAAATGAAAATAAGTTGAGCCAAAAGTATGATGTGCATGGATCCATGCACTTCATTGAGAAGTGGTGCTAGACGCCAACGAAGACTAGTAGAAGACTAGTGACCTATGAGATTGGTTGAGTAAGAGGCCTAGGGATGACAACAGGACGGATAGTCTGCTTATAAAGGAATTCTAAATCCGTTATCCGAATAGCATAGCAATTCTCATTTTCGTTCCAAACCCGAATAAAAATTAAGCGAAAATCCAATTCCTAGAAAGTCCCAAACCCGTAGGTATCCGGAACTCCCAAACCCGATTTAAAAAAATAAATTTAAATAAAAATTTTAACAAGAAACGTCCCGTACCCAAATTTAAGAAATTTTTTCAACCCGGAAACAGAATTAAATCACTAAAGTTTTAAAAATTAGCCAATATATACTTTTGTACTTAACACTATAATTAATTAATAAATGTAAAACACCTATATAAACACACACACACACACATACATATGTATACATATATGTATATATATAATAAGGTTCAGGAATGCAGGTATCCGGGGGTCAATCCGAGTTCCCCCCGAAACCCAAACGGGTATTTTTAATCGTTCTAGATTCGTTCCGAGTTATTAACGAGACAGATTTTATCGGATTTTAATCGGATCAGTCAATGCTGGGTACCCTAAGTCACTTGTCCCATTACGATCCCTAAAGAGGCAGGTGAAACGTTTTTCAACTTAACTCAATCGGAAAGAGTTTAAAAATCCTAGATTTGTCCGACCTACTACAGGTTTAGTATTGAACCTACAGCATCACATACTAATAAGTGATTCAAGTCTGAATTAGTGAATTAATAGTATTTAAGAAATGTTTGTTTCACAAAAGAATGTCTAATTAATATTTGGCTAGCACCAAACGTATCATGGAACATTGGAGTGTTTTAAGATTTGATAGTGAGAGAAACAGCCATGTAGGTGAAAGTGCAAGTAAAGATTGTTGGGACTATACCCATTAACCTATCCATGGACCGAGCCCAATGGGTACTTGTTTGGGGAACAAGTAAGCCCGTTGACTGCTAGTCTGGGGTTGCCTAATCCGGGTTATAAGGGGTTATCTTGTTTTGGAAACCGTCGTCTATTATATGCCTTTATTATGGCAATCTAATTTGATTAGACTTGAGCTTACAAATAGAGGACTAATGTAAGATATGAGACAATCTATTGCATACATATTTTCTCTTATATAATGCAACTACTTTCTACTATAGTTATCTTTTGGTTTTGGGGTCAATACAGGGACGAACTCAGGAAGAAATGTTGAGAGGGGCCAAATATAAATAGGCATCATAATAACATACATTGACTAATATATAACTCTTACGTGAATTAAGAGATAAATATAATGAGATAAAATTAATCCATAAATATTCTGAAATCTCATAAAACTCTTTAAAAATCTAAATAAAGTACTGAAACGCTTAAAGAAAATGAACCTATAAAGTGCCAATGCATTTCCATTGCTACTTGCAAATACCCTCCCAATCTTTCAAGTGTTAAGATCTGTCTAAGCAAAAAGATGATTTATATGAAATCTCCATAGAACTTTTGACTTTTGTGAAACAAAAATAGAAAAAATAAACTACAAAGAGTTAATTGTAATTCGTAAAGATATCAATTAAAAAAAAAAAAACTGCTCCTTATGAAATTAAAATTTTCTTATCTTTTGTAGAGTATTAAATTAAATTAAATTAAGCTTTCTATTTAAACAAAATTATCATTTACGTGTTCTTTCCTCAAAATTTGAGGGGGGCCAATATAAGTTATTTATTTATAATAAAAAGTTTACTTCATAAACACAAAAGAAAAAAAAAATTGATGGGTTGGGGTTTGGGGGGAAGGGGGGCCAGGGCCCCTGCAAACAAATAGGTAGTTTCGTCCCTGGGTGGATACCCGTGAAACCTTTGCACTATTGGAGAACATACAACTTTGTTAAAGTGCATTTCAAGAGGCATTTTTGTACACAAGTTAGTATTTCTATAACACAAATAAAATTACTCAAGTCTAATGTGGCCTAAAGACATCTTAGCTCAAAGCAAAAAAAAAAAAATCCTTTTCATCTATTGTTTAGGCCATTTATTCCTATAATTATTTAAGGGTTTGACCTCTTTTTCCCTTATTATCCCTCCACATTGGATTTTCTTATGTTAGGTATCATGCCGGTACATCCAAATTTTATTGTCTAAAAGCAAAGCTATTTCCTTGACCAAACAGAAAAAGCAAAAGCTATTTCATTTAGGGTGAAGACTCCGTTTAATCTTAGTTATGATTCATGGCAAAACTTCGTTGGTGATCTATTCGAATTCTCATCTACCCACTAACTTTTATGATAATCCAATGTTTCATCCATGTGCTTTTTCTCTTTTTTGACCCCAGAATAATGTTATCAGTTGATTGTTCAAAGCATAGAAACCAAGAATATCTATGTTGATATGACTTTGAACTGTAGTGAATGAAGTTTACCTGCATGCAGCTGGTAAAAGTAGCGTAGGACAAGAGAAGACCTTGATGTATAATATTGTGTTTTCACACTCAAATCGTTCCGTGATTATTGTGTTCACTTATGTCTTTTCCCCTAGTCGTCTTGCCTTCGTATCACATTAGTCAATTCAGGCTTATAATGTGCAAGTAAATATACATCGGAGAGACCAACAGACCACCATTATTCTTGAGAAAAGTTGGCCCAATAGTGAGTTCTTTTCGCTTGCTTTGCCGCTGACAATGAGATCGTTTGATTCGCTTTTTTCAAAAACGTTCTTTTCAGTAACTTTTTAAAAAATTATTTTTTTGATAAGTTAAGAATAACTTTTTCAAACTCAGGCCTGGTCCAACGCTCATTTGGTGTATAGGGAAAAAATATTATAATGTGATGTGTTTACATATAAGACATTTGATAATGCGTCTAAAATTGTCTCGCTACCTCATGAAGATACGTGAATACATGGTTCTAATAGTGTGTTTAGAATGATCTTATTTTAATATGTTTATTCTATTAAAATTTTAAGATATCTCATAAAATTTAAGATATCTCATCACATGTATTATATATTTTATAGTTGTAAAAAATAACATAAAATGGATTGTTTATTTCTTATAAGATAAAAAGTATAGTTTTGTTTTAAATTTTCATAGAATGCATGATATAATTTCTTAAATATTGTAAGATGTACTCTCATTTAATAAGATAAATATCTTTAAATAAGATTATAATAAACAGAGTATAAATATCTTTTACTGTGATGATGAATCACCAACCGATATTAATTAAGTGGGTACTATGCTTAAGCAAGTTAATATCACGTTTCGTGAAATGCAGTGAGTGCATGATGACTCATTTTAAGTATGATAAGTCTGATAAATTGTAACTTGAATAGCTTCATGCATGTGCATGACTTAACCTAAGGGACAATGGTGTATTGTTCACCCAGACTGGGTGGGGGCCGATAATATGTATTACCCATTACTAAGAAACTTGAGATACGAGTTGCGATAATTGTGCACACCTTTGTGTGCACAAATATTTAAGTACCAAGTTGCTATATTTTCATGAAATGGCATGAGTGCATGGCAACATGCATTCTACGGTGTATGATAAGTTGATAAGTTAGAAATTAAATACTCTTTCGTGTATTGCTTGGACGTTGTAGTTCGAAATTATACTCTCTTGTAAAGGTTCTTTTCGGTGGAATGAAATTAGTTTACTTACCCAATCAAAAAAAAAAAAAAAAAAAGAAGAAAGAAAAAGAAGCTTGATATAAGTTATGTGCTTGAACAGCTCCATGTATATGATTGATTGATCGTGGTGTGTCACTCACCCATGATAATCTTAAGATATTGAGTTTTGATCATTGTCTTCCAGCCGTCTGTTTGGGACATACCAGTTGATATCAGGATCATCGTTGGATGCTCGTTAAAATTATGTGATTAAGTTCATTACAGAAAACGCGCTAAAAGGCGACGGTTTTTTGGAGGCTGGTTTGTAAACAACCCCACCCCACCCCCCCCCACCCCCCAACTTTTACAATGAACACTAGAGAAGTAGCCAGTTTTGACTTCGAGTAGCTTTTCACCCTGACCACGATGTATAAATTTATGAATGTAGTGTACATAATCTTAGAAAGCTATAATGGAGGCTGGCTTATATATTTTCTAGATTCTTGCTAAATATATGGGCATAATTAACTATTCATGGTTAAGTGCTTGTAATATTTTATTCCCTTGCCTTTTAAACAAGTGGCATGTCACGGGCCTGTCGGGTTGGCTGGTAGGGCTGTGATATTTCAAGCTAAACAAACCTGTGTATGATAGCCTGTACAATCACACTTCAAAACTCGAGGGGTTTTAAGTTTCAAAACTCACGCTCCATCTAAGTCAAGAGCAATATAAATCTAGAAATAATAATGCATAAGAGGAGAAATCAAATAAGTAGCGAAAAGACCGTGGAACGAATCTCTCAAGGAAAGTATAAGAGGATCAATCGTGGGAAATTATGATTGTTTGCACAGTTGAAATGTGAATTGTACTGTTCCACACAATTACTTCAGGAGCTGCATGACGCCACTTGTTATCACTAGTTGTTCGTTTCCTCCAGCTTGTACCTAAATCTTCCTGGAAAATCCATCCTGCCTCCAAAGCTGCACAACTAATTCAAACAATTTGTTTGGGATCGTGTCTTGCTTGATGTATGTGATATATTTCTTAGTGCCACGGATAATTGTTATTGGAATATACATTCCTTAAGTTGTACATGTTTAATTTGTCTCTACTCTTTAGCTTGTTGAGCTTCCGTCACCACCATATAAAGGTATGATCAAATCTGATGCCATGTGGATATGCGCCATATAATGGGGGTTCTAAGTTTGCAAGCATGCTCCTCCATATATATAAAGCCTAAATTATGAATAAATATTGCTTCAAAAGAAATTAATTTTGATACTAATATAGTTAGATTAGCACTTCTTAGACAAACTTGAAATTTGCAATCCCAGATAAGGCCGATTCAGGATCATGTTTCTTATCAGATAAGAAGGGCTATCATTCCATGCAATTGACCACATAACCACTAAAAAGATAACTCGTGTGATATGAGAGGCCTCGAGATCAATTTTCAATTAGTGTTATGGGATCGGGCCTTTAGCCTTACTTGAAAAGACATTACAACATGGTCGTTAATGTTTGTGAAGATGCGCGATAAGACTGTTCAATTCTTTTCTTCGACAATCTTTTCCCCCTTCCCTTGGACCTGATGGCACGATGCCTGAAGAAAATTATTATGCTCGAGACACGAACTAAGACATAAGTCTAAACTTTCTGTTTGGGAACTAAAATTTGAAAATGTGTTTCTCAATATCTGCCACTCTTCAATGATGGTACGTCTAGAGAATTAGCTAGTTCTGACTTCGAGTAGCATTTCACCTTAACCACAATGTATAAATTTATGAATGGTGGTGCTAATAATCTTAGAATGTCATGATGAAGGCTGGCTTATTTTCAAGCTTCTTGTTAAATATATGGGTATAGTTAATTATTCATGGTTAAGTGCTCCTAATATCTTATGCCTTGCCCTTTAAACATGTGGCATGTCATGAGCTTGTTTGGTTGGCTGGTTAAATGATAGCCTGTACAATCACACTTCAAAACCCATGGGGTCTTAAGTTTCAAAACCCACACCCTATAAGTCCAGAGCAATATATATAAATCTAGAAATAATAATGGTAAGTAGAAAAATCAAATAACTAGCTAAAAGACCGTGGAACGAATCTATAAAGAGATATCATTGTCTCAAGGAAAGTATAAAAAGATCAATCGTGCAAAACTATGATTTGTTGCACCGTTGAAATATGAATTGTACTGTTCCACGATTACTTCAGGAGCTGCATGCATGACGCCACTGGGCATCATTAGTTTTTCGTTTCTTCCAGCTTCTACCGAGATTTTCTTGGAAAATCCATCCTGGCCCCTAAGCTGTAGAACTAATTCAAACAATCTGTTTGGGATCGAGTCTTGCTTGAACTATGTGATATAGTTCATAGTGCCAGGATGATTGTTGTTGGAATATATATTTTTCGATCACATTGTGCATGTGTGATCTGTCTCTGCTCTTTAACTCATTGAGCTCCCATGACCACGATATAAGGTATGATTGAATCTGATGCCATGTGGATATGTCCCATATAATGGGGTCCAAGTTTACAAGTATGTTCCTCTCATATATAACGCCTAAATTATGGATAAATATTGCTTCAGAAGAAACTAATAATAGAGACTAATATAATTAGATCAGATCTTCATGGACAAACTTGGAATTTGCAATCCCAAGAAAAATCGATTCAGGAACATGTTTCTTATCAGATAAGAAGGGCTATCATTCCATGCACTTGACCACATAATCACTACAAAGATAACTCGTCTCATACGAGAGGTCTCGAGATCAATTTTCGATTAGTATTATAGTATCGGGCCTTTAGCCTTACTTGAAAAGACATTACAACAACGTCGTTAATGTTTGTGAAGATGCGCGATAAGACTGTTCAATTCTTTTCTCCAAGCAATCTTTTCCCCCTTTCCTTGGACCTGACGGCACGATAGAAGAAAATTATTATGCTCGAGACACGAACTAAGACACAAGTGTAAACTCTCTGTTTGGGAACTAAAATTTGAAAATGTGTTTCTCAACATCTGCTACTCTTCAATGATGGTACGTTTAGACTCTAGCAGTCTTATATCAACTAGCTAGGATGGAGTAATAATTTGCAGCACAAAATAATCACAGGAGGAATGAAAAACTTGCCAGAGAAGTGAGATTCTTGGTTGTCACAAACCCACAAGGCAAAGATATGATTGAGCAGTAACAAGTTGCATCAAATGATAATGGCCTCAACTGTGCAATGGTAGAAGGTTTTCATGATCTCCACTGATTCAACAAAAATGCAAAGCGCATATTCTTCTTCACTTTGAGAGTTCTCAGTCATCTGTCAATCACAATAAACACCAAAAAAGTTATTCCTTTTCGTGATCAAACCCGTGGGGTCTCGTTGGCTGAGGATCGCACATCGCAATCACGCCGTTATGATGATCACATGGACCATATGGTATGCACTGCAAAAGAAAGAAAAAGAGTTTTGAGTTTATTCCTTTCATGATGTCTTGTTGTGTTCTTGTTCTCTCCAACATTCGTTGGAGGCAAGGATGTTATACCATTTTTATCCAAGTTGGTTGCGAGATAGTTCAGAGATTTATATCTCTGTCACCTCTCCATTCAGAGATTTTTATGTCTGTCACCTCTCCATGTAATAATCATCACCCACATCATGCATACACAGGTGTTCCACCGTTGTATAACAATGGCCGAGTATATATATATATATATATATATATATATATATATATATATATATATATATATATATATATCAGTGCTAATTGCGGAAAATAATGAAGAGTCAAACTAGATTTAGATGCAAATATATATGCAGTTGTTAACAGAAGATCAAGAATGTGTAGCTCCTAAATAATGGGCTACCAGTTCCATCTTCCATGCGTCTTCTGGACAGATTGATTTCTCGAGGACTTTATACTTTAACCGGTTGGAAATAAAAGTAGTTTGCAATTTAGAAGACATTCAAAGAATGCATTACATATTTTAAGATTTGTAAAGTTCTAATAAAAAAATCTTTTAGTATTCCAATGCTTGTAATCAATTTTGTGTGCTAGAATCTTCTCCTAGTAACTATAAATAATTAGTGTGCCATGTAAGCCTTTGGCAATTCCTCAAGTAATGAAAGAAAAATTTCTGTAGCTCATACAAAGAAAACTAAAATACAGTTTTGCGGCTTTTTAGCATTTGAAAATACTAAATCTTTTTCTTTTTGGCTGCACCAACAAATTTGGTATCTAGAGCCAGCAATACCTCTTGTGTTCTCTGCGTTTTATTCCCTTAATACTCTAACGTTTCATCCCTAAAACGGCATCAAATTCGGTTGACAATGTTCGCTTATATACCCAATCAAGTACCCATTTTATTTTCCAAGGAAGACATTATGATTATCGGAATAGCCAAATGCAAACCTTTTTCATTTCGTTAGACCTATAGGACGTACTCAAAATTACATACGAAGATCCACCAAAAGAACGAAGTAGTTCCAATTGGACTTAGGCACAACAAAAACAATACGAGGAGAATGTTTACAAAGATGCAAGTTCCTTCAGATATCTCCAACGAGGTGTAAGCAAAGCAATTTTTCCAAGAATTTTTTGAGCTAAAAAATGGCAAAAGAGGCATGGGACATTCTAAAATAAATCTTTCAAGAAATGAGGAAGTCGTCTTGTTGAAACTACAATCTCTTTAGAGAGATTTTGATAACATGGCAATGAAAGAAAGTGAAAGCATGCAAGCATTTCTCTCTAAAGTTTTGGAAATTGTCAATCAAATTAGAAGTCTTGGTGATGCCATTGAAGAAAGAAAAATTGTTCAAAAAGTTCTTAAAAGCCTTCCTACAAAGTTCGATCAGTTTGTTGCTGCGATTGAAGAATCAAAAGATCTTTCCACTTACATTTTTCATGAACTAATAAGTTCTCTTTAAGTGCATGAGAAAAGATTAAACACGTTATCAAACAGCTCATGGAACAAACTTTTCAGCCCAAAGTCCATATTTCAGACAACAAAAATTTCAAATCATAGCAAGGTGGAAAAGGCAATTTTTTTTTAGCAAGAAAGGAAAACGGCAAAGCAAAAGTAATAAAGAAGGAAGACAACAAAATTTTGGAGACTCAAATCATTGCCGCATTTGTAAAAGAATGAACCATGAAGCAAATATTACTTACTCAAATGCAAAAGCTGCAAGAATAAATATCCCTCTTATACAAAATGTCTAAAGAAAAGAAAATCACAAGAAGGAAGCCAACTTCAACAAGAATGAATGTGAACAACTTTTCTCTTGTATGAATAACCATAAAGAATGTAAAAATGTATGGCATGTTGATAGTAGTTGTAGCAATCATATGACCAGAAATTGCAAGATGTTTGTGGAGTTCGATACTGGTCACAATTCTCATGTAAAACTTAGAGATGGCAAGATCCAAGATGCAAAAGGCAAAGAAGTTAAGTATGTCCAAACAAAACAAGGTAATCAAAAGTTCATAAATGATGTTCTTTATGTTATAAATCTCACTCAAAATTTGTTAAGTGTTGGACGGCTCTTACAAAAAGGTTATTCAGTGGCCTTTAATGGTAACAAAGTAGAAAATTTTCTATAAGAAAAATCTTGGGGAAAAACATGCAAACACGAAGAATACGAGAAGAAATAACGGACACAAGAAATTACGTGGTTCGGCTTTGAAACCTACGTCCACAGGCAACAGAGAATAATTATATTACTGATCACGAATGCTACAAGGCTCTCACTTTGGTTTCTTTCACCCCACATACCACAAGAGGCATGAACCTTTACACCCCCATGGGGTGCGACCCTAAGGCACCAAATACAATGTCTTAGCCCCTATTTATAGTACACAAGTATCCTAATCCGTATTCTACAAGGATAAGGAAACAGTATACTACTAGGAAAAGGAAACAGTATACTACAAGGAAAATGACTGAAAGGAAATTTGCTATTCTTGTTGCCTAAGAATTCGGGCCACATTCAACAAATCTCCATCTTGGCACATATTCGCTCCAATCAACACACCATCATCCCTGCTGCCAACTGCCCTTATGGGCTCAACGCTCCACACCCCAAATAGCAACCAAGTTCAAGCAATGCTTAAACTTGCTGACTGGAACCATCTTGGTCATCATATCTGCTGGATTCTCATGGGTAGAAATCTTCTGCACCGATATGATTTCTTGTGATATAATATCTTTGATAAAATGATATCTAACGTCAATATGTTTAGTCCTCTCATGATACATCTGATTCTTCGTCAGATGGATTGCACTCTGGCTATCACAAAAGACTATACTTGTATCTTGCTGCAGTCCAAGATCACGAACCAGGCCTTGTAACCACATGGCCTCCTTCACAGCTTCTGCAATTGCCATGTACTCCGCTTCAGTAGTCGACAATGCCACAGTAGACTATAATGTCGCTTTTCAACTAATAGCACATCTAGAGAGAGTAAACACGTAACCCGTCAGAGATCTTCTCTTATCAAGGTCACCCGCAAAGTCTGAATCACAATAACCCACCAACCTCGCGCAATCTCCAGTCATCTTGCTAAATAGCAAACCTACATTTGCAGTGCCATGCAAATATCTCATTATCCATTTCACCGCTTCCCAGTGTGCTTTCCCAGGTGATGCCATATACCTGCTCACAACACTAACTGCATGTGAAATATCAGGACGAGTGCACACCATAGCATACATCAAGCTACCAACAGCACTCGAGTATGGAACATGAGACATATGCTCCACCTCCTCCTCAATTTTAGGTGACAAATCTGTAGATAATTGAAATGAGTAGCAAGCGGCACACTCACAGACTTAGTTTTATGTATCCCGAAACGCTTCAGCACCTTCTCAATATAACTTTGTTGAGACAAGAACAGCTTCCCAGCGTTTCTATATCTGTGGATCTCCATGCCAAGAATCTTCTTCGCTGCTCCAAGATCCTTCATCTCAAACTCATCACCTAGCTGCTTCTTTAATTCGTCGATTGCAGACATGCTTTTAGCAGCAATAAGCATATCATCGACATACAACAGCAAATACACAAACGAACCATCTGGAAGCTTCTTGAGATATACACACCGTCGAGGCACTCCTTGTGTATCCAAAGACCTACCATGAATGTGTCAAATCTCTTGTACCATTGCCGAGGTGACTGCTTCAACCCATACAATGACTTCTTCAGTTTGCAAACATGGTTCTCTTTACCAGGAACTACATACCCCTCCAGCTGACTCATGTAAATTTGCTCTTCAAGATCACCATGCAAAAACGCTATTTTTACATCTAGCTGCTCAAGCTCTAAGTCATGAAGAGCAACCAAGGCAAGTAAAACCCTGATGGAAGTATGCTTAACAACCGGAGAGAACACTTCGTTGAAGTCAACACCCTCCCTTTGTGTATAGCCTTTTGCCACCAACCGTGCCTTGTATCGAGGACCTTCAACCCCTGGAGTACCTTCCTTTTTCTTGTAAACCCATTTGCAACCGACAACTCGCTGTCCCTTAGGCAATTCAACAAGCTCTCATGTTTGATTCTTATGAAGAAACTCAATCTCCTCACTCATGGCACCCACCCACTGAGCAGAATCTTTCCCAGATATGGCCTCTTTGTATGAATTCGGCTCATGTCCTTCAATTGTTTCCGCAACAGTCAAAGCATAAGCGACAAGATCAGCGTATCCGTACCTTTGAGGCTCTCTAATCTGTCTCCTTTCTCGCCCAGTGGCAATGCTGTATTTCTGTTGTTCAGACACATTTTGATCATGTGCCTCAATTGGTTGAGTCGGCTGAATTTGACTGCTACTATTGCTAGATGGAGCATTTGGTACATAAGAAAATACCTCCACCTGCTCTTTGACACCGTGGTCTAAATCAGCTACCACTTTTTCCTTTTCTTGGTCTAATAAAGCAGACTCATTGAACGTGACATCCCTGTTGATGAGGAAACCTGGAGACTTTGGATCTGTGCACAACAAAAAATTAATTAGCTCAAGACCCAAGACCTAACCAAAATTGGACAAGGCCACTACCCAGGCCCGATCCAAATAAACCCAAAGACCCAAAGCCTACAAACCCTAAACCTACTTTACAAACTTGAACCAACTCCAAAAAAAAAAATACCTGAATACCTAAAACCAACCTCAAGAGCACGCGAACTCAATCTTCTTCGCTTGTTCTTCAAACCCAAACACGAACCAGGACCCACCGACGCAAGCTTCCACTCCAACCACCAACGCTCAACGTAGACAGCACCGGAGCACTCCTCGCCGAACAAAGACCTTTGTTTAGTTAGGCACCGTTTGGTTTGAGAGATTTTGGTTTCACAGTGAGTTTTGATTTTTCCTTTTTCCCTCAAGCAGCGAAATATATCTAAGCTCTGATACCAGTTTCTTGGGGAAAAACATGCAAACACGAGGAATACGAGAAGAAATAACGGACACAAGAAATTACGTGGTTCGGCTTTGAAGCCTACGTCCACGGGCAACAGAGAATAATTATATTACTGATCACGAATGCTACAAGGCTCTCACTTTGGTTTCTTTCACCCCACATACCACAAGAGGTATGAACCTTTACACCCCCATGGGGTGCGACCCTAAGGCACCAAATACAATGTCTTAGCCCCTATTTATAGTATACAAGTATCCTAATCCGTATTCTACAAGGATAAGGAAACAGTATACTACTAGGAAAAGGAAACAGTATACTACAAGGAAAAGGACTGAAAGGAAATTTGCTATTCTTGTTGCCTAAGAATTCGGGCCACATTCAACAAAAAATAACATTCTTGTAACTACAATCCAAACAACCTTAAACAAGGTTTTTCTCTTCGTCATGCCTTCGGAAGAGAAATTAGCATTCAGAAGTGAAGGTATTGACAAATTTCACTTATGGCACTTGAGCTATAGGCATTTGCATAACAAATGGGTGCAACTACTCAAAATAAAAAATATGGTTATTGGACTTCCATCATTTGACCAAAAGGACAAGTGTGTGAAGGGTACATTTATGGGAAGATGCATAGACTACCATTTCCAAAAGCTTCTAGGAGAGCCAAAACCTTTCTTGAATTAATGCATGACGATACTTATGGTCCAACAAGAAGTCCATTATTTGGTAACAAAAGATATTTCATTCTTTTTACTGATGAATTAAAAAAATGATGTGGTTGTATTTTTTGCATGAAAAATCAGAAACATTCTTTATTTTTCTACCATTCAAAGCACTTTTAGAAAAGCAAAGTGGATTTAAAATAAGACATCGTGGATAGATCGTGGTGGAGAATTTTTTTTACACTCCATTCATGAAGTATTGCAAGAATAATGGCATTCAGAGACAACTTACCATCCAGAGAAGCCCACAACAAAATGGAGTAGTCGAGGAAAAAAAAATGAACTGTAAAAGAATGGTTAAAAACTTGCTTAAAGGCAAGGGATTGCCAAATGATTTTTGGGCATAAGTTGTATGTAAGAGCATTTACATCCTCTATTAATCTCTCACCAAGGCAGTTCAAAATAGAACACGCTTTAAAGTATGGCACAAAAGGAAGTCAATTCATAGTCATTTAAAAGTTTTTGGTTGCATAGCATATTGTCGTATTTCGACCCATACAAAGACAAACATGTAAACATGTATATCGCACACATATATACATATATAACTAACGTATATATGTATATCGCACACATGTATACATATATAACTACATATTGTAGAAGGTGAATTCTACCATCACGGACAAGATTGGTTGGGTCCTAGTAACCTGCAAGACCATGAAGCGAGATGAGTGGCGTAACCCTTGACACCTGTGTGGTACCGGCCAAAGGTACTCCGACGCTCAAGTTAGTACCAAGCTAAGATAAGACAGAGAATAGTTATAAGATGAGTTATGGGCGAGCCACGTAAATAAGTGGGTTGGTTTTTTTTTTTTTTTGTGTATCTAAGTTACCTCTTCTCTTGGCGAGCCTTGCTTTTATAGCTTCGTAGGTGGAGAGTCCCTTAAACCCTCAAGTCCCCAGGCACATTCTAACCAATTACTTCTAGTCACTATGCTTGTGTTTATTGCATGCAGATTATGCATATCATTCCCCGTGCACACCCTAGGAAAAAGATCAAGTTGTCCTTCCAACTACAACCGTGTTCTTATATTCTAAGGACTATACTCAAAGCATAAAGCTGTCGCCACCATCGAGATTCTGGGCCTTAAGCTAGGGCCCTTCAACATACAGCCCGACGGGCTGCGCCCCTAGTCCAATTATAATTATGGGCCTCATGGACCTTTTTAAGTCTGACTATTTCTGGCCCAAATACACATATATTACACATATTAACCACATATACTTCCCATATTGCATACATTTATTACACCTACGACCCACATATTACACATATTTCTCTTATACCACACGCATTATACTTACATATATCACACACGACTCAAACACTGCGCACATACATTATACACTACTTAAACATTGCACATATATAAATTTGATTTCTTTATTCTTTTTAAATCCGGAACATTTTTTAGAAAATAACTCAAACTTTTAAGGGATGTAGTTCAAATCAAACATAATAAGTAAATATTTTCAAAAAATTATATTTAATTTTTTAGGAAATTTTAAGCGTACCAAACATTAGAAGATTATTGAGCTTAGACCAAAGTTGATGTTGAGTTAGGCCTTGGGCCCTGGGCCAAATAGTCATGGGCCGATCTATGGAAATTGGTGGGAAAAGAAAGACGAGATAAGGAAAGTACAACTGTTGGGCTAAAATCAGGGGAGGAGACCTGAGACACAAGAATGGTGTACATGTTTCAGTTTCAACCATAAACTAAAATCAGTCGATTTACATTTAAAACAAACCATTACTTTTTTATCGTGTATATAACCAAATCAATAAGTTGGTTTGTTTGATTTGGATCCACTTTCAATTTTCCTAAAAAAGAATTACAAAACTCAAATTTCATAATAAAAAACTCAGATCTCACTGAACTTATTTAATGTCACTTTACTATTAAAACAAAACGTAAGTATAGTTATAGTTATACATATATACATATATATATGTATATGTATGTGTATGTGTGTGTGTGTATATATATGTATGTATGTATGTATGTATATGTATAGTTTTGAATCGAGATAGGAAAGAATCTATATCCACTATCCCATAAATCGGATAGCCTAATTCTTAATCTTTTTATTAATTTTTCTGTAGATCTCTAAATTAATTCTAAACAAGAGGAAGTTCTTCATACGAATTTAATTCCCTCACTCAATAGGGTTAACTTTTTTAATGGTAATGAGTTAGGCTAAAAAAATAAAAAAGAAAAGCAAGGTCTTGTCATATATATATATATATATATATATATGGAAACCAAACCAAAAATTTGAGATTAGTTTTGTCAATTTAACTAACCCGTATATATCCCTACTATAAATGGAAAAAAAGGATGCCTTAGAGACACAACCATTAACACCAATCACCCTATCTATACTTTGGCATCATTAGCTCTCTCCCAAGACAAAAAGATCTCAAACCTTGCATTTTGATTCTGAAGGGTTGCACATATAAAGTCTTTATTGAAGATTCAAGGGTCTACAATAATGAACAAAAGTCAAGGTCAATTTCTTTAAAATGTTGGTTTATACCTTTCAAGGTAAATGTTTAGTCATGGGCAATTATGTGTAACTATTGCTAAAGTGAGGAGTCGAAGGGGCTTGGAGATTTTGATATTTGCATGGCAAAGCTGATCAACCTTCAAGCAAGACTGGTGGGTAGTTTTGAAAGAAGTATTCCAAAATATAGTTAGTCAATTTTTGTGTTTGCTTTTACATCAATAGATTATTTTTGTTAAAATTCTTTGTTTTCTAACACTGTTTCATATGTATTGCTTATGTTGTCCAAGATCTTATTTTATCTGAACTTTTTAGTTTGTAAAACTAGTAAATTAATAGCTTCCTTCCGCCTTCTGTCTTCGATGATTGCACATATGATATTATTTTGCCAAATTAGTTCCTATTGTTTAGAATATTCAAATTAATTCTTAATATTTCACAAAAATAGTTAAATTAGTCCTCATTATTCTAAATTAAAATATTTATATTAGTCTTCAATGTTTTACAAAAATGATCAAATTAATCCCTACTACTTTATATATATATATATATATATATATATATATATATATATATTAGCCCTCAATATTTTATAAACTTATTCAAATTAGCTTCCACCACCCAAACAAAAAAGAATGAGTAAAAAATATAAGGAATCATTTTAATAAATTTCTAAAATATTTAGGACTAAAATGAAATTTTTTTTTTTTTGAAAAAAAAGAAGGATTAGTTTGACCATCTTTGGGAAACACCAAAGACTAATATGAATGCTTCTAAATAATATGGACTAATTTGACTATCTTGATGAATATTTTGATTGTTTATGTGAAATACTAGGTATTAATTTGAATATTTCAAAATAACAAGGACCAATTTGAAAAAAGAATGTGACAATAATAG
Organism: Cordia subcordata; assembly: GCA_028554755.1. Classification (NCBI taxonomy): domain Eukaryota; kingdom Viridiplantae; phylum Streptophyta; class Magnoliopsida; order Boraginales; family Cordiaceae; genus Cordia; species Cordia subcordata. The sequence goes on along the minus strand of JAPTOF010000001.1, from coordinate 9,925,997 downwards.
AGAGCGCAATTTATATCATGCTCGTTTACCATCAAGTTCTCTCACCTTTAATTTGTTCACAATTATTTATTTAGAATATTAATATTTTTTATTCACAATATTAATACCATATAGTTCTATGTGCATAAATGTGTTTTGTATATATGTGTGTGTAAGAGTAGTAAACAAATATATATTAAGCGGTGAACTAATAAATTATGAATAAATAGTAAAAAAAAGTCATGAACAATTTAATTGACGTGTTTGTTTATAATTTTTATGCTATTTGTTTATAAATTTTATGGTCTTTATTTAATGGAGGTGTACAATACTTAATGGGCACATAGTTCCTAAGGTGCATGGTATAACTTATCCAATAGAGAGTATTTGTGAAATAGTACTATAAGTGTAAAACAAAAGTTTAAGTATTCAAGCATTTACTTTTTTTGTTAATGAAAACAATAAGTATACATATTATATATAACATCAATTGATTAATTTTCTTTTTGGGACTATATGTATATATACTACAAGAAATAGTACCAATAATTACATATATTTTGATCTCTAATTATATTTAAAAATATAATTAAAAGAATTTGTTACACTTGCTATAAGTGTAACTAATATTGATGCAACAAAAAATATTTCTACACTTAAAAATATAACTAATATTTGCTACATTTAAAAATATAACTAATATTAGTTATATTTTGAAATGTAGTCAAAATTTACTACACTTTGAAATGTAACCATACTAAAATATAAGTATATTTATATTAGTTATATTTCAAGCATAACAATTTTTTTATTATCTTAAAAAATTAAATATAAATTACAATTTTAAATGTTTTAAAATTTTAAAATATTTATTATAGATTGCATGCAACTCAATATCTCAATGAGGTTTGCCGCAAGATTCGGATTAAAAAAACCATTCTATTTGCATTGCTTTTGCAGATTACATGCAACTCAATATCCTAATGTCCTATCGATGTGGGAAGCAAAAACCTTCATGTTTTGTTGGCTTTTATGACTAGTAATGATTTGTTAACTATTTTAGTTACACTTGCAAGTGTAACCATTTTAGTTATATTTAGAAGTGTAACCAAAAAATGGTTACATGGTTACACTTACAAGTGTAACAAAATGATTGAAATACTAAAAATTATACAAAAGTATTTTATTACACTTACAAGTGTAATTATACTACAATATTTTTTTATACTTCTAATCATTTTAGTTACACTTTCACGTGTAACAAAATGATTGAAGTACTAAAAACTATACAAAAATATTTTGTCACACTTAGAAGTGTAACCATACAAAAATACTTTTACACTTCCTTCAAATGTAATAAAAAAAATATGTAACTGCTGACATAAATTGTTGTAGTATATACACACACACAACCCATTATTTTGTCTTTAACGATGCTTTTAGAATTATATGTGTTTGTATGAAATTTCATGCAATGCACGGTTCTTACACTAGTTAGAACTAATTATATAACCTTTCAAATATTGAAAACTACAATCAAGTAAACATTAGGCACTACTACTGTTATCCTAGATAATGAATGACAGGAAAGAAGATCCCTCTACAAATTAAATATGATAATATCTCCAACAAAAAGAATAACAATAAATACTAAACAAATGCCCCCAAACTGTACAACATTCACTAATCACGGCCCAGCTAAAAAAAAAAAAAATTCACTAATCACTATTAATTTTCTTTTCTATTATTTGACTTTCTTCCATGTTGACACCTCAACATAGTATATATATATATATATATTTCCCTGTTTGGCATGATTAACACAGTATGTTCAATGTATTAAAAGCCATAGTAGTCACCATCAATGTTCTCCATTTTCTTCGTCAAAAGTAAGCCTGGATTTTAGTCTTGAAAATGTAGAGTTAGGCTTAATTCATATCATACAGACAATGCATGCATATTAATGCAACTTCCTGCGTTTTGTTTCAAAAAATTTTCCGTGTATCTCGTGCCACTATTTTGTTTCAAAAAAATTTCCATGTATCTCGTGGGTTCTTTTTTTGGTTTGCCAAGTAATTAACAAAGGTTTTCATTCAAATCCAAAAAGGTAAAAAACATTTGACCCTCTTTGATTCACCTAAGTAGCGTTGAAATCCTTTGTATTATCAAAGTTATCTTATAATTTTCTTCTACTTTCTAAAACATAAGACAGTTGTATCAAAATACGAATAATAAAGTGCAAAACTCAATCAGATGACGTTTCTACTTATATTTTTACTAATATAATTCCCGTTAGTGATAGACAAATATTCTTGTCTGCTTATCCATTCAATGATGGAACTAAACGTGCTATTATGTCAATATATTGGTTGGTTTTCAGTGTGGATTTGTAGCTCATACTAGAGCATTTAAACGAATAACTACTAAATTAAAATTGAAAACTGGTAAAATTGGCAAAACTAGAAGCCTTTGCACAATTTGCTTCTAATCTCAATAAAGCTAATCATAATCAATTGGCAAGAGGCCATTGAGTTAGTTGACTGCTAAAACAATTCCAATCGATTTCTCTCAGGATGGAAGAACAAATAATAAATATCTATATCATAACAAACGAAATAAGGAAATTTGGAGTGTACCATCAAGGTACTTGATAACTATTATTAGTTATTAGTGAATAACAGTTTAACTAAATTGGACAAATTGTGTTTGATAAAATTAGACATTGGATTAGCTGATTAATCCAAAATAAAATAAAAGAACATTGATATTACGCTATTATTATCATTATTCTTATGATAATTATAATTATTATTACTATTAGTTGAATAACATAATTTGTTTTATAATTAGATAAATATTTTTTATAATTATACTTTGATACTAAAGCATAATAAAATTAATTTTTTGACAAACTACTCGTATTAATATTATAATAAATATTTTAATATATTCAAATTTTATTTTGTCATAGAAAAGTAATAAATGGACTAGAAAAACTTATACTTTTTAGTATATTTTGATGTAAATAGAATTTGAAATTAATTTTTGTATTATTTTTTATTATATTTGTGAAAGAAAGGTAAATATATAAAAATGGAGGAGTAGGATTACAAAAGAAATGGAAAAACAATAGAATTAATCAAAAAAATTAAATACTAAAAGGTATTGGTGAAATGTTAATTACTTGAAAGAAATCTAAAATTACTTAAAAGTTATCTTTTAGTGTTGTACAGGCCCTAGACATTTGTGACTTTAGCTTGTGTAGTTTTATACATTGCCATCATGCCCTTTTACAAATAGAAAGCAATTTTCATAGTTTTCTACCACCAACCGCTGCTTTAAACCTAATGAAAACCAGTCCAAGATTATGAGAAAATCAAGAACTAATTCAGGATCAACATTTTCTCTGGTTTTAGGCGTTAACTGGCTAGAAAAAAATAAATAAAATAAAATAAAACTAGACAGCTGGGCCATCACCTACTACGAAAAATACAAGGAATAGGAGGCGGTTTTTCTTTTTTTGCGCAAATTGCCGGCTATGCTGAGATGATGTTTTTCAAAATCGTCAACTATAAAACCATCGACAATAATAAGATGCTTTTGACGGCGGTTTACTATCAAAATTAACAAATTGAAATTAAATCCAAATTCTCTCATGAAAGTTTACATTTTCTCCCAAACTCTCCACGCAATTTCAATTTTATAAATATTTCCTCATAGAATCCATCTCTACCAAACAAAGGAAAGATATTTTGGTCTTTTGTTTGTCTTTGTCATGTGCTTGTGTTCTTATGCTATTTATATATTCTTACATGAGCCTGTCATTTGATTGCGTGTAAAATGCAACCCAGTGCTCAGTGAGATTATATATTTATTTCCTTCTACCGCATTGAAGTCCATATAAGGAGCCAATCAAAAAGCTGGAAGTTCTTAAGAAAGTCAACTGTTGTTTCCATATGTATGTTGGTTTTGGAAGAAGAATCAAGCTTAATTATCTAATAAGAGAGACGGGCTTTATGTTTTCCAACTCAGAGTTAATTATTCAAATTGAAGGAATCCTAATAAATCTGATCTATCTATATTAATAAAATTATAGCTCAACAGGAATCTAGAAACTCTTTGCAAAGTCCTGAAATTAAAGGTTGGCAAAGGAAGAGTTGCGAGGCGTAAAGTAAAAAATAATTAGGCTGATGAGGCCCCAACATAAATACTATCAAGGTGGTTGGCTTTGCTTATTTAGGGTGCTTATAAGCACATAAAAATAATAATAAAAAAAACACACTCTCACATTTTTTTACTATTTAGGTGCTTAAAAGCACCAAATAAGCAAAGCCAAACACCCTCTATGTGTAATGATTACTTTATTAACGATTACGATAAACAAAATCAAAAGAAAAAGCCATCTCATTTCAACAAAAGACTTACACCCGAGTTCCATAACTTGTGTTCTGTCATGCGATTATAATTTTCCTATCCCAGAAGAAAAGGTACTTTTCTTTTGGGTCAATTGTAAATGAGGAGGACCAATTGTGAACGAAGAAAGATTCAAATCCCAACACCGTAATTTGCAGTTTGTAGCAAGTACAAGTGAAATTGTACTCTTGAAAGCACTTTCTAGCAAAGGAGGAAGGTTAATTAGCATATTTTAATGTGTTTTACTTTTCTCCAATTCAATACCCGTTGCCTTATCTCTTTTTCCGAAAGAAAGTAAAAAGGCAAACATATCAAGTCCCAACTTTGGCAGAGTCACATTCTCCATTAAAATGGTTAGTAAACGATTATCAATTCATACCTCAACTTAGTTTTCTCTAGGTCCCGACAAACTCTAACTAAAAAAGAAAAGAACTAGTAAAGAATAAAGCTATACATTTATTAGGGACTCGGCTAAAATATTAGATCAATCAAGTTAAATAGAATTTAATTGAATCGGATGATGCAACGGGTATAAATCACTATAATATGATTTTCACCGTAACTAAAGTTAATGCTACATTTTAAGGCATAGATAATATTTATTCCCTTTAGAAGCATAGCTAATTTAACTAATAAAATTTAAAATTTGTTACAGTACTTTGAATTGTAATAGATGCATCTTTTAAATTTTTTGCTATCCTGAAAAAGTAAATATAAAATTTGTAACATCATTAGTACGATTGAAAACCTAATAACTAATATTTTGTTATGCTTAAAACAGTGACTGCCTAGAACACAAAATATCATTTTAGGGCCTGTTTGGAATGGATTTTTTTTAAGGAAAAGGTGCTCTTTTTGTAGGAAAAAGTTTATTCTTTTTTTAATAACTATTTAACTTAACTTTCAAAAAAAACTGAAAGTCTTAAAAGAGCTTATTTATAGCTTTTTTTAAAAGCTAATTTTTAGTTCTCAAAAAAGTACTTTTAAAAAAAATCAAACCGAACGAACTTTTACTCTTCAAAGCTTACTCCAAGCATAACGAAAAATGCGTAGGTATCTATTAATATCGTGTATACATGCCCCTATTAATTGAGGGTTAGAATCTTGCGGTCTGAAGGAAAAGAGGAATTAAAGACAAATAGATGGAAACAGAAAAACACAAACATGAAAAATACTGTTGGTCCTAATAAATGAGAGGGCATGCGCCAACCTAAGCTTGCATACTCCAAAAAGCTCCTAACTTACATCTTCTTCTTTTCTTTGTCTTTTTTTTTTTTTTTTCATTTCTCTTCTTCTACTTATTAGGTCAACCCAATCTCGTTAGATATCCCTCCTATCCATTCAACCCAAAAAAAAAAAAAGAACATCGCGTTGATGCATGATGATGATGAGAATGATGAGGCCGTTCAAATCAATTTCTTCTTGCATCTTCTCTCTCTCTCTCTCTCTCAGCTAACGTTGTTTTTCTTGTCTTCTTTATGTCGCTGGATCATCATTAAATCAATGCAAGTTTTTTATATATATATATATATATATATAATGTATTTGAATATTCACGTATGCTAAATTTAACTCAGGTAACTTGTCCACATACTGACATACTTGGGCACATCAAGTAGGCTTTAGTAATATATATATATGTATGTATGTATGTATTTGAATATTCACGTATGCTAAATTTAACTCAGGTAAATTGTCCACATACTGACATACTTGGGCACATCAAGTAGGCTTTAGTGATGTAGTTACAAGGAATAAGTGTCAACATGCCAGCCTGGCGTGTTGCCACGTTGGCTGCAGTTCTCTTGCGGCATGCATCAGGCTGGTTGATCACTAGGGTGGAGAGCCGAATGTGTGTATATATTTATAACACAAAAGAACAAAACTCATGCAATGTGCGGAAGAAATGATCATTTTTAATATTTTATTTATTATTAATAATTAATTATATTTTTATCATTATGATAAGATAAAATATAAACATATTTTATAAATTTTAATTACTGATAAGTTCTTAATATTAATAATCTTTCATAAGAATATATAATGATTGAAAAAATTATTTAATTAGAAAAGTAAAATAATAAAAGATGATTGATATATTTATTGGAGTTTAACTCATTTATGAAAAAATTAATAGAATTATGATATGAGGCATTAAAAGATAAAAATGGAATGTATAGATTCTCATAGTTTTGTGAACATAATATATAGATATACTTTGTAGATCTAATTTTTGACAAATTTTTCAATATTAATAATATGAGTAAAAACCATTTTACCTACATGTGAGTTTTGTGAAAGTTGCATAAAACCCTCTATAATTTCAAAACACATTGATACCCCTTAAAGTTTAACAAATGTTGCATGCTGGCCCTTGCCATTATTAATCTTGTTAAAGCTAACAAAAAGTTGTTATGCAGATTTCCCCCTCTAAATTAAAAATGAGGAAATTTCCCCCATGAGTCGAAATAAAATGTAAATACACCAACTCTAGGGTGACGATAAAAATTGTATCTCCTAAACTATTTTCAATTTATTAACAAAAATTACTTTCAATTTAAATTATTGTTTTAGAATTTAATGTCAAATTTTAATTTAAATTTTAGTTTTAGGATAAAATTTCAATTGTACGTTCTAAGTTCATGTTTTAGTTTTTAATTATTTCAATATGCTTTAGTTATTTTTTTTTTACATTCCATTTTTTTAGTTATGAACTAAATTTAGTGTTTAGGGTTGTAATGGATCCTACTATAAATCGTTAATTGTCTCATGTTAACTTGATATCGATTAATTATTAAATTGATTATTTTGTTTCATATTTAATGCTCTTAATTGAATTGAACATTAAATTAATTGTTAGAAATTCTTAACTAAATTGGAAGACTACGTTTAGAATTTGTCCTAAAGTAGAATATCGAGATAGGAAAACTCATAGAATTTAGGAAATATAATTTTTATTTTTCACCTTACAGTTGTATATTTACACCTTATTTCAAATCAAAGGGAGAGAATTTATATTATTTTCAAAATTAGAAGGGAGAATTTACTTCAATTTAACAACTTTTTGTTAACTCTAGTGGAATGAGCAATGGGCAATATGCAATTTTTCTCAACTATGAGTGTATTAGTGAGTTTTCAAATTAGAAGGGATTTTTATGCAATATTTACAAAGCAGAGGGGATAAAATGCATTTTACTTTAAGCACATTTACGTGTATAAAATGTATAAAAAGGTGTTATATAGATGTTTGTGTGCACGTATTATTTTAATAATAATATATTAAAAACAATATAGCATGTATACACGTGGCAAGTAAAAGCAAATAAATATAGAAGCAATGCCACATGGCAAAATGTAGGTATCTAATTTTTTGGAGGCAAATATTGTGGTGCCTTTTGATTGTTGTTTTAGGATATAAGGTGAATATTCCGGTATCAAATTTGGTTTATTTTACGTTGCTTCGTATCTGAATCTACTAGTTTCTTCATTATTTGTAACAGTTCTTTATTTGGGGGGTTGGAATTTTTCTATTCCATATATATTAGTTCCTGAACTTTTTGACATAAATAAAGTGGGCAAAGTCTTTGGAACAATAATCGGTATCTTTATTACATTAGCTAAAACTTATTTGTTCTTGTTCATTCCTATTGCGACAAGATGGACTTTACCGAGGCTGAGAATGGACCAACTATTAAATCTTGGATGAAAATTTCTTTTACCTATTTCTTTAGGTAATCTATTATTAACAACTTCGTCCCAACTTCTTTCACTGTAAAGGACTACAATAATATTCACAACTTGTCTCAAACAAGAGAAAGAAACAAGCATAATTTTGATTTATAGATATTCACTATATGTTCCCTATGGTAAATGAGTTCATGAATTATGGTCAACAAACAATACGAGCAGCCAGGTACATTGGTCAAGGTTTCATGATATACACTGGACCCTTTGTGGTCAATTAAAAGTATACAATATTTTTTTGTAATGTCAAAAATTTTATAAGAAGTCCTTTTGATGAGTAAAAATTCTACACACACCTCTTCCTATCTATATTCCTTCTAATAATATTAAAAATTTACATAAAAAGACATTAATAGACTTACACCACTTGTTTATTTATTTTTTTTTGGTCAAACACGTTGATAACAATTAACAAAAGCAAAAAACCTCAATAAAATTGATGAAAATGAGTTTTTTTTCAAAAAATTAACCTTTTCCTTTGGCCAAAAAGGCAAAAAGAAAAAAAAAGAATTGACCAAAGAAAAAAAAATTAAAAATTTATTTTCCTATGCCCCAATCACCCAAAGGAAAATACTGGAACTTCCTGGGATCATCTTCCTAGCTTCCAGCGATCATCTTCTCCTCGAATGGTAGATAAAATTCACCTTAGAGCTATAAATGCAATTTTAGTTTTTTCCTTAGGATGATTGGGTCATAGGAAAACGAATTTTTTTTTTTTTTTTTTTGCTTCTTTTTGCCTTTTTGGCCAAAGGAAAAGGTTATTACATCAATTTTATTGAGAGCTTTTATTTTTGTTAATTGTTGTGCACATGCTTGACTAAAAAAGAGAAAATTGAACAAGGTAAGTCTATTAAAGTCTTTTTACTATAAAATTGTAACACTGTTAGGGAGAGTGTAGATAATACGAGGTGCGTGTGGAACTTTTAATCAGTACAAGGGCTTATTGTAGGACTTTTGAAACCATAGTAAACTATAAAGGGGTTTGGTGTATTTTACTTTAGAATATAGTATAGACTAGAGTGTGATTTGTACTATGCATAGATTTTGATTTTAATTTAATATTATTAAATTTGATATAGTTTATATTACTAATAATTATACAATAAACTAATTTATGAAATATGATTAAAATTAAGTTAATGTATGTTTTTGTAGAAAATTAAATTTTCATATTTAATCATTAACAAAGTTTTGGTTGAGAAAATTATACTAGAAAAAGATTAATCTAATTAATAGGTTGTCAATATGTTGTTAGACTTAAAATACTTAAGCTCAAATATGTGTGTGTAATGATAACTATAATCAAAATATGTGATTTTGACATGACATAATGAATCAAATAGTGACGAATGGCGTTTGAACTTTTGGAGGAGAAAATGAGACAGTGGCATTAGCTTCAGTGTGTGTGTGTGTCTCTCTCTCTAATATATATATATATATATATATATATATATATATATATATATTATTGCTTATGTGAAAATAAAATATGAATATATTTTGTAAAATCTAATTTTTCCTAAAGTTTTCAAATATTTTCAATATTAATCACATTTATGCATACAGAATTAAAGTGAGCATTAGTTTAATCGAACCAAAATTGAAACTGAATTTTCATAACTAAATTTTCAAATTTTAAGAAAACTAATAACCGAAACTTAACTAAACTATACCAAAAATTGAAATTATTTAATAAAATTTTTAGTCTGGTTTTAGTTATTAATTGAAATAAACTAATTTTTTAAAAAAGAATTCTAAATTATTTTAAAATAATCAAAATAACTAAATTCCTTCATAAATATAATAACCTAATTTCAATATCCATTACAACAATACACGTTATGTATATAAGAGTGATCTAAACTTGTTCATATATATGATTGTAAACTTGACATGTAATAACTAAATGAAAAATGTTAAAAGAATAGTTTTTGGTTGTTCAGTTATTAACAAATTGCGTCCACAGAAGTGGACGAGTAATTGTTAGGCAACGACTGCTTTTGCTCAGCCTGTGATTCACCGGAGGAACGAATAATTTTAATATTTCATGAGTAAAATGCATTGAAAAAACCATATCTTGAATGTATAACAACAGAAAATAGCAGTAAAAAGCGAAAAAGAAAATGAAAAAAGGGCATAAGATTGAAAACATAGAAATGCCCTTTAATCAAACAATTAACCAGCGAAATAAATTAGTCAAACACAAATAGAAAGGCAAACGTTCCGACGTTTGAGCGGAAAGCGCGAGATGTACCACTGCTAACACTCAATTCAATCCCTATTTACATCCACTTCCTCGCCAGGCTTAACCATGAGGTGTAAAGTGAAGTAGGACGTGTAAAGACGAACACCAGGTGGCGGTCGCCAAGACTTCATCCGAAGCAAATTTGTATCGCAATTGTTGAAGGAAGCGGGAGCTGGCTTCGAGGAGAGAACATGGCAGAGGCGAAAAAAAGAAAATATAGATCTCATCTCATGGTTTCAATCAAAGCAGTACATAGGTTGAAAAAGAGGCGTTCGAGACGACAACGTTTCGGTTCAAAACGACGCCCTTTTTTTAACGAAATTACCGAAACGACGTCGTTTTTGAACGACGAAGAGCAGCCTACTATGACAATTAGTATGTATATAAAATAACTGAATTTGGACCGAAAACCTTTCTTTTAAATCTTTTTGCGAACCAAAATCGAACTGAATGTAAAAATAGCTAAACCGAATTTTGTATTTCAGTTAAGTTCAGTTTGTTTTATTCAGTTATACTCAAATAATACTCATCCCTACGTAGAATAGACGGTAAGGCATGAAAATGGTGTTATCAAAACTCAAAAACTTATATGTGCACGTATATTTTCTTTTAATAATATGATGAGAAGCATATTGTATGATATAAATGTAGCATGTATAGGAATATAGAAATAATGCCACATGGCAAAATTTGGTGCATTTAGCTTCTAGAAGAAAACATTGTGGTGTCTTTGATTGCTGTTTTAGGGCCCGTTTGGATTGATTTTTTTCAAAAGCGTTTTTTGTAACAGTTTTTGAAAAATAACTTTTTTTGTGAAGCTGAAAATTCTGGCTTCTAAAAAAAGCTATATTTGAGCTTTTTTCAGAGTTACAACTTATTTTGAAAGCCAAATTAAATAGTTATTACAAATTTAATGTAACTTTTTCAAGAAAAAAAAGTATTTTTTATTGGGGGAAAAAAAAAACCCAATCCAAACAAATCCTTAGTATATAGCACAAATAGAAATATACTAGAGTATAATCCATGCAATGCATGAAATAAGTGAGTATTTTCAATATCTTTATATATTATTGATGGTCAACTTTTATAATCAGTAATAATATAAAATATAAATATATTCTATAGGTTTTAACTAAGATTTAAAAGTATACATACATGCATATATAGATATGAAATAAATCGTGAAAAGGCATCAACACTTGGTTAAGCAGATCATAAAATCGTTTTCTTCTTAGTTGGATGAAAAGGATGTTGTGCGCAGCGCAACATGACAATATAAATATATTGTTTTTGGTGACGCATAAAGTAATATGATGCATTTGATTTTAGAAGGCTTCTAGTTCGAACATTAATTATTATCCAAATTATAGGGTCAACCCAGTTAAAAAAAAAAAAATTTGTTAAAATCCATCACTTAGCTTGTTCCCTGGCATGCAACAACCGCCCAACCCCATGCCGAGATGGAACTATATTGATATATGCTAACACTTAATCATTGATTACTATATATGTTATACTATTTGGCGATGCGACCAAAATTTCCTCGTAACGTTATAAGTTACGGAGAAATCCAGCTAGATGCGATTTCGTTGCAAGAAGGAGTGAAATAGGCCAAATTTAGTTAAAGGGTGCTTAGCTGTTGGAGTCACTTGTACTGCATGAGTGGGCAACATCAAACACTTTGTTTTATGTCACATACAAGAGAAAATTTCCTGTAAATTGTGGTGAAATTAAGCATACAAATCTTTCGAGAATCAAGATAAGCGTCTCTTTCTCAAAAGAGGGCAAAGAGAACAACTCTGGGTACAACATAGTAGCAGCTGTGGGAAACAAATAAAATTTTCTATTCATTAATTGCGACCTTATGAAAGCCCCACCACCAACAACCCTACTTGCTTTCATTTGACATGTTGGCTTGTAAAACTTTTTTTTTTTTTTTTTTGTATGGTCAAATAGCCATGTGAAAAATTTACAAGCACTAGGCACGCCTCTGAAAATTTCCAACCGCCTTTCTGCAGTCTACTTGGGGGATTCAGAATTTCTATTTAGCCGGAGTTAGAAGATTGTACAATTTAAAATGAAAAGGAAATTCAACAAGAGTTAAATTAACTTAGAATTTTAAAAAAAATACTCTAAAATTATAAATATATTTTCAAAAGATTCAATTTCGAAATTAAGTGCATGTTTGGTAACACACACACACACACACAAAATTCTTGACTAATTAATAGCCTGTTTGGAATAATCTTATTTGAAATCTGAAACCTGATAAGTATCTTATCTCATTGTGTGATAAAATAAGACTATTTGTTTTGTTAGATGAAATGCTGTTACAAGTTACTTTGATAATAATGTTATCAATTTTAACTCATGGTATTTTAATTTTACAATTAAATAGTAAATTATAAATTATAAATATTAATAATTTTTATTTTTGTTTTAAAAATTTTAAATTTTTAAATTTTAAATTTTTAACATTTTTATTTTTAATTTTTAATATTTAATATTTTCTTTTTAAATTTTAAATTTTTATTTTAATTTATTATTATTTAGTAAAATAGTGTTTTAAATAACCTTTAGCATTTCCATTTAGTATAAAGCCATGAGAGCAAGCACATAAATGTATTTATGTCTTCTCTTTGCCCCAACGCCTATAACACAACCCCAAAACTCTGCAGAGAGGCTGAGAAGAAAGAGCCTTGAGAAAGAGAACCAAATCCTTTCCTTAACCTTCACGCCTCCATTTACGCCATCTCCCTCTCTATCTCTCTCTCTCCTCCCCCCTCTCTCTCTCTCTCTCTCTGTCACTCATAAGAAATCTCTGTTTTTAACCCTGTTTCCTCACTTCATTGCTCTGCATTCTATGCTGCATTGAAAAAAGCCTGAGAAAAAACACACAGATTCCCGCTCCCCACCCATTTTTATCTCTCTCTCTCTCTCTCTCTCTCTCTCTCTCTTTTAAAAATTTTCTTGATTCATCTAAAAGGCTCTCTCTTCTTTAAATTCCCCACTTCATGCATCAAACAGAAGAAACCAACAGAGTGTAGCAACAGGGCAATTCTGAAAGAAACATACTAAAACAGAGTTTTACTTTTTCTTCTGTTTTCTTTAATCCACTTTCTCTTCTCGGGTCGATTTTTTCTACATGGGTTCTTGTAAACAAGAAGGTACAAACGAACCAAAAAAGAGCTCGTGGGTTGATGGACCTATCATAGTAGGTGCAGGACCATCTGGTCTAGCCGTCTCAGCATGCCTCAAACAAAATGGTGTCCCTTCTCTAATTCTAGAGAGGAGCGATTGCATAGCTTCTTTATGGCAACAAAGAACGTATGATCGCCTCAAGCTTCATCTCCCCAGGCAGTTCTGTGAGCTGCCAATGCTTGGTTTTCCCGAAAGCTTCCCAAAATATCCCACCAAGCACCAGTTCATCTCATACATGGAGTCCTATGCCCAACACTTCTCAATTCAGCCTCTGTTCAATCAACTCGTAACAGAAGCCCAGTTCGATCACGGCAGTGGTCTCTGGAGGGTCGAGACCCAAGATTGCGGGTACGTCTCCAGGTGGCTCATTGTCGCCACCGGCGAAAATGCAGAGCCGTTCGTACCGGAAATTCTAGGGATTGATAAATTTCAAGGGCCTTTGGTCCACACCAGCGTGTATAAATCTGGTTGCGATTTCAAAGGCCAAAGACTTCTTGTTGTTGGGTGTGGAAATTCTGGTATGGAAGTTAGCTTGGATTTGTGTCGACACAACGCGAGCCCTTACATGGTCGTCAGAAACTCAGTAAGTACACAGTATGTTGTGTGTACATTAAAAATAAAAAATAAAAAAAGAAAAGATATCTAACAGTTTTCTTCTTTTTTTTCATCATTTGATCATCATTATGTCATCAGATTTTATATTCATAATCTTCTCGAATTCTATTGTGTATTATTAAAATGGAGATTTATTTTTTTTAGCTTTTCTTGATTCAGGTGCACGTTTTGCCTAGGGAAATTTTTGGCATATCTACATTTGGAATAGCTATGTCACTTCTGAAATGGCTACCATTATGGCTGGTGGACAGGTTCCTCCTTTTTCTTGCCAACTTGATTTTGGGCAACACAGACAGATTAGGTCTTAGACGACCCAAAACTGGACCATTAGAGCTCAAAAATGCCACCGGAAAAACCCCAGTTCTTGATGTTGGAGCATTATCACAAATCAAATCGGGCAAAATTAAGGTATCTAACCCGCCTAGCCACTTTTTCCTTGGTACTCGTTGATGTTATAATTCTAATTTCTCTTGTTGGATAACTCCCGAGAATATCTTACGCAACCCCCCCCCTCCCCCCACACCACGACTTGACAAGCACCATACATGAGCTGCAAGTGTTCTCATCACGAACCCTACCAATCGACGTCCCTGACACTATCCATCTCTTGGCAAAATAATTTTTAATTTAAAGATTGATGTTGTTACGTATTGCAGGTAATGCAAGGTGTGAGGGAGATAACACGAAATGGGGCCAAATTCGTGGATGGCCAAGAAAGAGAATTCGATTCCATAATCCTTGCAACTGGGTACAAGAGTAATGTGCCTATTTGGCTTAAGGTATGTAATGAGCATGACAACTAATGGTTCTTTCTTTTATTTATTTATTTTTTATATTTTAAATAATCTTTATTTTTTTTTTTAATCTTATTGTCTATCTCATATCGCTTTCCATCTTACACACGCAATAGGCTACAAAACGTTTCTTATTCTCTTAATAGAAAAGTGAAAATCTGATCAGACTTGTTTGGATTCCTTCTCACCTTTTTCAAAATTTGTTTTGCTTGATGATGTGTAACTATCATTCTATATTCTGTTTCTTTGAGCCTGCATTCTTGCAAAAAGTTTACCTTGAAATTGTTCCTTTTGCTCTTTTCTAAAGAAAGAATCGAGATTTCGAGATGTTCTTCATTAATTCGCTCTTTATACACTTTAATTACAGTAAATATGTTAGTTATAAAGTAGGTCATAAATTAAAAAAAAAAACTCGACATAATAGAATTTGAATCCCCTTATATTATAATAAATTCAAGTCTTGACAAGGAAGGTCTCATACTTCTATTTTTCCTTTCAAAAATCAAGTCATACCCCTTGAACCGAATGAGATAGTTTATTATTATTAGATATTCGACAGGAGGAGTCCAATTCTTGGCAAGGAGGGCCACGGATTTTTAATCTTCCTTCTCTAAATTATGCCTTACACACACACACCCCCCCCCCCCCCAAAATCCAACCCCACCACACCCTGAACCTTCCATATGATAAGTACCACGAGAGCCACATAAGCTCAAGAAGACAACAATTTATATATGTATATGATGTCAGAAATCTTTTTTATGCATAAAAGAGTGCCAATAATGGCTAGAAAAATATCGAACTAGTAATTGTCATGGGCTTCAATAACTACAACTCACGTGGTCCATGACCATCCGCAATAGTACTTTGCTATAAGATCAAACTGTGCCACTACATGCTTCTGTAGAACCTATACATTTTAGCTACCTACCGCAGTGGAAAATTTCCAGTCTCGCTTATTAGGCTTTGATCATAGCCAATCCCGATGAATCAAAGAAAGAGCACTCCTTTGACCGATACTAATCCAACAAGAACCCTCTCAGAATTATCACATGCAAAATCTAGCCCTGATCGTTCTCATCTTCTGCGTATCTTGTCTTGTTTCGTTAGAAAGCGTCTGTGTCTCAGAGATACCGAATTAATTAAGTATATCGTTCGTTCGTTTTTTTTTTTTTCTTTTCAAGTAAACACATTTATGACTGCCCACAAATTATGACTTTGTGCAATTGAATTTTGCAGGGCAGTGATTTCTTTTCATCAGATGGGATGCCCAAGACGCCATTTCCTAGTAGCTGGAAAGGTGGGAAAGGATTATACACAGTTGGATTCACAAAAAGAGGCCTCCTTGGGACTTCATCAGACGCATTTAACATTGCCAGAGATATTGCTCATCAATGGAGGACGATAATTAAGGGCTGCTGCTGCATGAAACAACACTCGTAATTCACGTATCTTTACCAAGAGATAGTGAAAAAATCTATCAAAAAAAAAAAGGAAAGATTTTAACTCATGAAAAAAAAAAAAGAGTTAGTGATCTTCTGGAGAAGGGTTTAGAATTGATAACGTTCGTCATCTTCATCAAGCAGAGCTTTCTATGTTTCTTATCTTTTTTTTTTTTTTTGGTTTTTATTTTCCGCTTCTTTCCTTTCTTTTTTTTTTTTTTTTCTTTTAGGTGTAAATTAATCAATTTTGCATGGGGCTCTGCTTGCATAACTCTAACTAGAGATGTATCCTCCTGAGCTTTTGTATTATAAAATGTTGAAATAGAACTTTCCCTTTTACTCCAAACAAAAATTTTTCTAAAACGAAAGTAAAAGTTCTTGTAGCGGGGCATTGTTTAGATCCAAAATCGACGCGTATTTGACCCGATTATATAAATTTAGGAGGGAATTGAAATTTTCACTTGGCAACGTGGGCATAATTAAATGAAAAGATTGAAGTCCACATCTGACCACCAGTCTAAAATGTGACACCTCGTTTTCACCCTGACTCGGCTGTCAACACCTCTCTTCCAGTGTTGTCAGTCTATCAGAGCTTACAAGAAGTAACAGTTTGATTGACAAGCTACAATATATGAACGTCTTCTCTTCTCAAACTGTACCTAGTTTCTTTTTTTCTTTCTTACAGAAATAACTCTGAAAGATTAATTTTGTTTTACCACACAATCACATTATTCAGTTATCGCTATTGAATATTTTTATCACATTAAATGAATCCCATGGTACCGCAAACAAAAAATTTGGACATGACTTACAATATATTTCTAGACCAAGATATCAAAATTGGTGATTTAGTAGTAGAACCATTTTATGACATACATATTATCCGTTTATCACTATTGAATCTTTTTATGACATTGAGTGAATCCCGTAAAAACAACAAATCCGAACATGACTTTACAATATTTTACTCAGCCAAGAGACCAGAACAGGTAGTAATGTAGCAGTGGAAAGATTTATTTGCAAAAGGAAAAGCTGTGGAAAATACAGCAGTTAACTAATTAGAACCACCCTTGTGACCCCCCCCCCCCGGGCAAAAAAAAAAAAAAACCTTTTAGATGGAACAGTGGTCAACGAAAAGTCAACGCCTAGAGCATCCTTTTATGAATGTGTGTGGAGGTTGAGGTCATCTTCAAATAAAAAATAAAATAAAAAAAAAGAAACCTACTTTGCTGACGCAGCCCAAAGGTACATAAAAAGTAAAGCTTTTTCAAAATTTCTTGGTTATCATTGGCTTTGCCAAAGTAAGGTTCAGCTCTCTCAACGCACACGCTTCACAGTGAGCTACTTTTAGCATTCACACTGTTACTTTAGTAGTTCTCATGGTGTAAGCCTGAGAGTTAATGCAGTTAAAAGTAAAAAGCTTCCACTCTTACTCCATTAGACTACATACTCTTCTATGCAGTACAGATTTAACGTACAAAAGAGAGAATCCACCAAATATCTTTTCTTCATTTAGTTATTAAAGATGGCAATCTATTACATCTTCAAAATCCAACCGGACAAATTTTACTCATTCCGATATTATACTTGTCATAATCGAAATTCAATTATCGCACAAGAGAGAGAATCTACTAATATCTTTTATGCGTTTAGTTATTGAAGATGACAATCTATTACATCTTCAATATCCAACTGAATGGATTTTACTCATTTCGCTATTGTGTCATAACCGAAATTCAATCATTGTAAATTGACGATGGTATTATAATAAATGATCTCGTTAATTTTGTAATTATTGAACTTCACTTATAATATAATAGCAAGAGTGGACTCCAAAGTTTTTGGCAAGACGTCTGAGTTTACATGATGAAGCTTTGTATAAGCACTTGTATCTAACCACATATATGGTCTTCTTTCGAATATCGGCTTTGTAAGATCATCCTAAAACATATAGTTCTTGAAAGAGGAGTGTGTTTATGTAACCTAGCTCTTTACCTTTTCATTCCTGAGTTATTGCTAATAATTTATTTTCGTAATAGTTAAACTTTTATTGTAAATAATAAAATTCATCATTTTCATAGGTGAACAAATTACAAAGATTGTGAATAAACTCAAAAACTATAGATAAAGAAGAGCATACAGCAAATATTCTTCTTAAGTTGCAACTGTTTACAGTATAATGCTTGTGTCAATGCTTGTGAATGGTATTGAACCTATTCGTCCCACATCCAAAATCAAAACTACCCCCTCCCTCGAATTTTTTCTTGGTTGTGAGACACATTAAAATTTAATATAAGTCCCCAACAAAAAAGGCAAATGAAATTTTTTAAAAAAAAATAGAGGGGCCCAAACTTCTTGCAAACTTCTTGAATGAAAAAAAAAATTAATAAAATAATTGTAATTGCCCTGAAGAGAGTCTGTGGCCTGGCACTGCACAAATATGATCCAAGTATATAAATCATATATGTGTTGACAAATTATGTATCAAAGAAAAAATGAGAATATGGTCGGATAGTAAAATTTCTATTTGCCAAGTAGAAGCAAGTTCAATTCCTGCTCTGCCCAAGAAAAATGAAGTAATTTATTTACTAGGATCAAGGATTTGGTATAGAAATTTATTTACTAGGATCAATGACTTGTATAGTTGCTCATGATAATGTAGTGATTCTATCCTTCCTTTTTTCCTCCCTCCCCAAAAAACAACGGTAATTAATTAAATCATCTAGTTAACAGAGTCAAATCTAAAATTCTTGGACAAAACAAGATGCTGTGGGGATAGGATTTAAACTCGTAACCTTAAGATTATGAGACTTGCAAGCTACCAAATTGCCCTACCCCGCGTAGAAGAGAAGAACTGAAAACTAATATATAAACAAGAATTGAATGTGCCCCTCCACCATATCTGTACAAATAAAATAGCCCATTTATACATAATGGTAAAAGGGCCCTCTATGATAAGGATATCAATGGTACCCCGCCCCACCCAGCAAGGGCACCGGCGGGGTAGGGGTGAGGTTTTTGCAAAAAAATACCTAGAGCGGGACGGGGCAAAGTTTTTTCTTTGTGCATCGGTGCCGGGGCGGGGTCCATATATATATACATATATATATATATATATATATATATAGATACATACACACACACACAAATATATATATGTATGTATATGTTATTTTTAATAATTATGATTTGGAATATGTTTGGATTTAATGTGTTATTGTTGTAAAATTATGTTAAATTTTAAGTATTAGAGTTTGAATTTGATGTGTTAAGGTTTAGTGCATGATATATGTTGCTTTTTATTTATTTTTATCTAATTAAAAAGTAGAAATTTCACTTGACAGATAGGGGCTTAACAAGTAGGTGTTTTGTCCTGATATTACCATCCCTTTGACTTTTGTTGACAAGTACCCCATAGGTAAGGGCATGGTGTAAAAAACACCGGTAGGGGCAGAGATGATAGTCCGGAGAAAACCCTGGTTCAGGGGTAGGGTAGGGGCAGGTGCAAAAATACCAGGTGCGGAGTAGGGGCTTGTGAACCCCGTCCCATTGACATCACTACTCTATGATCATCTAAAAGCTTAAGCTTGTATAAAGGATTTGTTATATTTATTTATTACATTTAACATGCCCCCTTACATGTAACATGATTTGTTTAGAGATTTCACGTGGACAATTTAATATTTTTAAATGAGTGACGAAGAGTTTGGTGAATTTCGAACCTAATATAGACAATTTAATATTTTTAAATGGGTGAAGTGAGTTTCGAACTTAAGATCGTTAGTTTCTAAGCTCTGGTACCATGTTAAGTAATGACTAAGGTTCTATTACAAAAACAAGTTGGTTAATATAAGGAGTAGCCTAGGATTTTATATAATGATCTTAATTCTTGAGATTTTCTCATGTGGACTTATACATACTTTAATACCCTCTCCCAACATGTGACATGGAATATGTATGATAAAAGAGCTTGAATGGTCACACATAAACAGATATGCATAGGACAAGATTGAACCAAAGCCTAACTTTAATACCATGTTAAAGAATTTGTGAGGCTTCATCATAAAAATTAATTGATTAATATGAAGAATGACTCAGCACCTTATGTGATAGACTTGAATCTTGAAAATTTTCCACTATAGAACATTTACCTATCTTAACAAGTTCAATCATAAAATGTGTCTTATTATAGTGGATTATTATTCAGCTATTCAATAAGTAATTGGTTCCTCATAATCATTCTCTATGTTTGCAATTAACACTACTTGAATAATTAGTTAGAGTGTCTCCAATAGCTTCCTTTTTTTCTCCTTAAATTTGAGTAATTTGAGTCATTTTCTTATATTTCGAGATTTCCTATTTTAGTTTTACTTTAATAGCTCTCATATTTTTCACCAAACTCTCAGTTTAGGAAATCCCTTACCTATTTTATAACGTTGTAGTTTTAGAGTTATAGGGGTGAGGGTTGGGATTTGGGGGATGGCTTTGGAGATCAAACAAAACCCCTGTATATAAATATTTTGAGTTTTAGTTGAAAGAACACCTAAAATATTAGAAATTAGATAGGGGAGCTGTTGGAGTGCGTTATCACCAATAACTCCTCTAAATATAGACGTTTTGGGTGTATAGGAGATTTGTTAGAGTTAGTCTTATATGTATTTATGCTAAAAGCTCGTAGCCGATAAGATTCAATAAGTAACAATATGTTTTTTGTAGCTAAATAACTCACCCTAGAAAGAATGACGCCAAGACAATCTTAAAGCTGCAAATTCCGTAGTGTTACTTCAATACATGATTGAAATCAATAAACATCTAAATGATATTGGTAACCAAAGACATAAGTCCAAAATATATCTAATCATAAAAAGAAATCATAATACTTAACAATTTCACCCTTCACAGGACAAAATTACTTTGCGTCCAGAGGTAAAGTTACTTACAAAATGTCGATAGAGAGGTAAACATGTTACTTCCGCAAGGGCTACCTCAACCCCATTCCAGCAAACTACATAAACGTCATCTCTGAGCACCTCTTTTTGTATTTTTGTGAAGAAGTTTCTTTGTTTTTCTTTCTTTCTTTCTTCTTTTTTTTTTTTTTTGGTTTTGTTTTTCTCCTTCTCCTAAAAGCTCATTGTACTCTCTCTCTCACACTCACTCACGCTGATTATTGAGACAATGATGGGGCTCTGACAATGGATTGTACGAGCACTGAGAAGGGATTGACAGCTCTGCTTCTTCCTATACCCTCCAATCTTTTGCTGATGCAATCATCTTACGGTCCACATTCTCTTTTTCTTTTTCCTCTTTTTTTTTTGGTTTTTGTTTTTCTCATACATGTATATATTGCATATGAATCGTCCAAGTAAAACATATGCTAGTACCTGCAATTACCCTATATATCTGCCGCCATAAGACAACAACAGATGATATCACATGAGATGAGGATGTGGAGAGAAGTGAGAATAGAGAAAATATATACATACATATATATATAGGAGAGAGAGAAAAGTCCAACGAGTGAGTTAAGAGAGTTTGCATTGAATATGAAAATCAGTCATCACACGCATCCAACAAGCACGCGTTACGGTGAAGACTTACGTCACTATTATAGAAAAACCCTATTCTATTTGCACACTCACTATGGCTATTACTACTGAGACTGACCCCAATTTTTGGTGCAGAGAGATTCAGAGGCAGATTGCATGGTTGATGAGAGAATAACTTTTCTCTCTCTTTCTTGATAGATTCACTCACTCAAAATCTCAAATTGAAAGACTATTTGGCATTTGTATTCACCCACCTGGCTTTCCCATCCTCTCATCACTGCCAAACATGGTACAAGAATTTAAACTACTGATGACCAACTTAGCAACTAGCCATTACCAATTAACGAGAAAATTGCACATTATTCCCTATACTCTAATATATGTACATCATGCTCATTATAGTATTAAAATTAATTAATTATTTCCTGTATTTTGACCTAAGTGCATCATATCCTTATAATATCAAAATTAGCTAATTACCCCCTAAACTTCTTAAAAGTCTGCAAAATATCCTCTAAAGTTTCTTGAAATATATGACAGCAGGAGATATTTTGTACACTTTTAAAAATTTTGAAAGGAAAATTAGCTAGTTTTAATACTACAAGGAGTATGGTGCACATAAGTCAAAATCCAAAGAAATAATTATCTAGTTTTTGATACTTCAGGGGTATAGTATAAATAAATCAGAGTACAAAGGGATAACCTACAATTTACTCCAAATTAATTCTCCACATTTCTATAAGTCAATCACCTCCTAACTTTTATTTGGCCTTGACATTTTAATTTAAAATCTCAACTATATATTTTATATGTTAATAAATCCTGACCACTATTTTAAATAAAGATTGAGTAAATGAGAATGAAAAATTATTTATGATAGGATAAGACATTTAAATCAATGGTCAAGATTTGTTGATATATAAAATAAATGGTTGAGATTTTAAATTAGAAAGTTAGGACCAAATAAGAGTTAAGGGAGGATTCTCGTCTGACTTGAACTCTATTTCGTAAGTTTTGAAACATCTTAGGATTCGTTTAGATTAATCTTTTCTATAAATAGTTTATAAAAAAAATGTCTTTTTGTGATAAGTATTAGCCTGATTTTTAAAAATATCAAATTCAACTTTTTCATGGGGAGAAATTTTTTTCTCAAGGATATAGTGAAAAACGTTTTTAAAAAAAAGACCAAATAATTAATATTTTTATTCAACAATAATTTTATCCATAATTCTGTTACCAAAAATTTGCCATTCAATGGTTAAAATTTCACATTTAGAAACTTGATTTAGGTTTAGTCCTTTGATAACATAGGGTATTCTCCCTACGTACTAAAACATTGGATGACTATGATTGGGTTACGAATGGGAAATATTAACCACGACTAATGAGGAGATGACACGTGTCTTCCAGGGCTTAAGGGCAATTGTGATCATGGCAAATTGCGCCATTACTGTGTAGAGTATATAGATTCGGTCCCCAGGAAAGAACAACGCCCAAGACCTTTTAACAAAACCTTACAACGGCGCACACTTGATCGCTTCACAACACCTTGCCGTCAATTTCAACAAAAAGTTAAATTCAAATAAGTCTCTCATGTTAATATTTTTTTTTATTTTAATCCTTATTATTATAAATAATTCATACAAGTCCTCAATGTTTACTTATTATAATCAAATTAGTCCCTGCAGTTAGAGTTAAATTCAAATAAATCCCTTATATTTACATATTTTTTAATTTTAATCTCTATTATTTTAAATAATTCATACAAGTCCCCAATGTTTAATTATTATGGTCAGATTAGTCCCTACAATTAGAATGGACGTTAGTTCTGACGAAAATGTCCCAAATAACCTTAAATATAAAAACAATTGATAATCTTACCCTTTGCGCTATAAAATGAAATCTGATTATCTATTTTTTTAAGCAAGAATTCCTAGCCAAAAAGAAAAAAAAAAAAAGCAGTAGGAATTTAACATTTTGGACGATAGTTATTGCATTCTTTGCATATTTGGATTTATTGTGAACTTTTATAAGACATATTAGACATCTGATTGAAATTTTTTAATAAAAATTAGGAACTTTTATTGTCTAAAAATTATTCCATAATAAAATTCACAGTGCAAAAGTTCAAGGTATTATAATCAACTAAGAATAAAAAAAAGAAAATAAAATTAGTTCTAATCTTTTTTATTCATTTTTTCTTAAAACAGGGACTAACTAAAATAAATTTGTAAAACACTGGGGACTAGTATGAATTCTTTTCAAATAATGGGGACTAGTTTGACTAATTTTGTGAAAAATTGGGAATAATATAATTTTTTTTAAATAATAAAGACTAATCTGACTACATTTGTGAAACATTAAGGACTAATTTAAATATTTTAAAACAATAAGGACCACTTTTAAAAAATGGAGAAACAATAGGGACTTATTGTGAAATTTACCCTTCAACAAAAACACACCTACACGATACCTATGGCTCTCTAGCAGTTGGAATTAAGCTCAACATATCAATATCGAAATTAAAAAAACAAAAAGGGTAAATTTCATATTATTCCCTTGTGATATACAAAAGTATTATGTTACTTCTTGTGTTCTAAAAACTTCATATCATCTCCTCATATTTTTTGGAAATTTATCACGCTGCCGCCCTCCTTCAATTTCTCCGTTAGATTTGAACCACACGCGTTAAAAACGCAGCTGGTCTAACATTTTTACGCGTTTCACCTTTTATTTGAACGAAATATCCTTGGGATGACAAAAAAGAATAAATTTCACTTTACCTCCTATGATATGCAAAAGTATCACGTCACCCCCCATGTTTCCAAAACTTCAAATCGTCCCCTCATATTTTTTCAAAATTTATCATGCTATTTCCTTCTGTCAATTTTGAGCCACACTCGCTAGAAACATCACTGGTCTAGCTTTTTTACTTGTTTTACTTTCTATTTATATGTTACATTCTATTTGGACAAAAAATAACAGATTCTTTATTTCTTTTTTTTTTCGTCTTTTGCATTGAATCGTATCATCATACTTGATTAAAATCCATGCGATTGCAAATGAAAAGCTTCAAAAACCTCCTCGGTCATTCGCAAAATAGAGTAAAAGAAGAAGAAGAAAAAAAGAAAGCAAAAGCCAATATGGGCCATTCCAATGTCTGGAATTTTTACAAGGGAATCTAAAGTTTTGGAAACACAGAAGGCAACATGAGACTTTCGCATATCACAGAAAGACGACGTGATACTTTCACATATCACAGGAGAGTAACATGAAATTTACCATCTAGGAATTAGAGGTGCAATTTTGTCATTTAAGCTTGGATTTAACGGTGTTAGTGTTGAATTAAAGGTAGGGGAAGGTGTGATCAATTTTGGAAAAACATAAGGGGTGGTGCGAAGTTTTTGAAACACAGGGAAGTAATATGATACTTTGACATATCATAGGAGATTAACGTGATTTTTTTCCAAACAAAAATAAAGAAAAAAAGAAGTGATTGTCACCTAACAAAAATCCGTTTGCAAGAAAACTTGCTTTGAATTTAAAGGTGAAAAAAAAAAAGTTTGCTAATGTTGTGACTGATTGGCTTGTTATTTCTTGCTGATTAGGTAGGTTAGGGCCTGATTGTTTTTTGTTTTCAAGAACAGTTTTTAATTTTTTTTTTAAAAAAAATGATTTGACATTTTTAGTTTTTAAAAATAGTTTTCAGAATAAATATTTTAAGAATAAAAAATAGAGAACAACAAAAACATATTTTTAACATTTTGTTCCTAAAAAAACTCTACAAAAACGAAGAGAAAGTCTTCTCATTAATGACAATTTTATAATTAAGATACCATTATAATAATGGCAAACACTTCTAATTATTTTTTTATCTTTCTCTACTTTGTATTTATTTATTCTATCATTAAAGTTTCTAAACAAAGATTTTTAAGACTTCTGTTCTCACTTCTCACAAATTGTTTTTGAATTGTGTTTTGAAGAAATATTTTCAAAAAAAAAAAAGGAACCAAAGAGGCCCTCTCCCTACCGCTTGCTCGCATTGTATCTTTGGATCAATCTTGATCTTAATTAGTTGACTTTTTTTGTTTTATCAATAAGATCTCAGTTCTCAGACGAAAAGAGGAAACCTTCTTTTATGTCTTTTTTTGAAGTGTTATTTGCTAATTTGCAATCCGTAACCAAAGTAAACAAGGGGAGCGTCCCTCAAAGTAATGCTAAATCTTGATACTAGTGACTAGGGGTGAGCAAAAATCGAACCGAACCGAAAATCGAACCGAACCGAACCGAATTGAGTTCGGTCTATTCGGTTTGATTATTTGATCTATTCGGTTCGGTTCGGTTATTTTCTTTTAAAAAATTCGGCTCATTCGGTTCGGTTCGGTTAGTATGAAAAATGACCGAATTAACCGAATTGTATTTTTATATATTAAAAATATTTAATATTTTGTACATCAATTAGGATTTATATATTGTTTATTAGAATTTGTTTATATAATTATGCTTCATTATATATTGTTTATGATATATTTAATAAATAAGAGTGATTAGTTTAGGTTTATTGTATTTTTCTTGCAACAATTTATCCCATTTTATTTCTATTTTTTTAAAATTATTGGTTAATTTCGATTTTAACCGAACCGAACCGAATAGACCAAAATATATTTCGGTTTCGGCTTATTCGGTTTTTAGACAATTCGGTTCGGTTTTCAAAATTAGAAAAAAAATTTGGTTCGGTTCGGTTCGGTCTATTCGGTTCGATTAAAAACCGAATGCTCACCCCTACTAGTGACCGTCATCTCAACCTATAGCCATTTTAGGGGAATGTCATGGACCTGCAAGCATACAATATAAGATATATCGCTGAATAAATAATTGTGCAATACTAAATAAACAGTTATTATACAAATATTTATGGGGTACTAAACAAACAGTCACTAGACAAATATTTGTAAGGTACTGGACAAACAGTTATGAGGTACTGAACAAACACACAGGTACACCTTGTACCTGCAAGTGCAATATATAATTTGCGCCATTTTAGGGAGGAAAGTATTTGATTAAAATGATTTTCAATAATATTCTTAATTCTGAATATATTAAGTGGTAAAGATAACATGCATTACTATCTTTAAAATTAGGAACCCCTATATTTTCTTTCGCTCTCATTCATGGTAGCTGACTGTCTCTCGACTTTTATATGTAAAAATTAAAGAGACTGTTATAATAAAAAAAATTGAAATAGAAAATATTTTAAAAAAAAGAGAAAATAAAAATAGAGGCTATTGTGGGTAAAAATTGAAATAAAGAAATTTTAAAAATAAAAGAACCACCAACTAATTTACTTAAACATCGGAATAATCCATCCAAAGAGATATAGCGTACGTTGATTTTCTTTCTTTTTTTTTTTTTTCTTTGGGGGCATAGAATCGAAAATGAATTGTTCATACGTAAATATATCAAACATTATTGTTTTAACTAATTAAGATCCGAGCAAATAAGTTGGACCAGAATCGATATAAATTATTTTTCGCGAGAAATAATTTGCGTGTTGATGATTTTTAGACGTTGTTGGAATGCCATTGCCATTTAAATCCTTTTCTTTTTCCTTTTTCTCTTTTCCATTTCCTTTTTCTTTATCCTTTCACCATTTTCCTCGTTCTCCTTCCTCCGACTCACTAGCCATGGTTGACACCTATAAATATATACACAAACAGAATTTGGCCGCCATGAGAATCATCTAGTTGACAATTGTCTTGTTTCCTAGTTGTATCGTACTTGCTCTTTTATATAAGAGGTCTCAATATCAATTCTTATTGTATATATTTTGTGACTACACTAAATGCCTCTTAAATAAAAATAAATAAACATATCAATTCTTGTCGTACATATTTTGCTGCTATAAAAAAGAAAAAAGGCCTCTTAAATCAAAAATAAAAATTAAGAATCAACTAAACACAGTATAATGCACGCATTACAAAAATTCAGAATGTTTGGTACAATATTAATCTCCTTTTGGAAATTAATACGTGGGAAACCTCTTTAGATCATCTGGATGAAGGAAGAATTAATGAAAGATGAACAAGTGAAAAAGGAAAGAAAGAAAAGGAAAAATAATTACTAACTTTTAAAAATTATAAGAGTTATTTTGTTCATCAAAAATTACTTTTCAGTCAAATTATAGTCATTTTTTAAAACAACATATTAATAAAGGGATAATTAGTGTCTAAAAAAACAAATTGTCACTAGAATATAATTAATAATTTAACAATTATATATGTGTAGGTGCGGGCACGCTCAACTCAAAATCAAGAAATTGCTGCAAAATGAAGTCTAATCCACGACTCTACTATGTCAATGTCTTGATAAAAGACTCATTACTAATTCTAAGTCCTGAGCAAGGTTAAATGTCACCTTATTTTCATTACCCTATTAGCAATTCCTAGTTGACATGCCAACTTAAAATGCCAAATAAACAATCTTTTGTACCTTGTTTTTTTTTTTTTTAACTTTTTCCTCTCTTCTTTGTTTCCCTTTTCACTTCTTTAATTAGTTTTACCTTTACTTATGGTTGATAAAGTTTAAATTAAAACAAAAAGAAAAGAAAAACAGTTGGCTTTATACGAAACAACTTAGAAAGTAAGATATTTATTAGAACAAGAGTTCTATCCCAAAAAAAGTTTTTTTCCCCTTAAAAAAGTTTAATTTATTATCTCTCACTTTTTCTGTATAAAAAAATTAATTGTCTTCTTATTGTCCTTGAAAATCAATAGCGTGTACATCAAGGACTTGCGCCACTAAAATTCCAGCAGAATCTTGGACCTACTTAACATATTAAGTTGTAGTAGATCATGCTTGAGGGATAAGGATTTTCTATTTCTTAATCTTCTCCTTTTCAAAAATAATTAGATTGAATTTTTAAAAATAAATAATATTTGAGATTTAAAATGATCAAATTTGATAGTCTATCATTCATCTGAACTTAGAAATGAGAGAATTAAGAAATAAGAGGATCCAAATCTATACAAGAGATAACAAAGGTTTGAAAGGCAAGAAGAAAATTTGCGATATACATTTGTATCTTTCCACATATTATATAAAATAGTGTCCATGCTTTTTTTAACTAATGCTACATTTATTATTTTGTGAAATGTTTTTCCTCCAAAGTCCATGCCTTGTTTTAATCAAAGTCCATACTTCTTTTATTTTTTTAATTTAAAAATTCTATTCAATTACTAGAGATCTCTTATTAAATAATATGAATAATATTGAAAATTTTACAAAAATATATTTAATTTATATTTTCCTCCCACATAAACTGAAAAAATTATGTATCAATATTTATGTCATAAATAAACTATTTTATCATCAGCATCTAATTTCATCCATCACATAGGGCATGAGCTAACCAATATTCTATATATCATGTAAAATAAATTACATTCCCTTTTAGTTTGTGTGTGTGTCTATATATCCACACACACACATTACACAATAACATTTTCTAATTTTACTCTCTTAATCTAAAGTTTTTATTCAACTACTAAAGACTTCTAATAAGCAATTTAAATGTTTTATTCACTTACTAAAAATCTCTAATAAAAACATAAGTAGTATTGAAAACTAAAATATTTGCATTTCATCTTTGCATAAAATGTAAGTATTGGCTATTAATAGTGACTAAAAACACTAAGAACATGCATTACACAGGGTATGCTCTAACATTATATAAAAGAAAGTACTTACCTTTTCAAGTATATTCCACATGTTATCATTCTCATCTCTCTCTTCTATCCAACAAAATATTTAGTCTACTGTATGTATATATATATATATATATATATATATATATATATGTATATATATGTATATATATATATGTGTGTGTGTGTGTGTATGTATGTATGTATGAATGTATTACCTAATTTAGATCTATATACTCATTAATTAGTAATACTATTTTTTATCTAAAATTTACATAAAAAAATCTTTTATTGTTTTTCCCATATTAGATCGTTTCTTATTTTATTATCTCAATTTAAATATTATTTAATTACTAAAAATGTCGCATAAAAACAATACTAGTATTGAAAACATACCAAGAATTAGAATTTAAAAGATATATATTTATATTTCATTCTCGGCGTAAAATTTAAAAGGCCAACAATAAATAAAAATATTAAAGACACGCTTTTGTCCCATTCATTACCCTCGATATATTCTAATTGTATATAATTTATAAGAGTAAGTAATGGAGTTTTGACCTTTCTATACTAATTATTTCCACACCCCCTTTTGTAAAACTCAAGATTGATTACATTATAGATTCCTATTATTGCAATAATTTTTTACTTTAATTTCGCTTTTCTAAAATATTTAAATTAATTCTTAATATTTCACCAAAAGTACTCGATTAGAAAATTTAAATTAGTTCTCGATATTTTACAAACTTATTCAATTTAGTCGCTGTATTTTTTATTCATTTTTCTTAAGATGGGGACTAATTTGTATAATTTTATATAATATTGAGGACTAATATGTATAAATGCTTTAAATAATAATAGAGACTGTATATTTTGAGTTTTTGACTATTTTGTAAAGCATTGAGGATTAACACAAAGAGGATTCAGAGCGACAATAATAGGGACATACGGCACAATTAACCCGCTTGGTTTGCAAAATTTGGTTGAAGACTTGATCCTAGAGTTTTTCGCAATTAAAACAAATAAAATACCACTAGACTACGAATCTAATAACATATTAGTAAACCACTCGTTTAATAGTAAGAAAGACTAATTTGCAACGAGTGAAATGCACCATCAACCCTGATAGTTCTAGAAATAACGCTAACGCCCCTATGGTTTTTTAAGTAGCTGAAAACCCCTTATACTTTATAAAATGGAGTTGATGCACCTCAACCGTTATGTAAATTGTTAGTTTTAATTGGTATTGGGCAACACGCGCATGAATGATTGTTGTTTATTGTAAAAAGAGACTAAATTACTCTTAAAAATGAAGATAAAATTGTTGGAAACCAATTTCGCCATTCTCTTCCACTCATTTGAGCAAGTAGCAACTACTTTATTCTTTTCCACTTAAGGTGTACGATTGTTACAGTAATCAAGTATCTCCATAATTATTTGTTATTTTTTCTCCTTTTTTAGTTTATATTTATTTTGTTCTACCAAAATCTTCAAAAAACTCAAATTTAAACTAAAATAAATTTAAACTAAAAAGAAGAGAGAAAAACAACAAAGAATTGTAAACATACCTGATTGTTGTAATAATCATACACCTCATGTAGATAAAAACAAAACAGCTAACACTTGTTCAAATGAGTGGAAGAGAATAAAATGGGTTTCAAGCAATTTTATCTTCATTTTTAAGGGTAATTTAGTCTATTTCTACAATAAACAATAGTCATCCACGCATATGCTACCCAATACCAATTAAAACTAACGGTCCACTTAACTGTTGAGATGCATTAGCTTCATTTTATAAAGTATAAGGGATTTTCAATTAATTGAAAATCATAAGGAGTGTTGGTGTTATTTTTTAAAACCACAGAAGTAATGGTGCATTTCACCAAAGGTGTGCATTCATCGGGGAAACCTGATTACCAACTTGACATTTCGGGAATGGACAAAAAAGATTTTGGAGAGTCAAGGAATTGGGGAAAAAATATTGGAGGTAGGGAAAAATTTCGGGAAATCGGGTTAGGGAACAGTAGAAATTTTTTTTTAAAGGAATACCTGAAACTTGAATTTTTTTTTATTAAATATATGTATGTACGTGTGTGTCTGTGTATAATAGAATATAATATTTTGTGGGTGTTTTGTGGGTTGAATTATATGATGGACATGGATTGATTATGTACTTTATTTTGTTAATATCTCAACTCTTGATAATGATGATTCTTAACTGTCCAGATGACTAGCACGAACATGACATATGTTACTATATCTATGCTAGTAGTAGAAAATTAGAAATGTCAAAGGCTGGCTTAAAATTTAGTGCCTTAATTTGTCTTGCAACATTATTTAAAAATATTGTTGGTTAGCTCCTTCAATGTGTAATCTCGATGTGGGATGAATTAAAAAAGACTTTTGATTCTAATGGTGTAATTGATGATTGAAAGACTAAGTTAAATACTTAACGTTAAAGAAAATTAGTTTTGAACTTTTTATTAAAAAAATTTAAAAAAAATCAGTGATTCTCCAATCCACAATCGAAATCCTCCATTCCCCATTTCTCCAAATAGTGTTCCTATTGGTAATTTAGGGTGGAGAGTACGGAACAAGATCACTTATCTAAAAATTATTTCAAAAATATATATATATTGATTGGAGCAAAGATTCCCAATGAACACCCCTACATTTCCCTTAATTTTCAACATTCAAGTCCGTCCATCTGGTTGATGTGTACCAAGCAGCTAAGCACGTGAACCTTCACCTATGAATTGAATGGATCGGTTGGGCTTTTTTTTGTTGTTGGGGGGGGGGGGGGGGATGTGTTGTGATAAGATTATGTGTGAGGGTACAGTTACGTCAAAGGAGAAGGACAAATGGGGTTTTGTAGTCACACAGTCGTCCAATATTTTGCAGTGGGATAGTAGTATATATATTAGCCTGCATATATATCTGATCATCATCAAGCCAAAGTATTGATTGGCATGACTTGGCATGCAAAAGTACTCTTCAGAGATAACTCAGGGACTGCATATGGTTGCATGCATGCCGTTACCATGCACCAGACAAATCCACATTACGCGTCATTGTTCATATTCTGGCCTTTGTTGTGTTTTGGGGCTTGTCTTTTTTGGTCGTAGAGACCAAAAGTAAATTGACGTTTCAACAAGGTCCACAGTAGCGGGTTGGGGCGTGGGTAGGGGTAACTAATTCTCTCTTCCGAGATCATATATATATATATATATATATATATATATATATATAAATAGATCAGGTTTGTTCTCATTTGATCTTTTGTTTTGTTTTCTTGGGTCCACCAGCTTCTTGTGTATCAGTGGTATGTTGCTTTTCAATGCTGCTGCTTCTTGACTCATGAACCAAGAGATATCATAAATTTATGGACGTGTACATATTACTGTGGGACGAGAGATGACAGCTTTTCCCTTGGTCACCTCCTTAACATTCTATCAGTTTTGGGGATCAACTGTGCATCCGATCAATTCTTTCTTTGCTAGTACGTACACCATTGTTTTAACGAAATCGATTCACGATTTGACAATTACATGAGATGAATATATTTTTGTCTTGATTTCTCGTATTATCTTAGAAAAGACAAATTCTGTAATCTTTATTTCTTGGATTTTTTTATTTTTCTTTTTAGCTCTTCTGCGTTTTCACTATAGTAATTTATGTGTATGGTCAAAGCGAGGAGATGATTTAGTTATAACGAAATAATATAAACAATTTACGTTATAGTAAAGTAAGGATCCAAATCGAGATTCAGATATCAAGACAAGGGGCCAAATTAACTAATTAAGCACCATGCATGCTATATATTATCCATTTAGTGTGTCAAGTAATAGATTATTGATAAAATAATGATCTTTCATACTTTGAAGTTTAATGATGATCTCAAGTATCTGAAAAAAGGCAATGAACAAAAATAACTGAATGGTGAAGGTTCGTGGAGAAATCTAAACCTCAGCTTTTACATATCTTCTTTTGCTGAAAGTGAGGGGGACTAAGGAAAGAAGTGTACCTGTGGAGGAAAACGTAAATCCAGAGTAACAAATGATTGTCAACTTTCTGGAAAAAGCTATCACCCCCAGGGATGACGTGTCAATCCAAAAGAATGCCTCTCATACATACATACATATATATATATATATATTATGTTTTTTCTTCTTTTTTTTTCCTTCTTTCTTTTTGAGAAACCCCTCAAATCTCTTTTCAAATATTCAAGCATTTCTGATCGATTACTTTTAACGTTTCATTTATGAGCTAAGTTAATTAGTTAAATTAAACATTTAAAGTAATTACTAGTCCATTTTCTTTTTACAAGAGATGATAAGTGATAAAATGTGGTCGTATGAGTTTAGTAGGTCCGGTTTTCTACTTGCCAATAAAACTTCAACACCAACATTCTGTAAGAAATAATTTGTTAAGATCCTATTCAATAATAACTCTTCACTTACTGTTTATGTTTTTACTCGTTGAAAATATGCTTCTTCTAATTATTGTTATTCGCTAAAAGGGTTTTCCGTTTTAGCATTTAACATTTCAGCAAGTGTTTGTCAAAATGAAGAATAATAACATTTCACTGTCATAGATAGAGCAGTTCACCTTCCCCCCCCAAATCCTATCCTATATTTTTCTGTTATATTGCATTCATTAGTTACACTACCAGTTAGTTTTACTGAACACATTTGCTTCAATCGTTAATTAGATGGCTATTTGCTTATAATCCAAATATAAAAGACTACTAAAACAGCTATTAACTTTCTTAACAACTGACTGTATCAAACAGGATGACCTAAGTTTTCTCAAAAATATTGGCAAGATAGGTATCTCGAGCAACCTTCTTGACGCTAATGAGGCCTCCACGATTGATACCAACCCATAGTTAATGTTAGGTCCAATTCATCATAACAGTCCATTAAAGAATATGATAGAAGATTCCAAGTGGGCCTTACAAGCCCAAGATGGCTAATTGTTTCGTACGCAAATTTTAGGGGAATAAAATCATAAGGGAAAATGTAGTAGAACAACGTATATTCAGGAAGAATAAAGTGGGGGGGGGGGGGAGGGCGGGGAAACAAAAATTTGAATGGGTATATAGGCTTTCCAATATAACTTGGCCTTGGGAACTTATGTCATATACCTATAAGTACACAACATAAAGTGCATTGCTAAAGAAACAGTTTTGGAATACTGGACAAATAGTCACTTAACAAACAAGTTATGGGATACTGGACAAACATCTGTGGAGTACTGAACAAAAAGGTAGAAACACCTTGCACCTACAGGTGTAAGATATAATTTGTGCTTGGGCCTTATAGACATGGGACATCAATGGAACTTATGCTGCAAAGTTAGGACTCTTTAACTATATAACTTTTATGGAGGCCCAAAAAATAGAATTCTGAAGGCCCAAATTCATATCTCATTTCTGGGCGAGAAAAAACTTTTGAGTGGTTGATTGTGGGCCAGGGGCCACTTGTAATATTGGTCTTTGGTGGAGAGGCAGAGAAACCGTGAGGTTTGCAACGGGAACACATCAATCCTCCTCTTATTATTATTCATATTCATGTCGTCGTGATTCTTTGCGTTACTGTTTGATTCTTTGTCAAATGGTTGCCCTTTCTTATATTATTTCATTTTTCAAGCATTTTACTAGGCCACGCTTCCTTAATGAATTTTTCACAGTTTATTAATATAAATCACGTAACTCTTTTATAAGAGTATTTCTCCACTAATAAAAGACAAATGTCACTATGATATGTAATGATGGCTTTAAGCTGATATGAGATGAATGATAACATGTTTTTAAATATTATTCCGTTATGGAATATCACCTCCAAAAATTAATTGTACGTTAATCCGACCAGCTTAAATAACATTTAAAAAGAAGTTTACTCAGCAACCGTCAGAGATTGATCTCACATATAAGAAGGGATCACCTATGTAGAATATATACTATTTCTATGTGTCTATAATGTGCCCTATTTCCCGGAAATGAGAACAAGGTAAAGTTAATGCATAATTCTTGCAAGCATTATATAATATTCCTTGCAGATATGGGGGAAAATTTGGAAATTATATCCAAGTCAAAGTGGGACCAAATTTGCATAAACTGTAGTTTGTCGAGGCATAATTTTCAACAAAGAAAGTTCTTAAACTGAAAAAAAAGACCTAATTCAACACAAAAATTCGACCAACATGTTTAATACCCACGAAAACACACTCCACAAATATGATGTTGTAATAAAATGTGCCCCAACTGACCCAACAATTAATTTTATCGATCATATTTTATTCAATCAATATAATTAGTTGCATAACTATTCGCTAACAATTAAAATATAACAACTGCTGACTATTCAAATAGTGATCCACTACCCTTACAAGTAGTTGTACTAAATAGGCCCTGAATACAAAAATAGAATTTGTGTAAGCTGCTAGAGTTGCTCCTCAAGATTTATCTAACCCTTACTCTAAATTGAGAGTTCTAACTTACTTTATAATTAGATTGTAGAGTCGGTGGTAGTTAAACTATTAATCGGTCCCTCTATCCTACCTTTAGCATTCAAAGAATGGGTCACTTTGTCAACATGGAAAAAAAAAAAAAAAAAAACCTCAAGATGCATGTTCTTTTCATGTAGCCGAGTTTTTTGTTACACTCCTTACTTCAGGGAGTTTTCTATCGTTTCGCGCTTTCAGTCGGTACATTTGCAAGGAGAAAATGACTAGGTTTACCGATCCTTTATATTTTTTATTATAATTTTCTTTTTTGTTCTATAGTCGTATGTTTTTACTTTTTAACTGCAATAGGTTTACAAAATTTATCATTCTAATTTTGTTTAGATCTATTTCTATTTTAACTTTATACACTAGTTTTTGAACGAATAAGAATTTTTATATAAAATGCTTATAACATGTTAACTACTATCAAATTATTATTTAAGCATTTGATAACTGATTTTTTCTTCAAGATGAATATATTAGCCAAATGGTAGAGAAAATATGACCAACGAGAATATAGCTATTAAAAGGAATATGATTATTGGGAAAACATAAATCTTCAAAATCTAGATGTTGAAATTAAAAAAAAAAACTAAAAGGATTAAAAAAATAATAGTAAAAACATTAGTATGCTAGTTAAAAGGACCTACTTGATCTAACCATTAACTATTTCTTGAATTTGAAAATTGTCAAGTTAAATGGTTTTTCCTTCTGCTTAACGACAATCAGTTAGTAATTTTTCTAATATATATTCCTTTATGTATTTTAAAAAAAAAAGAAATAAAGCATACAACTCAGCAAAACATGCGCTTCTCTCTCTCCTCTCGTTACCCTTGGTTTGTTCTTCTCTTTTCTCACTTCTATCTTCTTCTTTCTTTGCTTTACTAGTGGCACCACCAATCATATCACACCGAATAAAAACTACCATAAAATTTGTCTTTCTTTACTGATCATGATGAGGTGCATTTTTTAAAAGAAAGCTTCCTAAATATCGATCTACCATTAAAGCCCGTCGTATTCTTCATCATGCCAACGAATATTCTAGCATCATCTCACTATATCGTAACTACTAATCTCTTCTTCTCCTCGTCGTGATTCTAACCGTACCTTCCACTCGATATTTAGACGCTCTAAGATCAATCTGCCATTAAAGCTCACCTTGACTTCAAGTATGCATACATTTAGGTGTATTTGTGTTTTGTGTCTATATGTATGAGAGCAGTTAACAAATAGTCGTGAGGGTAATGAATAAATATTTGATATATATATATATATATATATATATGAAAGTCATTGGATAAATATCTATGAGGTAGTGAACAAAGAGTCATTAGACAAATACTTATGGAGTAATAAACAAATATTTCATGTATATATAAAAATCAGTGAACAAATAGTTATGGAATGGTGAATAAATACATATGGGGTGAGCATACATGCAGATGTGTCTATATTTTTGTGTTTGTGTGTGTGAGAGTAGTAAACAAATAGTTGTAAGGTAATGAACAAATAATTATGGGATAATGAACAAATATTTAATATATATATATATATATATATACATATAAGTCAATAAATAAATAATTATGGGATGATAAACAAATACATGTGGGGTGAGTATAATATTTTTTTTATTTTCACTATAAACAGTAGCAAGTAAAAAGTAACGTATACTGTTTATCCATAAGAAAACACAATACTCTGCAAGAGCACTATACTGAAGAAGCATGACATAAGATCCCTACTCACTCTTGACTAACTAGCTGACTACTGAAGGTAATTTTCTTTTTTCCTTTTTCTTGAGCAAATTGTATTTTGCCCTCTCTATTTTACAAAAATTGCATAATATCCCTTATATTTCAAACTCGTTAACCACCCCTCTATGCAATACAAAGAATGTTGCTAAAACTCTTAATTTTTGGAGTGATTTTATAACATAAGAGTGTATTAGTAAATTTTGAAATTACATGAAATTTTATACAACTTTGATAAATTAAAACACAAAAGGATAAAATATATTTTCCCTTTTTATTTTTTGGAATCAATAGATGTACAATTAATTTGGAGAACATTTTTTTTTCCTTGCGTCTGAATTTAGAGAACATTGATGTGATATAAATTTAGAATTTGAACATTCAATCGTTTGGATTATTAATGCAAGTCAAGATTATCTTTGAATTAAGCTCATCATAAATCATATCTTCAAATTTGATCATTACGAACTTCAACTTTTTTATCTTTCATTAATTAACTTATTAAGACTTTAATTAGGAAGACTCCAATTGATGCCTCGAGATGGAGGCGAGTAACACGAGCATGCTCCACAAAAAATGATTGATTGAAAGCTTCATTATTGGCAACCTACATAAGGAAAAAAAAAAAAAAGAACTATCTTTTGCTGGTAATTATGTGGATAAGAAAAGTGTCGTGAACCCCTTTTTCTACGAGCGAGGATTTTACTTTTGCGACGGATTTAGATTCCTTTTAACAGTGGTTCAGTTTGTTTCGCAGAAATATATATATATTATTTTCTATGTTTGGCTGGTAAAATTAAAAAAGTCAAAAAAAGTATTTTTTCTGGTCAAAGAAAAATAAGTTGATTTTTTGTTCAAAAATAAAAAACGTTTTCCGCAACTTGTCACATCCCCCTTCCCCACATACACCCCCCCCCCCGCCCTAGCCCTTTCCCCCAACAGACATAGTTATATTTTTTTGATGTCATTAAAAATATTTTTCAATTAAAATTTTTATTGTGACAATCAAATAATGAAAAATATTTTTTAAATAATTTTTTTAAAAAAATTATGAAAAATATTTTTCAAAATAAATTATTTTCTGTGAAAGAAATGGAGCCGTAAACTTTCACCCGTAAAGCTAGTAAATTCATCAACACAAACCCAAATCTCTCTTACAAAAATGTAAAAGGGCCACTTTTCCTTTGGGTAAGTAGCACAGGTCACTAAACTAGTACAAAGTTTTAAATTAGTTATTGTTTTCTTTTAACTTCAAAATGCTAATCGAACTACTTTTTGTTTAATTTTACCTACTCTATTAGTTTTTTTTTGGTTAGTTTTGATAAATCTTTATTTTTAGTTGAGCAAAACTATTACTTATTGTATCATTAAGGGGAAAGTCTCATAATATCCTCGGAATTTCTTTTTCTTTCTTTTTTTCCTTTCAAATTGTCTTCGAAAAGAATTTTTCTTTCATTTTACTCACTTCTAGTGAAATAGATTAAAGGAGAGTAGGTTTTCGATTTATTCATAAGTTTGTTTTGGGACTGTCTAGATAGCTTTGGTGAAATATTATTTCATTTGAATGCTTCTTTCCTTTTGACAACATCTGGTTGAAAGCTATTTAGTTGCATCTTGGAGCTACGAGTCATCTGCTTATACATTATATATTCATACGATAAATGAAGTCAATTAAGCCTTTTTGGCAAAGCACTTTTCACATGGCACAAGAGTAGGTTACCCTATGATAATCTGCTTTGGAAAGTTATCCCTTAAAACCAAAATCTATTTAAAAGGAAAAAGGTCAATCATGGCTAATGGAAAATGAAGTGAAGAATCTACCACTTCAAACCAGTCTTGAGGGGAGGTTAATTCTCCCTATTGTCTGCAATCCTCAAATCATCCAGGATTGATATTCGTTGTTACACCTCTAAATGACAATTATGCGAATTACTTCACATTGAAGCGCAACATGTTGAATGCTTTAGAATCCAAAGCAAAAACAAGTTTCATAGATGGAACCACACAGAGAAACCAAATGCAAATTTCTGTAAAAGAAATTTGGGAGGATTTAGAGGAGCATTTTTCACCAAGAAACACACCAAGAGTTTGTGAGATAAGGCGAGCTATTGCCTTACTGCAGCAAGGAAAGATACGGATATCAAACTACTACAGAAATTTTGGTCCTATTAACAATGGCGGTGGCTTCAGTTTAAAGCAGATGATAAGGCAATAAGTGAAGCGCAACCAGTGAGTGAGCCAACCATTGTGATTCCTACAAACTATAGGCTCGTTTGGATTGGTTTTTTTTTTAAAGCGTTTATTCGAACAGCTTTTAAAAAATAATTTTTTTTTTTAGAAGCTGAAAATTCTGACTTCTGAAAAAAGCTGTATTTGAGTTTTTTTCAGAGTTTCAGCTTTTTTGGAAGCTAAATCAAATAGTTATTGCAAATTTAATGTAATGTTTTCAGAAAAAAAAAAGTATTTTTTTTTTTCTGAAAAAAATCAATCCAAACAGGCCCTAAAACTTCCATATAGCGGCTGTGAATAAGAGGCATCGACATTAACTTTGATCCATGGTAAAGAAGGAGGTTGCCAAGAGGTTGGGATAGATTCACTATGCCATATAGGCTAGATGAAAAGTATGGATAGGATCAACTGGTATACCATTGAAAATAAAGTTAATTCTTCCCTTCCAAATGAACTAGTAGATGAAGGCAACCAATAAATTTGCTTCATCACTCAAGTGTCTTGACAAAGTGAGTTCATGAAAAAAAAAATTCAAGAAGCCAAGTATCAAGATAAAAATTAAAAGAGATTGCTTGCTTTTTGCTCTCAATTTCCTTCATGTCCTCCTTCGCGTCTTTCCCACTTCGCAAGGAGATCGCACATATGCTTTACTTCGGATTGACAATGATTTGCGAAGGCAACTTGCCTTAGACTCCAATTGGCTAATGGAGGTTGCCAATTGACTAACTTGATTCTCCAAGTTCTTAATGCTCACTCTCGTTTCCTGTTAAAATTAATGTACATTAATTGCAAGAGATTTGGCGATTTCTTCAAGAGATTCTCCAAGTTCTTTCACATATTGAAAGAGTTGTATAATCACTTTGTTTTGAACACTATTAAATGTTGAAACAAATGCAACATAAAAATCTCAGAAATAAATAGCTCAAGGCATAATAGGACACTGTCTTTAAAGATACTTCGCCTAACTAGTAAGTGTATCTCCCAAGATTCAACGAGCTCATCTAGTATTTGGAACTAGGAAGAGGAACAGCCAAATATGAATAGTAATATATATTTTAAACCCAACAGAATATTAAAAGAGACAAAGAGAAAGAGAAGAAGAGAGGTGTTATCAGACTTCTCAGTGTATAATTTTGTGAAGAGCTCAATGCTCTATTTATAGGTAGTGATGGTAACAGAAGTCAAGAAATAATAAGGCTGTAGTTAAGAAATAAAAGGAGCTGAAATTGAGATATAAATAGAGTAGAATCTGGAATACTAGTGGGATTTTTCACATACGTTTTACTTTTTTTAAAATATGATATTTCAAGAGCAAAAATCGTTGAAATCTAGTAAGGCCAGAAAAAAATTATTTTAGGTAAAAGAAAACAAAATAATAAAATCCAAAAGGTAGCTTGGATCAGGCCTCATGTACATTTCACGTGCAGGGGGGGGGGCAAATCCATTGTTTTAAAATAACGGCCCAAGTCTCATGCTTGTGAACCCAACCCCTTATTCTATCTTTCACAAGTCCACTAAAGTGTGAACTATTATAAGGTGAAAAAAAACATTAGTATTTTTCTAATATGGGATAGAGCTTTTGAGATAAAACAAAAACAAAGTAACAATCTCTCACTTATATTAAAAGCACTATAAGAAAGAAAAAAGAAAAGAAAATGCTTTGCTGGGTTTATTCCTGTTGAGGAAAAACGTGGTGTAAACCGAGACGAAATAAACAATAATTAACGACATTATTTTACGTGGTTTGGCCAACGCCTACTCTATGGGCAAAATAAGAATTTTATTAAGACAACGTCGATAATGAATACAAAATAGACTTTCTCTCTAGCTCTAAACGCTCTTTGCTACCTGCCTCTAGTCTCTATCTCTTCCTCACACTTATTATAATAGGCTAAGCACCTATTTATAGGACTCAGAGACTACAAGATATGGCAATATACAATTAATGCAGAAATACAAATAAAGCAAAATTAGAGAAAAGGCAAAA
Organism: Cordia subcordata; assembly: GCA_028554755.1. NCBI lineage: Eukaryota > Viridiplantae > Streptophyta > Magnoliopsida > Boraginales > Cordiaceae > Cordia > Cordia subcordata. The sequence continues at coordinate 9,883,835 of JAPTOF010000001.1, read as the reverse complement.
GAACAAATATGGTAAGTTTTCTCATATTCTTTTGGTACCATTAGAATACAGGCCAGACCTTGCAAATCTCCACCTTGAACCGTATTCACTCCCTATCAACCAACCAAAATTCTCCTATCTTTTGCCAATTAACCCTAACTGGGCTCAACATTTCACATTGTCTATACAGGCAATGCCTCTCAACCGTCTGAGCGACCTCTTCACTACTTTCCAACGTCCTCATAGTGCCACATCTGTTCTATCCACGTTGCTCGCAAGTAAAAATCTCAAGTGTCTTCCACAGCATTATCAGCCTTGATGCTAATACTACTCAATTCCGAAACATTGCATACATGTTCCACCTCGACCTCAGATCCACGAAGAGACTCCATCTCTTCACTCACAGTGCCTTTCAACTTAGCCACCCTTGGATCATTTTCAACCCTACCATGGAACCCTTGCTCTTACATACTCACTGCCACGGCATTTAAAGCATAAGCCTTATTACTTGTTCCATCTCTGATGGATTCTTCATTATGTCCACTCTGCTTAGTAATAATGTCACACTGCTCACTTAAAGATACACATTCACCTTATATCTCCTCTTGGACTAAACCTTTATTGCCATCCTTCATAGTCCGAAGAGAATCGCCACACAACTTTACCAGCTCAACGGTACCGTTCTGTCCATCTTCCACCCTGATACCCTTAACCGTACAATCATCAAGAACATAGAGACTATCTGTCAAAAACCTTCTCAAGAGCAAACAGGAACCCCTATGCACTTTAAGTATTCTATTCTTACAATGAAACTTGCATTTGTGAAGGTTTAACCACCAAGAGAAATCAAGTTCTTCTTTAGCTCAAGGACATGCCAATAATTGAAAGATCTGACAGTGCTATCAAACATCTTGATCTTCACGATTCTTGTTTTAGCCACCTTCAACGTGAGGTTATTCCCAAGGTAGACTTTTTGACCTGTAATAAGTAGAAAACCAATATCTCCTAGGACACATGTGAAACTTAGCACTAATATCAAGAATCCATTAGTCTTGCCATTATCCTGTAGTGACAGATAAGACATCTCCAGTACCATTAGAACTTTCGTCCTCCGCATTGTCCACAATGTTTGCTAATTCCTGCTTACCTCTCTTCGAGAATAGTGCTTAACATGACCTCATTCCCTACATTTATAACATATCACATATTTTGCTCTTGGTTTTGATTTCCATGAAGATCTCCTTTCCTTGTGTTTCACTGCTCTATTCACTAATCCTTTTCCCTAAACTTCCATTCCATTCCCCAAGAAGTTTTTATTCCAATCCTTGGACTTCAATGCTGAACAAGCATCATTCAAGCTAAATTTGTCATGTCCATATAACAGAGTGTCTACAAAGCTATTGTATGAGGGCGATCGAGAACACACTAAAACCAAGGCAAGATCTTCCGGATCAATCGTCACTCTTATGTTCTTCAATTCCATCACATTGGAATTAAAGTCGTCAAGATGTTCTTTCAAGGGTGTACCCTTTTTCATATTGAGGATATACAATCTCTCTTCTTGAGATAGAGATCCAAGAAGAGAGAAGAACTTTTATGTTCTTCAATTCCATCACATTTGTTAGTGATTTTGATGCATTGAGATCCATCAGAGCCTTTTAGGCCTCGATTGCTGTCTCGTTATTGGCTATCTCCATCAATACATTATTAGTAATGCTCATGTATATTGCACTCATATCCTTTTCCTCTAATTCCTCCTTTTCCTCCAGTTCCAGTTCCTTCTTGATCTTCCCTTCAAGTACTTTCCAAAGTTCGTGCATGACTATGAAAGTCTTGAACTTGATCTTCCAAACACTGAAACTGCACTTACCTTTAAATTTCTCAATCTTGAACTTCGCCAAAGTCGAACTCATTTTTGTCTCTTCCAAAACACATACCTCCGAACAAGATTTAGTCAAATCGATTGCAAAATCGAACTCAACATACCGAAAAACCCTAGGATACCCTCTCTGGTCAACTCCGGTCAACTCAGTCAAAAGTCAAATCCGTGGTCAAAGTTGAAGATATTCTAAAACGTGTACTTTGGAGTAGAATTTGCAAAACAGCACAAAAATAGACTCAGCATGTTGAAAAATATTGGGGATAGTCTGATCAAAGTTCAGTCAACCTTGGTTAATGGTCAATGGTCAAAGTCAAAGTTTGGTCAACTTTGGTTAGTAGCTCGCACACACACATTATATCAGATTTTCCTTCTTCGTTCATGTTTTTTGTGCTCTCATACATCCAAAATTTTGTCACAACTTCATACACCAAATTCAACAAATTTTCTGCGTGCTTTTCATGCACATCAACGATAATGATACCTAACTCACGACCTAGCTCTGGTGCCAATTTGTTAGAGAAAAATATGATGTAAACCGAGACGAAAGAAACAAGAAATTAATGATACTATTTTACATGGTTTGGTCAATGCCTACTCTACGGACAAAAGGAGAATTTTATTAAGACCACATCGATGATGAATACAATATGGACTCTCGCTCCAGCTCTAAACGTTTTTTGCTACCTGCCTCACATCTCTATCTCTCTCTCACACCTATTAAAATAGGTTAAGCAACTATTTATAGGACTCAGATACTACAAGATATGGTAATACACAATTAATGCAGAAGTACAAATAAGGTAGAACTAGAGAGGCAAGACAACAAATATGATAAATCTTCCCATATTCTTTAGGTATCATTAGAATACGGGCTAGGCCTTACAATTCCATTGAGTATAATGCATCGTATCTAGTGTCTTTTAGACTATAAACTAGACCTAGATATAATAAGATTTAACTTATAGAAAAATTGGTGAAGCTTTTAGCTTCTATGAACCAAGATTTCTTGTTATCAATTAAGATTCTTGTCTCTCACATTATACCTTCACAATTTTTATTGTTCATCGTGGTTTTGTGCTAATAGACCATACGCTTGCCTGGTTATTCATGAGTGCTCTAGAAATTTTGTCATAAATTTTATAAGGAGCTGCCCTACTCCACACTTATATAGGTCAATCCATCAAGTGTATTCTGCAATTAATACACCACCTATAAAGGGTATGGATTTGATTAAGTGCACAGCTCAACTACACTTTTCTTTTAGTTTCGAACTATTCACACCATAGGAGGGACAAAAATTTAATAATGTTTAACAAATCAACTAATGACTTGTTATTACCCATATGAACTTAATTCATGGGATCGCCAATCACATAGGTTAAGTTACCATCATTGTTGATAGCTCAAATTGGCAGTAGTCTCATTTCACTCGATGTTTCGCTAATTAGTTTCTTCTTAAAGGTTTAGTTAGAGGATTAGCCAAATTCATCTCTGACTTTACATAATCTATGGAAATAATTCCATCTATAAACAGTTGCTTTATCACATTATCTTAAGCATACGTGTCTATTTTTTCCATTAAAGTTTTTTTTTTTGTTATAATGTCTATTGCAGCTTGGCAATCACAATGCATAGACACAAAAGTTGTTGGTTTTGTTCTCAATGGTATACTTGCCAAGAATTTTCTTAGCCACTTGACCTCATAACCAGCCAACTCTAATGCCATAAATTTAGTTTCCATAGATGACTTTATAATGATGGTTTGTTTGGCTGATTTCCAAGATATTGCACCCCCCACTAAGGGTAAATATATAGCCACTAGTGGATTTTGTTTCATTTGAATCAGAGATCTAGTTAGTATCGCTATATACTTTTAACATAGCGAGAAATCCACTATATTTAATATCATAGTTCGTGGTACCTCTCAAGAATTTCAATAGTCTTACTAATGCATTCTAACGATCATGGTTTGGATTTTAAGTATAACTACTCAATCTACACATAGCATAAGCTATATCAGGTCTAGCAAAATTCATTAAATACATTAGTCTCCCAACTATCTGAGCATATTTTTTCTGAGAGACGGCGTCTCTAATATTCTTTTCAATTGACTATTAGCATTAAAAGGAATACTCAAAGGTATCACATCAAAATTATCAAGCCTTTTAAGCATTTTCTCTACATAAAGTCCTTGATTTAACATTATACCATGATCATCTCTTATGATTTTTTTGACTAAGATGACATTAGCCTCTCCCATGTCTTTTATATCAAAATTAGAAAACCAAAAACTTTTAGTTCTTTGTATTATATCAAGGCTAGAACCAAAATAAGCATGTCATCCACATAAAGACATATTATCACACAATCACCGTCAACAAGTTTTGTATATACATATTTATCTACTTCAACAGATGAAAAACTATCACTCAGCAAAACCTGATCAAATTTCTTATGCCACTGTTTTGGTGCTTGTTTTAGAGCATAAAAAAACTTTACTAATTTACAAACTTTATTGACCAATAACTACACAACCCTCAAGTTGTTTAATGTAAATTTATTCTTCTAAGTCACTATTTAAAAATGCAGTTTTAACATTCATTTGATGGATAAAAAGATTATAGATAGAAGCCAAAGCAATTAAAATACGAACAGAGGAAATTCTAGTAATAGGAGCATATGTATCAAAATAATCAATATTTTGTTTTTCAGTAAAGCTTTTTGTAACAAGTCCAGCTTTATATCTATCAATAGAACCATCAGGATTTAACTTCCTTTAAAAAATCTATTTGCAACCAATAGTTTTAGCTCTTGGAGGTAAGTCAACTAATTTCCAAGTGTTATTTTGTAAAATTAAATCCATTTCAACTTTGATGGTTTCTTTTCAAAATAGTGCACTAGAAGAAGAAATTGCATAAAAAAAAGTTAGAGGATCATCCTCTACAAGAAAAGTATAAAAGTTGTTACCAAAAGAACTTTCTTTTCTTGGTCTCTTGCTCATTCTCAAATGGTCATTTTCAATAACAGGTGCACGAGAAATATAATCAGTTTTTAAAGGAAAGACGTTCTTAAGGAACTTAGCATTTTTTATTTCAACTATAGTGTTGCATTCAATCACGTCACTTTTAATAACAAAGAATCTATATGCAGCACTATTATCAGCATATTTAATGAACATGCAATCAGAAGTTTTAGAGTCTATTTTTGTTTTACCTTAAGTCTCCTAGATCATTGTGAAATAGGTTTATCCGCAAAGACAAAAGCACAAAATTTTTTAGTTGCCAAATCTATATGCAGCACTATTATCAGCATATCTAATGAACATGCAAATCATATATAATGAGCATGCAATTAAAAGTTTTAGAGCCTATATTTGTTTTACCTGAAGTCTCCTAGATCAATGTGAATTAGGCTTATCTCTAAAGACAGAAGCAGTGTTTTACCTTAGTCTCCTAGATCAGTATGAATTAGGCTTATCCCTTAAGTCTCCTAGATCAGTGTTAATTAGGCTTATCCCCAAAGACAGAAGCACAAAATTTTTTAGTTGCCAGAAATAAATTATTTTCGTAAAAGGCATCATGTATCTTTCACGTGCAAGGGGCAAATTCATCGTTTTAAACTAGCGGCTTAAGTCTCATGCACAAGAGCCTAACCCCTTATTTCATCTTTTTGCAAGTCCACTAAAATGTGAACTATTATAAGATGAGAAAAACTTTTATGTTTTTCCAATGTGGGATAGAGTTTTTGAGATAAAACAAAACAAACCAACATTAAATGCATCCCTTTTTTAACAAGTAATTAATCGATCATTCATAAATTCAATTCTCGTTCAAATTTTCAATTAGTTCTTCACGATAATTATAATGAAAAGATACTCTCTCAACCATTTTAGTTGCAATTGACAAAATTAGTGCTGGTCTGATTAGCAAATAAATTAATGAGTATATAAGTTGTGTGCTTGGCAAAAACAAGAATCATGTCGTTAGTTCATGCGATAAATTCAATGGTAACAATTTAGGTTTTTAGCCACTTATTATGATGTATATGTCTATGTATTTTTTTCAAAAAGTGACACCACTCTTTTATACGTGTCACCGTCTCAGTTTACTACTAAAACATAAATGTTCTATAATTCAACAGTTAACATTTTACAGTTAAGCCAAATAAAATGTAATTATAATTACAACTAATTACACTCAAATCTAATTGCAAAGTAGTTTTTTAAACACACCTTAAATCTAGTGCTTCTTCCACGCGATGCTTTGCCCACTTGGTTGTGTCAAGTCAAAATTAACTAAATTTGTGCCTTTATTTGTCTCCTATAAAAATAATTACCACGAAGACCTAAATTTTGCTGAAGCAGAGCTTTGGACTCCTCAAGCCATAAGCCTCGAAGTGTATTGCACGCCACGGGTTTATGAATCAGATGAATTAAAACTTCTAGTCAATTTCCCCGAAACAGTCCATTTGTTACTATTGATTGACTAATAGCAATATTAATCAAAGGCTTAATGACATTAAAAATGGCTGCAGAGGTGTGGAGTGTTTGATTAGTTGACCAAATATTCTAGTCTTCCGCTGGCTCTTGCAGTAATGGTTTGTTTGTATTATTATTATTATTATTTTATCCTCTTAAGCATTCTTTCTGTTTTTTTTTTTTTTTACGAAACTAAAATTTGTCATTTTTGAAAAAAGTTAAATTTGAATTTTCTTAAATTTTTAGAATTTTAGTGTTCTTAAAATTAAGTCAAATACTTTTATACTATGTATATATATATATATATATATATATATATATATATAAAAGTAGTCTTCAATGAAAAACCATCCAAATGGATCCAAATTAAAAGCTTGTTTGGCTAAGTTTATAGGCTGGTATAAGTCGAAAAAGAGAATTTACATTTTTGGCAATACATGTTATGAGTACCTTTTGATGACTTGGAAGCTAAAAAAAGCACCATTCTACTAGTTTTTTTTTTTAAGGGGCTTATGAGTTTATTAGTTAAACCAATAAAAAGACCAATTTACCTTTAGAAAATTATCACATTAATTAATGACATGTCTTTTTTAATTATTTTAACTATCATTACTAGTTATAAGCACTTATTTATTAAATATGTTAGTAGCTTATGAGCATATATTATCCTAATACATCTCTACTTAAATTTATAACTTGCTTATAAACACAAGCATCTTATAAGACCTATTTAGATTAGCTTTTTTTAAAAGAAAAAATAATTTTTTTCTTGAAAAAGTTATATTATTTTTGCAATAATTATTTGATTTGGTTTGCAAATAAGTTGAAACTCTAAAAAAAGATCAAAATATTTTTTTTTAGAAGCCAGAATTTTTAACTTTTAAAAAATATTATTTAAAAAAGTTAATCCAAACAGACTTATAAACACTTAAAAATAAGCAAGAATGTTTGGCTTTGTTTATTTTAGGTGCTTATAAATATTTATAAAAAATACTCATACACATATTTTTTACTGTTTGGACACTTATAAGTATCAAATAAGCGAAGCCAAAGACACTAGCCAAACAGGCTCTAGAATAAAAACTGCAAAATGTGACACGAGGACTACCAAAACTGACCAGGTTCAACCCCAAAATAATCGAACATTCCACATCATTGAGACGTCGAAACCAAAAGTTAAATTTCGGAAACTTACGGGGGCTTTTCTGTAAAAAATAAAAGTTGTCTTCCACCAGACAAGGTCCTTATTCTCAATTATACGAGAATAGGGGGGCTTTCGAGAAATAAAACTCAGCCCACAGACAGAGAGGAAGGGCCGTAATGATATCTGCAACAAGCCAACAACAATTAGCTCGTTCTCTCTCTCTCAGTCCACCAACACATCTATCTAAGAAATAAAAACTTTTTTTTTTTGGACAAAAAAAAAAAGAAATAAAAACTTTCTGTTCTGTCTTAAAACTCCCCAAAATATTTATACATAATAATTATATATATATAAAAGAAAAATAAAGAAAAATCTGAAAACGCCATAAGAAAAAAAAAAGTGTCTTTTCAATATCCTCTCTAGGTATCCACCTTCTCCCTTTTATCTGTTTTTTTTCTTTTCAAAAAATCAGCTAAATAACATAGTTTTTACAGTACGTCTGCTTCATACACACTTTTGTGTGTGTGTGTGGTGTGTGTGTCAGGGATAAGACCAAGAGCACACATATAGGTGTACTCTCTCTTTTTGCCTTTTCTGTATGTAATCTATTGTTATCTTCCTTTTTGCCTCTCTGTTCTGTGTGCCGCGGTTGTTTGTATCTTTAATATATTTGTATGTGTAGCTAGTAGTAACCAAAAAGTTCAGAGTCTTTATTTTTGTATGTTATTCTTTTGTAAATAGTGTGGTATGTTGCAGGAGCTAAAAGAGAATCAGCAGCAAGCAGGAGAGTTATTACCATAGGATCTGACATTATTCTTTGCTGTTCTGTATTGAGAAAAAATGTCTCAGACCAATTGGGAAGCTGATAAAATGTAAGTTTTTCTGCAAATATTATGCTTTCTTGATTTTTTTTCTTCTCATTTTTCTATATGAGTTTGGTGGAAATTTCAGTTTTTGGGCTTCTTTTGATGTTTTCTACTAGATTTGTGTTCTGGGTATTTTCTATTTTATACAAAGTTTAGGTCTTTGCGAATGATTATGGTGTGTTCTTTTGCCCCTTTTGAGAGTTTCTAGGGTTTCTTGATTTTTCGAGACTGTTTTGATTTTAGACAGAGATTTTATTTTGCGGCTCAAATTATTGGTTATGTTATTAAAGATTGTCGTTTACAGATTTGATGAGTAGCTATATATGTCTAGTTTGGTTGATTAAGGCCATGCTGGTGTTAGAAGCTCTGTGCAGGTTGGGTTATGGGAATGCGGTGGACATACTAATTTCGGAACTGTTTTTGATGTCTCTTTTGTTTTTCTTTTTCCCTTTTGATCTAAAGAATCTTTTCTTTAGCGGCTCTTTCT